>JAWNPI010000018.1:4955000-5632500 GCA_035047625.1 Drosophila mettleri | reverse complement strand
AAATGTTTAAAAAGTTTGTTTGTTTATTTATTTTTATTACAAAAAAAGATTCAAAAATTGATGATGATCTAAGCTTATTGATTATATATATTCTTCGGAACTGAGTTATTATTATATTTATCATATTTATCATATATTTGTATTAAATTGTCTCACTTTTACTTTAGCCAATTTTCGATCAACACATTTTAGAGACTCTGCTATTCGTGATGTTATAGTTTTGATTTTCCTTTGTGCTTTAATTTTGTAGTTCTGTTCAGCTCTTCGACACGCTACTTTATGTAAGCATTAAAACTAGCGCCTCACACAAAAGCTACGGCTATAGATACAGATAAACGATGTTGTCGTGTGGATTGTGTGCAATTTTTATTTATTTTTATTATATATTTTTTTTTTTGTAGTTGTTTGCTGTAGTTTTTGCTGTTGCCGCTGTTGTTGCCGGCGTTTGCAATTTGTGCATATTTGTTACAAGGTCAATTCGTCTGATTGTAAAAGTGCGAAAAAGCAAACTGTAATAAAAATATTGTGCCTATTTTTATGGCCAAATATGTAGGTAGAATATAAATGTTATAATATATATATATATATATATATATATATATATATATATATATATATATATATATATATATATATATATATATATATATATATATATATATATATATATATTAATATTTATTGTTTGTTTTTCATTTATTTGCCGTGGGCAGTTTTTATCCAAACATTTTTATTTATTTTTATTTTTGATAATGTAATAAACTTTTATTAGTATTTTTTTTAATTTTTTTATCATTTTTCTAACCTTTGAATTAATTGCCTTATAATTTAAAATAAAATAACATGTGTTAAAGCTTTTATATTGCTTCGATCATTAAATAAGCTTAGCTTAGATAAAATTTGTAAATATTATATATAGGAAGGAACTAACATATCCATTTTGTCTTTTGCAATATTCTGCGAATTTCACAAAGGGTCTCAGCCCCTTAAGCTCGAAAAGATGATATTTCTGTTTTATATAACGAATTTCCTAGACACTGAATTATTTTTGAATTTCAAGAAAGACAAATTTTGCCGTTAACAAAAAATAACGTTTTCGTAAATACCGTAAGTCACAACACTTATATCAAGCATTGACTACAGAGTTAGACAGAGAATTCTAGTATTAATAGTAACCCTAAGGTGAGAGTTGCTAAAAGAAAGTTACTAATTTGATTGCTTGCTCTTAAAAATTATTATGCCGTTGCTTGTAGCCAAGTTGCTGGGCTAAAATGTAGTTCTATTTTGATTGAATTAATTTTATTTTATTCAAATTAAATTACATCTGAGGCAAAAATGTAACATAAAGTTGTCCGGTCAAGCTATGTGCTTCGTAGCTGCTGCTGCTACTGATGTTGCCAACAGCTGCAGCCATTTGGTCAACAGCAGCAACAACAACAATACACGAGCGCCAACAGTAACAACAACAAAGCAGCAACAACTAAAATTTTCAAATTGAATTTTCTGTCAGCTGGCAGGACAGATAGCTGACGCTGACGCTGACGCAAATGTCTGTTCGTCTATCCACAGTGTCAATGCCAGCCGTTTGTCCATATGTCCAAAATTGTTCCTTCAGTGTCGGTTGGGGCAAATTAAATTTTGTGGCCGAAATGCGAAGAGAGCGGCACTAAGTGCATGCCATGATGCAAGCCACTTTTGATGACGTGCTGCGGTCTGGGCCGAAAATTACATTTCCCCTTTTGTTCGCATTTCACTCGACAGCGCCTAAATTAACGATTAGGCGACAAATTGCAAAACCAAAGGCAGCCGGCGTATCTCAAAGTGTGCATCTGTAGCTGCATCTCTTGCCGATGACATAACCAAATGCAATGTCCCAAGAGAACCAGATGGAGGGAGAGGCAGAAGGTAGAAAAAAACAATTACGCACAGTAAGCTCAAATGTCTTCTCTATGTGTGTATGTGTGTGTGTGTGCCTTGGAGTGGTTTGCGTGGGTGTGTGTGTAAGTGTGTGTTCTAGCATTTGTAATATTCCTAAGTCATTGCCAGCAATCGATACTAATTACGCTTCAAGGACTTTCTGCCATAGCACCCAGTGAAAACTAGCACGCAGATAAGAGCAGGACAGCTGAGTGAGCTAGATATAGACAGCAAGACAGTTGGACATACAGTTGACAAGATGTAGGAAACAGAATACATGATAAGACCATGTAAGCTTGTGGAAAAGTCAAAGACACACAACCTAAGAGAGAGAGAGAGAGAGAGAGAGATAGATAGAGGGAGAAAGGAAAAGTCAAACTAATGACAATTGCTAGCAAACAGGTGGAATGCAGCAAAGTCCATTAGAGCACTTGGAAATAAGTTGCGAGGAAAAACATTTGATATATGTACAATTATCGTAAATATACTCAATTCCAGTTAGAAAGCAATTAGCTGGCAATAATAAAATAAATTAAATGTCCTTTGTTGCAATTAAGTAAATCGTTTGCGATTTACTTTACATATTATTACCATAGTTACGGAGTTGCATATATTTAATTAGCCTTCCTGTGCTTGATATATAGTTAAAGAGCAAGTCTATTAGGTCACAATGATTTTTATGTGTGCATATTATTTACATAATAATAACTGGAGGCATTTATAATCATATATATTAAACTGATTCATACTTAATTGGAATAACATTTCCATTATTGTTTTCAAGATGAGATTTTTTCAACTTAGTCTCTTATATATTAAAATAAATAAAATAATTAATATAAAAAAAAAAAAATAATAATAATTATATACATACATAAATACAAAACATTACTCAAACCTATTTGGACATATGGAATACCAACCTGGGGGCTCTGCTAGTCATTTCCTCCGATAATTAATCTAGAATCTCAAAAACAGGACATTCCTACCTTTCAAACCCAACGACTGAGAAGATATCATTCGCTGGACCTGCCCCAGCTCTCGCACTAAGTACCATCATTGAATACCTCAACCATAAGCTCCCACTCACTACCACTAAGCTCACACTTCAATAAAAGTTTATATTTTGTCAACATAATTTGTTCGTTCTGCTAACGGACAGCTTTAAAATGTAAGCCGGAGAAAATAATTTTGTCTGTTTTCGTGAGATTAAATCTTTCTATAACTATTTTTGGATAACAAATAATAATGGATGAAAATGTATAAGAAATAGGTAAATTTTTTTACCAAATACTAAAAATATATTCATCATTTATGGCAAATTAAAGAAAAATATAGAAACAATATTTTATATCAGCAATATTTTATATATAAAATTAATACATATAACAAAGAATATAAATTAATATTAAATAAATTATGGTTTTCTATGAAAATTGCTCATCTTTATAACTTTTCAATGTATACCCCGGTCCTTAGCCTGAAACTGTTTTGGCTTGGTAATAAAAACAAAATAAATGGTGTATAATTTTTGTATTTAAATATATAATACAATCAATACTTTAATTATAATCCGATAACTAAATTGAGAAATAAAATTAAGAGAATTTAATCCCCATGATATTACTAGGATTAGCTCTAGTAATAAGTCTTCATCATAGCAACCCATATATATATATAAATATATATATATATATATATATATATATATATATAAATAAAAATCATACTTTAATTCAAATCAATAACAAATTAAATTAACTTATATATATATATATATATATATATATATAAATAAAAATCATACTTTAATTCAAATCAATAACAAATTAACTTGAGTTTTAGGTTTTTATACCCTGATCCCATTGAAAATGGGAAAAAAGGGTATAATGTTTTTGTTAAAAGTATGTAACAGGCAGAAGGAGGCGTGCCACACCCCCAAAAGTATATATATTCTTGATCAGGACGACAAGACAAGTTGATTGAGCCCTGTCCGTCTGTCTGTCCGTCCGTCCGTCCGTCCGTCCGTCCGTCCGTCCGTCCGTCCGTCCGTCCGTCCGTCCGTCCGTCCGTCCGTATGTATGAACGCGTCGATCTCAGAACCTATAAGAGCTAGAGACTTGAATTTTTTTTTGTTAGGCGCGTATATTGGGCGCGCATATCGAGTTTGTTTCAGAAAATCGATAACTATTCCTGAATATTTGTTATCGATTTAAAACCATATGAAAAAACAGTTATGATTTTTTATCTTTTTTATCTTAAGAGCTAGAGACTCCAAATTTCGCATGTAGCTTTATGAGTATTTTTACCAATTTCGGTTTTTGTTACATTTGGATACCGGCCCCAAATTTCCCCACAATTTTGAAAATTATTTTCAGTTGCAATATATATGGTGTTTGGTCTTTTTGAAAACTAAATCAATTATTTAAATCATATGGTGAAAGTTTCATCAAAATCCGTTGATAAACACAAAAGTTATTAAACAAAATGTTTGGCTAGATCAACAGCGATTGAACTGCAAAGCGCACACAGACCAGCTGGCGCTTATCATGTTCAATTTGTATACATGTGCACACATACATGCAAATGCTCGCGAACAAATTTTCTAAGAACCGCAATTGCCTTTGAGTTTGGGTCGAATTGTGTTCGAATTGTTTTTGCTACCTACTTCCAATTGCCGCTCGCCGCTGTGTGTCGCAGTCGCAGGCGCTGTGTGTCGCTGTGCGAATATGTTTTCGATTCTTCTTCTTTAATAGTAACGGAACGATTCTTGTGAGCTGTGTGGCGCTGTGTGTCGCTGTGCGAATATGTTTTCGATTCTTCTTCTTTAATAGTAACGGAACAATTCTTGTGAGCTTGCAAAAGTGTGCTGGCATAATCTGTGTGTCGAATTTGTTTGCATAATTCCTCTTTGATCGACATTCTTAGTACCATTGGCATAGATTTAAGTCGCGTGATATGGTTGTACATACGAGTTATGGACTATATTAAGAAAACTAAGGGGGGGTGGGATTAGGGTATCCCCTAGTCGGGCGCGCCGACTAGAGTTTTCTTACTTGTTTCCTCTTAGCTTTGTATATATGTACCTACAACTTAAAAATTTAGCCTCGTTGTGCCTAATGCTTAGGCTTAAATTTGCACCGCAATCAATCAGATAGTCAAACCCATGTTAAATTTGATGTTTAAAGTTAGATAAATTACCCACATTACGGTCAGCTTTATATCAAATATTATTACATATAATGTGAAACATCTGCTGAGATTGATAGCACTTTCATATGTGTGGCATCGAAGCCTTTGATTTTATGTATCAAATGTTAATAAATATTAAATGCCAATTAAATTGAAGAAAAACTAAAGTATACGCCAATTACACGCTGAATATCAGAAGCTTTCTTAAATCAACTGCATCCTCATAAATTTTTGTAAAATATATCTTGCAAAATATCTCGGACCAAACGAAAATAGTCCGACATCATTTACAGAAATCAATTTGTAGCTGCCCAAAAGCAGTCGGAGAGATAATGCACATGCCAATAAATCAGAGAAGGCACCAGCACACAAATTGCTGGGAAAAATATGTATATAAACACATACAGAATATACAGGCTAAAGGCATTATTTATATGGCAACATATAAAGGATTATGCAGAAGCAATCAGATCAAGGCAAACAAGGACAGAGCCAAAGATTTAAGCTGACTGCAGCAGCAATGACAGTGAAAATAGCAATGGAAGGATACAACCACAGCTGGCATTTGGTCGGGGCCAAGGTAAGCCTTATAAGGACGGATGCAAAAGCTCGCTGACGTTGCAGTCTGAGCGGATGTATCAGTGAACGATGCCAATGCACAGAACATGCAAGGACGATACCCAAAAATCTGCTGCTGAGCAACAATCGGATTGGCATGGCGACGTGAGAGCCACAAACTGAATATGCAGTGCATAGCTCTTGCCATTTGTACATAGTAAAGCCAATTTTAGTGTGCCTATAAAACGTTTGACTTAAGCACATTGGAACTGCTTTAAAGCCCTGGCTCGGATTCGTTTTGCCCATAAAATTGGATGTGTTCAGTTGGGGAGGTGGCGCCACAGGCTCCATGGCACGTGTTGGGCAACCAACAAAACGCAGACAAACAAACAAGGCGGGCGCCAAATTCGGTGCGGCACAAATGGGTAAACTTTACAAGTTATGGAAATTTTATAAATAAGCAGCGAATGGCATCAATGATTGTTGAGATATCCTATAAATGTACGCATTAAATGTTTTCATTTACAATAGTTGCTGAATTCGCATAATGGAGATTAATATTATAGAGATAGATTTATAGGGACCACAGATAGTCATATAAATATAGAGTTTATTAAACTTTAAATCTGAATTTGTGATTTAGAATTATTTTATTTTTCATGAGACGAAGTATATGCTTAGCTTTGGGTCTGCATTTAAATTTGAATAGCGAATTTATATTTTATATTTTAAAGATATATTTTAAAACCAATTAAAAATGTTGAATTTTTTTTATTTAATGTCTAAAAGTATCAAGTATAATATTTTTTATACAAATTTCAATTAAATATGCAATGTTAATGATTCATGGAAGTGCAGTAAAATAAATAAGCAAAATAAATAAGCTTAAATTATTTTATTTATTACAATGATGAAATACTAAAATTATATTTTTAAAAATTTATTAAATATACATTTATTATGCATTATTATTATTATTTTTTTTTTATTTATTAAATATAAAATCTGTAATAAATATTATATATATTAGTGCATATGTGTTTTTACCTATATAATAAATTATTTATATTTGTAATTTCATTTTCATATATATAAAATTACAAGCTTTGCATGCATATATTCCTATCAATTTCTTTAAACTACTTGTATATTATAATGTTTCTTTATCATTTAACTTAATCCATGTTAAATACATAATTATACCCATTAGAAATCTGTGTATTCACAAAATTGCTAGGCATTCTCATTTCATGTCTAACAATTACTAAAGCCTTATTATTATTCCAACATTACCCTTTTAGGCATGCCCTATAAAGTAGGCATGTTGATGATGGCTTATTTTGCAAATTATGACCAGCAGACACAAACCTCAAAATAACTGCAAATTGCAGTAGATGGAAATGAAAGAAAAAGAGGGCAAATTAAGGCAAACTGGTTGTTGGGGGGTCAGAAAATATTTTACATACGCGCGGCTCTCCAATTTATGCAGCATTTTGTGGCTGCGAATAAATAAAGCAATGAAAAGGGCACATAAAAAGGAGAAGAAGTTCGCCACGAGACTCAAGAGAAAGCAAGAATTTCAATAAAACGTAACGAAGGCAGTTCGATTTATATTCATAATTTACTTAAAGGGTGCCCATTGAGTGTTTGCAAAGTGTCTGCCCATAAATGCTATTACTAATTGAAAAGCTTAATATATTCGGCCCGCATATTGCCTATATTTAGGTAAGGCTTAATCAAAATTAATAAATTTCGTCTTAAGTTGTTAGCTTATGTTGTAGCTCTATTAATAAATACGTAACTGAAATTTTTATTTTTATTACACAATTAAATGTATTTTTTTAAATGCATTAAGCTTTATAAAAATATTCAATATATTTTTTATTTTATTCTATTATATATGCTTATAATTATAAGTCTTAACAATTTTCAAATTTTTCTAAACAAATAAAAATAGTTGAATTTATTCAAATTTATAAAAGTTTTTGATATAAGAAAATACGAGTTCGCTGAAGCCTTTTGAAATTGAGATTTTAAGATCAAGAGTCGAAATTACATTAGTTTCAATTTACATCTACATGTGAAAAGGTTTCGGTCATATCGTTTTATTTTCTATCAAAATTTCAGCCTAAAAATCGTCTTGTGAAAATATTTGTAACAGGCAGAAGGCCATGAGTGATTACTACAATGAATATGCATATTTTCGATTTTGGATACAAACCCAGAAAATGTATTTCAAATACTAGAAGATTGAGCTTGGCCAAATACATAAATGCCATTAACACTCTTTTATTCAAAACGTATATATAGAAGAAATATTATTCAACAATTTTATTCTCGTAGTATGCGCAGTGAGCACAGCGCGTACCTAAGCATGTGTGCGTTGGTGTGACTGTGCATATGTTGTTTGAAAAATTCCCTTTTTCAGCTCGAAGAGTTCAGAGTATCTGGGAGTCGAACCAACTCGACATACTTTGTTTCAATTCGATTAAATTCGAATTAGTTTAGTTTCAAGTAATTAATTTACATAAATTACACCTATATATTTTCCCCATAAGTTTGTAGAGTATAAATAATTAATAAATACCTTTAATATTAATTAAAGTACCTTTACTCATACCCACAATCTATAGACGTGTTTTCCAAGTCACAAATTGCTTTTAGTGGCCGTGGCAATTGTGCAATTGAAAATTTCACACTCTGCCAGTTACTTGCTCAGCGTAGGTAACTCAATCTAAAATTTCGGCCTGCCCATTTTGGCCCACTTTACGTTTTGAGCGCTCGGCACTCTCAAGTCCACTTGCCAAATCATTGCCAAGGCAAGCTGTCTGCCAGCCTCCGTTTCGACTCTCTTCTTTTGTTCATCTCCATTACCCAAAACCGGGGCCCAGCTGGTCATATATTTTAGCCATTATTGCCTTTCAATATGTTTGCTGCACATTTCAAGGGAATGCTTGACGCGCTCAACGCGAAGCAGAAGCGTCGCAAAATAAATTCGGCATTTCACTCGTTCGACGCAGATCTAAAGTTCAAGGACAATTATGCATTTTGTTTGATTATTTAATTATTTATTGTAAGAAAATAAAAATAATTTCAGTAAGAATATTTATATTAGTATATAATGCTTAATAAAATTTTATGTGTTTTATAATTTTCATTAAAAATATATTTATTAATATATATGTAAATAGTGAGACATAATTTTAGGCAAAAGGCTTCAGTCAATTTACTATGTAACGAGTCTCGGCTGCTGCCTGCTAAGTTAGCTTTGAGTTAGCAATTCCTGTTTAATTAGATAAATAATTGCATTCTGTGAACCAAATCAATCATTTGATTATGTATTGCTCATGAACTGCAGATTAATTGAACTGTGAATAGCGCATGATTAATACAATACTAATATAAGCATTTTAGTTAGCGGGCTGCGAAATATGATAGACTTATTCAGTTGTTCACATGGTCAATTATGCCAATAATAAACTTACTTTATTTAATTATTTAAATACATATTTATTATATTAAATATTATTAAATCAAATTATCTAACTTATTTAATTATAAATTCTTTTACAAATAATATAGTTTATTTTAAATATACAGTATATTTTAAATATATAGAATATTATAAATATATATCTTTGACTGGACTGAAATGTTATCGAGCTTTTTTTTTGCAGACTTGGCTGAAAGCTTTTTTAAATATATGTATATATAGATAAATAATAAGTGCACAGCTCGTTAAAAATATATTTTACTAAACACCAACAAATATGTCAATAAAATACTTAGTAAGTTGGAAACATGCTTGACTGATTAAATTATAATATGAACTTGGAAATCGAACTGATTTGCTTACCCTATCAGTTCACTACTTTAATCGTTGAATCGCAGTTTTCCTGAATGAATGAAGCGCCTACAACTTTACCTTGGATAACAATGCACAATTTTTTTTTTTTTTGCGTCGCAGCCCAAAAGTAGACAACAATAAAACAACCGAAAAATGTTTATGTTCATGTTTTTTATTGTGTATAAGGGTTCAGAGAAATACGCGCCAAAGCCTAAAAATAAATCCAAATGACGCAAATTTTATGAAACGCTTCAACGGCAGATACTACCCACAAATAGAGACAACTGAACCAAAATGGCAAGGGACAGTATGAGAGATAGAGAGAGAGAGCGAGTGTGCGGTTGAGAGCGAGAGGCTGAGATTCCACCTTTGGCCAAGTGGCGTAAACAAGCAAACTCGTTTGGGACGGAAATGCAGCTGTGCAAAGGAAAAATGATAAAATAAGAAGCGCAGGCCAAAGGGAAAAGCTGCTGCGCAAATGCGCATTTAATTGCGCACTCAATGGGAAACCCTAAAATGGAGGCCACAGAATGGAAAAATGAAAGAGAACGCACACAGCCATAGACAAGGCAACCGGCTAGAGCCTTGGCCAGCTGTGCAGCGACGCAGTTTTTTGACCATTTTGCACAAAAAATGTTGAATGGACAACTGAATTAACGTTTCCATTTACCAAATGGCTCCCAGTTTGCACTAAATTCGTTATGGCCATTTGAGTTTTCTTTCTCTTTCAATTTTTTTGGCACCAAAAGCCACTTTCTGATTAAGGTTGTAGTGCAGTGTGTGACTTAATTCAAAAGCAAAACTAGTTCTTTTGTGGCAATATTATATTAGCCTAATTGTACCCGGAACCCATTGAAGATGGGATGTATATATATCTGACATATGTTGATCTGGCATAAATATATTGGCCATATTTATATCCGGCCTAAACATATCCGCCAAATCTTTTGATCTTGACTTGCCAACGTTTGTCAATCCTAAATTTCTCAACTCTCAAGGACTTTTGCTAATAGTGTTAATAATATACAGAACCTCCATTTTATCCGGATGCTATAGCAATAACCTTTTGAGTGACACAACAAACTACAACGCAGTTGGTTCAGTCCGACTAGAACGTTCTTAATTGAATTTAACTGTGAACTTAATTAAGTTCTTCAGAGAAAACTATAGGTATATAAGTATAGGCTTAGAAGCTCTTAGAATCACATGCCGAAAACAGCTCTGAAGGCATACCATGTATTTATAGCTTGGGCACTTGTGCTAGACTGTTATGATGCCAAGGTTTTAGAGTCGGATTCGGATAATCATTGAAATATCTTTTCAAATCAGTTTTAACTTCAATGCAACCAAAAACTTATTGGCAAAAATATATTTTTATTTAAAAATAGGATATAAATCTTATGCATTAAATATATTAACATAATAATAATATAAATGATTTATAATGCGAAGAATTCCATTTTAAAATTCAAGAGTTATTTATTCTAAACTTTTAAAAACAATCAAAAATAAAAGAAAAAAACTAAAAACTAAAATCAGGTTAACTTGAATAACAAGTTGAAGACATGAAAATTACGTTGCATCTTGTCGCTGGTCTGTAAAATAGTTTGTTATTCAAATCAAGTCAATCTTAATTATTAGCAGTAAAGACTTGATAAACTAAAATAACTTACAGAGACGCTCAGTGTAATAAAGCTGGAAAGAGAGCACTCTATAAATAAAAGCTAAGTTTATTAATCAATCAATCAAGCTGCCAGGTGAAACTCAATTCAATTTAAGTCCTGTGCCAACAGTTTTACCTTTCAGGCCAGCAAAATGGGAGCGCGTTTGTCTTTCGAATTGTGCGTAAACAAAATGCAACAACAAAGAAGCAACTGAAACAAAAAGTGCATTGGCGACTACAATGCACAGGGACTGGCATGGAAAAGGGATTGGGCGTGTGTACAAGAGTATGCGTGTGTACAAGAGTATGTGTGTGTGTGCATAAAAGGGCTTGTAGTATAGAGGCCGGGCATACGCATGTCCTTGGCACGCTTCAATGGTTCGCTGAGTTAAGCTTCAAAAGCATTTTGCAGCAACTGACGTTGGCCAAAGCCTCAGTTCGTTCCAGCCTCGCCTCTGCCATCTGGCCAGGTAAGCCACATGCAGTGTCAGGTTAACTCTAATGACGTCAATGGGCGGTGTTTGTCAAAAGCATAGCAACTTCTGCCCGCTGGACGCACGAAATTGGTAGCGGGCATCGGTCGGTGGTGGCAGCTGACACGTTGCAACATAACATGCAACAGGCCGTCGCCGCTCGACACGAGATGCTGCAAAAATGCAACCGAGCTGAAACTTTTCGTTGACGTTGTTACCCTGAAAGCCGCTCAAAAGTGAACAACAAAAATTGTTCCCTTTTTCATAACTTTTTATTCCGAACTTTTCAGAACTTGGCAAAGCCTGACAAAGGCTGTTTCTTAATGCTCGAGTGAGTGTGCGGCAATATTTGATAAAGCTTTCCTTTTTTTTTACCAGATATATGCAATATTAAATAAAAAAATTGTTTTTTATAACATTTTTATCACATGTCATAGTGCCTGAATGAATCTTTAATTTATTAAATGTATGTATGTAGAATAAAAAAATTTATTTATAATACTTATATTATAATGTATTTGAAAAGTAATATATAAACATATAATATATATATTATAATAAGTATATATTATATATGATATATTATTTATTATTTTATTTTATTTCATCATTTATATCTCAGGCATATCAAACATTTTTTTAATCAAATCACTTTAAAGTATAGAAACATTTTAATAAAATAAGTTGGTCTTGTAGCTCAGCTTCTTTTCTGTAAAATAAAACTAAATAATAATCTGTAATGCTTTAATTTTTACAATCAGCTATTTAGCCGATCCGTTGCCATTAATATAAATGAAGATATTAAATACCACTCGATTGGCTTCTTTTTCGAATTTCATAAACTTAAAGTATTTATTGTTAAACATTATTATTTAAGTTAAATTTGAGAATTTTCAAATATATTTCGTGGAAATTGTTTAGAATCAACTTAAATAGATGATATGTGTTGCTATGGGTCACGACATTAGCTCCACGCGCCAGTTAATCTACTTAATTGAGTGCATGAAAGCCTTTCAAGTTTATGGAAGAGCCTATTACGCAAATGCTTGGTAAAAGCTAACAATAACCAGAGATGCATGTTTAATCACACTTAGTTATACCCTGTAATCAAGATATACTCTACACAAGATATATATTAGCTTATGAAGCTTTACATCTCAACTCAAATTGGAAATGTCTCTTCGTCAACCTTGCTTGGGTTTTGTGTTTATTCTTGTTGACAGATCTGTGCGCTTAGCGTCTATGTGTGAGTAAAAACATTAGTTTTGATGGCGCCAGAGCTCATAAAAAATTATTATTAAGCATTTGCACACGCAACTTTGAAAATCCGCACGCTGAAAATAACTTTGTTTATTTTTGCCACTAGCTTGGACTCCCGTTGCGCTCGTTTTGGCTTAATATCAATTATCAGAGGCAGAATCCAGCCGCGTGATGCCCATAAAGTGTAGCGCAGGCATCCAAAAATAAGCCAACATCCAGCGTGAAGGGCGCAACGAAAGCCCTAAATGCGCCCAAAGGACAATGCCAAAGGTATTTAATACAGTTGGTGCTTTGCTGATGATGCAATGAGCAGCGAGGCTTTGCCCACAATAAAATGGATCAGCAGCAGCCAAGGCCGACAGACAATGGTCGGGCTCTAGTCCAGAGTCAATTTGGCAAAAACATTTGATGCTGCCATCAATCATCGATTGTGCATGCAAATCCTCTCCGTTGCAAGCAACATGTAAGACCAAAGACAATAGCCCTTCAACAATTAGGAAATCAATTTTGCGGCTTACCTGTGTCAGCAGGTGATCCAATCGAATCGAATCGAAGCGAATCGAAATGAATTGTCGTCCATCAGTGATAGTCAAACGAGCATGTACTCGGCAGCCTGCAAGTGACATTTGTGTTTAAGCTCAGAGCAGATAGCACAGTTCTTGGCCCCTTGATTTACAATCAACGGAATTTTCCAGTTTGCAGTTTTGGGAAACAGCTTTTGTTGCCCAAGGTTGGTTGGCCCAACTTCTGTGGACACAATAAATTATCCAATTGTTATTCAACGCAAAACAAAAATGAAAAAACTTAATTTAATTACGGTCGAAGGTCGCCTGCTGGACACACAAGGACGCACACTTTCGTCTATGGGTAAAATAAATTGTGGTTAACCAAAGCTCACGCACGTATTAAATGTCAATAATATATGCATGCAATACCTATTTGGCAAAGGTTAAACCGGCTGGTAGTAAACCACAAAAAAAGGCTAACAAAAACGAATCCACAGAGCTTGGGTTAACAGAGCTCCAAATATATAGACAATGGCTACATATGTGTACATACAAAAACATATATAGAATATATTTTATATACTATCTATATATAATGTAGTTGGTAAACATTTATTTGTGGGATGGGAAAGGAATTCCATTTCATTATTTATATTTATTTATTTTAAGAAAATTTCATTTAATATTTAATAACAGTAAAATAATTTCTTTTGATGCACACAATTTTTTCTTTTTTTGCTTTTCAACCGGTAAAGAGTTTATATTTAATTCAAATAAAATTATTTTTTCAATTTTAAATATTTTTTTAACAAGTTCTGTTTACTAAGTGAAAAGAGACGTAGGATCCAGCTTTTGCGTGAATGCTGCATACTCACCTTCTGGCTGTAGCACTCCGAATTTTTTGAGTTCTGTAGCATTTAGTTTGATAATTCATTCAGCCCTTGCTGCTTGTGTCCGACTGCAATGCTCCTATTTATTTTTTATAAAAACCTTAAACTTTAAGCATTGCCCTTCGCTCGCTCACTAATTTCTAATACAACCTTGGAGCCACATTGCTAATGCAACTTGTCCATTTGAAGTCCTTTGCACTTGATTTGAAAGTCAACTATACAGCAGCTCTAAACGTTTTCACACTTCAATGCTACAAAAAAAGTTATAAATTTGCAACGGAAATTCTTCTGAAAGCCAAGTTGAGAGCCAAGGCGAGAAAAAAACCCTAGCATACTTTTTACTGCTTGGCGACGCTGCGTATACGCAACGTGCAATTTATGAGCTGGTTCTGGCAGCTGAACAAGTAGCAAGTAACAATGTGTGTATAAACATACATAAATCTACGTATATATTTATATATATGTATATGTATGTATGTATATTTGGATATGCATATACATATGTTATAAAGTAAATGTGCGTAGAGACAAGTGGCTCAGCTCTGGCACGTACTAAAACAAGCGTGTAACTAGCAGGCGAGTGTATGTACATGTGCGCGTGGACGTTTTTCTAAAGAGGTCGGGGGTACGGAAGGGAGCTGCCAAATCAGCAGCAAGGCAAAGAAATGCCAAGCGCAAAATGCGGCGACAACTACGAAAAGCGCCTGGCAAAGGTCACGAACACAACCTTTTGGCAGCTGCAGCAGCAAGAGCAGTAACAGAATCAGCAGAAGCCGTGGAAAAATGTTCCTTGCTCGATGGCAATAATTTTTTTTTTCTTCTACTCTTTGCATCAGCGATTTTTACTCAGCGCTGATAGTTGAAACGCCTGACTGGCTCACTGGAGGCTGCAGGCTGGCGGCTGGGCTGGGATGGGGGTCCTGATGAAGGTAAAGTGCTACACAATCAACCCACCACACAGGGCTGAAGGACACACGAAACAGACGACGGAAGAGAGCATTTTAAAGAGAATTAACTTTTTTCTGTGGTTTATATTTGCTGCTTCGCTGCCTGCCCGCCCCAATGTGACGGTCGGCTAAAATCAGGAGCATTGATTAGTTAGTTACACACTGACACAGGCCCAGAGGAGTAAGACGACTCAATACTCAGCAATCGGCGCACAAAGAACAGCGTATAAAGAAAATAAACTGAAAATGTTTTTGTTTTATTTTTCTTCCTTTCTTTATTTTGGCTTCAGTTTTTTCTTTTTTTCTTTTTGTCATCAAGAGCTAAGAACATAAAGCCAAAATGACGGCAAGTTTTTGCCGTGGCATAAAATATGGCAAGCCATTTGCCAAGATTCTCTCTTTATATTTCCCAAGAATTCTGTGTGGCAGCCACAAAGCTGATGGCAATAACTATTGAAAATATGATGAAAGTCTGATGCTCTGCAGCTGCTGGAGAACTTTAGCGAAGTCGAGAGAAACGTGTTAAGCTTATCGCTATGCTTCGCTTATTTTGAAGTAACCAGTTGGGTAAAAAGTTCGTTTCATCGTACGAAATTTATTAGAACATTTCATGCTCGAGTTGGTTCAGCTGATGGCTAACAGCCTTATGGTACTATTAACATTTGTAATAGAAATAATTTATGATTTGGAGAGCTTAAAATGTCTTGAATCTTTTGAATTGCAAGATTTAAAACCTAAGTTCAATTTAGAGTCAAATTTCAAATGCTTCTGTTTGAATAATTTCATACATTATTTGATAAAAGATTATATTCTTAACTTGTATTTGTAGCTAAATGCAAAAAAAATTTTGTTTTCTTGTATTCTCTTCATTTCTTTTATTCTCTGCCAATGCTAAAAAAATTATAGAATTGTAAAAAGAAAAAATAAAATTGCTTATAAATAGTTTTCAAACTAGACTTAAAACATTTTTAAAGATTGTTTATTTTTACTTTTTTAATGTATCTTATCTGTAAATCTAAATACACTATGTATAAATCTATACTTTTGCAATTCTTACTTTGGTATATTGTATACATTTACGAAATGGTTTTTATGGTTTCTCTGCCTAAATAAACTAATGAAAGGCACTCGAAAAGCCGCTCAAACGTTAAATTGGCAGCATAGCTCATTGCCAAAGACTGCAAAGTTGTATCCCACAAAAAATAAATAATAAGAAAGAACCGAGAAAACCGCAAAACTGTGCTTTACCTTTAACATCTATATTTAAGCCAAAAGCCACAATCCGGGACTGTTTGGTGTGTGTATGTGTGTGTCAAACATTTATCTTGTGCCAAATATATGAAAACGTGTCTGGCATTTTCAAGGTTGCCTTTTAATTCCATCGCAACGCAACACACAACGACACACACACTCACGCACACGCACACTTACACACACACGCGGACACATACGCAATTCGAAACATGCATGCGAATATACGAAGCTACAGATACATTTATCATATGCAAATATCTAAATGATAATGCCGCACTTCATATCGGTGGTCCTTGATGCGGTTGAAATGGGATGTGAAGCTCTTATGTGTCCCTCATTTAACAAAATATTTAAATATGGCAAACACGTATACGTTACATGCGGCATACGCACATAATATAAATATATGTATATATATACTTGCAAATTATAGTAGCATATATTATGTATACATACATGTGATTTATATACTTTCACTTGCACATTGCGCTCTTATATATTTGTCTATTTTGGCACGCAACTCGTCCTGACAAAGACAATATATACATATATAGAGACAGTGTGGGAGTAAGCGGCCTGTAGACATTGCGAGATAGTAGAAATAAAAACTGAAACTGAAATGAAAATGGAAATGGAAAAGACCCGACACATTTTTGACAACAGTCAACAGCAACGTGGCGCCAGATTTTGTCTCTGTGTCGCCCCACGGGTGCCTCTGACAGAGATCAAAAAAAGAAAACAATATGCGAAAACAAACGAACGGAAAGCGTGTTTCCGTGTGTGTGTAAAGAGAATTGAGCATAGCAAAATCTAAGCAATTGTTGAATGTTGGCAATAAATAGTTTTTATTAGTAAGACATGTCTTCAGTTAAATTGATTCCTTTTCAAGGAAATTTACATACATTTCGGTTGAAAAATCTTAAAAAATATATATTTAAATATATATATATATGTATACGAAAATATTTTTGAAAATTGAATGAATATTTAGATTTAAGCATTAAATCGATTTAAAGAAATTTCAATTTCTATCTTCGTTTTTTCTTAAATAATGTTAATTTTATTTATTTATATATATTTTGTAAAATAATTGTACATATTAAATTTTAACATTTTGTAAAAAACATAAATGGATGAAAATTAGTCAAGACAAGAGCTTTATGGCCCTTTAATCTTTCTGTCTGCCTTCTCATAGTAATAACTTTATATTCTAGATTTCATATTAAATTTTTTGTAAGCTAGGAATATTCTTCTTATATAAAAATATTTCCTTTGAAAATAATTTATCTTTGGTCTCTCACGGCGTCTAATTTGAGCACAAGATATGTCATATCTCAAATTCCAAATCCACAATATAATTGATTATAGAAATCCATCACAGCAAGTTCCAAGTCTCTAGCTTTTCGGATCTAGAGTGTACATGATTTAAGGGATCTGCCCGCCTCTTTCTGCATGTTACATACATACATACTCAAAGCCATTCCATTTTCGATGACTTCAGGTTTGCCAATTTTGAAGATAAGCTCAAGAGCTGTGCAAAAACCAAACCAAAGAAAAGCTTAAGCTCGACTATCTATTCCCTCTCGCAAACTAGACATTATTATATTTAAGACGTATACACATATCCAAAAAGTGAATGTTTCATCAAGAGATTTTCACATGAAAATATATCAACATTGCTTCCATTATATTTTATGACGTATTTATTATAATCAGTATACGACGGGTAAGCCATTTCCGTGCTCATTAAGGCGCGCAGTCTTGGGAGGGGGAAAGCATCAAAATCATTGTCTACTTCTAGGCAACCTCGTAAATGCTACACTTTATTGGTTGAGTGAAAAGAAGAAAGAAATTCTGCTTTTCTCTTGGCATAATTTCAATAAATACTGTCCAACTTTTTCCAACGATGTGCCAATGATAAAGTGCCAAATGGGAATGGGGATGGGGATGGGAAGAGACTCCGAATTGATGGGCGTTCGGCCGTGTACGCATATTTTTCCGCACGCTCAAGAGGCTGCGCCCATGTTTGGCTGCACCTTTTCGATTTATTAGTGTGTGTGAGTTTTTTTTTATTTATATTTGTTGTGTTTGGGCAGAGCAACTCTCGTAATGATTACGAGGCAGCCAGCTGTTCGCCTTGCCACGCGCCAAGCCCGAAAATTTTTATCTCAGCTACGTTTAGCATCCACCGCGCCACAGGACTCGCTGCTGCAGAGCTGTGGAGCTGCTTTCAACGGCAGCTGAGCAATTTTGGGGCTTAACCTTGACTCGCTTACGGCATACACGAGCGCGCACACTCAAAGTGGGCGTGCTGGCGCCTCCCACGAGCCCTCAGCGTCCACGTTCTCGTCCTCGTAGTCGTCCTCATGCTCGTCCTCTCATTTGGTGTGCCACTCCTCCTGTTGCTCTTCGTGTCGCTCGTTCTGTCGCCTGCGCCATCTTGACGAATGCCGCCTGTTGTCATTGGGCTTGGGCGTCTAATCTTATCTGTTACTTTGGGCTTCCAGCCAGCTGCCTGCTGTGCCCGTGTGTATCACTGTATTTGTGAGTGTGTGTGTGTGTGTACACCCGAATGCCGTTTTAGGTCGTCTCCTGAAAGTCATTTAAAATTATGTACATCAAGAATAAGCGCGCCAGGCAAAGCCGCGGTCCAGTCGCAACAGCAACAAGAAGATTCTTTCTAATTTAGTCCACGCGACTTTTATGACTTTAATGGCCTACCACTTTGACATGCCCGGCTCGGCACCTCCCTGCCCGGCCCGGCTCGGTCTGCTCAGCCTCTTGTTGACTAGCGCCTGGGGATTTGTCATTAGGTATTATTATTGCTGTTCTTCTTCTTCTGCTTCTTGGTCTTCATCTCCGCCTTGTTTCTGTTGGCCATGTCGCTTGTCTTTGGGATTAGGCAACTTGCGGCCGCCATTGATTTATATTTTTGCACATTTTTATGTCGCTTCTGGCTTCAAGTGCCCGCATCGCAGCTATTTATAGTTTTTATATTTTATGTCCGCGCTGCCTGAACAGCGGGACGCCATTTCGACATTTTCGCCTCTACTGTCTGCACATTGAGGTAGCCCACGAGCCCATTTATAATAGGAATATGGAAATGTTTCCTTAGTTGTTGCTTCACCCCAACTGATCCAGCTTTTTTCGAGGTTTTAGCATAGCAAAAGTGTGACTTGTTCAGATTGTCTTGAAGTCAATTTCACTTTTTACACATTTTTTTTGAAGATAATCGGGTCTCCGAGTTCGTATGGTTAAGCTTACTGGCTAGAGAATATTAAAAAAGGAAACATATGTCATCTGTTAAATCTGATCTTTTATTTAAAAATAGATGCAATATTTATTTTCTTACATATAACTTTTGTTTATTGACATGATTTCCCACGGCATGTATTTTGAGCAAAGGTAAAAACTGTTATATATATTTTACTTTATGCCTTGAGGATGTTCGACCTTAAACAAACACAAAAGTTAAATTATGCCTTAGAATCAGTTGTAGTAATGTGTTGGTTATTTAGTCTTAAGAATGAAAATGATTTTTGGTTAAAAGTTACCTTTTAACAAGCTAGTGAGTAGTAGTTAATTATATTATAGTAATGTATTAATTATAATTATAGTAATGTATTAATTATATAAGTATAGCAGCAATAGTTATCTACTCTCATATATATTTATTATAATAATAATTAATATTTTTTTATTATTAAATTATTGATTCATCTGAAGAATTTATATTATTATATATTATTATATATATTATATGCTAAGTTTAAGTTCTGGCAATGACAAAAATAATATCAGTTAATTAGTTTTTTTTTTTTTTATTTATCTTAATTTTGCGGAAATCTAACATAAATTTGCGAGAATTTCTGTTAATTTACAAAATGTATTACCAAAAAAATTCAAAGTACTTCAGCTTCGTCCACGTTAAATATAAATTAATTCAACTCAGAAACTAGTTAAATTTGACAAAGGAAAGTTTGTGGAAAACAGATTTGGGGGACATATGACAAAGACAGTTTATAAACTAATTACAGAAACAAAACGAAAAGTGTTTGAACATGGCAAACTTTTGGGTTTTAGCAAAGGAGCACGTATATATATATATCGTATATATATATATATATATATATATATATATAGAGTAAAAGGAACAAACATGAAGTAATCAATAATTTTGTGAGAGTTTCATTTTTATTTTTTTACAAAATTTTACTGTGGAACAGAGCTGGCCATCAAAGGACTCTTTGGATTCACAGCACTTAACAGTTCATTAGGCAGCCGACGCGTACGAACGGTATCTCAAATCTAGGCGAATGGGTAGAATGTGAGAGGGGCGTGGCGAGCCGAGTCGAGTTGAGTCGGTGCTCGCTTTGACATGTTTAAAAATAACAATGTGTTGGCAATTTTTCCATAATAATTAATACGCTCGACGTTCATTGAGCAATTACTTAATTTGCTGTTAATAATATTTTTGCGATATTTTATTTTCTTTTTATTTAAATATTTTTATTTTTTGTGCTGAGCTAGTTTTAGAGTGGTTTGAGTGCTGGCTGGTAGCATACTTTTGGCACACACAGTGCTGCTATTTTTATCCGTGCTATCCTCAAGGAAGTTCATCAAAGTCAAGCACAGCCACAGACAGGATGAGGCAGAGGCTCTCCACCTGCCAAAGACAGTTGACACATGTGGCAGATGTGTATGTGTGTGGGTGAATGTATATCGTTAGTGTGTATATCTGAAAAGGAAATTTATTTCATTACAGCTCAGCACCCAGCGCAATCCTGTCCTTCTTTGCGTCTCACTGTCTGCGCTCTCTCACTTTGTGTCTTTAGGTATTTCTCTCTGTCCGTCTGTCTGTTTGTCTGTCTACCTCCGCCTGTCGATATGTTTGACTATTTGACTGGCAAGCATCCGTTTCAACTGAATGTTTTTATCTATCTATCAGGCAGGCCAGGCGGGCTGGAGCGCTGTCGGGCTGCCAGGTTGGCGGACAGCTTTTCCGCCAGGAGAACATAAATTTCAATGGAGGCACGTGCAAAGCTTCTGGCATAAAAATCAATTAGCTTAAATTAATTCCACGAAATATTTGGGCTGTAAAAAACTTTTGCCAAACAAACATGTGCCGCGAATTCCGCATCTTTCGCTTATATATATAAATACATATATTTCCTTTTCTATGGCTTTTTTTTTTGTAAATTTTCCTGCCTGATTTGGCTTGAGCTGCCAACTCATTGGCTAAGCGCTTTGGGATCTTTGTAAACCCAAGTGTGGCAACAGCTCAAATTGTATTTTACATGCCAGGCGTTTGCCATTATTTTTACATTGGCAAAACATTTCATTCAAGCTAATTTTAATACTGAGGACAAACTTTTAAAGAAATAATTCTACATAATAATGTTGTATATGGAGTATTTTCTAGTATCTAGTATTTCTTACTAATAGATATAATATATAATAATTTTTTTTTTATTTTTTAATTAATATATGTCATCTAAGAAAAGAGAAAAATACAAATTTAGCTTAAATTGAGAAGTCCAACTCCTTAACTTAACTAAATGAACCTAACAAATTTGGCATTAATTCTTCATTTATTATACATTTACATACATTTGAGGATATTTTGTAGTACTTTAATTATCATTCATCATTTGTCTTTTATTTTAATATGTTTTTGGATACAAATTATATAATATTTTTCTATAATTTTCAATTGCATAGCAATTTTGAACTGTTTTCTCTTTGAAATTTGTTTAGCACATGCCTTCCTCTCGTTAATGGCATTCCCTGTCAGTAAAGTCAACAAATATTTAGCATATTTTACATATTGGTCAAACGTTCCAGTTACGCCCATCTGCGCATTATTTGACATATTTTATAGTTCCTGTCTAATTATCTAAACCACATTTTCTACATTTCATAATCGGTTGACCAAACACACACATAAATGAATGCATTATTTGAATAGTCAATTGGCAATTTTCCAAACGATTTGACGAATGCAACAATCAATTGAATTATGACCATTCAAATCATTAATTGTTCATCTGATGATGCATATGTAAAATGTGAATATGTCAATTTGTGCATATTTTATGAGCAAGGGAAAAGTCAATGATAATAAACTATGTGCGACGAGAGACATGAACTCGCCTAACTATATAATTATAGCTGAATGTTCTTTACTTTAAATTAAAAATATGTATTTAAAATGTTTTCTTTTATAAAGATATACAGAATAATAATATGAATAATGAATATCGGACAATACATATCGCTTATTGAACCTACTTTACTTTGAATAAGTACTTATCGAAAGATAAATATTGTATGAGATTGAATACTTATATATTTGATCTATACCAAATATATAAGTATTAAAGCTTTATAATAAATAATACAATTTACAATTTTTATTTAATATTTTTATTTTATATATATAACAATCATAACTCTTATATATTTTTTAAAAAATAAACAATATATTTTTAAACATATTTTTAATATTTTTATTAGTCATTTAAATAAATATCAAATTAACATAACATTATTAAGAAACAAACTAATTTTGTTAGAAAAAAAAAAAAAAAAACCAAGTCTGTTTGGTAAATTTCGATAAATGATTAGAATTTAATAATTTTTTATAAAAATGTCCCAAGAGAAAATTTCAAGTACAGGGAATTGTCAATAAACAATATAATTGATTAAAAATATTACCGAATAAAAATTAATTTTTTAAGAAATTTTTAATTTCTTATAATTTATATTTATTTATATTGAAATTACAAATAAATGTATTTGTTAATTTAAAACACACATTTATTCCATAAAACTTTATTGAATTGTGAAGAAATTATAAATTATATTTAAATGCAAGTCGAAAATGTAGTATACAGAAAATTTGTACTAGTCTTAAGCTTATAAAGGAAATTTACCTCCTGAGCACATATAGTTGATTATGTAGAGAGGACAAATATTTGTGTGTGTGTGTGTGTGTGCGTGTGTGTGGGTGCCTGCGTATGTCTTTGATTGTAGATTATACTTTAGAGCACGTAGGCAAACATGGCGTATACACAACGTGAGCAACAACGCATTGGATACATGTCTTGCAGGTTGTGCATCAATAATTGGACACTGATGGATAGATGGACCAACGGATGGATTACTAAGGGGACTGACTGACTGACTGACTTGCTTGACAGATGCATTGATTAGAGCATAAGGCATGAGTGCACCTTCGAGTAGACAACATATGAAAATCAATGACGGATTTGGCTGGCAACGGAAAAACTTGGCACAATTTCTGAGAGCTAAAGGCGGTAAACGATTTGCTCCATCAAGGACTTATGAGGGATATTTAACATCGCTGCACATTCCCAGCTAGTTGAGGGTCTTAGAAGGTGGCTGGGAGGGAAGGAGACCGGGGTTGAGTGTGCGCACACATCAAGCACGTCATCGGCCAAAGGGAAACATAGCCGTAACCATGGACGAGGCAGTCGCTCTGACAGTCGGGACGTCAATCTGCGTGGATTCAACAAAGTTTAACGAACTTACAGGCGCACGCAGCACGTGTACTCACATGTGTAGGTGTAGGTGTAGGTGAGAGAGAGTGAGTGAGTGAGTGAGTGAGTGAGTAAGAGTGTGTGCGTGTAAGTATGAGTGTGAATGTACGCACCTTTGTGCTTACCGTTACTCGCCACACGTTTGTGGTAATGCGTCAATTTATTATGAAGAGCTCCATTTATACTCAAAGCTTTACAATTTCTGTTCAAACGTAAGCTTTTGAATGTGCAAGCTTTCCGCGCAGCTTTTGGAGACTTTTCAGGGGTTGGTGTCTTAGATATTTGGGCAAATTTTTAACTAGAAGCAATTAAGTTATGTCTGTAATAGAATAAGGACTTTTCGGGACATTTATCATATCAATCCGTTAGAGCTTTTTGGTAGTAAGATTAGCTTAAGCTAAGTAATATTTGACTGTTTACTCTTAACTGTAGACTGTAAAAAATTTATGTTTTAATTAACTTTAAAGTAGCGAAAAATAAAGTAAAAATTAAAAGAAACTTCACAAAAATGAATCATCAAATTACAAATTGGAAAACAGGGTATATGATGGTTTTGTGCAAATGTATCCAACAAGCAAAAATAGGCGTGGCTGTATATATGTTCCTGATCAGGAATGTGTACGGATTCGATTTATCCTGTCCGTATGCCTATATGTATGAACGTGTCGATCTCAGAATGTTATTCTCGTAACTGTTCTCTTTTTAATGTTATTAATTATAGGTAATTCAAAATTATAGTTCTAACACATAAATTTGAGACAATTTAAATTGTTTTACTGGCTCCAAATTTCCTCGAATCCAAAAAACTAAAGTTTATTCGCATATATAGCTTGTTGTGACGCAGTTTCTATATTTAACAAGCAGAGAATTATTCGTTAGAATATTTTTATTACATGCTGAAGATTTCAATCAAGTTGACTTTTCACCTACAATTTGTATATTCTAAGAATCGCAATTGCGATTAAGTTGATATTGAATTGTGTTTGAATTCTTTATAGCTACTCTGCTCCTAGCTATTATTTTATTTCACAATTTTTTTTTTATATATTTCACACTATACACTAATAATAACTGTTGTAAGTACTTAAGAAAAAAAACACAAAATGTACACACATTTTAAATTTTCATCAACAAAACAACGTCTTTAATACTGGCTCAGAATATTAGCTTGCCATAATTACTAGAGCTAAGTTGAACACCTGTTGAGAGATTTACCAGCCGTGCTCCTTGTGGAGGACGTGCTTGTAGATGGTATAGGGCACAGGGTATGGCTTGGGTACTGGAATTTTGATGTGCTTGATCACTTCGACGGGATAGGGTTTCTCGACTTCAACCGGATAGGGCTTCTCCACAGTGTACGGAATTTTACGCTCGGTTATTTCGGGAACTATTTTGTAGACTGGAACTTGGATTTCCTGTTGCACTGGCACATGGACAGCGTAGGGCTCGGGTATTTGCAAACGTATTACGTTCGGCACCTGAGGAATAGAGTTTTTAGAATCGAGTTTTATTTATTAAGAGTTACGATTGAGTCACCTGTACAGCAACCGGATGCGGTATGGCCAATGGCACCTTCTCAATGACATGGACAGGCACGTGCTTCGATGTCTCCGAGTATGTCGTGGGCGTATGCTGGCTGTGGTAGTCTCCGATGCCCGTGCCACCGCCGATGCCCGTGCCCCCTCCTCCACTTCCGCCCTCGTAGTGACCCTCGGCGGAGTGCTGCGAGGCGTAGGTGAGCGACATGCCGCAGACTAAAAGCTGTGCAGGACTCAAGGCATGAGATTGTACTCTAGGAGTTTTGGTTGCGGCTGCACTTACGAGTATCCACATTATATGAGCTGAGATTGCGTTTATTAGTTTGATCCAGACGCGGCGAACAGCAGTTAAGCAATACGAGTAGCTGCAATAAGTCAGGCGACTTTTATAGTCGCTGGCCAAAAGTGAAAGATTTGCCCAATGTCTTTAGTTGATGTAACCATAACATTGAAATAGAAAGTATTGCATTACCATTCGGATCGCATAATTTTCATTGTGCTTTTCCAAGCAAATGTTATAACAACAAATTGGGTTCAAGTGGGTATCAAGTGTCCCGCAGCTCTCTCTATCCATCTCTTTCTCTCTTGAAGGTGCTGGCAAAGTGAATGGCCGCAGGGGCTTAGACAAGCTGGCTCCACCCTGCCTCCTGGCACTATCTGGACCTATGCTTTGGGGTTAAGGTTGTTACACGTACTTGAGTTCTGCGATCGCTTCCGTCAACCGTAACCCGCACAGGCGAAAAGTGAGAGTCACCGAAAGCCAACGCTCCACTGCAGCCAGTCAGACCACTTTTGCGAGTCGCCTGAGATTTGCCCAAGCATCAATTGTTGTTGTCTAGGAAATGGGCTTAGACACCGCTGCTGCTGCAGGGCACATCGAAAACTGGTTAGCGATGACGTAAGTTGAGGCCAGAAATACTAATCATTGGAATGCCGAACATAGAATTAAGTACTCAAGTCGTCAGATTGGGGAACCATAAATAAAGTGGAGTCAGGAAATGATCAAACGAACTGCAGTTTCACCCACTAACACAAAAGGGGGAATGTAGGTTAGCGTTAAAGGGAAATACACGCAGCAGCAATTACACCACGTATTCCGCATTGGATTTACGATATTCATTTTATTATTTTCGGTATTTATTTTTACAAAATATTGTTAGTTATTTGACAGAAAATGTACATGGTTGAACTAATTAACTAGTCGAATACAAACTTAATTAAATGCGTTCGCTTAGAGTTCTTGATCCAACTCGTCTTCCCATTCCCAGTCGTTGAAGACGTCCTGCAACAATGAAAAACACATTTCGAATCAAATTCCTTTTGTGCATGCAGAGGCTACTTACGTAATCATCCAGATTGCCCTTGTCCTCAGGCAACTCCTGGGGCGAGCAGGCTACATACGCCACGCCCGAATTGTGCCCGGAGCACTCACAGGTCTGTGCATCGATGGGCGTGGCACTCTGGGCGACACGCTTGGCAAAAATGGTCGCGAATCGCAAAATCGGATATTTGCGCTCCGGTGCCAATTTGCGTGCACTGAATACGGAGCCGTTGGTTTCCAGCGCGAGCGATGTGCAAATGCCCAGGTTGCTCTTGGGTATGTGCACCTGGCTGCGCGTCTCCTCGTCGCCCTCGGGATAACGTTTCGAGTAGACCAGCTTTTTGTCCAGGCCAAAGAAGTGACGCAGTTTCTTCGTGCGCTCAAAATCAAACTCGGTGTCCGCCAGAATATGCAAATTAACGCTCTCCTCCAGCATGAACTGCAATATCGAGGTGTAATCGAAGCGCATGTCCTTCGGCGAGCAGCTGCTGCACGAGAGCAAAATGAACGTCTTCGATACACCCGGCCGGAAGTTCAAACGGGAAGCCGTTGAAATGGCCAGCAGAATATCCTTGCTGCTGCCATTTCCTGTATTAATATGCGCAAAGTAGTCCGCCAGCTGATCGGGCTTCGATGTAAACACATTACGCTCGTAGATAATGCTGCGCGGCTTGTCGTAAGGCTCGACACCACCAAAGGCCACAACCGCATAGCTGAAAGTGCAACAGAGTTGAGTAATAAACTAGAGCAACTCTGGAAGTTTCGCTCACCGATTGTTGGTTATCTTAGCCGCCTCCAGTTGCTCCTCGATGCTGGCCACGACACTCATAATGCTCTTGCTCTCCTTGAGATTCTGATTGCACGCCTTGGCCTCCACTATGAAGACAACATCGCTGCTGCGCGGTATATCGGCTCCACTCAGCTCTATAAACTTACCCTCCGGCACATACGATCCATTGGCCAGCTGGCAGCTGTTTAATCATTTACAAGTGTTAAATTTTAAAGGATTGACTTGATGAGGGCAGAAGCACTTACAACACACACTGATCCGGCACGCGCATGGGCACCTTGAAGGTGGTGCAAGTCTCAATGTAGGCGAGGGCAGCAGCACACGCGCCCTTGACTGCTGGATGACCGGGGCGTATGGGCTGTGATTTCATGCCCAGATCCAGGCACATCTCATAGAAAGGCGCCGAGTTGACAACAGCACTGCAGGCGGACAAAATGCCCGAACGGAAGAAGCTGTTGCATATCTGCAAGACCTCGGGGCTTGTGGACTGCGGTTTGACCAGCTGTGTCTGCTGGCAACGCTGCAGACTCCAGGAGTCGGTGAACTGTTGCGTGTGACCCGTTATCAAGCCGTTCGACATGGTGTACTCATCGTAGGGCTCATTGTTCAGCGTGCCCAGCAAGCCAGCTGTCTGGCCAAAGTACCAGCCGCTCAGCTCGAACCAGCACAGGTCAAACTGCACATTGCAGTGCAGGCTGAACTGATTGTCCGAGATGATGGACAGAATGTCCAGCTCGCGATAAACGTTAACAGAGCCCAGCTTAAGAGGCAATATGGGCTGCGGGTTGCCATTGATGCTAATGTGCTGTGAGCCAAAAAGGGGTTAACGAATTGCAAAGGAAGTCTAGAAAATGTTCTACTCACATCGGTGCCAAGATCAATCTCAATGAGCTGTCCATTGGCAATGAAACTCAGCTTGCGCGTCGAAATATCGCCCGCCTCGCGGCCACTCAGCGGTTGAGCCTAAAGCGAAATAAAAATTCATGATACAAATTCTCTCCTCTCGCGGTAAATCTCTTCCTACCGCTGGTTCTAGCAGCAGCGTAAAGTTGCGTTTGAAGAAGTCGTGAGCCAGCAGATAGCTGCAGTGTCCATTGCGGCCGCTCTTCTCCAGCTGCTCGTAGTTCAAATTGAGACCCACAAAACGCTGGTCAAAGGTCATATAGTGGCGTGAGTCGATAAGCAATGCACGTGCTGCAAAATATACAAATTTTATAATGCAGCTCCCAGAAAATCTCATAGCCTTTACATACAGTAGTAGGGCGGCAGCCAGGTCTTGGGATCGAGATGGGTTCTCATATTGTACAGTTTAATGATGATCGAGGAGTTCGTTTCGCTGAGGAAGCTATTCACCCTGGACAGTATTTTATACTCAGGTATCTCCTCGAACTTGGGCGTCTCATTGAATGCGTGCCAGGACATGGGCAGCTTTTGTTCCAGATCAATGATGCCCACCTCCGGATCGAAGATGAACTTCGTCTTAGCCTCCCTGTACATGTCGGCCGTTTCGAGAGCGTTCAGCGCATAGTTTCGGAACTTATTCCGCAAAAGTCCATAGAGCTGATGTACGCGATACTCCAGCTGCAGTTCGTCGGCTATCCATTCCAGTTTGGCCACGATTTCGTTGTACTTTTGCACCACGATCTGCACCTGCTCGATCTTTTGCAGCTCCTTAATCTCCTGCCAGATCTCGGTGAGCACCTCATTGAGCTCAGCTCCGAATGGCACCAGCTTGAAATACTTCTCCTTGATGAAGTTCCAGGCCAGCGTCGAATATTTTTTTATATTCGTGATGGCATCATTCGCCTGGATATCCCTGTACAGACGTTCCGCATCGGCCGTAAAGCTGGACATCTTATTGAAGTAGGGCGACTCGGCCAGCTCGTTTGTGCGCTTGTATATGAAGTCAAAGACCTCCTTGCTCAGATCCCAGAGTGTGGTCTCTATGAAGCTGATGATCTTGAACATGTGCGGCTCGAGGCGCTTGAGTATGCTCAGCCAATACGTCTCCGCCAGGCGCCAGAATTTATTCCACAAGTTCTCAATGTACTTGATGAACTTGATGTGCAGCTCCTTGACGAACTTGTCGTACTTCTCTATGCCCTTCTCCATAAGCGAGGATATGTAGGTGAGACTTTCGCCGTGGAAGAAGCGCGTGATGGCATCGAGCACATTGTTGTAGGTCGTCTTGATGGTCTCTATCAGCCAGACAATGCTGTTGCGCAGCGCCTTGCCCGAGTCACCCATGGCGTGCCACAGTTCCGAGAATATCTTTGGCACAGACTCGATGTGGTCCCGGATGGCCAGCTCGTCCAAAATGGTCAGCGTAAAGTTGACCACATTTTTGATATAGAAATCATTCGCTTCGTACGACTGATTGACGAAGAGGCGCAAGTCGTTCAGGTCTTCCTCCAGCACGCTGAGCTGGCTGATGTCGTCAACAAAGTTTTTGTTGTACTCCTTGGCGGTGTTCCAGATGACGCCCATCGACTCCACCGACTCGGTGTATAGCGACTTTATCCAGAAGTCAATGCCGTCCGAGAACGAGTTGTAAAGCGAATTACTTATGCCCTCGATTTTCTCACGCAGCTCATCCCTAATGCTGGGACGCCAATGGAAACGGCCAGTGATCAGGCGGGAATGGTTCATCTTCAGGTAAGAGCTCACATCAATGATGCGTATTTCCTCATAGTTGCGCCAAACATCCAGGTAACCACTGCGTGTGTCGGGTATGTAGCCCACCATCTGCAGATTCTGGCTGGCGTCCTCCGTTAGATTGAAATCCATGCGCGCAGTGCGATCCACGAGGTTCACGTAGACATAGCCCGTGTGGTTGGTGTCGGGTGTATCCCATATTGTTGCATTCAGGCCGTACACAGGATAGGCCACAGTTGGCAGCAGCCACAGACGCACCGCGTGGTAGGGCGAGCGACGCTCGTACTCCAGCTCGCGTTTGTTGAGATCCAGCAGAGCCAAGAACTTGCCATACAAGGGCGAATAGTCACGCTTGTAGTGAGCTGTCGACTCCGTCCTGTAATACGAAGGACGCGCCACCAGCGTGCCATTCATCTCGACATCCAATTCCGAAGCCGGGTGATAGCCATAGATCTTCAGCGTATAGTTCGTGAATCCGTCTTCGTTGTAAAAGTCGCGCAGGTGAGCGCCAAGCGTGATCAGCTGTTCGGGGTTCTTGGAATAGTCAACGGTCAAATGGGTCTTGAGTAGATCCTTCAAGCCACGATAGTAGGTGGCCTTGCAATCGATGTCCTTCTCGAGGTACGGATGGGCCACAGTCCAGCTAAACGTCTGATGATCCCGTTCGCCCCTAAGCAATGGCTCTGCGCGCCACTGGAAGTTGCTGCGAATCTTTCTGGACTCTTCGTGCGCACCAGTGCCAGCCCACTTCAAACGCAGATCCGCATTGAACTGCTTGTCGGTCAGATAATACCAGCCAGAGGAGGAAAGATTGCGTTTCGGATAGAAGAGTTCCAGAGCGTAACGCTGAGATTCGTTGCCATTCTGAAAGGAATCAAAGGGATTAGTCAAAATTCTACTTATCTCGAAATGAAAGCTTTCACACCGTGCTATAGTTGCCTAGTTCCAAGTTGTATCCTATCCAGGCTGTCTCCGATAGCTCGATCTTGGCATGCTGCTTGACCACATGCAGATTCACGTTCTCGTGTCTGGTGGTCAGGACAACGGCACGATTCGGGTGCACGGCCACCACCTTGAATTCCTGAGCAGTTGCCGTGGTCAGCGCGTGCAGCTCTCCCGTCAGATTGAAGTTCTTTGTGTTGCGCAGCTCGAAGACTTCAATGTGCTTGATGTCCAGCGGTCCGTCGGCATTGCGCATATCCCGCGTGTTCACATAGTGTATGCCCAGCGGTTTCATGTCGTTCTCCAGCGTAATATCCGTGGTGTCCTTGTACAAGGGATGCTTCTTCAGCTCCACGCGCTTGTACTTGCCATCCAGTATTTGCTGTGAGTTGTAGACAACCTTCAGATTGCCCGCATCCTGGTTGGAGCGCTCCTGCAGGCCGTAAGCTATATCCGCACGATGTCTCGTGGTCAATGGCACCTCGATCTCGATGTTGCCATTCAAATTGTGATTGGTGCTGTTGCTGTCATAGTTGCTCTTCAGCTTGAAGAACGCACTGTCCTTGGGCCAGTTGCAGCGCACGTAGCGATAGCTCTGACCACTGCATAAAATATTCCTGATTAGTTTTAAATATATTTTCAGAAAATCATTTTCCATTTACCTCTTTGTTGTGAATTCGAAATCCGTTTTGAACCAGCTCACATTGAGGAAAGGCGTCGTTGAGTTGATCACGCCACGCACGTTGTTCAGGGAACTGAAGGAGACATCCAGATCGGTTAGGCGACGACTCGCCGGGTAGTCCAGGGCACAGACCACGTTGATGTACTCCGCATTGGGCTTGTCATAGTGGCCGTTCAGCCCGAACGTGTGCTCGCCCTTGAACTTGGGCGTGGTCAGCTTCGCCTGGAATTCCTTGCGAGAATTTTGCTTTTGCAGCAGCACGAAATCGCCTTCAACGACCGAAATATCCTGCTTTGCGCCCCAGTCCACGTGCGCCATACCCTTGAGGGACCTGTTATCGTAGTGATAGCTTAAGTGCGTCGAGAGCTGGCGTTGTGCCTCCAGCGCTTCGTATTTGGCTTTGATGCTGAAGTCAGGCGCGCTGAGCTGTTTGCTAATGATATTGCCGCGATAGCTGCCGCTCACTTTGTGGATGTCGCCCAATGGCAATGGCAGCTGCGTGAGCACTTCGAATTGCAGGTCGTCCGATGACTTGTAGTTCAGGCTGCCATTGACATCCAGATTCCACTTGGAATCGACGCTCAGGCGGCCACCTGATTGCAGCTGCAGTAATGTCTTGCCCGGATTCAAGAATTTGGCGCTGGCATGCACGATGCGCGGCTGCGCTTTGGGCCGTTCCATGTAGCTCTCCAACAGCAGCTGCATATTCTCTCCGAGTATCCAGGACCAGACGCAGCTGCCGCGTCCAATATACTTGCCAATTTGATACTCGCCCACGATCGTGCCGCCATCGCTGCGCACGCCCACCTCCGAGTGCAGATGCACTGAGTCAATGCCCAGCTGGGTCCATGGTGTCTGGAGATTCACATCGCCAACCAGGCGACCCTGCTCCACAGCCTTCAGATTGCCGTAGAAATTAATGCGTGCGATTTCCGGCTCGGTACTCTCGACCAGCACCGAGAAGTCCATGGGTCCATTTCTGTCGCTGACGCTATATCCGCCAGATATCTGACACATCTTGCCGTCTTCGATGGCGCTGAACGAGAAGCGAATTTTCTTCGGTCCCGCCTCATTGATGTTCAGCTCAATGACGCCATCGCGACCGCCGGACTTGGGCTGCACACGCAGCGTCACATCTATTGGCAGGGTATCCTTCATGCGAACCACGCCTCGAACATCGTAGGTGGCCATATTGCGATACAGATTGCCAATGACATCATAGCGCTGCTGATCCTGCGGATGGCGCACAATGCTGCCATGCATCGAGATGTTCCTGTAGTTCTTCAGCGGCGTCCACACTTCCACATTGAACACGTCCTGTTTCTTATTGGCGCGCGTGCCGTACGCAAGATTCTGCCCGTCGCGACTCAGGAAATTCAGATCGAAATTCAGCTGCGGACTGGGTCCCTTTGTGGCCAGTATTGAGGTGGAGGCCAGTTGCAGTGGCAGCATTGTAGTGTGCACCTTGCCATTCACATTGACATAGTAAGCGGGGTCCGTGTGCCAATCCGATTCGATTTGCAGCTAGAAATGAGGCGGTTGGTTAATCAATGACTATGCCGACAACAGCTGGTTGACTTACCTTGTTGACCACGCCATGGTCGGTCACCTCAAAGCGTATGTCAATTATATTGTCCACAGCAGAGAAGTCCTTTTTGAAGTAGGCATTGCAAGCGTAGTGCGGTATCACGTTCGTCTCCAGCAGAATGCCAACAGATGTTTCCAGGAAATTGTCCTCATTCTAAAAAGAAAATAAATCATGTGAGCAAACGAAGTCTAGAGAGGAAAAGAAGCGCCCACCTCCACAGCAGCGGCCAGCGAGAGATGAGTGTGGGCGGTAATCGAGGTAATGTTGCCCTTGTAGGCATTGTCATCCATCTCTATGCGGCCATAGATATTTATTTCAGGCAGCTGTTTGTAGGGCGTTATTAGATTCAGGTGGACATTGTAGGCCTTTGGCCTGACGTTGTCCACCACTTTGGTGTAGTTGAGCTCGAAACCCATTTGGTGCGACTCAGCCTTGGCATCCTTTACCACGAACAACACACGCTGATGGAAGTCATTGAGGTACAGATCAATGTGATACTCCAGCACGGATTTGAAGTCCCTGGCTATGTCAAAGGGCGTCGCCACGGTTAGCACATTGAGTACATTAACATAGTCGGGGAAATACAGGCGATCCCTGAACTCCACGCGACCCTGAGGCAGCTGCACATTGCCCAGCACGAAATAAAAGTCCATGTTTTCTTGCATATCTAACTCGCCATGTATGGTGGGCCAGACGAGCGTGTCCACCTCGAAGTTGACCAGGTAGGAGAGGTAGCCCTCTCGGTCCTCTGCAGCCTCGCCTTCTGCCTCGTCTTCAACTTGGGCCTGCTGTGGCTGGAAGTCATCGTCAAAGTGCAAGTCCAAGAGCATCTTTTGATTGCTCAACTGGTTGACCAGCTTCGGCTTGGCTTGTCCATGGATCTTGAAGCCCAGTTTGTAGTGCGAGAGTTTTCCGTGCAGCTTAAATATCAAAATATCCCGCTTGAGCACCTGCGCAATGAAGCCATTCTCCTCGAAGCCAGCCAAGGGTGTGAAGACCACATACGAGTACTCAAAGTCCGTCATATTGTGCATGTGCCAAACGCCAGTAAAGCCCAACGTGGAGTTGTTCCATAGGCCACGCATGTCTACGCGCTCCGTGTTCACCTGGGCGAACACAGCCGCTTGCTGGAAGCTCTCAATGGGCGTCGCCACGCTCAGCTTCACATCAAAGTCGAGCAAATTCTTAATATCCGCCAGCGCCTCGATGCCCAGCGCAGCAGTTGGCGCACGCACCTCGGCCACGGCGTGTCGCTTCTTCTCATTCAAGCCAAAGCGTCCGTGAATGGTGCGGAACTTCTCCAGGGGCGTTGTGATATTTATGATTAGCATATTATCTGTGAGCTTGCGCACATAGCCGTCCATTGTGAGTGAGAATTGGCGCACCTCAAACTCCAGGGAGGCGGCGCCCTGCACTTGGCGCTTATCGTTCAGCATAAACATGGCCGCCAGGCCGCCCTTGCGATATCCCTCGAACGGACTGACCATGGCAACAGTGCCCGAAATATTCTGATAGCGGATCACATCCCAGTTCGACTTAACGCTATAGGTATTGAAGGTATCGTTTTGCCCCTTGTAGCTCAAATAGAGATCTGTGTCGATTTTCCTTGGGTTCTGCCAATGCGCCACTTTCACATTGATGGTGGGTATGTCCTTGATGGTGCTGTTAATGCCAAAGCGCACATCGAAGCTAACCAACTGATCGTGTATATCGTAATCGCTCTTGTAGCCCAGCTGCAGCTTTTGGTCCTCGGCCCAGGACAGCGTGGAGTTGATCAATATCAGATTTTGTACATTGTAGACTCCAGCGGTCAGCGTGTTCGTCCGCCAGCCCTCAAACGGAGTGTTGATCTCAGCATGCAGCCAGTTGTGCAGGGTCTTTCCCGGCATAATGCCCGCATTGTAGCTGAACTCGATAATCTCTGTAATGCTCCAGGAGGCGTGAGCCTTGCCATAGTACGTAGGGCCGCCTGTGTAGGTGCTGAATCCGCAGTTGATTGTGCGTTCCGGATAGGTTATCATCACGTTGCTGTCGTAGTGCTTATTGCCCGGATTATTGTACTCCATAAGCAGGCCCAAGCGTTGCGCTGGATCACGATTTGCATCCCATTTCAGATCCAGCGAGAGTTCCTTGCGCTTCTCAATGTTGAGCAGACTCAATTTAATGTGAACATCACGAAGTCTAGCGAAATTCGAATTGTTGATTATCTCAATTGAATATGGATTGGAGCGCTCGACTTACTTGTCTATGTGAATCTCCACCTGCAACAGTTTCGGCTGCTCTGAGAGCAATTTCGAATTGATCCAATAGTCCTTGTCCTTGATCTTGAGACGCAGCTCGGCATTGGAATTGCGATTGTGCGCATTGGCAGCATATTGGACAGTCAGTCCGTAGGGATCCTTGCCGTACTTGCTCTGCACATCGAAGAAGATCAGCAGCTGGTTGCGCCTGTACACCATGTTCACTGAAGTTGTCTCGAACGAGGGACTCTCCACGATCATTTTCAGATGGTGCAGCGCCTGCAAACGCGAACTACGATCCTTGTAGTTGCCCTTGATCGATATCGAGTGCCCCGAAAACCACGAGCCATTGATAAACACCTAAAAGTCGCAGAGAAATAGAGAATTAAATAATTATATAAAATTGTATAAAGAATTACCATAAAATCCTTGGGTGTCTTTTCGTTGACCTTCACGCTAGCCGTGCAGGAATTGAAATCCGGCACGGACACGTTCATGTAAGCATCAATGGCGAAGAGACTGCGACGGGGCAGGTGCACAGAGAAGAGGCCAGTCACTTCCTTTTCGGGCGCATACTTCAGACCCACAATAACATTGTGCTCGGTGCCATTCTTGCTGCGCTCCTCATGCCTACGTAGAAAGCAGAAGCAAAATATAAAAAGTTTGCTAAAGATTAAAGATTCAATTTACGCACTTGATCAATATGCGATAGTCGATGTTTGTTTTGGGCAGCTTCAGCTCCAGGCTTGCACGCGTTCGGGAGCCCTCCAAGGTAATATTCTCTGAGCTGGAGCGCGCAAAGATAAGCCTAACCATGCTGGTGTAGTTCGGATTGATATAGTCGGGCGCATTGTTGTAGGTCAAGTAGCCCTCGGTATGGCCTTGCAGGCTGAGCCAGGTGGAATTTGAGGCAAAGTTTAGCTTGGGATACGCTGTGGTGCGTAGCTTCACATTGCCGCGATACTCAGTCTTCGATTTATCGCCATTGTTGACTAGACGACCCGCAAAGTTGATGGTTTCGATCTTGGACGCTTGGAACTACAAAAAGAATTCTTGGATTATACAGCAAAAGAAACGCAATGAAATCGCTCACTCACCCTATAATTCACAGTCATATTGGTCGAGGTCGTGACCTCGCTTTGCACAATGTTGCCGCTGACCAGAGCCTGCAGCTTCTTTGTCTCAAAGGAGAGATCGACGTCGTGCTGCTTGATGCCATTCTTCTCATTGATCTTTATCGAGCCGACCAGGCCAGTCACGTTCACGCCATTTATGGTCAACAGCATGCGTGGCTTATAGATCCAGGCGGTGAAGTCCTGATAGCGTCGCAGCTCCATACTTAGATCCAGTGAACGATTCCCGTTGTTATCCAAATAGACATCGAGCCGTCTGTAGTCTGGATCGCCATTGTATCTGCATCCAGCTGACGCACGGCTCTTGCCATTGATAAAAGCCACAGATGCATTCAGGGCATGCGGCACGCTCGTCAGATTGGCCACCAGGATGCGAGGTATTTGTGAGCCAGGTGTGCTGAAGACCAGGGTAATGTTATTGTCCTCATCCTGCTGGTCCCAATTGTACTCAAATACGTATTTCTTGGCCGTCAAATCGGACTTCTTGAGTATGACGCTGAAGTTGAGCGGTCCGGATAGCAGTAAGCTGGGCAGAGCTGCCGTTGTATTGCTCAGATCGGGCACGCTGTAATGCGAGCAGATTTGCAGTCCAATGGCTTTATCCAGCACGGGCCAGGTGCAGGTGGAGTTGGAGCTGCGTTTCGCGATGCCCTCCTGTGGAAGCTCCTGATCATGCTTCACCACCAGCAGCTCGGAGCGTGCACTGAAGATTTCGTTCTTGTCCTGCGGCAGGTTGAAGGAGAACGAAATCAGATTGCGGCCACGCATCTTAAGATTGGCCTCCACCTCCGAGTTGGAGTACAAATTGCTCTTGACCTTGATGCCCGATTGCCCCCAGAACAGGTCCGTTTGCATCGTGGTTATCACATCCACCGATACCGAGGGCTTGAAATGACCCTGGACATCGAAATGCCAATCGACATCCATTTTATCCAAATTACCCGATACACTCAAGTCAATAGAGGAAGCTCCAAATGCATGTATTGCTAGGGGCATGCCCACAGCTAACGGAACGGTATATGAGGCGTCCAGAAAGACACGCGATTTCCGGTAGTTGAGCGTCTTGCCGGAGAGCACCTTTTGAGCCTGATAGAAGGGATTAAATTCCGTAATCAACTTCGCCACTTCCGCCATGGACTCGATGTTGTAGAAGCGCAGATCATTGCCAAAAACACGCAGACCGAATTGTGCCCGCGGATTGTTGTAGTCGTACTTCAACTTGTAGCCCAGCTTATCAATATTGCGCTCGATGCCCCGTTTGCGTGCCGTTGGCGCGCCATCTGCACTGCGCTTGGAGCGCGGAGCATCAGCTAATTCATCCTCGAAATCGTATTCACCATCTTCTTCCGACTCTGAGCTTTCAGATGCCTTACGCTTGAGCCGCAAGTTATCCAAATTCAGCAGATTGTCTAAGGTGTCATCATCCTCGGCGCTCTCATTGCCCAGCCAGCGGTTGAGAAACGCGAGCTTCTTACGCAGCAGTTTGCCATTCAATGGGCCCTGCGGGCCAAAGGCATTTGCAACCAGCTCCTCGAAGCCTTCGGCGCGTGCGCTAAATTCAAAGAAGTTAACAGACTGTCCAAAGAGATCGGCGGTAAAATTGACACTGGCCATTCGCGGCAGATAGGAATCGGTGCCAAATATGAGATTTGCATCAGTTGTGGTACCTGAAAAGAATATGGAGAAATTAGGTATTGCTTGAATATGTATTTAGAGTCCATTTGCATACCAAAATTGTACTCATCGAAGAACAGGCTGTGCTCATAGTTGCGCGAGAACTTGCGTATATCCATCTTGAATTTGTCGGAAAGCTCATCGTTAAGGAGCAAGCCTTGCGCTTCGATCCGGACGGGCGAATTGGATTTGGCCAAATTGGTAAGATGCGACCACACGAATGAGCCAACTTGATTAATTTGCTCGTTCTCCAGTATGGCTTTGATAGAACCAATGGATATATAGTCCGGACAGCGCATCGTCTGCAGATAGCTGTAGATACGCAGCTCCGAGTTCAGCATGTAATCGGCATAGTTCTCCAAGAAATAACTGCGGTACTGCTGACAGTTGACGCGCCTAAAGGCGAGTATGCTCTGCAAGCGGATGTCCACTGGGACCTCATTGTTGTTAATGATCAGCTGCAACTCGTTTGCGAACTTGGGCGAAATAACTCCAATATTTCCAAGACCCTTGAGCAGTATGATCAAACGTTCGCGTTGCTTGCGATCACCGCGATATCTCTTGAACTGGCTAAGGAACTCGGTCTCCAGCAGATTTATTATCTGCGTCACCTTGAGATCCTCGTCGCAATTGTCATGATGCTTGCAGTAGCTGTGCACCACGGCCGTTGCGCCCAACGTATACTCCGGATCCAACTTGTTTCTAGCGTAGTCGAGTATGGTGTAAAAGGTTTCCAGTGTCTCCGCGTCGGGACGCGTGATAAATGACAGCGAGCTCATCCAGCTGTGCGCCATTTCCTTGGTTAGTTTCTCATTTACAATCTGATCGCGCATCACCTGATACGATGCAGTACTGCCAATGTAGGGCAGCGATTCCAGCACGTGTTTCCTGTAATGAATAAACCAATTGGCGTCGGTCTGCAATGGTTCTTTGAGACGCTACTTACTTGCCCTGCTCGCAAATGCTCGCTGAGCGCTCCAGCAGCACAGTAAGCGTCTTATAGTCCAGACTCTTAGATGTTTGCAGAAAGTTTGTGAATACGTCGATGAACTCGCGTTGGATATTCGGGAAGCCCACAACGCACATTTGCAACAGATGATCGCGTGCTGCTTTGATCTCATCGTGACTCGGCTTCACAGGTGGCGTGTGATCAAAGACCAACGCGGAACGTCGCTCAACAAAGTCAATATCTTGTGATTAAAGGCAATATTTACATAACCTGTTATATATAATCTGCTAACTATAAATCTGCAACTTACTCTTATCCAGAAATTCGCTTACGCCGAAAGAGTCTTCACTGTCCAACCGCAGTGTGCTTCGTGTGGTGGTCAATGCACCGGAGCTGCCATTCGAAAAGGGCACTAGCAGATGGCTCTCCAAGCAGCTGATTTCGCGGTAAACATTATTATCAATGGTCAACTGAAATTAGCAGACAAAAACATAATCAAGACCTTTTTATGAAAAGTATAAAGTATTTTTATATACTATAACTAAGGCTTCAATTATATATGAGTGAGAATATGGCATTGAAGGAGAGTCTATTTTTCAGAACATTTTTCAGTTGGTTTTCAATCATATGAGAAGAGAACTTAAAATGTGATGAAAACCTGGAATTTATGGAAATTATCATATTAATATGTTTGTCAAAATAAATTGAAATTGATGCATTGGAATTTTTAAGTGATGAAAAAGATGAAGTCATATGAAAGTAAAGGATTATCAAGAATTCGTGTGAAGAATGAAATTTAAAATATAAAGAAAAATTGAAATTGACGATTGATGAAAATTATGAAAAGAATTTAAAAATTATGAAGAGAACTCACATAAAAATACATGAAATCAAAAGATTATAAATCGAACTTAAAATATGATAAAAAATGGAATTGATGGAAATGATATATATTTTTAAAATAAATATTGAAGTAATTTAATTTCAATTGATATATGTATATGCTACTTACATTACAATAGCTCTGCGAATTCAGTATGGGCCATATGGTTTTATCGTCTCGGAATGTGTACGGCGTGGTTTGTAGCACCGACTGAGTAGCGTAACGTCGACGACATGTGGATATATCTTTGGTCTTACGTATGGTTACATAGACGTCGTCGGTCGACTCCAATAAGTATTGCACCTGGCATTCACCAGACACATCCGTTTCGGTGGTATTGAAATCCACATCGAAACGCATCATGGTATTTTGAAAGCTGGACAGGATGCCCTTCTTAAAGTTGAGCACCCAAGGCAACTCCTCTTCGGTGGGACACACCTCGCTTATGAGACCGTCGTGGAAGGCAAAGCGCAACAGATTCCTCGTTAGGTCGACGGACAGTTCATTGCTCTTTGGGTGAAGATTTTCAAAGTCACTTGACGCATGCTCATCAGACGCAGACTCGCTGCTCAAGTTGTCATAGTAGTCATAGACATCCTTGACTGGCTTCTCTTCCGTAGCGGCACTCTCATTGCTCGACTCCTGCAGCGAATCATACAGATTGACTGTATTGATACGCAGATAGCCTTCGCAGCCCTTGGGGAAGAATATCTCCAAATTGGCTTTCAAATATAGATCGGAGGTGTTGTCACCGGAGCCGGAAAATTCTGTGCGCACAGAAACCGTATAATCATATTTATAGAGCTTTTCGCCATAGCCGAATTTCGGATTGATCGTCTCACATTGTGGCCGACCACAGATTCGCGGATCCTTCAAGGGATCTAAGGGTGACACATTAAATATATTATATAATAATTTATAATTTCATTAAATCAAATTTATGATTCTCCTCTATCGAAAGTACATAATTGATTTTTACAATTTTTGTATTATAATAATTATTATAGAACCAATTCTGATTTCTGAATATACATCTTATATGCGAAAAATGCGTATTATTTTTATATTATTAATAACAAATGAACATTTAACTGCCATTTAGAATAGAAATGTGCACTATGCTGTGGAGATATAAGGAATAAACATAATTTGTCCAGAATTCCCAAGGCACGTATACCTGATACTAAAGGCCAAAATTTTGAACTAAAATTATATTTATGGCAAATTTCGATTAATTTTCGCCACAAGATTTTTAGTATTTGATAATTGTTTTAAATAATAATAATATTATTATTATTAATTATTTTAAAAAATTGATTATAATCTTAATTTAATTTATTCAATTTTAGAACTCTTTATATATATAAATAATTTTAAGTTTCAATTTAAAAATAGTTTTACATCTCTTGAGAATTTGTTTTGGGTATTGATTAACTAGTATACTCACTTTCTCTTGCTGCCTGGCTTTGTGCTATGATCAGAACCAACAGCAGCCATATGGCAGTCCTATAATTGAATGCGCCCATTGTGGGCGTGGCCTGTTTGTCTCCCAACTTTGCCCTATGCTCTATGTATGGTCGATTTGTTTAGCACACACATGGAACAGCCGCAGTGGAATAGTAATCTGAAAGGAAAATATATTTTATTAACATAAATATTGAAATGTTGACAGACTTCAGTTGTGTATGTGATTATATCAATTAAAATTTGATTTACAATGCAAATTGCATTTGTGCATAATAAAATTTGCGGTTTGCTCTTTGGATTACAACTGAAACTACGACTTCGCCCCTTCATCGCCCCCAAATCGAGTGTTTCGTTGTAAAGTTCATTAGGCAAAATGAAGATTTAGTAATCATTTAATTATTTAGATTGCTCAGCTGGAATGGGAAAATTCTTATAGCTGGAAGCGTTTCCATTCCGATTGCATTCATAATTGGAAAGGCGGCAACTTTATTTCAAATAATTGTGCAAAATTATTTGTGCGCATTCACACTTGTTGGTCAAGTTGTTCGTTTCCTTTGAAGCTCGACATATGCATGTGGGCGTGGCAGAAGGAGTCGCCCACTATTATAGCGCCCTTTGCGTATTTCGCCTTTGCCATAGTCAAAGCTGAAGCTGAAGCTGAAGCAAAAGCAAATCAATTGAATTTCCACTTGATTCAACATAAAACACACAGAGTGAAATAAAAGAAAACTTGGCAAAAAAGAAAAACAGTCGAAATGCTCTCCTCCCACGAACGCAGCTGCAGCTCTTCCATCATTAATTCCAGCAATAAAGTGGGAACAAATCGGAGCATAGCTAAACGAAGGGGGAACTTACGACACAGCGATTGACGCCAACTGTTGGTTTGCATTTGCATTTGATTTTAGAGCATGGAAAAGAATTGTTAACGGTTGTTTTTCACATTGCCTGCTCGCTCACTCGTTCGCTCGCTCGCACGCTCACTCTCCCCCACCACTGCTTGTTTTTGTTTTACCCTTTGCACTTTGCAAAGCATATAAATCGCAGCTACATTTGTGGTTTCCTCTTTGCGTGGTGCTTCTTTCTGGACCCGTTCCTATTTTACTCTCTTCTGCTCTCCTGCTGTTGGGTATTTGCTGACAATGATTGCTCGACTGCAAGAAACAGCAAAAGCACTTAACACTATTTTTTTCTGCGCGCGAGCATCGGGTGCATATGTACATATGACCTGCATCACGCATACACACACACACGTGCACATATGCATACATACACAATCTAAATGTACTGAGATCTGTAACATACATACACACATGTATGTGCGGTGCGTATGTGTGGGTGCGCATATCAATTCTTCATGGTTTGAAGTATTTAAGCTAGCCCGTCAAAATATTTGTATGCGGTTGCCATAGATTGAATTGCAATGGTGTAGTGCTCACTTGAAGGGTAAATAATGATTATAAATCGTGCTGCTGACGGATTTGTCGCTTAATTGCGTTAGCATGTCGAATGTCTAGATTCGCAAACCCGAAACGGAGCAAAAAACGCGACTTATTGCAATGGATGGGATACCGGATTGCATCAATGTGAATGGCAAATGCTTAATACTGGTTTATAATATATATACATATATTTAGTTAAAACAAAAAAAAAATCATCTTATTGGATAGAAGTGTTGCCAGATGGCTTCATTACACAATGTGATTGGCAAGTGCTAAATACTGGTTTGATATTGAATATTGAATATTAAACAGAAAGTTATTGACCAAGCCGAGATCCATTAACAGAGCCAAGAATCTTATCATTCATATTATATTTGAATTATTCAGCTATCAAAATTTAAATTGTATTATCTGCTATGCTGATCATAACAATCAGCATATGAACATGTGCGTCAGTGTTGGAAATATAGCTTATTGCAAATTTAGTTATTACGCAACACTTGGCATGATTTTTCATCAAATTGTGATACTCCGAAAAGTGAGCGTCATTCATTTTTCTCTTTTCTTCTTTTGCCAACAGAAAATTGTGAAATTTATAAATTAAAAAAGAAGGAGAGCTCCCACAATATAAATTATATATAAAATACGAAAGATATTGTTAATGATCTTCTCTGTTTTCACTCATAGGTATAAATAGAAACTTTTAAATTTTTTTAATGCTAAAGCATTGAGATTCTAATTTTATTCTACTTATACAATTATACAAATTTGTAATATATTTCAAAATATTTGTATGCGGTTGCCATAGATTGAATTGCAATGGTGTAGTGCTCACTTGAAGGGTAAATAATGATTATAAATCGTGCTGCTGACGGATTTGTCGCTTAATTGCGTTAGCATGTCGAATGTCTAGATTCGCAAACCCGAAACGGAGCAAAAAACGCGACTTATCGCAATGGATGGGTTGCCGGATTGCATCAATGTGAATGGCAAATGCTTAATACTGGTTTATAATATATATACATATATTTAGTTAAAACAAAAAAAAAATCATCTTATTGGATAGAAGTGTTGCCAGATGGCTTCATTACACAATGTGATTGGCAAGTGCTAAATACTGGTTTGATATTGAATATTGAATATTAAACAGAAAGTTATTGACCAAGCCGAGATCCATTAACAGAGCCAAGAATCTTATCATTCATATTATATTTGAATTATTCAGCTATCAAAATTTAAATTGTATTATCTGCTATGCTGATCATAACAATCAGCATATGAACATGTGCGTCAGTGTTGGAAATATAGCTTATTGCAAATTTAGTTATTACGCAACACTTGGCATGATTTTTCATCAAATTGTGATACTCCGAAAAGTGCGCGTCATTCATTTTTCTCTTTTCTTCTTTTGCCAACAGAAAATTGTGAAATTTAGTGAAAGTAAGTGGAATGATTAAATATCGCAATGGTCAGTGTAAAGTGCGAAGAGTGTTGCAAAAGCTAAATCAATTCGTTAATGCAAAAATCAAATCATCTGCAAGGAAATCACAAAAAGTGCTCGCGGCTTGTGCGCAAATAATAAATATAGTTGAATAAATGCTATTCGGTTAAACATACATACATGCATATGTATTTGTGTGTGTACAAATAAATCGCATTATTGCATTGTCGATATCTATTTCATTATCTGTGCGCCCGTTAACTACCTCCGCAGAGGTTATCCTGTCCGCTGCTCTTCGCAAAGCTCATAAGCCGCTTTTCTGCACAGCTATTGCAAAATTCATACTCGTGTATAAAATGTGATGTTTGTGATATGGAAATGTCCAGGCCATATAAATCTAATTTGCCTGGGGTTCCGGGTTCTGGTTGTGCTTTGGCATACAATATACATACATGAAAAGTGAAACAGTGTTCCATGCTTAAGAAGAGGAAGAATTAGAAATCACTTAGGCTTAGTATGCTGCACGCTGATTGCTCAAGCAAAATTAAATAGGTAAGTCGGCCATGCTTCAGATTTATTTATCTTTTATATTAGAAGTTTCCGTGCGCGACTATTCATGTAAAGCAAAACTAATTATAATTAGCTTGTTATATTTAATAGACTTATGTGAAATAATGCAAATATTTAAAGTTAAATAAAGTGAGACAAATTAATGCACCGATTTATCTATATAAATGGTACTCAAATATGTCTCGTTTTTGGTCAACTTTTTCTTGACTTGACAACAGCTTATGTCAGTAAGTACCCATGATTCTCATAAATTTCTCAATGAAACATCCAAAACTAAAAAGAAGAAGAAGAAGATTTGTAGAAACAAACATTAAAAGAGAGTGTGTACATAAATCGCTTGTCATCTAATGCCAAGCCAACTTTGGCCATCTTAATGCAACCTGGACTAACAAAATTTCGTTCGCTTGGCCAAAAACCAAAAGCAGGAGCCCAACGCCATTTGTTTTCATATTTCGCCATACCCAATGCAATATTGGGGAAACTCACACATGCACACATAAATTTATGTATATATATATTAGGTATAAATGTGTGTGTATACTTGCATCGAAGCATTTTCCCGGCATGGCAAACATTTTTGTACAAAATGCAATTTTCAAGTGAAGGTGAAGTTGAGTTAAGAGCTATTTGGATGCTTCGGAGAGGTCGATTGTAAGGGAGGGAGATGCTGCAACCAAGTTCACGTAGGTAGAAACTTAAGCAGATTGTTAGCGAGTGAAAAAAAAAAAACAAGAAAAACGTACAAGAGTTGCTTTTGCAACGAATTTAATAATACGCTGTAAAATTGAAATGATATTATGTTCTAAGCTCGCAGCTAATATATTTTTATTTCCGGGAGCTCTCCTTCTTTTTTAATTTATTCTCATTTAAATGAGGCACTTTCTAACTTGAAAAAAAATTTTAAAACATTTAATTTCAATATATAAATTATATATAAAATACGAAAGATATTGATAATGATCTTCTCAATTTTCACTCATAGGTATAAATAGAAACTTTTAAATTTTTAAAAATTGAATTTAATGCTAAATGCTAATGCTAAAGCATTGAGATTCTAATTTTAATCTACTTATACAATTATAAAAATTTGTAATATATTTTTGATTAGGAATAAAAATGACAATGACAGAATACCTAATTAATTTTTAACATGAAGAACAAACAGTAAAAGTTACAGATTTTTAAATATGTTTTATACTGCTTTTCGAAAGCGTGAAAACAAATTTCGCTGAAATTATTTTGTTTTATTTTCCACTCATTGTCATGAAAGTGCATAAAAAAGATTTTTCTGATTTCTTTGTTCAAAAAATTTATTTTTTATTTAAATAAAAAATAAAACGCTTAACAAACATACATTTAACAACTTTGAAAGTAGGCTTAAAGTTAGTTTGAAATGTATACAAAAAAAGAAGAAATGTGGAAAAAAGTAAATTGAAAGAAAACTAATTTTTTCACATTTCTTTGTCGTTTGCGTGTACCTATGAAAGGGTATAAGAAATGTATAAATTTAATACTTGCATAAATTCTCAACTAAATGCAATTACGTTTGTTGCAAGCTGCATATAGGGAATTGTAAAGGCTTAAGGATGCAACATCTGGGCGGTGCAGTGCGTCCGTAAGTCGTGAACTGCAAATCTAATAAAAGAGCGAGCGGAGAGAGTCTGAAGCTGTTGCATATGCAAAGGGCATCAACTGAGAGCTTTGAGCATTTGCTGCTACCAATCAAATTGTAGTTCATGCCTCGAAACAGTGACTGCTGCATGTTCATGTGCGTGTCTATCGTAACGCTTATTGAAAGTTTCACAACAACTAGAGCCACGTCAACAGAGACAAAAATTTCACAGAGTTTCAAAGCTGTTTGTGCCACAGACACTAAGTCCCTCCAGCCACGCCTTTTAAGGCGCTTTACTAACTGCAACAAGGGAACTAAAAATTCAAACAGAGCGAGCCACGAAAAAAAAATAGTTACCAATATGCGTTTGCAGCGGCTTCTATTACTTTTCAACCCAAAAAAAATAAAAAACAAATTTGTTATGTTCTCTGGCTTTGAGTGGGTAGATTGCTGGTGTTATAGTTGTTGCTTTTGCTGCTGATGCTGCTGATGCTGATGCTGCCATTGTTTTTCTTGGTTCAGCAGGCAGGCAGGCAGGCAGTCTGACCATCATGGCTACGTAGCCTAGCGGGCCCTAATGGCATCCAAATGGGTGCCATGTTTCGTCGTTGCCTCCATCTACCTCCCTGACGCCTGTTCAACACGTGCGAGCATTTTTTTTTTGTTTTTACCATGTTCGATAAAGACAATGGCATGTGGGCGTGGGAGCTGCACCGACTGCTGCAGGTGCTCGCCCTGTGCCAGTGCAGAATGCGCCTGATGCCTGGGCGAGAAATTGCAAAATTGAAAATTATGTGCAACACTTGAAAAATGGCTAATAAACGAGATTAAAATTGCCAGCAGCATGATTTTCAGTTACTGCACTCAATGCCAAATTGAAGCAGTATTCGCTCAGTTTATAGCCGCAATCGAAAAATCGTTTTAGATTATGCACGCAGAGAGAGAGAGAGGCATTTTAAAAAGTTTTAGTCATGAAACGAAATGGGTATTCTTAATCGATGGGGGCAAATTCTCAAGCTGTCGATAATGTAGAAATGGAAGTAAATCGGGTCATATGTTACAATAACATTGCAATCCCATCTTTTACCTTTAGTAACATGTACTAGGAGTACACCTAGACAAATGACTTAAATTGCGCCGAGACATTGAAGCAAAGAGAGCACATCTAAGACTGAAAGCAGTTAGAACAGTAGCAACATTGAAATTGTGCAGTGAGATTAATCAACGATCCTGAGTACCATCATCGGCTTCAAAACGAAATTTAATCCTTCTATCAGTCGGAGAGGCCATAGCTTGCCAAAGCAAGCCCATAAATGTCGTCTGGGCGATCCCATTTGAGTCGTAACGACTCAGAGATAAATCTTCACACTACAGTTCACAAATTTAGTTGTTACTTTTATAAGAGAAGCTTGGATTTTAATATTTTTATAATAAAGACCAAATTGAAATAATAAATCATTCTATATAATAAAAAAATAAATTAATTAAATAATACAAATGGATTTGATATCTCGAAGCCTAGGCTTAATTGTAGCCACGCTATAATAATTTGAACTTATTGGTTATATTATTGGTAGCTTATTACATATATATCTATTATTATATATATTATATATATATATATATATATATATATATATATATATATATATATATATATATATATATATATATATATATATATATATATATATATATATATATATTTGTAATACCAAGATCTGACTTAAGTATTTCATATGAGTTCCCTTCCCATCCCTTTCATTCCAACTACATCAGTTCTTGGTATAAGCAAACATTTTGCTTGCGTAGTTCGGTTAACAAACTTGCAACACTTTCTGCTCATAAGTTGTTTGCTTTAAACGTTTTAGAGTTGCAGCAGCAACACGTGTATATATATAAATGTAATATGTATGTATGTGAATATCAATTAGATGCCATTTAAAAAGTCTGCAAACTTGGCTAACGTAAAACACAAGTTTTAAGCTGCGGCTGGTCTGTGCGAGGAAGCCTATTATTATATATATTTATATATATATATATATATATATATATATATATATATATATATATATATATATATATATATATATATATATATATATATATATATATATATATATATATTTGTAATACCAAGATCTGACTTAAGTATTTCATATGAGTTCCCTTCCCATCCCTTTCATTCCAACTACATCAGTTCTTGGTATAAGCAAACATTTTGCTTGCGTAGTTCGGTTAACAAACTTGCAACACTTTCTGCTCATAAGTTGTTTGCTTTAAACGTTTTAGAGTTGCAGCAGCAACACGTGTATATATATAAATGTAATATGTATGTATGTGAATATCAATTAGATGCCATTTAAAAAGTCTGCAAACTTGGCTAACGTAAAACACAAGTTTTAAGCTGCGGCTGGTCTGTGCGAGGAAGCCAACTAAACTTTAGGTCATCATTTTCGTTTTTTTTTGTTTTTTTTTTTGTTTTTTGTTTTTTAGTTACAACGGTATAAAAGCGAAGCAAACCCAAAAGTGTGGCGACAAAGACTACGCAACTAAACACAACTAAAATTGTTCTTGTTGCAAGGGTCTGACCACGAGATGCCCTGTTTTTTATGCCGTTTAAATAAAGGTGAACTTGATTAAATCGACATAGGTCATTGGTATATTTAGCAAATGGTGTCATTAATATCTACTCTCTGCAACACAACTCTGCACACAGTCAATATGCTCTTTTTTATAAGGGCATCAAGGGGCGGCAGTGCCAGACCAAAATCTAAGTAGCCTAACAACTGCGGCCAACAACACAACAGCAGCATAACAAGGCAAAAAGGCTGAAAGGCAGGCGGTTAGTGCGAACGACTTAAGCCACATAAACCGGCATAGAGCCGGGCCAAAAGCAGTCAGACAAACTGGCAGAGCCAGAGCCACAACCCGCAGAGAATTGGCCGAGCTAGCTAGCTGGCTGGCTAGCTGGCGAGAATGGATGTGGCAAAAGAAAAAGTGCACGCTAAATGCTTGAAAACACCTTCCATGCCAAGAGCTGCACGGCGCACGTCGTCTCCAATGGGAGCAGCAGCCATATACTTTTTACTTTTCAAATAAATTTGCATAATTCCACATTTATTTTTCAGTCCCTTAACTTGTGCCCGATCGCCGCTGCAACTGTGTGAAGGGTATGTAACTGAGCATTGCCGAATTATGCAAATGTTTGCCACTGCACAACAGTGCGTATGCGTATTGATTCGAGCCCTAAACGTTGCAAGGCGCACACAGGGGAGGGAGCAACCTTTCCCTTGCCACAAGTCACTGCCACAGCCCAGAGCGATGAACCATGCGAAACTTTTGTACGCAGACATGCGAAATCATCCATTCATTTGATAATTACACTGCCGAGTAGATGTGTGTACTGTGTGGGCGTGTGTGTGTGTATAGTGCACAAGTACTTAGATATAATTTAGGGTAAGCTGCGTGTCGGGGCTTACAATGAAAGCTGGCCAATGTGTTTGCCTTAAGCTCAGCTCATTCCTGGTGTTTGTACTAGGCAAAGTTCTACACATTTAACATTTGTTTATATTTATTTGTGCACATTAAATATTTATCTACCTGAATAACTTCGAGATTGACTTTTATTGTCTTTATTAAGGTCTCAAATATTAAATTCATAATTACAGCACAGAGTTTCTCTGTCAGTTTAATTGGAAACAAATAAGTAAGCATTTCGAGTTTCAGGTGTACAAATTGAAATGCATCTAAATTACATGAAATTTGCAGAACTTTTTAATTTATTCAATTTAAAAACAATTGCGGACTTTAGATGTCTAACTAGCAGTTTAAGTTTTGTAAACTTTTGAAAGTGAACATTTATTCGTTTACTTTCAGTAATTAAAATTTATCTAAGCATTAATTTTATATAAAATAAAGAAAACTATGTTTTTTTATTTTTAACATTTTTCAAATAGTGCAAATCATTTAAATTATTAATTTAAATAAACAGATTTTAAAAATATATTATACTAAAATTTACAAAGATAAATATAAAAATGATTTCCATCAAAGCTCTTCGTCAACAAAAATCTATAATTTATATTTTTATATGTGCAAGCTATTAATGCTATTTTTTTCATATCTGGTAAACTTTGTGGTTAATTCAATAATATTTTAAATTGGTTTTTTGGCACGATTGAAATTTGCATAAATATTGGGCATATATGACGTAGTTAAACATTCTATGCATTAAATATGTTGTTTAATTATACATTTATTTAAATTAAATAAATATGTCATGGGAATTGTTTACTCAATTTTTATAATAAACTTAAATTAAATTTAAAAAATGTATTTTGTATATATACGATATATACAAACACATATACGGAGATTGAAAAATGAAAAATATTAAATTAGTTTCTAACTCTGCCCGTCTGTAATATTAATAAAATAAATGCATAAGCCACAAAAGACTTGAAATATACTTGCGTTTATCGATAACTTGTCTTATATATTTAATAATATCAAATACTTGATGCGTAAGCTGCGGCAAATAATCATATTTGAATGTCATTAAGATGCTCTTAAAATTGCATACATTTTAAAGACAACTTATTCAACAATTAAGCTCCCTAGGCATAGTTCCTGCTGCTGCCTCAGCGTTGCCGCTGTGTAAATTGCGCAGTGAGCAGAGCGCGTGAATATGTATCCGTGTGTGCTCATGTGCTGTTTGCTAGGAATGCATAAAATAAACTTATAATGATAGGTATATCAGCTCGGGGTATCTCAGGCTCGAGCCGAGTATTACTTGTGTCATATTTATATAGTTTGAATATTTGACATATTTGATAATGACATTTGATACTCACTAGACCTTTAAAATGTTTTATAAAAGCACAGACAAGCGCTGTGTGTATAAGATAATTAAATATTGGTATTTTAAAGACAAGTGTTTATATTTTGGTCCTGAGCCTTCCCAAAGGACATCGGATTGTCTCTTTAACTTATGTTTAGCTTAAGTCGTCGCCTTAAATCAAACATGACACAAATCGTTTCACACTAAGCCCACAGCTTAGCTAGTTCCTTGAGTTCGCAGCTGAATCCATCACTCCATCACATTTCCCCCAAGGTGTTGCCTGCTTAGCTAAATATGTCGGCACGTGTCTGCACGCCCTAGCACTATGCCCTAAAAACCCCTTCGGGTTAAAGTAGATTGATGCGCTCGGCACAGGACAATATTGTCCACAGAGCGGAAAAAAATAAATGAAAGAATACTCTATAGTTACAGGCACTTGAACTTAAGTTGATTTCGGCCAAACAACAAGTGTGCGGGTTTTTCCCATAAAATTATATAATTGCCTTTAGCTTTAATGTGAAGAGACGCAAATTGCAAAAGTAGGAAAATGTTGTGGGCGTATAACCTGGGGCGTTGTTTTTACCTGCTTTCAGAATAGCATCTTTGACTGTTTTACATTTGTCGCTTTCCCCTCACACATACATACGCACACACCCACACCCACGTGCACTCAGACTCTCTTCATGCATATGCAACGTTTTTTCCTGAAATGGGGGGACAAACGACGCTGTCTGAAATGCAATTTTCGAACGCAACAATCATACGCGGCATGTTACACGGGTAAAAAAGGAAACATATAAAAAAATACACCACCTGAGTAGGTGCCAGAAAAAAGGAACTCGGCTGTCTTTTACTTGGATTCCGTTGTCTTTTGCGCCACTTGTGCGCAAATTTTTTGGGAAGTTAAGCAAAGTGAACGAGTTGCAGTTAGTTGGCTTGCCTTGAACAAATGTTCCACACGTACAATATATATCCATATACATATATATCTAGAATAGTGTGTCTTCTGCAGTTGACAGCAGCTTAAGAGGGTGCAAAGAATTTTCAGCAATAACTATCTTATGCGCCACTAACAGCCATAACTTATCTCTAACACGTGCATATGTGCAAAGTGTGTTAGCATAAGAAAATTAATTATGCTGCAAATTTATATTCAATGTACTCGAAGTCGATCAGGTAATAATGTTAGGTAGGCAAACTAATTATAAATGTCGCTTTAAATGAAGTGATATTGAAAGCGAAGAGAAATATAAATAAATATATTAGAATTAAAATTAAGCATAAATAATAAACAAAATAGAAAAACATATATATATAAAATATAATCTATATCTGTTAGAAATTCTTGATAAATATTATGTTAGCATTTAATAGGGTTTGGTATTTATAATGTCTTAATCGATCTCCCTATAATCGCTTACTTCATAATCACTCTCTATATTCTTGACCTCCTTGGCTAGCTGTCCAAGCGCAATAGCTGTGCCTAATTGTAAATTCGTATAATAGAAGTAAAAAAAGTCTCAAAACTGCTTCTATTCTGGATACAGTTTTGATTGGACTGGACGAGTCCAGAATGGGAGATTATAAATATTTTTATTTTTATAAGTTGCCTTTAATAATTTCATAACAATAATCAAATGTGCTCTTAATCAGTTATTGTCGCGAATTTACTTCCCAATTTAAATTTAGAAAAAAGTAAAATCATTCTGATTAGTATTTCTGGCTTCGACATATATAAGTATTCATTAAGCTACTTATCGTGAGAAGGTTAATAATCCTATTAAAACTTTCTAAAGAGCAAGAAAGTGTATTATAATCTTTATACCCACATATGAGGCTATGGTTCTTATCTTTGATTTGCTCATCTCGTACTGATTAATTTCTCAATTTTTATTGTAATGCCCGAAAGCCAAACTATTTAGCTATATTTGTTTTTATAAAACTAAAAAAGGTTTCAATTAAACATTCACAAGAAAATAAATGTGAAAAAAATTATAAAATCAAAAATAAATTACAATTTTGTAATTAAAATTTAAATTGAAATTGAAATTGATTTTTGCCTAGCAAAAACATTTGAAGAGGTGCCAAGGGCTATACACTTTTTTAATGTTGGTTATCAATTTCATATTTTATACGCAGAATATTTTTATAAAATAATTAAATAGTTTTTGCTGTGTCTTTCACTTAGCTGCTTTGCTCCCATTTCAAGTTGATGGCAGTTCAGAGCCACTTATCAGTTTAGAAATTAGCACGTTTTGCAATTATTAGTTGATTTGATTGGTGAATATAAAATTCGATTCAATTAAAATGTAGCATTTTATTAAAAACACATTTTGCTTAGTTTCCATATTCGCTTTTTTTTTCGTTTTTATTTTTTTTTTGCCTTGAAGCACAATTGAACAAAGCGTCAAGTGGAAATAGATTTTTGCATCTTCATTGATGATTGCAATGGGAATGTTGTTAGATAGTATTGAAGAGCACTCTATTTCGACTCATTCTCATTCTCTCTCCGTCTGGTTTACAGTTTCTTCTTATCAAAATACAAATTCACTCACAGAGAGAAAGAGAGAGTGTAGACACACACGCGATAATTTTATATATTTTTAAAACTTTTATAGAAATATTTTCCGTTTTCAGTGCTGAACTTTTGAACTTTCTTATCGGCTAATGATTGAATCGAGCACTGAACACGTTGAAGTTTTGTACAGAAATTTCCTTTCATTTCATTGCGCGCACATGTGGAACAGTTTTTCCAATTATTTAAGGCTTTTTTTTTATTTTTGCTGTAAAGAGTTGCTTTTTGGTTCTTTTTGTTTTTCTCTTTGAAAATTGTTCATAATTTTGAGTTATGTTTCTGGCTTTAATGGCATTCTTTGCATTCAGCTTTCCCACTCGTTAGGCCGTTTTTTCCGCACAGTTTTACACGATTTTACACATTTGGATGCATTTTGGCTTTGCCCAAAAAGCGCAACGCATTAATGGGCTCTGAAAGCACTTCCGGTGCGTTAAACACGCGATTGCTAGCAGAGAATGAAACAGAGACAGAGGCTGACGCCATTTTGAATGGCTCGGCAGTTTAACTTGGCTTAGCTGTTAACAATGCGACGGCGCAACAGGATAAAAATCAAGACACCGAACAAGAGCCACACTGTGCAAAATTATCCTTACTTCCGGTTAGCACGGAGCAAAACCCTGTTGACTCCCGATTCTCGACTCTGTTTGAACGTGAACTAACGTCCGCTTTGCACGAAGCGGAAAATACGAATGAGCTGCTGTGCGGCCGCTGCTGATGCTGGCAGCTACAATCTGTGTCCGTGCCTGACTCGTGTTGGGGCCGACGAGCACACACACACAAGCAAGCAAGCACGGGTCTCATTCTCTGTTTGGCTCGGCTCGACTCTGCTGCGCTCTGCTCTGCCGTAGAGATGGATAGATACGGCCGCTGTCGCTGTCCATTTTCCAGCATCTTTGTCGGTTTCGGCTTACAGGGCGAATGCAATACGCCTTGAATGAAAACTGAATGTGAATGAAAATTGCGGCGCGTATATCACAATGCCGAAGCCCAAGCGCACGCATGCCATCTGCCATCCTCTAATGGCTGTCGGGCTGTATTATCATTGGCACTATCGCTGACATTGCCATATCAACTTGCACATATGTATAGCATCTAGAATTTATATCTATCTATGCCCATATATCAATGAATGACAACTGCAGAAGCTGCGTTGCTGACATCTCCCCTTCTCCTTCTGTCTTTCTCTCTCTCTCGTCCTCTCTGTTGATTAGATTTGATTTCACTTCGGTTTTCATATGTCAACTAACGTCCGTTTTTCCTTATCAGTTTTGGACTTTATGTGTTATTTATTTAGCTCTGTCTTGTCTCTCCGTCGCATATTTGTTTTGTAGTAAAATCAACAGCCAACAGCCAACCGCCCGAGCAGCGCATCAATAGTGATAGCATCCTCCACTGTAGCAGCTGCTGCCTCGGGGATTTCGCTACATTCTGATTGTGAGTACGTTTCTCGGAATGTTCTTGACAGTTCGAAAAATGAATTTGACAACAGAATTTCGCTGATCAACATAACAAATAGTAGATTAAGCTTATCCCTTATGTACTTTTTATATTGGCTTAAAACCCTCAACTTACCATTCACTTATTTATGTTTGTTTATAAGGAGAGTCTCAAGAGATATTCCAGATAACTCATCAACAATTAAACTTTAATCTATTCACACTGCAAAAAAATTTGTAAGTGAATCATCCTCATAAATTCATCATTAAAATGTATTTAAGAACAAAAAATGAAAATTTGATTTCAATAAATTCACACAAATTTTTTATTTTTAAGTTATATGAATAATAAATACATATTCTAAAATATATATTGTCATTTCAATTAATAAATAGAAATTGTAAATTAGTCTATTCTAAGCATTTAGAGCCTTAAAGAGCAACTGCTAAAGTTGGAGCTGTGGGAGCGAAAGTTTCGCTCTTTCTATGATCGTTCTGCGAATGAATTTATATTGTAAAAGTAGTATAAAATGGTATCTAAGCAAGTAAACATGTTCTCGGCTTAGAGCTTCAAAGTTGATATTATTCTGCACCCAGTTTAGACTAAAGCGAACTCTTTTCCTAGTATAATATAAATTTTAAGGCTTAATTTATAATTCCAATTATATAATAGCATGTGCTGCAATATAAATTAATCATTCAATTTTAAAACTAAGCTTAGTTTATTAGTATTTTCGTCTGATTTTTAAGCCGTAGATTTTTGATTTCAATTTCCAATTTTTTATTTAAGATAGAATTTTTTTCGTTTTGCTGAAAATTTAAGAAAAAAAAACTATAAGTACAATAAATTTGACGATTTGCTCCAGTATGAGTTAATTGACTATTTGCAAATATTTGAACCGATAAGCCGTCCTCATAGTCACAATTCAGTTTTCGTATTGTTCATTTGCTTACACCGCGTGCGGCCGCTGCATGACATAAATAAAGCACAAACCGTGTGCACAGACCATTTACATACGCATACATAAATAATATATATATATATATATATCTGTAACTGTTTGTATGTATCTGGTTCCGCTTGTTAAGGAAAAAAGTAAAAGTGAAAAGCAAAGCATTGCAAAAATATTTGACCGGATATTGGAGAGCGAGATGGACCGTTTTTTGTCCAATGGCCAAGTCCAGCTGTTGCTCGAAGGGACTCCCCTGACTGATATTGTTGTTGCCGTTGTTGATGGTCTGTGCGTCAGCTGCTGTATCATTTTATTTATATAGTCCATTTAAATTGCCGTTCCCTTCCTAGAATAGGAGGCACTTTTCTTAAATTTTCATCGAAAACAATTGATTTGCCTTTTCTGCAAGGCATACAAATTAAACTTAATATACGAGCGTATTATAGAATATTAACATTTTTTATATAAATAAGTCGCAAAATGGGCAATATGGTATTTAAATATGTTCAGAAATCTTAAATTTTGTAAAAAATTATGGCACCTAAAAAATGGAAATCATCATAAAATTTCAATTGAATTTAATATTTCGTATTTATGGACCCAAATTTCAGCGAATTATTACAATTATTTTACCATCTTAAATATATATATTTATTACAATGCGATATTCATATAAAGTTAAGAAATTTGTCGACTTGGAATAGTGAAACTAAATAAAATGTTAACTATTTTACAGTGGCTTGAGTTCAGACTGCTCGACTAGGAGATATTCTGTACCTTTGTTATATACTTATACTATACTATATACTATATATATATATATATTCACGTACTAAAATCTGTTATTAATAAATTAGATAAATTATTAAAAAATATATATAGGTATCCACCAGTATACTGTAAAAACCTAAAATGTTAAGCTTACAATATGTTTGCGTGCCCACAGACGGATTGATAGACAAGGCTATTTCAAATCAGCTCGTCGTTCAATCAAGCATATATTAAATTAAGAGATTTCATAGCAACCATCTGCCTGATACATACTCTTTCACAAAACCGTTATACCCTGATATTTAATTTTCAATGGGTTCAGTTATTCAGTCTTGTCAGTTGCTCCAGAAGTGATTCATATGCAAAGTAAATTATTTGTTTATCGATGATAGATAGCTGCCCATTGCGTGTAGTTGGCGTCACCCTTGGAGTATTGTATACAGGCCATACGGTATCTAGCAGACGACTCACAAGCGAGGTTGCAAATACATATATCCCTTCCAGTAATCGCCAATAGCGACTCACATAAATATGCCCACAATATTAATGATGGTGTCACTTGTTTGCTGGGCTGGTAGGAGTATATAATTATAATTGGCCAACAGATAAATAGGATTTAATGCTAACCGCAGGTGCTTGGTGCTGCCAAAGAAGTAAGAAATTGTGTGGCATCCCGACTTAGGGCCACGATTTCTGCATTGGCACCCCTCTCCACATAGAGATTTAATGACCCGAAAGAGTTCTAAAAACTAGCGTCTTAGTAATAGCATGTTATTTAAATACACATAAAAAACCGATTAACTCTGTAATGAAATTCTCCTTCTGTAAAGTAAATATAAATATTTAAGGTTCGCCAGTCGCAGCAAAACGGATTTTATCTAAATAAATAAATATTTTTTAAGTCTTATAAGCAAATATGCTTAGATTTAATTCTTAGCATTTGCTATCAAGAGTCAGGTGTGGCCAAGTACTCTGTTGCATTTGACTGCGCAACATTGTATGTGTTTGTATTTGGAGTGAATGAAATAAATGCTCAAGCATTTCGTATCGCGTCTGTTGGTGCACTTTTATGCATATAAGTGGTAAATACTTGGCAAAGAAATCTTTTTCCTTTTTTGCCCAACTGCTCGGGGCATCTTGTAAAGTTGTAAAACACATCGCTTGGCTTGATTTTGGCCAAAATAAAGAAGTTGAACTTTTGTGTTTGATGAGTTCAGATGGGGGAACGAACGACATTTCCCTCAAGTGACTGTAAAGTTTAGTCAAGAGTTCTCATAGTTTATGGTATACTTAAGTACTAAGGGGCGTTTGAAAAATTACAGTTTCCCTAAATTGATAGCATATCCCAAGATTTCATACAAAATAAAGTTTTTAATTCACTCTTAAAAAAAGGTTAAAAAACGGGTCAAGAAGGTAACATATTTGCACTCTACAAAATTAGCTAAGACGGAATGCTAGATTTCAGTATGAATAAAGACGCTAATGTATTAGATTTTATTTCTTCTAGATAAATGCAAGTCAGAGGCACAGATAGCATCAGAGAGAATAAAGTCAGAGAAAATGAGTCAGAAAGAGAGAGAAAGAGAGAGAGAAATAGCGTCAGACCAAAAAATACATTTAGAGAGACAGTAAGAAGTATAGAGATGAATGACAGAGAGGCTTAGAAGAAAATTAAGAGGCAGATATAAAGAGAAAATATCACAGAGTGGTACATCTGAAACTAGAAACTGAAACTAAACTAGTGCAGAAAATGAAGAACGTCTATATGTATCTGCATTTTTAGTCACAAAATGTTTTCATAAAACAATTTTTTATACTAGAATCGGAGAACAAAATGTCAAAAAAAAAAAAAATCCAACAGCTGAAAGATAAACCCATAAATGTGCCAATATTTTCGACCCACTCTTTGTGATGCTTTCGAAAATGTCTTTTCATAAAGCTTATAAAGTTGTCTTTATTAGCTTTTCATTGGCAGGTGAAGACTTTGTCAGTGTCTGTTAAAATGTCGCTTTTCGATCCCCACTCATGAGTTGACCAAGCAGAAAATTGGCTACAGCAAATTGCCAACTACTCATAACTAGTTCTTTTAATTTTTATTTTGGCGCAAATTTCTCATTTGTGGGAAGCAACCAGAGCAACATGGCAATAATTAAAACCCAGAAAAAATAAAAATAAAAACTGCAGTTGGAGTAGAGAACAACTATTTATCGTCGTCTGCTCTCATAATAAAACACGCAGCGCCAACCGCCAACTGACAAAAATTGCAAACAATTTAAGCAACTGCGAGAAAGGGGTGAAAAAAAAAATGAAACTAAGAAAAATAAAGCCACTAAATAAATAACAGCAAAATAAACGCAAGGGGTAAAAAATGTTAACCACTCCAAAAAAAAAAATAATAAATAAAACTATGAGAAATTGCAGCACTTGTAATGAAAGAAGTTTTAAGCACTGCGCTGTTTCCGAGCTGGATCGCTGCATGCCAAATAATAGAGCAGCGAAAAAATAATAAACTCATAAATAGTGTGACAAGCTGAGCAGCAGGATGAGAATGCCAGAGGTTAGACGACAAGTTGCGGGACGTGGCGAAATTACGCCAGCAGCTGGATGCTGACATCGTGTGCCCATCCACGAGCACACTGAGTGGATCCGGATCAGCGACGACGGATGAAAGATTTACGAAAGCCCAAGCAATAAAACCAAAATACAAAATGCAGCAAACAAAGAGAAATAGGGAGAAAATTTTATTTTATACAGTTGAAACTGCTTGACTAGCAGATGCCTTGTAAAAAAATTACAAATATTCGCAAACGAAAAATTTGATACAAGAGTAGATTATATACCTTGTTCTATCGTGCGACTTTAAATGACGTGCGACTTTTAATGAAGAAAGTCAATTACAAAAAAAATTTTATCATAAATAAGTTTATAGAGAAAACAATGAAGATGAAATAAAGTAAATAAAATAATCGAAATATGAAAACGATTCGACGTTAATTAACTATTTCATTGATTTTAAGAAAGAGCGAAATTATGATCCAACCCTCAAATTTTCAAGACAAAGACTTAATTTATATTGAAAATAATAGAAATATAAAAACAATACTTCGGCCTGCATTAAATATTTGATTGATTTTAAGATACTGCAGAAACTACGATTACTTCAAAGGTACTGACTTTACAAATTGTATATAATAACCTGAAAAACTATCTATAAAATTAATATCTAAGAATATATTTTGCAATTTCGACAAATATCAAAACACCCCACATAGCCATTGTTGAATGGGTACAAGATTTAGTAAAGCAGAAGCAAGCCAAAAAATGTTGCTGAATTGAAAGACGAACTGAGCTGGGAAATGAAAAATTAATATGGCTGCCGCTTAGGCGTGCTGGCAACTTGCTTTATGGACGGCCCACTGGAAACTCTAATCAACGCGCAACACAGCAAATTGTTGCATCAACGTTGCTGACATTGTTTTAATTTGCACAACTTTCACTCTCTCTCTCTCTCACCGTCTCTCTTGCTCTACTCTACTTTTGTGTGGGTGCATCAGATGTCAAAGTTTTGTAGCATCCACTTTTCGAACGGCACTGATTAAGAAAGGGCTCCAAACAGAGAGACTCTTGCTTTTTATTAAGGAGCAAGCACTGCCAGAGCTCGGCAGTTGACTCTAAAAAGTTTTCCAGTGCTGTCTTTTTTGCGGTTAAGTTCCTTGTTGCAGTTTTTGACAATTGCAAACTTTTCCTACGTACGTGTTGCTTTTGGCCTAAAAACTTTTTTAATGAACGTCGCGCAAAGAGGTTTGCTGTTCGGATAGTATTTATTTTGAATTTTTCTTAATTTATTTTTCAATTAAAACCGACAAAAAAAAGTCATAGACAAGCTTTGAATTCAAACGTAAATAGAAACCATTTTTTATTTAATCTGCAAAAGTAAATAGAATATATAAGTATTTTTTCAACAATATCAAATTGCCCTTAGGGTATGGGAAATAGGAGAAGAATTTATTAATTTATAATTTATATATACAAATTTAATGATAATGCTTGAAGTAACTTTTATATCATTTAGTGTACTATAATTGTTTTAATATCTTACTTAATCTTTACTATATAATGATTTTCAAAAAAAAAAAAATTTTTTTGTATTGAAAAAAAAAAAAAAAAAGTATTTCATGAGTTACAGGTTTTTTTTTCGCAAATAACAGAATATTTTTAAAGCAACTTTTGCTTTAAATCAGAAAAACTTTATAATGGTTTGTTAAAAAGTTTGTTCATAAATATAGGGAAATAAATTGAAATGTGGTACGTAAAATCAGAGATTTTTGGAAAATGAATCTCGCTGTGAATAGTCTCTAAGCTGCAACTGGTAAATGTTTTTTCGCAAACACACAAATCAAATAAGTTGCGCTTGGCACTGTCATTTCCTATATAGAAATAAGCAGCCGCAGTCGCAGCATAAAAATCGCTGCTGATATCAATATATGCACAAGTAGCAAAAACGAGCGGAAATGAAATAAAATGCAGCTGGTTGACTCTCAGTTTCTATTTCTCTGTCCGTCTCTCTCTCATTCTCTATATAAGTATATATATCGGCTTGTTTGTGTGCCCGTTGGCTGTGCGGACTGTGAAAACTAGAAGGACGAAGACGTTGCATAGAACTAAGACATTGCGCCGGTAAACTTTGTTAAACAGCCGGCGGGCAGATTATTGAGGAAACGCTTCTGTAGTTATACCAAAAGTACAACCCGAACCGGAGGTAACAGTTGTTGGGCCATTTCATGGGCAGGTTGCGTGTCCCGAGTTCAAACTGCCAAACTAGTAAATGGCAACGCGCGAGGAAGGTAGACAAAACATTTGAAATCCTTGTGTTCAATGAGTTTTTAAGTGAACTCCATGGCATATCATTTACTGGCTGGGGCAAAATGTTATTAGCATCCTGTGCCAAATCAGAAACAATTGTGAAACGCAACAACTGGGGACAGCTCTCAAAGCACTTGCTTCAGACGTGCCCCATAAATACAAACTATTTCCTCAGCAGCATTGGCAGAATTTCATTACCTCCGTATCCACCAGTGCGTGTCTGCAAGCAAGACATAAGAGCACTGTCGTTGTATTGGGTCCTTATGCATTCGCCCTTAGGGCACAGGACATTGGTCACTTATAGCCATGCCGGCTGAGTGAATCGCTTGTGTCGTATGAAAGGCGGAACAGATATAGCGAAAGTCTGACATGCCGATGCCCTTTACTAGAAACATATTGTGTGACAGTTCCGAATTATATCCATATACATATTTCCATAAATAAAACTAAATATTAAAAAAGACTGTAGCTAAACTTTCACAAAAAGCAATTTTATAGATATTTCAATTCTTATAACCAAGCTGAGTTCTTCAAGCTTTTTCAATTTAGTCAACTGGCAGGCAAAAGCTGCACAGAATCCCACTCTAATTAATATAAATTCCCTACAGCAGCATCAATTGTTCAGGGGGGGACGAGGCTCGATAATCAGGAGCACTGCCAATAGCTGAAACATGCCAGGTCTGCAAACTACGTTAACACATGCTCACATATGTACATAGGAGAGTGCGAATGCGCGCGCGTGTGTGTGTTTGTATGTGTGTGTTGGTATGGGTGTGTAGGCTCCTATTACACACATTACGTATACGCCACGTTATCGCCAACAGCGCAGATATCCCATGCTGCGTATGAGCCGAAATGAAATTCAAGCGACAGCAACTACTGTACACGCACACAAATAGACACACGCACACAAAAACACACAAGCAGACACGCATTTATGATGCTATAGCTAAATATTGTACATTTTATTAATTTTCCCTTTTTGTGCTGCTGCAATAAGCGAACTGAACAACGCATTTAGCTAGCAGCGCAGCAATTTGTCGTCGATGTGAGCAACGTACATTGTTAGGGTCTAGCCAAGAGTCGAGGCACGCTTAACTGAACATAGGGAAGGGACAACTAGTCTGAAATTCTTTCCGTAAGTTTTGCTAATGAAAAGTAATCATATTGTGAATGTCTCACCATTAAGTCGCCTAATGTATACTCTGTGTTCAAATTGAAGTTGAATTGTAAAACAAAGTATTCAGACAAATTGCATTTATATATTGCTTACTAATATTTAAATATTTATTGTTTTAATTATCTTTTTTATTGTCCAATTCAGATAAATAAAACTTATACAGGATATATTTGAACCATTTTCGAGCTGTATTTGTGGTTTATAATGGCAGCGCTGCTCTGGCTCTAAAAAGTATGCTACATAATATAGGATAAATAATATTTATTTGGGACTGAGAAGAATGTATAGATCGACTTAATAAATAAGCTAGCTAAATAAATATTAAAAAATATATATTTTTTTTTTATTATAAAACATTATTTTATAAATAATTTGTGAAATTGTTTTTATCAGTTTTTTTCCTTTTTTAATCAATGAAAATATGTTTTCTACCCGTAGTTTCATATATTATATATACTTTATAAATGTTAACCACTATTGCTATTGTTTTTTTTTCTTTGACTCTAAGAGTTTGTCGCAATCGAAATATTTTGCTTGACAAGAAAATGGATAAAATTTTGTTGACACCAAAAATCGTTACACATTGTCTTCTTCTTATTAGACCTTGTAATGACAATATGTATGTATCTGGCAGAAGGAGCAGTGCCATAGCCCATAAAGTATATATATTCTTGACTAAGACGATGAGCTGATTCGATTTTTATAATGAATACGCATATTATGTATATTTATTTCAAATACGAGAATACAAGCTTTGACAATATACATGAGTAACACTAGGGCTCTATTAAAATATTTTTCAAACATCTGGGAGAAAACTTTATCCATAATTAGTAAACCCCATCTGCAGCCCCAGTGATGTTGCTGTGTAAACTTTGCAATAAATAGAGCGCGAGCTAGCTTGTATGTGTGCTTGCTTGTATTTCTGTGTGCTTATGTGTTGTTTACTCAAAACGCATAAAATAAACTTGGATTGGTAGACATATTACCTCGAAGGTTTCAGGGTATCTTCAAGTTGAGCCGTGGCGACTGGAATACTTTTACATTTTCTTTCTCTTGATGGGTTACCCTATTTACTTATTATTTATTGATAAGATCATCATTATGTATGTGTGTGGGAAAAATAAGTGTAATAATTTTAATAGCTATCATGACCACGGTCCAGGATATCTCCTTGTCAGTCATTCCTATTTGGAGGGGAGTTGTCTTTTTATACATAATCAAAGATTGCGTACTCTGAATTTGGTTATGAATATTTTGTTGCGCAGCTGGAGCTATTGAAGCGGAAATTAAAAACGGACAATTCGAGTAATCGACAGAGTGCACTGAGCGCAGCAACTATTTAACAATGTGCCGCGGTTGGTCATCTCATTAATGTATAATCGACTGTATAAATATGTGTGTTAAACCATATTAAACGCGCATTGTTTGTGTAATGCGATAAATGTGCATAATAAACGCATTCCATATGGATTGAATGCCATTTAAAATGAGAACGCATATTAACAGCGGGGCGGCAGTGGTCGAGCTGATTGATCTGAGTGAGACTTGAACAGCGAAACAATGTTAGCATCAATCGGTCAATGGATACGTTTGCATTGTCAATTTACACATAGAAGTGTTAAGTCAATTTAATTTCAAAATGAGCCATTCAAATTTTATTATTTATGCACCTTTAAATAATATAGGAGTTCAAGTTTGAAAGCGTAAACTTTCGAGAAACTAATTTAGGATATGGCGCCAAAAATAAGGGGATAGTCATAGATGGTGGTTTGACTTAAATTATTTGCAAAGTAGCTATTTTGTTAAGTATCGGCGAATTGAATTTGATAAATAAATAACTCGATTGTCATAAATTACTTACTCTAATTTATATTGACTTATAAGTTTGCACTTCTTTTCATTACTTATTAGCTCTTTTCTTATTCTGCTCTTTCTCACTATCTTGGATTAGTATATCTTCTCGATGCTTCTGTACTTTTTTCGGTGTTTTCTTATTATTCTAATATATTCTCATCCTTGGCTATCTTTTTTAATGTCAATTAATTTTTCTTTTATTTTAATATTATTCTGATATCTGCCTTCTTTTACCGTCTCTTCTGTATTTATTTTTTCTCTTTTCCACCTCAGTCTTATTATTTTTTTTTTTTTAATTTAAAAAAGTTTATCAACATGTAGAGATTATATCCATATTAATATATTTATTTAAATCTGTATATTTCTAAACAGATTTAGATATTTACACTTCTCTTCTCTTGTGCATTTCCAACTCTCGATTTCTCTAGTGCTCTATTTGTACACCTTTTTCCTGTGCTTTTATGTATATCGTTGGCTGTGTGGCTCCTAGCGCCCCATAATTAATCTATATTTATCATTTAAATGGCTTCTTCATATTATGCGCTAATTAAACGCTGTTATTCATAGGCTCTTTATCATAGATTTTATCATTCGCCAGTTGCTCCGTTTGCACGTGGAACGCATTCATCAATTTGCGCCTGGGTATGCAATTGAAATTCCCATTCACACGCTAGACTCCAGTTCATTTTAATTAAACTGTTTGTCTCATTTTAAGCACACTCAAAGAAAAACCAATAATTTGTCTTGCCCATATTTCAATGGTGACGCCCCAATCCTCCGGCCTGCGTTGCCCATTTGGCCATTTGTGCAATCGATGCCAAGAATGAAATTGGCAGCGCATAGCCAGGCAATGATGCTGCTACGATTTGCATTACGAATGCAAATGCATTCGATGTCAAGCGAACCGTGTCCGAAGTCCTCAGCTGAATGTAATTGCTGCCACAGAAATTTATATTTAATTTTCAAATAAAATTTTTGCACATTGCTTCAAAGGATCCATTGTCCTGCACGCTTAACAGCGAATCAATAAAACCGAAAAAGGATGCACACAATTCTGAGCAACAACTTTGAGGTCTCCTTTCAATAAATAACAAGTCATAATGGACGAAGCCGCAAAACCACGAACCTTTAAATATACTTACAAATGAATAATCATAGTAATTATTAAAAGGCCCTTCAGGGCTCATTCACAATCTGTTTAAATTGTTCGTTTGCTATATTCTTTCTCTAGACACCTCAAATTATTCAAAATATTAAATTATGAGGAATTAAAACATATGCGGAAGTAAAACTCGTATTATTGAAGACTATTTATAAAAAAAAGTATTCTGCATTTATTATAACCAGCTTTAAACAAAATTCTTAAGAAAAATTCTAAGGGCGAAAAAGTTGCCAAAAAAATGTTTATACTCATTTTGTTCATAAGCAAAATAATTTACCTTTAATAAATTAATTGAATTCCGTTTAAAATTAAAAATATTTAACTATATTTTTTGATGAATATTTTAAAATATATTTTGAATAAAAAACTACCTAACTAACTTTTACAAATATAACAATTTATATTATCAATATTTATCTACTTGTATCTTAATAAAATTGTGTATTTTTGTTTCGCATCTGTATTATTATTCCTAAAATTGAATCCTCTTATGGAATTAGCATGCCGTGCGCAAGTGTATGAAAAATGCTTTGCCCAGCTCTGTGCTTTGACTTGGTCGAGCGGTTGTAATTAAAATTGAAGCTGTGCGGCGCCTGTTGCACGAGCTGCCAGCATTCCAGCTGTTTGTTGCCCAATAATAATTTTTATTCTACTTAATCATCGAGAAGAATGTGCTTTTGTTTCACGAATTGCATGAGAGCTCGATGAAATTGCGGTTGCTGAAATGTGCTCCACATATAGATGCATGTTTAACCAATGGAGGTGAGCTCAGCCGCTCACTTCAATAATTCTTTTCTGCACATTAAGTAGAGTACAAATGCTCGCATTTATTATTGTTGGCCATCGCTGGCTGTGGGGCTCGGCACCCTTTGGCAGTCGCAGTATAACTCGAACCAAGTGGCAAATGAAAACTTCCATTGGATCGCTTTAATTTGCTAGCCACACTCCGTGTTATCTGATTATCGGTTGAGTCCGCAAATGACATTTACCAATGTCGGTAATTGCTTATGTCTATACTGTATAAGTGTGCTACGTGTATTTCATTCAATTGTCTTCTTTAGATTTTTAAAGTGTTTTGTGTCTTTCACGCTTAAAATAAAATAAAATCTTGCTCTTCTTTACTTGGTATATAAAAGATTTAATCAGAAATAATCTGTGTCTAGTTAAAAAAAGACTTAAAACTCAAGTTAAGATGCCTTGCCCAAGGTAATATGCGTACTTTAAGTATACATAGAACTTATAAATTACTTATTATAAAAGTAAAAGTTATGGGAGCAGCAGCGAAGATTTGCAATAGTCTACAGCTTCTTAACTATAGGGGCTATGAAAAAAATTTCAATATCGAGTTGCTGTTCAGCTTCCCTTTCGATGAATAAAATCGAAATATCCCTGTAATTTGCATATGTTTTTTGTCTAAATGGCCTTTACACTTAAGCGAACAGAGTATTGCGGAGTCGTTTGCGCCCGACTGCAACGTTCTCACTTGCTTTTATTGGGTTTGTCAATTTTTACATAATAAGTGGAGATGGTGATGGATTAGTGGCGAGTTTTATGTCTTATGTAATTTAAGCTCCCTAAAGGGAGGCTAAGAAAGTGTAATTGTTTGAGTCCATGCTCGTAGTTTATTAACTTACCAACTTTATTAATTTTATGGCAGACTTTTTATATGATAAGGTCTCCCTAATGGCCGACTTACCATTTCGGCTGATAACTTTTCATTATAAATATGTCGAAAATTCATGAGATTTTTACCAGTAAACAATTTACGCTATTCACATTCATATAAGATATTCATATTACCTCATTATTCTGTAAGTTATACCTATTATTCGTATTATGTTATTTTATTTTATACTATATTGTTTTTAAATTCGAAAACGACTCAAGGTTAATTTTCACATAGCCAAAAAGTTTTTACAAAAAACAATACGAAATGCTGCCATGTGAGCCATTGCCCATAAAAGAGAAATTTCATTTAATTTTTCACTGGCTAACCGGGTAGTTGTTGTCGAGATAATAATTCATGTTTTCACTATACCCTGTAAAATTATTTAAATGCGACAATTTAATATATTTTAGGCAATGAAATCGAATACTGATATTAAAGATACAAATATAACAAATAAATATTAAATATTCAAAAGAAAATATTTAAAATATTTATAAAGAACGGTTTTAGTATTTTTTCTGTATGGGACTTCAATTTGATATAGTAAGGCTCGTAGTCGGTCAGCCTCAATTGCTTATGTTCCTCTCTCTGCTCTCGATGGTGTTGTAAAATGTAATCATTGTGGCATGTAATTAGTTTTTGTATGTGTGCCAACTCCCACAAGTGAGTGAATGTGTGTATGTGTATTTGTTTGTGTGTAAATGCAATATTTGCGCGAGTGTGCAAATGTATAAATAAAATGTAATACTGCAGTAACATGTAATACAGGCCTATACATATATATATGCATATATATATATATATATATATATACACACACACACACATACCATGCAAATAAGTACAAATTTCGTGTGGGCCATTTAATTGTATGTAATGTGTTAAGACAGGTGAAAAGTTCTGGCTATTTAGTATTACGATGCTAAGAACCAAATATATCGCATAAGTAAGACAAACAAGGAAGAGATTAAAGAAAATGAAGATGTGCAGAAAAGGAATTTAATTTGTAATATATTTAATTAACATGGAGAGCGAACTAATTTTACCTTTATATGAAATCAAGTTGAGAATAACAACTCTTAAAGCTAATTAAACGTGACAGAATTCGAGAAATATTCCATATATTAGATAAATATACATATACAGAGTTTGCATCACATGTAAAAGAATGAGATATATACAAGTACAAGTACAAGCTACAATCCAAACCTAATTTCAAATTAGTTTTAGTATTACAATAAAATATTAGATAAGAGAATGATTACTAAATAATATATAGCGACCAACGAAAACAAATAATGAATGAACATTGACTAATGAATCATGTAAAATAATGTATTTTGAGTAGTGAATTATGAATACCGAGAAATAGTGAAAATTAATAAATTAAAAATAGTAAATAATAAGTAACAAAAAAGAAGATTTAAGAAATAATTAATAAGAAATAATTCCTTAATGTATTAAAACAATTAAAACTACTTTATATATTTATACTTGGGCATTAAAGAAGAACAACTTATAAGTGGCATTTCCTTAGAGTTCTTTAATTGGCCTCGTATAATCCGCTTGTAGATAGTGATTGTGTGTAGTGTGGCCAAGCATGATTAACTGGCCGTTGTTTCAAGCATACCGCACGTCGTATACGAACTAATAATTTACATGGCATTGTGGTTGTTGTTGGCGATGACATTGCAACAATCAGTAATCAATTTACAATTTAGTTGTACGTTTGCTGCTGTCTCTGTGTGTGTACATTGATTGGTGGTCGTGCAGAGGTTCGAAAATCTAAACACACTCACACAACTAGAGCCGCCTATGTGTGTGCGTATGTATTTCCTGCCGCTGCTGTGGAGCAATTGATTTGTTGGTCTATTTGGTTGTCGTCAGCGTCCCATCAATGTCCAAAGGAAATGCCACGCAATTTGTTTGTCCGCGCTCGCAGGCCACAAATATTGTGAAATTAACTTGTTAAAATAGTCCCAGTCCAATGGGTGGGGCGTGGCTGTTGATAAATGACAAAAGATTTGCGATATGACCTCAACTGTGTGTGGGAATGGACGCCTGTAGTTTTGTGAGTGTTAATGGCCATAGAAAAATATTGACCAGCCATTCGAATGGGGCGCATGGGGGTACGTTTTTGTGCTTTTATGGTCTGAACCAGTTGCAAATGAGTATTTAAGGTAGGATTTAATCGTGCGAATTGTGGTCTATAAAATTAATGTCTTGATTGGGACTACGAGATGAGTCCATCAAAATAAAAATTCAGAATTTATTTATTTTTTTTTATTAATTAAAACAATATTAAATGAGGACAAGGAGCCAAAGATATATCTGTTTGAAATTCGACGTCTAATTGATTGGAAACTTAATCTGAAAAGGTTTTGTTTTTTTTTTTTTTTCACACATGCAGGCCTTAAAAGTATATTTTAATATTAAATCCTACAATCATATCTTAAACTCAAAATCAATTTTGTGTACAGATCTTTCTTTTTTATCTAAGGGTAGTCCCATGGTCGGCAACAATATCTTTAAGTGCACTAATAACTAGGTAAACCACTCAAGTAGCTTTCATTAGAGATTAGATACAAATTTCAATTATAAAGTACACGCAAGCACTTAGCTCATAGTATTTGCCTTGATACTTGTGCACCTAGGACCTAGAGCCCTTCATCTGATGCGATTGACCTGGCTTTAACTGCCTCATTGAGCAGTTGCTGCGTAACTAACACTCGCTCGCTGCTCTCTTTGTGGTCTGCTGGAAATGTGTTCGACATTTTCTCATTTCCTTTGCCTTTTGCTGCTTTTGTAGCATTTTTTTTACGTTTTACGGCAGTTTATCACTAAAGTGCACGCAATGGCAGCCATGCTGAAGACGTTGCTAAGTGGCATACGCGGCGTATGACTTATCTGGCCATTCTGCAGCTTGCGGTTCGCATTTAAAGTTTAACTGGCGCAAAATCAGCGCCGGTTGAGCTCTGTGTGCACACAGGGAGACAGCTGCAAAGGACTTCATTTGCAACATCAATCGCAACCTCATCCTGCCCGCCTACTGGCCGCGTGGATGCTCTCATTACGTTGATGGCAGCGACCGCGTTGGCTGCGTGTTTAATAAGGCGTATGCTAGCAACCGGAAGCCACGGAATGGCAGGCTGGATCCAAGTGTCCACAAGGCCTGCATTGGCTGAGTTTAATTAGCTTTAATGGCTTAATGCAGGGCATTTGAGCCGTCGTGAGTGGCTGGGCATGCAAAAATGACAGCTGCTAAGTAAACGTGCACCACTAGTTGCCCCAGTTGACCTCCGCCTCAAATGTACGGACGATGACAGCATCATGAGATGCAATTTCCGCATCATGATTCCAGCCCCTGCTATCGACTGCACGAGTACCGGAGACCAAGTTTTTGCCGCAAGAATAAATATTCTTTTAATTTTGAATTATCAAACTAATATTGCACATCTAGATTTACACCGTGCATTAAAATTACAATTTGTTGTATATTTTATATACTAATATATTTATATATTGTAAACGTGTTGAATTGAACTGGCACCGTGATGTGAACATGTAATTCACAAAACAAGAAACTTACCTCATCCCAGTTTTAATTTAAATTTATAATTTGAGCTAGACAGCTAGCGTAGCTTCAGGACCTAATATAGAAAGATTGATTGTCAAACAACACTCAAGAAACTTGGACATATAAACACACAGACGGACAAGACTACTTGAGCTCGGCCTGTCGCAGAAGGATCCCTATATTCCGTCTGCCCATTTTCAACGGGTTCAGGGTATAAATAAAGCTGTTAATATAAATTGTTGATGCTCCCATAGTTGGACTGAATTTAAGTTCCATGAATTGAATAATTGAAATAAATCAATGTCGGAAAAATAATTTGATCTATTTCTTCAGTACTGCTTGGATGGAAATTTAGTTCGTTGTCAAACAGAATTCAAAATAAATACTGAAGAGTTGGTTTTGCCAACTAAGCTAAGAACTATTTCAATAAACACGCGCCACGCGAATGCCAAGGTAAAGGTAATGAATGAATGCCCCAGAACAACAGGAAAACAGCCAAGTCTTAGCTTGTACAGCTGGACTCTTTATGCATGCATATAGTTTTCATTCTAATTCAGCCGGAACACTTTAAAACAATTTTCTGCGGAGCGAACTTCAAGCGAAGCGAATAAAAGATGCTGCAAACGGGGCACTGACTATTTATTTGCCCCAAATTGCAATGGGGGAGCGGCAGGTAGTTGAGCTATGGGAACAGTAGAAAAGCCCTGCACACACGGACCCCCAGACACACACATACAAGGATGCACTGTGAAATTCATTCACACGTAACAGCATTGAGAAACCACTGAGAAGAGCTGTGCAATTCTCACTTGTTGTTTTTGTTTGTGGCATGCTAAAGAAACTTTGCCTCATAACTTTACATTGAAGAAGATGCATATGCAACACGTTCGTGCCATTCAGTGTTGCACCACCTTCCGGTCGCAGGCAACTTGCAATTGAGTGTATATGTATATATATATATATATATATATATATATATATATATATATATATATATATATATCTATGCTTCACTTTCGAAGATTACGTATACGTACGTATGTGCAACTTTTTCAACATTTGCGACTTTTCGTATGCGAACTGAACTCTGACTCGTTTGAACTAAACTGTGAACTGAACCGAAGTTATCTCAGCTTAAATGGCACAAGTTACTGATGAAGATGTGAGCGGGTCGGGTCGTCAAGTTAATTGAAATATAGTGTTTGCTATTTTATGGCATTGCCCCAAACTCTGTTGACAGCTGAACAGACGAAAGCACAACAGATGGCTGCGGTTGCCCCCTTAATTCTTAATTAATATGCAGCTGGTAGCTATGCACTTAAAAGGGGGTTGGCTAACCAACCATTAAAGCTGGCTCAAACATAAAAAACTTGCAATTTTTAATTTATTTATCATATATATTTCTTTTACGCTTGTTAATTTAATATGCCTAAGTTCTAGTTTCAATATAGTTCTACATTATTCAGAGAAAGCGTTAGAAAACTAATATTTCATTTCAATTATGATTAAAAGCTACACTTATATATAATATATATATTTATATTTCTATGTAAAATTTAGTATCATTTACTTGGCTCATTATTGAAACGCTCGTTTAGCAATGTTCCCTGATTTTAGTCCAATTTCTATTGTGTGTGCAACGTTTTCTTGTGTCTTCGAAATTAAAGCTGACTCTTTTTTTACATTTAGATAATTCTATGCTTAAAATATATAACTAATGGCCGCAATTGCCTCCTAGCTGCTCTATCTACACAATTCCATTTTTTTAACAATGCCAACTCTTCAGCCAACAAGCAATTTTCGATATGTGTGTAAATTATTGCAAAAACCAAAAGAAATTACAATTTTATATATAATTTTAATTCATATTTAATTTGGTAAACTAGTATTCGTTGTTGTGTTTAATGATGCTAATGTTAATTTACTTATCTTATTTACAATCAACGCAATGCATGATATGATAGCAAGCCTTTCAAACAAGTTTTCAATAATGAGCTGGGCTGCATAGGCTTTTGAATACTGTCTCTTAAATTCAAATTTGCGCCCATTAAAAAAACTGTTTAGATTATAATGTAAATCATTAAATTTAATAGTCTGTGCTGTCTTCTTGATGAGATTCTTTTCCAAGAAAGCGTCTTTGTAATTGAAGCTTTTAAAGCCTTTTTTACAACCTCCTAGCTGAAACATCAACATGAAAATATAAATTTAACTAAATAAAAGAATTGTCTTTGCTTTTTATGTGATATCATGGCGTACTCTATAAGGAATTCTTGGTAAACATAAGTGGTAAATTACAACTAATTAACAATATGACTACGCTTTGTATTCAACACACTCTGACTCGTTAAATACATATGAGAACCGAATAGAGACCTAAAGTGTTTGAAGCTAGGCTTTACTAGCTTGTGCTTTTCTCTGATCATCTAATCTCTAATCTGAACAAATTCCAACAATATTTAGCCGACATTTTCTTTACAGCTATGAGTATTCTTAGGTCTTTATAGTACGACGGTTGAACATCTGGCTTATGCTCTAGAACATTCACTGGGAACTCTCAGTTTAGGAAATATGCATGGGATTTGCTCTTGCCATTTTTGCTGATTGTTGCAACGAGACCTGAAGGGGGGAAAACCGAGTGAAATGTTGAGTTATGTTTCAAATTTGGGAATTATATTTATTAGCACTAACCTTCAGACTCCGAGGCTCTTGCCACACCCATTCGCTCAAGTAATCTAAAGAGAGCACCCAAATTGGACCGTTCATCCATGAATCTACTCTCGAGGCGCACTACGGCAGATTTTTTGTTTTTCGTCTGCGTGTGCCAGACGAGAATTTCAGTGCAGTTGTTGCCTCGCGGCTCGATTTGATCGATGTGTAGTTCGATGCTACGTAAAAACAAGTCCTCCTCGTAGCCCGGCTTATAGGGCATATTTACATTCGGATACTGCGACATATACGACAAGCTAACGGCAAAGCCAGCCATGTCGACGGGCCAACGTCGACCCGCCACCCACGAGTCCATAAAGCCCACAACTTTTCCCTAACAAATAGAGAGTATAAATTATTTAATGATATATTGCCATTAGATTATCTGCTGTTTACTCACATCACGTACCACCGGCCCACTGATTGCATATTCCGCTATCAGTCCAACGGGAAACATAGAGACACGCTGTGTCTGCCTAATTTCCGAAAATAGTCTTAGATCGTAGGTATTGTCATCATCACCAAAGTAGAGCACACCGTTCGTTAGATTATGCTGATGTAGCCATTGAAGTGCCGCACGTCGGTTCGCCACGCCCCTCGGCGCTGGCTTCACTTTGCGAAACTCGCTGGGCATGGGACTTGCCATGTGTGTATAGGGAATACCTGAAAGAAGCATTGAAAAATAAATAAGTATAAATAAATATTTATCTGAGCATAGAAATGATAAGGCAAGAAATATGGAAAACTATTTTCAAGACAGACAAAGAGCTAAGAAATGCTTTTCAAAAAAATGTATTTTCACTAATTACAATGGAAGTCTCTTACAATTCGAATAGTAAATTAAATACCAAGCTTGAGTAACGTTATCTTGAATACCTTTTATGATATCTCCGTAAACAAAATAAATAACTTTTAACGTTATCTGAATTGGGTATGAGTGAGTTACTCTTAAATTTAAATTTAAGTTTAACTACTCTGAATGAACTGTTCCTGAAACGAACTATTTTGGCTTATCTGAACTACCCATCAAAAAAATACGGAAATGAACTATTCCTACAGAATATACTCTCTGGAAATAATCAAAAAGTGAAACACTGCAGAAAACAACTATTCTAAAAGACAAATATAAAAAACTATAAAAGATTGAGCTACTTAAAATGAAACAAATTATTGAATGAGTTAGATTTGAAATGGAATGAAGAGAAGTGAAATGAACAAGAAATGAATTACTCCCGTAATGAACATTTGGTTATAGATATTCTTGAAGTAAGTTTTTACGATTGAGCTACTCCTAGAGAGAAAAAATCATCTTGTATAGCTACTATTGGAATGAGTTATTTCTAGATTAAGTTATTTTTGAATTAGGCTCCTCCTACCGTGAACTTCTCGTAAATTTAACGATTCCCGAAACTAACTACTTTTCCAGTGAATCTGTCTTGAATTCTAAATGGAATTATTCCTGTGTTGAACTATTTCAGAGTGAGCTAATCTTGAACTTACAAATCTTAAATTAAATTTTTCGTGCATTGAACTATGTTTATAGTGCACTTACCAAATTCATTCATTAGCGTATCCAGAAACGTATCGCATCCCTCACGATCATTGGCCACCAGCCAGTGGAGGTTAGGCACATGGAGCAGGGTATACGCGAGTCGAGTCAGTTCGGGTATTTGCTCGCGTCTGGGATATGTGGGCGTTACGAAATAGATCACAGGCAGCTGTGCGTAGGCACTACGCGGCTTATCTTTTATATAAAGGCGTTGATCATCATGGTTCTCGCTACAAATATGCAACGGTTCATTCAGCGCTTTTCCAATTATACTCCCTGCAAAAAATTAAAGTTATATATAAATTTCAATTGAAATCGATTTACGTGAGCTGCCTAAAATTAGGCAATGGTAAATTGAGCAAGACTTGTGTGTTATGTGAGACCATCCCCACTGCCGTGACCACTGGCCTAGAACAAACAGCTCACCGCTCGCAATTAGCGCAACACTTTCCTTCTTTTAGCGCCCAAATATTCTGAGTTATTATAACACATATAGTATGAAATACAAATATGCTCGGTAAATATCACTTCAAGTTTATTATAATATGGGATCCGCCTGAGCAAACGCTATTTATAATTGTTCTCATTAAGTGCATGATACAATTGGCCCAGCCCAGATATATTTATATATAAATACGTTTTTATATATAAATAAAGATGTATAATCATTAAACGTATTTACATTCGTTCATTGTTGTCTGTCATTTCAGTCATATCTCTGCTCAGAATCTTTGCCTAATAGTGCTAATGTATGTAATGTTGATTAGCCTCAAATATTGAAGACATTTATATATCACGTGGCTAATGACGCAATACCGTTAAATGCCATCATGGCAATTGTTATTTGATAGATGGTTGGAATGCTCGCATATGCATTACAGCTTTTGTAATGATATTTCGTATTCAGTCCATAATGTAGAAAATATATATATAAATACATATATATTTATTATGAGTATAAATAATAAGGACTGCAATTGGAGACCCCAAATAAATACATATATATATATATATATATATATATATATATATATATATATATATATATATATATATATATATATATTTATATATATATATTAATATGCTTGTACGCTATCAACTTCCAGTATGATATTTTTTATAGCGACTTCCAGTACGTAAATACATATTTATCTGATTGATAAGCCTACAAACTCTGATAGCATAAGTGCCATATCAATAAATCTAATAAATTAATAAAAACTAGCCCGAATGCAATTTGATTGTAATTTGTTTTATGACAAAAAAAAAATGGAATTAATTAGTTTTAAAATAATACAAGTAACAAAACTCTAGTCGAGACTGCTCGACTAAGAGATACCCTGAATCCATTGAGCTGTAATACCAATCATTAAAAGTTTAATTTATTCATTAATAGTAAACACACAAACATGCATATGCATGCATAAACATGCACGTAATATGCTTACTGCGCAGTTATGCGGCTGCGGAAGAGGCTGTACTAAGGAAACTTTATTGTTTAATAACTTTTTCTCGACTTATGTTCTTAATGAAATTCCGGGGAGTGATTATGACATTCAAATGTACCTATTTGCCAAATCTCAGTCTCTAGTATTTGATATACGAGAGTTGTCATTTTTGCTGAATTGTGGGCGAAAGGGGCGTGGCATCAAAAATACAAAAAAGACTAAATATGCGTATTCAGTATAGCAATCAAATACATTTTAGTGCACGATTCTATCTTTAACGGTGTGCACGCCAGGCCTCAAAAACAAAGCAATATTTTCGATAGTTATCGTTAATAAGGAAATGGGATGAGTTATCGAAAAACAAAAACAAACTTGTACTACGTATGGTATTATCGAGCATTTTTATTTTTATTTCAAGTCTCTAGCTTTTGCCATTTGCGAGATCGCTGCGTTCATACGGACCGACGGACAGACTCAGCTCGTCTGGTTGATCAAGAATATATATTGAGGGTGTGGCACGCCTTCTTCTGCCTGCAACATACATTTTCACAAAAACATTCTACCCGGAAATTTAATTCTCAATGGATTCAGAGTATAATAAGTCTTACTGACATTTTAGAGCGTAAGGAATAGGAAAAGTGTTCAGGCTTGAGCTGCTAACGACTTGTAATTTAGAATATATAATCGTATAGACAATGAAACACAAAAAATATACAGCCATTGAAAGCGTGACTAAAACTATATCTTTCACAATTTTAGATCATAAATTTGATACGCGTTATCTTTACACACTAGAGTGTTTTTACACTCTCACTAAGGAATTTTTTTAAAATGTTATTGTTACAAAATCGGAAAGAATATATATTTTCACAGTTTCTGAACGTTTTCTCTATGATTTGACAGTTAAGTCAATGCATATTTGCCTGGGAATCAAGCAGAAAATGATGTATCCAACTGAGAGCGTGACTAAGGTAGGTTGTAGGGGAATCATTGGCCATAAAATTATATGTCCCAATCTTTGAAGCGTGTCAAAGCTGAAACAAGTATTGTGGCGACAGTCGTGCCTTCCACAACATTTATATTTTTGTTTTATATAACTTTCTTATCTTCCATCAATCAATTTTGTTGCTGTATATCCTCAAATTCTTATCTTTTTTCAACAATTTTTTGTATTAGAATTATTTTACAGGTCCCTTTCCATTTAAGGCAGCTAATCACTCACAATATCAAAATGCAATTCAATTACGTAATGGAATCTCGCATGTCTCATTTATATACAGGTATATTAATTCAGCTAGCTTCCGTTACATATAAATGATAAATTAGCGTTAATGTGTATTTGAATCCTCCATAATGTGGAAAAAAGGCCCATTAAGAAAGTCCCTCGATATATGTATTGAGTCCATAACACGCAACGCGGCACAGCCCAAGATATGTGACTGCCGATAACTTTCACATATGCATTAATGGTAATAAGTATAATTGTTCTAGTTGGTGGCAATCTATCAATATTGGACAGTAGGGTATGATGTGAACGGACGGACGGACGGGTGTTCACAGTGTCATCCTCTTGCAATGGGGGGCACAATTTAATAGCTAATTAAGTATTGGCTTTTCCCATGAGACTTTCCAACCGTGCCCCACACACAAAAACAATGCGCCTCGCCAAGGGGAGCCCATTGCCACTGTCAGCGGTAAAAGCCTGTGCCCCTTGAGTCAAGTGTTTACCCGTATATTGCGTAAAGAATCAACAATTTTCTCATATCATTGACTTCTTCAAATCATAGCGCCTGCTCAATTATATGCCAACTGTACGTATTCTCTAAACAATTGCGGCAAACACCTGATAAGAGCTATATATCATCAAGTTGCCAACATTTGCAATGCTCTAGTCGAGCGTGCACAGCTGCGAGATAATTATACATTTTGTACTATGTAGAAGGACCACAGAATAAAGTAATGAAAAATATAATTTTTTGTGATTTATATAGCTCTAGAACTCTGCTTAAAATTGATATGCATTTATATATAAATATATATTTCAATATCAGCATATATTGCGATATTGCGATTTAAATGTATAATGAATTGCATAAGTATACTATTCATGTCCATCTATCCGTACATTTGCTGAACGACGTGATAACACTAAAACTACAGAATTGAAATATGATGTAGTGTGCTGAAAATATCGGTTGAGTACGTATATTTGATATATTTTGGATTTTGGATACCACTTTCCATTTCTCTTTATTCGAGAAAATGTATTTTAAGCCCGACTTAAGCATTGGTAAATATACCCATATGAATGCCATTAACTCGCTCTAAAAATTTCAAATGAAAATTTATTTAACAATGAGATTTCCATAACACAGCACAGCTGCTTTCCCAGCGCCGCCGCTGCGTAAATTGCGCAGTGACCAGAGCGCGTGCTTATGCTTGCGTGTATATGTATGTGTGTTTGCTATCAGTACATAAATCAAGCTGATAAGATACATCAGCTGGGAGGGTTCAGGATATCACCTAGTCGAGCTGTTTCCAATCCATTAATCACGGTAAGGTAGAAAATCGACACAATTAATGAAGAAAACATACTAATTAATATACCCAAAGCTTACCCATTAATAAGCTTAGAGTATTTATCAAACGAAAAACCCAATATATAATAAATTTAAATGATTAATTCATGGCACTAGCCTTCAGTGCAAAGGTCTGCACATTTCGTAATTAGACTGATTGAAGCCTTCAGAGTTTTTTCCCAAATCATAATTTGGGTTTTTTTTATCGTTATAAAAAATCATAACTACATCCTCTTGAGAATTCTAATTGAATTGCGACACTTTTTAGTTTTTTTTTTTTTTGACTCATTTCGGTATATTGATAAGTTTCCCAAATGTATTTGTGCCCATGTTTACATATACAATGAATGAATCATGGATGTTCTACGATAACTTTTTAACAATGGCAACTTTACGCTTGGCAATTAAAGTGCCAATAGCTTTATGGTTTAGTAAATTACATAAACAACGTTTAGCTTGTGAATGAAAAATGTTAATAATGGAAAAATTAAATAATTCCAAATGGAATTGATATCGCATACACTGAAACTGACAGCAGGCGGTGCGCACCAGATAAAGTATATATTAATGTATATGAATGCATACATACTATCTACATATATAGATAGCGTTTAAAAATCAGTGATACGGATGACGAGCTCATCTATAGATTATGATTTTTGTATTTTATTGAAAGATAAATAAATATTAGCATACGAAATATAAAAACAGAAATGTATATAAATTCAAAAATATTAATTCAACAAAATTACATAATCATAAAAAAAAAATAAATATAATAATGGGCAAAGGAGTTAAGAAAATGTATTTGACTTTACATAAATTAAATTAAAAGACTCAACAAAATAAATTCAAATAAATTAATGTAAAAAAATGTAATTATTTGTAACTTATTTTTTGATGACCAAGAAATCTAATAATTCAATATTCTTAAATTATTTATTAATGAAAATGTGAACAGATTTGAAAATAACACAATATTTTAATGTAGGTATTTTATTTAATATATTTATATTTAACGAATAATAGGAAATACATTCTTGATGCAGTCGATTTAATTCGTCGGTTTTGAAAGCTTGAATGAAATTTATAAAAAATAATCAATATTAAAAGTTATTTCTTTATTACAGCTTTATTATTTCATTAATATTTTTAACAGTTCTCACAATTGCATTCAGCACAATAAATTATTTAGCATGTATCCAATGTATTAGTCATTTTCTCTGACTAGCTCGTATGCTTCGTAAATTATATGTGTGTGGTTTTTTTTATTGTTGTAATATTACTCGATATGCACGTGGCATTGCCGTTAATTAACTAAATCGCGTGCAATTTTAATGCCAACTTTTGACTGAATAAATACATATGTAAATGCACAATTTAAAAATCGTAAATTTCTGTGCACACAATTTGAGGTCGAGGCGTGTCCTAAGTGCATGCACTCGGAGAACAAAAGTCATGCCATAAACTCATTGAAATTTTGAAAACGCGAACGTTTGCCATAGTCCAACTGAGATATATCTGATCAGAAAATTAAGTGGAATCGATTGCTTCAAAGCCGAAAACACTGAAAACTGAAACATTTAAAAGTGCATTAGCTATTTCAGCATAAAAAAAAAAACACTTTGCATCTGTGTGCGAGCTGCTGAGCAGCTGCTGCTGTCGAGTGAGCAAAAACAACAATTAAGTCATTAAAAAAACAAGTAAGAAAACTCTAGTCGGCGCGCCCGACTAGGGGATACCCTAATCCCACCCGCTCTTAGTTTTTTAATATAGTCCATAACTCGTATGTACAACCATATCACGCGACTTCAATCTATGAAAATGGTACTAAGAATGTCGATCAAAGAGGAATTATGCAAACAAAAACAAAAATTGCAAAGGCAATTGCGGTTCTTAGAAAATTTGTTCGCGAGCATTTGCATGTATGTGTGCACATGTATACAAATTGAACATGTATAAGCGCCACCTGGTCTGTGTGTGCTTTGCAGTTCAATCGCTGTTGATCTAGCCAAACATTTTGTTTAATAACTTTTGTGTTTATCAACGGATTTTGATGAAACTTTCACCATATGATTTAAATAATTGATTTAGTTTTCAAAAAGACCAAACACCATATATATTGCAACTGAAAATAATTTTCAAAATTGTGGGGAAATTTTTGGCCGGTATCCAAATGTAACAAAAACCGAAATTGGTAAAAATACACATAAAGGTACATGCGAAATTTGGAGTCTCTAGCTCTTAAGATAAAAAAGATAAAAAATCATAACTGTTTTTTCATATGGTTTTAAATCGATAACAAATATTCAGGAATAGTTATCGATTTTCTGAAACAAACTCGATATGCGCGCCCAATATACGCGCCTAACAAAAAAAAATTCAAGTCTCTAGCTCTTATAGGTTCTGAGATCGACGCGTGCATACATACGGACGGACGGACGGACGGACGGACGGACAGACAGACGGACAGGGCTCAATCAACTTGTCTTGTCGTCCTGATCAAGAATATATATACTTTTGGGGGTGTGGCACGCCTCCTTCTGCCTGTTACATACTTTTAACAAAAACATTATACCCTTTTTTCCCATTTTCAATGGGATCAGGGTATAATAAAAATAATGTGCATTCGAGTCGCTGTTGAACTGGGAAACGGTTGACAGTTTCCATTGTTAATTGAGACAGAGCACCAACTGGGGCTTGCTTTAAGTAATCAACACGAATATGTTTTAGTTAGTTAATGGAACTTTGCTCATGAAGACATTTTCTTTATAGATCATATGTGTAACTGGGTATTAGAGGTAAATAATTTTATTTTATACACATGCTTTGAGGGAAATCTGCTAAAATTAGGATCTTTTAGAGAAAATATAATTACACAGTGTTAAGATATGTGCAAATTATATTATTAATTGCTGGAATATTAACTGCATCGATTTGCAGTTACCCAATACACGATGCAGTGAAATTTTTTTTTTATTTTCTCAAACATTTGTGCGCATAATATATTCATTTCAAATTGTATCTAAAATCATGCAAATCTTGCATAAAACGATACATTTTTCACTTGTTTAGTTTAAAGTCTAAAATAATTTTGTTGTTAGGCTTAATCGCTCTTGTAGTCCCTAATTCATTACCTCTTACTGCTTTTTAAAAACTATTGTTTATAGAATGACTACTCATTCAAGTCTATTTTTAATAGCTGTTTTAATATTTGCTCGTAATTGCAAGATTTAATTTTTAATGAAAAAATTTTAAGCTTTGAACTTTTCATTTATTAAAATGCGCCCATAAAGTATTTGAAGCAAAAGTCTGCTGTGTTTATTTAATGATTTCTGGTTTTTGTGTTGTTTACTTTAGTGAAGAGCATTGTGTTGGCCAAGTAGATTATATCACAAAAATGATGACTTCTGTGAAATTCCATGCAATCGGAATATAAATTATGTCACTCGTTTCGTTTTAGTCATCTTAAATAATTGATGAGCAAAAATGCTAAAGGAATGAATGGATTTAGCGCAAATTTCTCATTTTCTAGTTCTTTTAATAGCTTTAATAAACCATATGAGATTATAAACAACGAAGATATTTCGGAATCGAAATCGCGTGCTAATACACATATAGCGAAAATCGATCGATCGATGTGTAACCCGCGACCAAAGGCGAAATTATCTAATAAATTACGTAGAAGAAATTAAAAGCGAAGAGCTGGAAAATGTGGCCTTCGCATGCACCGTGACTGGAAAATTGTTTCACGATAATGCGGTCGGGTCAGGGGCAGATGCGGGTGTATCGATAAAATTTATTGCTGAAAGAGACAATGCTTAGCAAATTAGGCCAATTACTGCTAAATAATAAATACTAACAATAACAGTTAATAAACCAACTAAGCCAAACGGCGGACCCAACCCGTCAGCTTACGTGCAATGATTGCCTCAACACTTGCTGAGCCTAAACAACGTTTGAAGAGGGAAAGGCTGAGCCAGCCAAGAGAGTGAGAGTGAGCGACATTGTTTGACTGCGAAGGAGTGAGAGTGAGGGCAATAGAGAGGGAGAGAATGTGTGTGAGTGGCGTTTGAGTGTCGTATGTTTGCTCGTTAGCCAGTTGTTTGGGTTATTTGCGATGCTCTTACAGCGTGAGTATTTCAATTTTCCATGAAATATGTGAAGCTTGCAAAATATAATCAATATTTTAGGTTTTTAATGCATTAAGAGCTTAAAAAACATTGCGCAGTTTTAATTTGCATTTAAAGCAAAATATATCTAAATATATATATAGGCATATATTCAAAAGAGCCAAATAGAGAGTCGACATAATTGGGCTTGTTTTCCAAAAATATTCTCATTTAAATTAAAATAAAATACGTAAATTTATTCCGAAGTTTAACATTTCTTTGCTTAACAAAGGCAAAATTGCCTTATTAAATATCTTAAAAGAACTTTAACTCTGTATATTATAATAATTTATCTCTTCCACTAAAAATCGTTAAGTATTTGCATATTTTTTCCGAAATTATTCAAAGATAATTTTAATAATCAGCAAAATAAAAATTTGTAGCTGTTTACCTAACTTTGAAGACTTTAAGCAGTATTATATCACACCTCCTCAAAATTTAAGAGAGTATTAAGAATACGGCTTTCCGTGATTAGCTATTATAAAATTATATTAACACTGCTGTTTGGAAGTTGGGTTTATACCTTAGCTTTTATATAAAAGTCCCAGAGGAGCACGCTACTAAAAAGAGTCGTAAAAAATTGAATAAAACTGGAAATTTGGGGGCTGGCACACAAATCGTCTTATAATAAAGCAAACTTTTGCAGTATTTGCTCCCTATATTATACGATTTATTTGTTATTTAAATTATATTTTATTATATATTAATTTTTATTATTATTTCCGAAATTGTAGCTTAGCAACTGAATGTAAATGCTGAGCTACATTTTTATATAATGGGAACACCCTATGAAATATATTGTATATATAAAAGATTGAAGAGATAAACTTAATTCTTTTCTTCTTTCTGTATAATTACAAGTTAATTAATATTAATAATAATTAATTAAAAACAAGTATCATTATTTATAAGATTTTAGAGATACATATAATTTTTTTATATATAATATTATTTTATATATAGATAATAATAAAGAATATATATATATATATATATATATATATATATATATATATATATATATATATATATATATATATATATATATATTATTATTATTACTTTTAGCGATTAGCTATTATTTTTTATATATATTATATACATGTCTATATTGAGATTACTTTATGTTTATTATTAATGCCAATTAATAGCATAAATCACTATTGTACTTATTTGAAGTGAAATAATTTTCAAATAATAATATTATTATTTAAATTTTTTAAAATGAAGCTATTTTCAATATAAGCGACAAACTCTCCTAGGTAACTAAAATTCCTCACAGCGCGTGTGTAGCGCATCAAGCCAAAGTAAAAGTGAAAGTCTTGGCTTAGATTTGCGCTCAAAGCACTCGTAGCAATTGCAGCAGCGCCGGCAGAGGACGATGGTCAACAGTATAAACAGTTATGTCTGTAGGTATGAATGTAAAAAACGGGAAGCGAGTGACGAATTCATGGTTGTGATAAGAGAAGCCGACGAATTGCTCATACATTTGACGCCTGATTAAATGGTCGTTCAGTTGTTTCCGTTAAAAAACAATGGCAAACAAACAAAAGTAAAACAAACGAAGCACAAAGCATCTTCTAACAAATTACTTCGAATTGGATATGAAGATATGTTGGAGGCGAGTCGAATGCGTTAATGGAGTATGGAGTATGGAGTATGGAGTATGGAGTATGGAGTATGGAGTATGGAGTATGGAGTATGGAGTATGGAGTATGGAGTATGGAGTATGGAGTATGGAGTATGGAGTATGGAGTATGGAGTATGGAGTATGGAGTATGGAGTATGGAGTATGGGGTATGGGGTATGGAGTGTGGAGTATGGAGAATGAAGATTCTGGCTTACGTATGCTTCCATGCGTGCGCTTGCTTTTTATGGTCGCTTGGAATGGATGATAGTCAGCTGGCGTCAGCCGCGTCTTCTTTAAGCTTAGTTTTATGTGCCGTCGCTTACCTATGCCGTTGTGCGGGTCAGCGTCTCCGTCGGCATCCTCCGAGTCTTGCGACTGTGGACTTATCACAAAGTAGATCAAAAAGCAGACTAACAGGATAAACGCAATAAATAATAAACGTCGGACGCCTGAGCCGGCAGCACGGCTGAAGCGTGGCGCCGCCATGCCATCCACGGGAGGCAGTTCGTCAACTAGCTGTGGATGATAGCGTATGCGTCCGTTTGCTTGCACGTCCGTTCCAGTTGTCCAACGTTCGAGCTGCTCCTCATCGAGAATCTCGACGAGGTCGTCTTCGTCCTCGTTGTTGCCGTTGCCGTTCCCGAGTGGTTGATAGTGGGCACTTGGCATTGTGCAGCTGCTCTAATACGGCGCACAGCAGCTGTCGCGACAGCTTCCAATGCTTAGCGATGCTGGTGCTGGTGCTGGTTCTGGTGGTGGCAACTGCAACTGCAACTGCGGCAGCCGATGAAAGAGCAGGCACAGATGACGACAGCGCCGGGCTGTGTTTGCCATTTGTGGACCTGAACTTCGTGTATTTCTTTTTTGGGACGCTGCTTTTGTTGCGCGTTTTAGCGTACTCTCTATCGCGACCTATCTATATGTATATGTATGCGTGAATGTATGTATATATGAATGCATATATACATTTGTGCAATTATACAATTCGTTGGCCACTACGCATTGCTCACCGCGTCTTTTATGTTAATCTTGGACAATTTGTATATTATTTTCTTTATTATTGGCCAGTTGTCGCAAAGGTCTTCACACACATGCATATACATACATATAGACAACAACAAAATCACAAAAGCTCACACAACACAAATGCAGAAGAAATACACAAACGCACGCGACTGAGAGATTGCCGCATGCTTTTTAGGCGCTCACCGTGGCGAAAACAACAACAAACACAGCGCGACTACTGAAAAAAGTGTTGCTTAATATTAATTCTATTACTTAATGCGTCTGCTATTGGCATTCGCCTTTTGTTGTTGTCCCGATGAGTTTGACAGCAACACTGACATAGCCGCTGCTAGCCAGAGCCCACTTTTGCCCACTCACAAAGCGCACTTCCCTCTCTCTCTCTTTCTCTGCCTGTCTCTCACTCTCGCTCTCATTATCTGCCACAGCTGCTGCTGTCACACAGGGTTGCTTTTTCTTGTAGTACTTGGTGCGGTTCGTGTCTTTGCTATCACAGTCTAGGCTCGTACTAAATTTAAGCCATTTGGCGCGCAACTTAAACATACAAATGTACCCAGCGTTTTATACATTTTGGGCTAAAAAACCGTTTCACAGACAAGCAATTGATATGCTAAAGTAAGCTTTTTGGAAAGATATAAATAAATATCTTAAAGATTTTACATATACTTATATTTGTGTTTTTTTTTTTAAACTTTTTTATCTTATATATTGTATATTCTAAAACGGTTTTAGTTTTAGAATTGTTGATATCAATATAATTTGTATACTCTGCTCCCAATGGGAAACGATTGTATGTTGGTTGTGTGTCCGCTCCCGAAGGGCGTGGCAAACAAGTAAATATTCTACATCTTCTAAACATTCTAATTTAGGAAAAGTCTTGTACTTTTTATACCCTGAATCCATTGAAAATGGAAATTTCAGGGTATAATGTTTTTGTGCAAATGTATGTAACAGGCAGAAGGAGGCGTGCCACACCCCATAAAGTATATATATTCTTGATCAGCTCGATGAGCTGAGTTGAACTAGCCCTGTCCGTCTGTCCGTCCGTCCGTCCGTCCGTGTAAACACCTGGATTTCTGCAACCACAAAAGCTAGAGACTTCAAATAAAAAGCAAAATGCTCGATAATACCATACGCTGTACGAGTTTATTTTTTTTTTTCGATAACTCGTCCCATTTCTTTTTTATCGATAACTATCGAAAATATCGCTTTGTTTTTGAGGTCTGGCGTGTTTGATTGGTATATTGAATTCGCACATTTTGTCATTTTTGGATTTTTGATGCCATGCCCCTTTCGCCCACAATTCAACAAAAACGATAACTCACATATATCAAATACTAGAGACTTGAAATTTGGCAAATAGGTACATTTGAATGTCAATCATTCCCCGAAAATTTCATTAAGAACGTATGTCGAGAAAAAAAGTTATTAAACAATAAAGTTTGCATAGCACAGCCTCTTCTGCAGCCGCAAAACTGCGCAGTACGCATATTACGTGCATGTTCGTGGATGCATATGCTATAAATGAAACTATTAATGATTGGTATTACAGCTCAATGGATTCAGGGTATCTCTTAGTCGAGCAGTCTCGACTAGAGTTTCGTTACTTGTTAGTTTCTGTTGATCTCCTCTGTCAATGCATAAAATAAACACTTGGAGGCATATCGAAAATACCCAAAAAAATTACCAATGCGCCTACTGGAACAGAGTATCATACAGTCGTTCTCATTTGTGTAGATTTTTTTTATTAATTTCTATTTTAAGGTGTGAACCACTTTATATGAAATATCTATACAAAGAAGTATATATAATAAATATTTATGTAATACTTGTACGAATAAGCCTTTCTGATAGGAGTTTCTTATCACAAAATGACTATTCATTTTTGTGGACTGCAAAATCGTCTGCTGGCTGTCTTATCTAATCAGGAACGGCTCAACTTTCGCTATAGTAACTGAAAGTTAAGTTCATTTTCACTCTCTTTGGCATTGATACAGAATATTAAATTGGGTTATACCCAAACAAATACAAAAATTAAGAAAATTTCAATTTGTTTTAAAATGTATTTATTTTTTTCACTTTTTTCGGTTTGCTGTTTACAGGTTTACACTGCATTTGAACCCGTCTTAATTAGTTTCGTTAGTTAATTAAAGCAAATCATTTTCACGTTTTTTTTAATGTTACATTTAAAGCCACTTTTGTGTTTCAATATTTTGTTTATGCTGCTGAGTGCAAAAAAAAAAGAAGAAATTATAAGAGAAATATAATTGAATGCATTTAATTGAAGCAAATCAAAGTGCTGGAATTAATTCGATCAAGTGTGTCTGAGCGTGTGTGAGTGTGTAAGTGTGTGCTCCTTGCAAACATAGCAAACTTATGGAATACATAATTAACTAAATAGTATGAAAAAGAACTTCGCGAATCGTCTTTTCTGACGGCTGCTTCTGCTGCTGCTGCTACGTGACAATCCATTTTTACATTAAAACAAAATGAAGAAGAGGCATTGAGGTTTAAGTTCTATTGCATTTGCTCTTAGATATGCTTCTCAATGGTCTCAGCCAATTTGCTGGCATTAGCACCAGTGAACTCGTCGATCTTCTCGGAGTTCTTGATGAACAGAAACGTGGGCATGCTGGAGATGTTGTATTCTATGGCAATGTCTTCGCACTCATCAACATCAACCTAGAGGCAAAAGGGAAAGCATTGCTTGAATATCAGTTTATACAGACGTTGAGCCAACTTTACCTTGATGACAACGATCTTTTCCGAAAACTTTTGGGCCAGCTCCTCCAGCTTGGGCGCAATCATCTTGCAGGGTCCACACCAGGTGGCAAAGAAATCCACAACGACCAGCTTATCGCCCGCATTCGTCAGCTGTGTCTTGAAGTCGTCCTGCACATAACAGAAAAGTTATTTTTAATAATAGTATATTCTATCATTAGAATCATCTATTGGACTATATTCATACTGCAAGGGCAGGTATTAACAACCATTTTTCTAATGTCTAATAAGGTTCAGATCTTAAGACTTTGCCTTTGTTTGTAAATAAATTTTTGAATAATACTTATTTGAAGTAAGGCTAAATTAAAACTTAGGAAATAATCCTTTCAAGTTTATTAAAGTATATATACAAATATATGTTGTTCAGTGATCTGAAATTATCAATGAAAAGGGAGATTAATAAGCGGAAGTGTCGCTCTGCGATCGCTCTTCCTATGATATTTTTTTTTATTTTTTATCTTAATATTAATAACGAATCATCTATACAGTGGTAAATAGAGAACTTCTAGTTTTTCTATTATATATTTGTATACCAACAATGCAATTCCTTCAACTGCATGCTCATATTGGATCATAAATCGACTTATACCCCTCATATCGTATTATAGGCTCATATAAATTGCTTAAGACATCTCAGCTTTTACGACCCTTCTAAAGTTCCTAGCTCGTTTCGCGAATCGTGTGTTATCAGACTACTATATAACTAATAGTGCCATGGCAACTATTAATCTGGCCGCTTTTTGGATATAGCATATATATCTAACTTGTTAAACTGTTTTATTACAAAATTATTGCGCCAATCGCTGCAATTTTTTTTATATATTACAATCTGCATCAGATCGCTATGTCTTCAACCTACTGCATATCTGTTAAACTGTACTTTCTCATTCTGATTATGTTTATAATTCCGTATGCATAAAATAAAAATTATACATTTTAGAGCTTATCACTAGGTGGCCTAGTATTTAGTCTATCGATTATTATGTTTTTGGGTAGCTACTGTGGCACGTTTCCTCTTATCAGCGACGTCTCTAACAAGTGTGATAAGCGCGTTTAGTAACCTTGTAAAGCGGTTAAAATGGGGAATGCTGCTAGAAGCATTTAGTATATATACATATATATACTTTCCCATACAGAAAATATAAATTTATATACCTACATGTGCTTTTCTTGCTCACATTAAATTCCATTCAACTGCATAAAAGCATTTCTTTTTTTTCTTTTCATTTGAATATTGTATGTGGACTTTTGCTTATTTGCACAACGAGTGGAGCGTTCAAACCACGTGGATAGCGAGCCATTTGCTTAATTGCTTAATCATCGACAACGTGTCTCAATTGTATTAGACTCACGACTAGACCATATATATATATATACATATTCGTACATTCATGCCAAAAGCTTTTTCGAAAATTTTTCAACTAAATTCCAAAATATTTTCTGTGCTTGTATTAAATATCAATAAAATTCTTAATGAATTTCTCTGAAGAAAACTTTCTGAAAAATCAAGTTTCACGTTAGTTCATTACGAATTTTAAAAACATTTCTTTTGCTATGTTTCATGGTTTTCATATATATTTGAATAAATGTTTTTGTAATTATAAATTTATCTTAAGTGTTCTTGTATTACATTAGAAATGCAATTTGTGATTTTTTAAATTTGATTGGAATATTGAAGAATATTTTAGCACTTGTAGAATTTCACAAAAGTTTTGAGTGACCTATTTTTCTAAATATATATAAATTACAGATATAAATTGATATTTTTTGCTAAAAATACATTTTATTCGATTTAATTTAATCAGACAAAAATCAAATTTTAATATATTAATATTTAATGAATATTGCAATTGACATTCTTTGTCAATGAAAATCCCCAAATATATGTTTTAATACCTACGTATAGAACTAGCTTTCATTATAAAATGCATTTAACGTGATAGAAATAAAAATTTAAGTATCAATTCTACAGCTATAACTATTTATAATTTGATATTGATAACATGTTAATCATTGAAATTCTTAGGGCGAACTTTTTCTATATTCCAAGCAAATCAATATAAATATAATTGACATATAAGTGGGCGTGTACTCTACTATATTATGGGCGTATGTACGCCAAGTAGGTGTCCTTTCGCATTGACATTTGCATTGATTAGTGTTGAGTCGAGTCCAGCCCTTGTCAGGTTCTCCTGCAAGACCTTTTATTAATTGCAGTCATTTGCAGCACGATATGTTATGTTATGTTCTTCTCTGAATGAATGATTCATTGTGTTTCGAATTGCGGCTTGAATTGTAGCCCGAAGTCTCTACAGTAAACTCCAGAAATGAGGAACCTCAACAGTTGAAATAAGTTTGTTTGGTTTGACCTCTGTGATTACAATCTCTTTAGTTATTTAATTAAATCCACTCACGAAATGAAACTAAAACGCAAAACGGCTTCCAAACCGGTTGCCCCTTTGCCAAAGGCAACTTTAATCATTTAGCTATATACATAAATTTACTTAACTTGTTTTCGAAAAATTTATGTATATTTATTGACTGGAATTTGGTTACAATTCTTAGCTGCTTACACAAGATCTAAATTCATGCTGTGAGACATGCGAATGATTCATTTATTTAATTATTCATATTACTGGCCTTATTTGATTGATTGAAGATTTTACTCAATGAGTAATATTTAAATTCCTCAATTTAAAAAATTCAAGAATATTTCTAAATTTCAACATATCATTTATGTTTCCCTAAAACTACAAATGAGTCTAGAATGTTCATAAAATATTTAAAAACATAAGTAAAAAGATTAATTTACTTTATTTTAAGATTCTTTATGCAGAAAATTTCATGAATAGTTGCAAATTCTTTTAAATAATAAAAAATGTAGATATATGTACATTGGTTGAACTTTATCAGCCTAACTTAAAATGATAAAATATCATTTTATTAAAATATAATATACATAAGATAAATCTATACATTTATTGTATTTTCTTTATATACGAACTTTGAATATGACAAAGAACTCTGAATATTAAATAGAAAATAAGGATTGTATCTAGTTATCTTAATTTAAAAATGAATAAGTAGTACGTGAAATTTAAAATTTTTTTAAAAAATTGGTTTTTGTTATGCTAAAATATTCGAACAATAGTTTCATATTTTAGTGACATTTATTTTTTAACTAAAAATAAATACTTAACGCTAATTATTTATTTTCAAATGATTCACATTCATTGTTGTTGCTGTAAAAAACTTGTTGACATTTTCTATAGAATTATCTCTATAAAAATTAAAAATCAAAAGAATCTCTTAGTCATGGATTCTTACTAATAAATTCTTTTATATTATTCGCTTATTTGTTGTTACAAAAATAAACTGTGCAATTGAAATATATTTTAAACAGCTGGGAACATTTATGATATATTCAAACTGCGATTTGACAATCGAATTACTGGATTTTTTGAAGAGACTGAACCGATACTATATATACTGTAGATACTATTTTTCCTTTAGCTTTTAAAATTAACTATATCTTTCAACAATACTAAGGCACTGAAACTGGAATTTGAAACCGGATATATGTTATCTTAAATACTGAATGGTATGAATTGTAGCACATTTTTGTTTTCTATTGCTTCAATGAACATTTTTGCAATTTTTCCTTAAATTGACTTTGATCAAAAAATTGGCTTGGTTTTTATCAATTTTTTTTTTTTTTTTACAGAGATAAGAGTTTAATTCATTTTTAACCGTAATAAAATATAAATGTTATACTACATATTTACATATACTTTTAGTATTTCCGCATATATTTTCATTTAAATTTAAGATCCAAAAACACCTGCTGTGTGACGTCACAAATAATTTGTATGAAATTAAAGTTTTATTGTTACTGAGCCATAAATAATAAGTATTCCTATTGGGCTGACGTAACACTTATTAATTTAATTTTTTGACGACAAAAGACGGACGGAGCTTAGTTAAGATTCTATCACGACTGAAACCGGTCTTATTAGCAGTCGCTAGCCCGCCAAAAGCGCTTAAGGGGTAACACAAAGTCCAGCCCACCCTGTGCCCCAGCTACAATTACAGCAAATACAGTTATATTTTCTGTACTGATAAATGAGTGCAAACTCATCGTGATTTAAATGATGTTTGACTAGTGGGACCAGTGACTAGGTGCATGCTAGTATAGCAAAGCAAATATATATATAAATATATGAATATTATCTATATAATTAGACATATATATTATATATGTGAGCTTGCAGTTGTTTCACAATTCTTACACACACTTCGAGAAGGCATAAAAAATTGAATTGCCACTTTCTATGGCGACGCGTTGGCTTTCAGTGAAGAGATGATATCATTGTCATATACTGGTTTTCTCTATATATACTATACATATACGTGTATATTTGTTGTGTGTGCGAAGCGTATGGCAATTGGGGCAAACTATCGCAGTACGAATGGGGCGGGGCGAGGTGGGGTCCATATATTTTGCACATTACTTAACCTAATGAGGGAACGCAATTACATTAGTTATGCTACTCACCGTGCTTGTAACTGCATACACCATTTTGTAAATAGTTGTTGTGGTCGCTGTTGCTGTTTGTTGGTTAGGTTAGATGTAAGAACAACCGGTAAAGTTGTGTTTGTGGAGTTTGCTTAATTGTCGAATTGCCGCACAGAGAGCACACGCAACCAGCTCGTGGGATTTTAATCTAACGAATGCGACTGCCAAGCGCTGGCACCCGCTATATGAGAAACTCACCCAGCCAAAGAGCGTGAGTGTGTTGAGATTTGGTGTGAGTTGGCAACGCTGGTGAGTTATGCGGCGTTCTACAGAGGTCACATAATATAATCATTGAATTATGATCGATACATACATATATATATATATATATATATATATAAATATTGGTTGTAGAACATTTGATAGATAAATAAATTTTAATTTAATATTTATAATTAAAATTATAATTAAATTAAATATGTGTATAACATAATTATGAAATACAACTCTGACAGGCACACGGCTGATGCACAACAGCTGTCGCTGTTTAAGCAGAGCTTCGGTTTTTTAACAACAGATGACGCTTGCGTGTATATAAGACGATAAGTCATAGAATCAAAGGGAACGCTTAGATATTTAATTTTTTTATTGCTGCTGAGTCTTGAATGTGAGCTCGAACTTTATATGTACTTAAAAAGTTAATCAAAATGTAAATCTGATGATATTAAGATATCAATGCATATAAACTAGCGTTGCTTTCGATCAGCCCCACTATTGGTGCCGATATGCACCAGATGGCGCTAGCGTGCGGGCATTGGGTTATGTTTCTGCTGAGTCAATGTATAAATTATTAAAATTAGAGAATTACAAATCAACATTTCTTAATAATTTATTTTTGCCAAAATAAGAAAACAACTACACAAGACATTTATATATAGATGGATTTTAAGATTTGAAATCTTAAGCTTAAGAACTATGAGTAATGCGGCGCCTTTTTAAGTACTTATCAATGGGCCGCATGGGTGGCTGCTTGTGTGGGGCCGTGTTGCGGCGAATGATGCAAATGATGATGATGATGATGGTGATAGGTGAGCGTAGGTGCAGGTGGCGCCACAACTGTGACAGCAGACGCGGTAGCAGCAGCAACCGCTGAGCCGCCGGCCACAGCAAAACCATTCGCTGCTACCGCCATCTGTTGCTCATAGTTGGCATAATGATCGTAATAGCTGCCGTAGCTAGCATGCTCCAGGCTCGGGTTCATGCCGCTGCCGCTACCACTGCTAATGGCGCCAGCACTAACGCCACCGCTGCCCGGCGCTGTAGTGCCAGTATCAAAGTAGCTGACGCCGCTATAACTATTGGCGCTCTCGTAGTAGTGCGCGTGACCACCGGAAATGTTGCCGTAGTGTTGCTGCTGTTGTTGCTGCTGCTGTTGCTGTTGCTGATGCTGCAGCTCGTAGTCGGACTTCGTGGACTCCCGCTGGTAGTAGTAATCGTAGTTGTCCTCCACATAGCTCGCCACTGGCTGTGTCTCCACGGTCGCATTGTACTTGATGCTGGACGTCGCTTCGCTCTTGCAGCCCAGCTCCAAGTGCTTGATCTGCGAATAGTTGATGAACTCCGGCTCCGGCGTAGCCAGCTGTGGACTCGACTCGTATGCCAGCTGGCAGCTGCCGTTGCCGATCGCATTGCCACCGTAGCCAGCCGGAGTGGACTGATTGGCCGGCTGGTAGGCCAGCTCTGAGATGCACGTGTAGGGCAGCCCGGGCGACTTACTGGGCGCGGCAGTCGCAGCTGTGGGCGTGGCATGGTATATGGGATAATTGTAGGTAATATGCTGGTGATTCACTGTGAACACATTCGCCGAGGCATCACAGCTCGCCGGCTCGCTGGCATTAGCGGCCAATGGCCAGGAGCCGCTCACATAGTTGGACGATTGACTCAGCTGATGGGCGCGCTCGCGTGTGCTCTCCTCCAAATAGCTGCACGTGCAGTGGCTGTACGTGGTGCACTTGCCACAGGCTAGGAGTTAAGGAGTTGACTTTGAGTTGTGGAATAATTCTCTAGGATCAGAGGCACTCACCATTGAACTGATATATCTCCAGAGCTGAGGGACCGAGTGGTTGGCTGGCGGTGGAGCGCTTGAGCACTTTGCTCATGAGATTCTGTTGCTGTTGGCCAAGACTTGGGAATGAATCTACGGGTTCGACTCGTGCAACTCGGGTATTGGAACTTACCTTAGCCTGCTTCACGAGGCCCGCTATGACCGACTTCTTGGGCCCGCTGCTCGACCTGGTGCCCGCCAGATGGGAACTGGCCTTGCCCGCCGTGAGGGACACGCGTCCGAAGGCTCGCTTCGACACACTCGAGTTCTTGGGATCGGGCCGCAGGTGATCGTGAACGCCCTTGGCCTGGAAGAAGATGGCGTTGCCCGAGTGGCGCCAGAAATGGGTCACCGGATAGCCGCAGTGGCCCCGACAGGGCTTGATCTCGAGCCGGCCGCCGCGGCAGCTTTTGTTGGGGCACGCCTTGCCCTCCTGCTTGCGGCGCGCCTTGTCGCATATGGCCGGGCGCAGGTTGATCTTGGTGCCGTTGGGCAGCGTGCAGTGCTGCGAGCAGACGAGCACGCCCAGACAGCTCTTCTTCAAGATGTTCACGTTGTGATTGTTGGTGTTGCGCATCGCCCAGCCGGAGATATGCTTTTTGGCCTCCTCGTTGTGCACCGAGTAGACCAGACGCACGTGCCCGTCGCTCCACTCGCTGAACTCGTCGAACTCCATGTCGGCCACCAGCGGCACGATCGCATCGTTGATGTCCCAATCTCGCTTGCTCTTGCTGCCGCCATTATGGCTGCTGCTCTGCGTTGCCATCCCGCTGGACGCTGCCTGCAAGTGGCTCTGCTGACTCGGCTGCTGATGCTGCTGTGGAGGTGGCTGTGGCTCTGATTGCGAGAGTTGTTGGTAGTGCGCCTTGAAAGTGTAGCCATTTCTGCAAGAGAATTACAAATGAGCTCAGTCCAGCTAATCCGTGTGGTCTATAGATTCAGATAAGATAACATATGATGCCAAGTCATATGCGTGCCCATGCATGACCGCAGACACCCTATAGCTGATAGTCTTCACAGACTGATTACCTGACTGAGGCTTAGCTCTGTGAAATATCTTTAATCAATCAAATTAATCTGAGGTCTAATGCTAGTTATGTGTGTATAGCTTTGCCTATGACTTAGATAATCTTCACATAAAAACATAACTCATCTAACTATAGCAATACTTTGATTCAAGAAAGTGTCTAATATTTTAATTAAATTCTTCTTGTTTCATTATTATGATAATATTCCATATTTAATGTCGTAAATCAAGTGTTAATGGAAGAGTTTCTCGCTGCAGCTAAACTTCTAAATATATTCAAAGATGAAATGTAAATTTTAAATCATAGCTGGAATATGTTCTTCACGATTTAAAAAAATATTTAAATGAAATATTAATTGAAACATTGGAACGTGCACAAGGAGCTTATTTTTAGAATATTTAATTTAAGGAATAGACAACTGAGGGCTAAATGAGTATATTAATAACGTTTTACTATAATTTTTTTAAATAGAGTCTATATAAGATATCATCTTTTAAGAATATTTAAGAGTTATGGTAAACATGTTGTAAAGGATCTGCGTAAGTTGATTTAAATATCATCTTTCTATCTTCACTATAATTTTATTGGTAAACTTAGTTGATGAAAGTTAGCTCACAAGCTATAGTAAACATTCTTCTTTATTTACTTTTGCTTAACTATATTTGTCAGCAGTTTATAAACTTGAAAATAAAATAACCATTTAATATATTGCAATAGATGCTTTATTTCATACAATCTATATTTAATATATGATGTCAAAATCTGGGTATATAGGCTTGAGACAAGCTCTAGCTGAAAATAATTTTTGAACTCAGTTTCAAAACAGATTGTCACAATTTACAAATATTCTATATATATATATATATATATATGTATATATATATTTATACATATTATTTTAAAATTGTATGCATAAATTTATATATAATTTGAATATTATAAAATAAATAGACTTATTTTTATAACAATCAAATATCACCTTGAATAAGAGCATTGTTGAGCTTGTTATAAAGACACACATGCCTATGGCTATTAATAATCTTATACACATATAAATCATATATATATCATATACTTTTATATATATATATATACAGCTTATGTCTTATATGTTATCTTTAGCTCATCAAATTTAGCATAGCTGCAAGAACATAAGAACATTGAAACACTCTAGCTTAAGCTGCTTTTATAAATATTTAACAATTCCTCTTCACTAAGTATTTAAGATCTTGTTAGACAACTTTATAATGCTTGCATTTTATATATTTCTTAATCGCATTTCAGCTCATCAATTTAAGAGCTAAGCAAAGAGCAATCGATTACGGAACACTTTTTGACTAAGCTTCAACTCTATGGAATGCGGGTTAAATTTGAGCCTCTAAGCAAAGGCTTAGGTACTTGGGCTTTAAGTTGAACTAAATTCACTTGACTTTTATCTCAGTGCATTGGATCAGTTTAGTTTAGTTTAGATTTTATTGTGAAACGCTTCAATCTAAATGACGACACTAAACGATTCCTATGAAATGGTTCTGACTCTGTTTATGATATCGGCGCGCGTTGCGTGGGTTCCGAGACAATCGAATGGGCTTTATGCGTGGCATGGCACACATAACTCTTCGGGGCGTGACATTAAGTGCTCAGAGCTGACGGCAGGTACCGTTAGCGTTAGCCCAGTTAAAGACGCAAGTAATGCAAGCTGCTGCACCACAGCAACGTAATCCGAGCGCCGGAGCTAAATCAAAGAATCATTGGCACTTAAAGCGCCGGCGCTGTGACTCATCAACAGGGAGAGAGAGAGAGAGAGAAGAGACTCGGAGTCGTCTCGTCTGGCAGCTGAATGATCCACAGAGACAGTGTGGGAGCTCCACAAGCGTTTAGTGTGTCTCGCTCAACAATTAGCAATAAATTTGTCGAGGCAACGCGCCTCATTAGAGGGCGCCCTGTCGTGGGACCCCCAATCAGAGACGCAGCCTCAATGCCCAAGCTGTGCCTCGCGCTTCGGGGCCCAACTAGATAGAGTCTAGTCTGTTCGATACTTATTTTGTTTTTGGATTTTGTTACTTTTTTATGTCTACTGGGAAGTCAGCAGGCCCTTCGCCTATGATACCTGATCGAGCTGGGATCTTGGTGGTCCGGCTTGAACCTGTTTCACGTGTGGCGCGTTTGTCGGTTGTCGCTTTGTTTTGGGTACGTAAATTGACTGCTTGACACTTCGTAGCGCGCTTATCTGATTCTGATAGCCGCACTTCGTTGTTCTCAGCCGACTATAATAACTTTGTCACCTACAAAATATGTCTATATACATAACTATACGAGCGATCTATTCGCTCTCGCTCTGCTTGTCAGTTGAACCCCTTTCACTAGCCCAGTCTGCCCCCGCGTTGGGCCCTACGTGTTTGTGTGTGGTCTGTGTTTCCCGCGGCGTGTTTTTGGAGTGTTATTAAGTCTTCTCACTCACACCTCTCTCTCTTTCTCTCTCTCTCTCTCTCTCTCTCTCTCTCGCTCTGTAGGCTTGGCTTCTCAGCATGATAATAAAGCGCTTGAAATAATTTAAATATTTTTGTGCTTATTTCGATGTTTTTCTTTTTATTGTTATTTCTGTTTTCTTTTGACTTTATTTTTGCTCAAACCGATTTATGACCTTAGCTCTAAGGCCTCTTATCATGGCTTTTCGTAATTAAGTCTGATTTCTTACAAGTTCTTCCAGTATGTCATAAATATTCTCAATTAATTTTAATGCGAAATCAGCTCAAATATTAAAAATTGTCACAATAGCTAAATAGCTATGATTGGTTTCTTTTTAGATTTGAAATGTACTTTTATAAAATGAAGATTATTTAATGTTTAATATTTAATATTTCTAAAATGTTTGCGTGAACAACTGTTTTCATCACAATTAACTTAAATGAACGCCAAGGTATTCAAGCATCTACGCTTTAACAATCTATTTTTTTTTTTTTTTCATTTGCAAAGCATGCAAAAATATTTTTCTCAATAGCTCGAATAATAAGAAGTTATTATGAACAATATTCAATTTTAAATATGTAAGCATTACAATAAAATTTTCTTTGCTCATTTGCATTTGATTTTAGCATTAAACTGAAAAAATATTTATTCGGATATTGCAAAACCGTAAATTGCTTTTGTTGTTTTTTTATTATTGTGAATTTTTTTTCTTGGCTCTTGATTAGTTTATTGACTTATTTAATGAAATTTCTGATATACATTGCCAAGATTGCATGTTGTGCTTATAGAAACATATGAATTTAAAATTACATTTGTTATCTTAAAGCATTTCTTTCTCCCCTTTCTTCTGCTTCCCGTCGCTTAACTTTTTATTTGCGCCCGCAGTCTCAATTATTTGACCACAGAATTGTATTGATTTCTAAATATATAAAATTCTGTACGTATTAACAAGAAAACAAAAACAAATCTAAATTGAGCTTACACAATGCTTTACATTTTTGTGAAATTTATACATAATAATAATAATAATTATTTGTAATTATTTGAATTGATGCTGGAATATATATTATTTTTATTGCTTAAATTATTTCGGGGAATTTTATTTGCTTATGAAAATTGTGTTTTGTTTATGGAAAGCAATAAACAAAATTTCTGAATATTAAAAAAAATTATTTTTGACGTATATATACATATATATGAAGAGAACTACGCTTATCTGAAGTTTTTATTTCAGCTCAAACTATTCGCTTGAAAATTAAAAAAAAAAAAAACAAGTAACCAAACCCTAGTCGAGACGGCTCAACTAAGAGATACCCTGAATCCATTGAGCTGTCATACCAATCATTAAAAGTTTAATTTATTCATTACACACACATATACACGCGATCTGCATGCTGCTCAGTTTATGCGGCGGCAGCGCTGCCGCTGCAGCATAGGCTGTACTATGAAAAATTTATTGTTTAATAACTTTTTTTCTAGACATACGTTCTTAATGAAATTGTCGGGAAAAGATTATGATATTCAAATGCACCTATTCGTCAAATCTCTGTAGTATTTGAAGTACGAGAATTTTAACTCATATATAGAAATCAACTAGGGCTCAAAGACAGAACCCAATTTTTGATAGTTATCGGTTATAAGGAAATGGAATAAAAAACTTGTACTGCGTATGGTATTATCGAGCATTTTGCTTTTTATTTCAATTCTCTAGCTATTGCCGTTTGCGAGATCGCTGCGTGTGGGGTGTGGCACGCCTCCTTCTGTCTGTTACATAAATTTTCACAAATCTATTATACCCTGAAATTCTATTTTCAATGGGTTCAGGGTATAAAAATTAACTGTAAAATATACATCATATGCCAGACAGTTTTGCTCTATAATCTTAAACTTAATCTGTAACTGACAAACTCTAATTAAAATTTTAAAACATTTAGAAATAACCTAATTTTTTTAAATAAAATAATAATTTCATGTTCAGTAAAATTTTATTCCTTAAACTATAAATCAGCATCAGAAGTCGAAAATTTCTTTTTCTATCATTATGTTCTATGGTATGCCTGCACTCAGTCAACTTAGGTCTCATTTCTGATTACGTTTCAAATGAAACTTTTTATCGTCAATTTGTGCTAAAATATATTCCTCGAAATTCCCTTGTCTGGCGGCAAGGGACTTGAGATGCTTATGCCATCGATACATAATATATATACATATATATATATATATATATATATATATTATGTATGTGTATATATATATATATATATATATATATGTGTATGTACAATATACAAACTTACAAAACAACCATATTCCAAACAAATGCGTTTAATCCTCTGTGTGTTGCGTGAATGTGAATGAATGTGTGAATATGTGAATTGCTGTTTGTATCGTTGCCCGAATTTATTATCGAATAGTTGAGCTCTTGTCAAACCGTAGGCACTTCACAATTGCAGCACTTGGCCATTATAAACAAAATGAAATTTTATTGTTTGGCGTTGACTTCCGTGGCCCTTAACACAATTGTATCTGTATCTAACGGTTAGATAGCACATGGAGCCCAGCGACCGTCGCTAGTGTGTGACAATGGATGAACCGACGACGACGACGACGACAACAATGCCGACCTTTCGCTGTGGCAACCTGTGCGCGCGCTCTGTGTGTGTGCAGCAGGGCAAAATGTACGTATCTGCCAGATACAAAGCAACAAAACATAAAATTGAGCATAAACTTCGGGCTGAAGACAAAAACGACGCTGCCAGCCAGCAAAGTTTTGTCAACAATCAAATGATATTATATGCCTGGCTCCACCTACAAAAATACAACAACAAAAGCAACACCAACAACAACGGCAGCAGAAGCAGCTGAGAGACAAGCGGATAGAGACCCATCGGACCCACGGACAGATCCACCCGCATAAATTTGGCAAAAACTCCACAAACGATGATGACGACGACGTCGGCGCATAATCAACAGCCAAACTCCATGCGCTGCAGGCAGAGCAACAGCAGCAGCGACGGCGGCAGCAGCTGCCGACGCTTCGTTCGTATGCTCATTGCGAATGATCCGAGTGTCTCTGCATATGTGTGTGTGTGTGTGCGCGCTGAATGTTCCAAGCTCTTTCCAGTCGTCGCTGATTGGTCGGATAACAGCTGCTGACGCGCACGTACACACACACACACATACACACGCGCATATACGAGCGTGCGCAGGCACTCCAGCTCAGTAAAGTGTGGCGAGCGTGTGTGCAGCCGGCATTGCTCATTATCTGCTTACGCGTATGTGTAAGTGTTTTCTTGAAGGGAGTCTTTTGAAGTATCTCTTGCATGTTGCTCGTTGTATGATAATTGTAATGGAAAATGTATTTATTTACTTATGATTCAAGCTTATCAATTGCCTTATGTTTTGCTATTGAGGCAAGCTTAAAGAGCTGTGAAATTATTTAATCTTACTCCCATTCACTCTCTCTCTCTCTAGTTCGCTCTTTCTCATAAAAATTATTTTGGTTTGCACAATCCGTCGTAGGAGAAATACTGGAATATTAAATAGAATTTGTTTTAAAGTCAAAAATATGCAGAGACAAGAGTCACCCTGAAAAATATATATGAATAATTAAAATAAATATCTCTATTTTATCCTACTATTTATTTATATACAAACTAATTTACTGTCAGCTTCAATGGTGATGCTAAAAGAAAACATTGAATAGTTTCGTCCTTAAAGCTATTTTTGTACTCTTGCTTTTTATAATTATTATATATGTATATATATTTTATTATAAGTACTTTGTATATGTAAACAATAATTTAATTTATTGTTCATATATTGTTATTGATGAATAAAATAGAATTTTAATGATTGGTATATTGGCTTAAGGATTAGTTGAGCCGTGTCGACTAGAGTTTTCTTATTTTTATTTCTTTTTTAATATTTTATATCTGCTTAACACAAAAGATTGAATAATAATTAATGAATAAATAATAAATAAAAATATGGTTATACTTTACACCACTAAATTCCCTAATAAATTATCAAATTAAATTATTAATTGATAATTTAAATATGAAAAAAAAATTTCGAATGAATTAAAACTTGAATATTAAAATACGCTTATGGTGATTGAACTGACTGCATAATACCCTGTTTCCAAAGGTGCATTTGTCATATTAAATTTAGGCTCCAAAACTCGAAAAATTACAGTGAATTAGGATATGCCATAATTCAAATATTCCAAGTTTCAACTCTCTAGTTTTATATAGCGGCGAAATGCGTTCACATAGAGAATAGAAAACTTATGCAAGTATTAAGAAAACTACCTATTAATAATTAATTACTTATTATTTATTACATTCATAATTATAATTAATATGAAATAATTATTCATTTGCTTCTCATTGTTAAAGTTCCTAAGAAATATTTGCTTTATTACTGTATAAATCTATATTAATTAAATATAAATATAAAGTCTGTGACTTAAAAATCTTAATTGAGTACTTAAATCCAATCGTAATGAATTTGACTTTGAGTATAGCTTGTTCAAGCATGAATGAAGCGTAAATGAAATCATTTTCGAAAGCAAATCTGATTTGCAGCTGCCCGAGGGCGATTCTTCAAATCGATGAGCGCCAACCATTAGCTGTGTATCCGCCCAACAATTTCCCAAATATTCCAACCAAGCCAATGGCCAAAATGGAAACAAATAAAGAAAAACCAAAAACTGTACAAGAAAAAGCTAAAACAAATGAAAAAAAAAAATTATAACCTGGTTAACCAGGGCGACTGAGAACGAAAATTGTGAACGGCATTTGGTAATGAGAACGAGTAGTAGCTGAGGCAGATGATGTAGTTGGGGCAGTGGCTGGCGAGCTGTGTTTTCACCTGATCGGCCCGCATCGCCATTTAGGCCAAAAGTTACAATCCAAAAAAATTAAAAAACAAAAGAAGTGAAATAAAATAAATTTATGCGTCCAGTTGGCTGGCTAACAATCAACCAACAGCCAGTTAAATTTAAACGACGCCCTTAGACAACGCCGAAGGCGGCTTCGGAAGGAGAAACCACTTGCCATTAGCTCATGAGCTCATGAGCAAATAGGCGTTAAAGTGAAAATTGAGCTGCCGTTGACAGGAAATGCAAAGAAATGCGGCAGCGGCTGCTGCTGCTGCTGCTCATTGACTGTGACCCATAATTAAAAGGGCAGTACGCACTCACCTGGGCTGATTATACGGGATTGGGCCTCAAGATGTGCGGCAATGGCTTCTTGGCTCTTCGCTCATGGCTCTTGGCTCTTGGCTCTTGGCCTGTTGCCGCCGATGTTGTCGCTTTAACGCTCGACTCGCCAAATTATACGGGTGACAAAAACATATTTCAACGCAACAAAAATAGTAAAAACATACACACACACACACACATTAACACACATTAGTTTACAACTCGTGAATGTTTAGTTTGTTGCAGCTGCGCTCAGGTCTTTGGCTTTTCGCAATTAATTGCTTAACATTATTATAATCGTGGCTTGTTTAATGTAGATACACTCGGTGTGGTCCATAGACTCGTAACTCTAACGCCAACTCCAACTCCAGCTCCGGCGTAGTCTCCAACGGTGTTTGGCCTGACTGTGCGCTCTAATGAGCGCGTGCTCTACAGCTCTAAAAGCTCAAGCTGTTCCAGCACCCAACAATTTAAAGGGCCTGTCATTGAAGACACCAACAAAAAACAATAAACAGAAAATACATTTATTAAAAAAATATTTTAAAAAATTACCAAATATCTTCGATTTTTAGCGCATCAAATTAATCATTGCGCCGTTAAAATAAATAAAAATTGGTATAGTTCCAAATGTTTCTCAAGCGCTTTAAAGCACAAATATTATTAATTAATTAGCTCCGCTATGCACTGAGACAAATTTTGTTTTTGCAATGACAGCTGAATAAATTATTTGCACTTACAAAAAATTTTAAAAAAATAATTTTAAAACAGTTAATACATATTAAATAAATAAATATTAAACATTTTATAAAACTTAAATTTAATTCTACTTATATTGTAAATATAATTGTACATATTAAAAAAAAAAGCATTTACAAAATATATATTGAAAAATGGTAGTAAATAGTTTATAAGTAAAAAAATAGTAAAAAAGTTAAAATAATTTTTAAAATATTTAAATTGAAAAATGTAACCTGTTCTTAATTTATTATTTTATTTTATTTAAAACCATCTTTAACATGTGAATATTGAATAATTGCTTACAATCAATACTTTTAGCTCATGTAGCGATACAAAATTAAAAATATATTCAAATATTAAGATTATAATTATATTAAGAATACCTTTTTTTTATGGGATTTTGAATGGATTAAGTTTACTTTGAATACCTCGCATTTAGAACATTTTTTATGTCAATTAGCCTAAACTTTCTTTCAGTGTACCTCAGTCTAAAGCGAAAATCATAGACAGTCTATAACAAAATAAACCAAAGTGTGACTTGTGGCACCCAACAAAGACAAAGCCCGAACCAAAGGCAATTTTTCCATTTACGCAATTAATTGGTCGACACGCTGGGAGGTCCACTAATAGATCAAGGGAAACAACAGCAACAACAAAAACACTAGGAATGTATTTTAAATGCGGATTAACATTTTGCCTATTGACTGATTAATATTTTACACACACACACACATTCGAATCACCCACAACAACTTTGGATCTTTTTTTTTGTTTCTTTCCAAAAGGCTGTTTGACAAATGTGCTTAAGGTAAATGCTAATGGATTTTTGAAGTTCAAGAGTCAGTGGATGGTGACCTTATAAATGAGATCGATTAGAAGTCAATTACAAAAGGCGCGATACCTCTCTCGTTGGCTTTTCCCAATAGAACCCAAAGGGCTTTTTGATTATAAAAATTATGATTCATAAATTTAATTTTATGACTTCTTCTTTGACGAGCAGAGCAAAAGGAGCAGAAGGTGCCAAAATTACATAGTGATGCTCGAGTGATGTAATTTTCTTCCATGAGCCTAAAGAGTGGCAGCAGCAACTGTTTGTGGCCAATTCTTCATCAGGCAAATTGGCCAGGGCCAGGCCGCGCCGCTGCCTTGCACTTTAATCAGCTAAATGAGCTGTTGAAAATTTGCCACATTTGCGGCGTAATGATTTTAATGAACATGTTGGGGCCAGCAGCAACACGCGTCCTCTGTCGCCTGTTTAAACAATGAGCAGGCCAACTGCCGCAGCTCCGCCGGCAAAACCCATTTGACACTAATGTGTTTTGGGACCCAAACGTTTGATTATCGCATATTGGGGCGAATATTGGAGCGCATCGCCCGGCATGTCAAGGAACTCGGGTCCAGCAGCTACACGATCATTACAAGAATAGTCTCTCTACACTCCAACTGTCCATGTGCAGTTAACCGCCCGAGGGCTTTGATACAGGCCCAGTGAACTGTCATCTCAATTTGCTTTGCTTTTGCCCGTTTTAATGTTTTATTTTTGCCCAGCTGCGGCTGCACTTACATATTTTACAATAAATATACACACGTATATATTTGTTGCAAGACAGCGCCTGCCCTTGACCTTGTCTTTTAGGTCTTTGCTCACTCAGCTGGCTTATCTCGCAAATGCATTCATTATATTTGAATGCCTCTCTGCTCCAGCGAGCCGAGATACCGCGATAAGATTACAAAGTGATTCGACTACTGGGTGGCTCTGCTTCTGCTGGGGTTGCTTCATAATCCAGTTCTTGGCTTGGATCTCATATTTAATTGAATTCGGCCAACGACAAGGCATATTCTGAATTTTGTATCAGCTTGATAGAATATATTTCACCAAGTTTTAGTAAATCTAGTTACATACGAGTTTTAAAATGTTAATATAATTAAAAATGTATATTACATACACTGTATATTGAATTGTTAGTATGTATGTGCAACATTTAAAAATCTACTATTTTTAATTAAGTCATAAATGAAGTTAAGTTTAATATTCAATGTAGATATATTGTTTCTGAGACATAAGAGCTTAAAATGTGACAAGTCATTCATAGATCCATTCATTAATGCTGATGGATTGGAAGTTTCATTTTTAAGAAAGATTTCTTTACTTTTCTATGAAATCCTTAAAAAACAAAACTATATTCCATCTAAAATTCAAAATTAAGTCTAAGGAATACTTGACATAATTTAAGTATTTAAAACGTTTTAAATATTTAATTTATATAGTTGTGATTTCAGAAGAAATAAAATAAGTAACTTAATAAAAATGATCTTATGGAATTTTCAAATAAATCACTAACAAAATATTTTCTTGTTTTAAGTACGCTAAATAATTTAATTATTACATTTTTTATAAGAACTTCTCGACATGTTAAATATTTAATAATGCTTAATATAATAATTAGTTTTTTTTAAAAAAAAAATTTGCATTTAACTTTAGTTATTTAATAATCATATATATATTTTATACTCTTATATATAATACGAAAACTTTAGGAATGCAAATTATGTAAAAAATTTCAAATCAATAATCAGTCTAAGCTAAATTCTATTTGCTTCAATTAAATACAATTTAAATTTACTTTATTTCACTTTAATTAAATAAAATATTATAATTCATTTCCTATTTTATGCATTTGTTTGGTCAAACTTTATTGGTTTCATAAATCAAGATGATCTGTCACTTACAGCTGCCGCCGAGCAGCTCACGCAGTCACTCCTTGGCTCTAGGCCAGGCCAATCAGGCCAAAGCGACTGAGCAAGATGTGAAATCTGGACACAATAATTGACTTCATCCCGCATATATGTGCGCATAGGCAATCAAGTGAGCAGAAGTAGCGTAGCGCCAGGCCACATAAGTGCGACCGATCCAGACGGCAAGCCGGCCGCACACGCATGACCTACGACAAGGAGCGACCAGTCGGCAGTCGTCCAGTCCAACAGTCGCTTGAGCAGACGCCAAAACTGAACGGTTAATAAATACATACTATATATATATCTCAATATATACCCGTTTAGCTTAATTACGATTATGATGACGATTACGATTATGACTGGTCGTCAGGAATTATCTGCGACGATTATAGAAATGAAAAGTGCGAGCGCGAAATCAAAGGGATCACAGTTTTTATTTAACATTCAATTAATGTGCACAGAAGGTCTGTGCCAGCAACAGGTGGTACGCAGCCACTAAATAATAATAATAATAAAAAAAACAACAACAATTAATTTAGCTCTGAATGCCAGGCGCACGTAGACGGCACGGGTTAAATTCTCAAACAGACCACGAAAAGGAAGTGGCAAAGACTGCGGCAAGCCGCCAGCCACTGCCACAGCCCCAGCCCCAGCCGCTGTCGCAGGCCCAGCCCCAGCCCCAGACCCAGACCCAGTTCCAGCTAGCAGCAGCTGCTGCAATGCGACGTTGGTTATGCAGGCGGCTGCTGTTGCTCTTGCTCTTGCTGTTGCAGTTGCCGTTGCAGTTGCTCTTGCTCTTGCTGTTGCAGTTGCCGTTGCAGTTGCAAGTGGCATATACAGATTTACATGCTATGCAGCGCCTCGAGACTGTGGCACGTGCTTCGCATGGCAAAGGTAACCAGACAGAGGCTATGGCAAAGCCATTGATAGAGCCCATGCCCGCGCCCGAGCCAGTTTTTGTAAAAGGTGCAAACTAGAAACTCCCACGTTCATTTAGAGACGCGCACACACAGCCCACTCGAAATTGATGTACGAGCTCCGAGCCCCCGACCATTATTAGAGATAACTGCGAATCCAAGAGCTCATCAAATGATCAATCACTGTGGCAGTTCGTCAGTCCGACCGATTGTCTGTCTGTCAGTTTGTTGTGCCTCGGCGAACAAAGAGTGCGACAATTGCCTTTGACAGTTTTTACCGTTTGCCAATTGTTGTTCGCCCGAGTCGCGCTTGTTAACTCGATCGGGGTGGATTCTACTCACAGAGTTTGAGCATCCATTTCCGATCCATGCACTTATTTTTGCATATGCTCATGGAACCATGCATAGAGAAGAGAGCCAGCTGCTGATGTGCATTTGGCACTCAAAGTGACTTTAATGGGATAAAAATATATATTGAGAAATATAGGAAAAATAATATAATTTCTACTTAAAATTATACAATTTTTATTGAATTTTGTGATGTGATATGACTGAAATATAAAATAAATATTAAATGTATATATAAGTAATAGAAAAAACCATTTTTAGCTAAATTTAACATTTAGTTTTTAAAAATAAAAATTAAATTTAATTATAGAATTTATTCTATTCTATTCTATGAAGAAAATATATATTAATATATTTTGGAATAATAGAAATTAATATTTGCGAAGAAGAAAAATGTTAATATATTTTTTATATTTCTTGTATACAATTTATTAATGAATTTAAAAGATATATTTATTTTAATATATAAGAAGCAGAATAATAGTTATACATTTTTGTTATATTTCTTGTATAAGATTTATTATACAACTTACAAAGAAATATACGTAATTATATATGTGAGCAAAAATATATTAATATATTTTTTATATTGTATAACATTTTTATATAATTTAAAATAAATATCTATAGTAATAAATAAGAAATATGTATATTAATGTATTTTTTATATTTCTTGTAAGTTTCACTTTTTTTCATCTTTTAATATTATATAAATTTGTCTTTAATAAAATTAAATACGCCTTACATTATTCAAGTCAGTTTATTTTCATATTTTTTAAATGTTGTCTCTAAAAAGCCATCTATAATAGCCTCAATGCATAAGGGCACTCACATAGAGCATGGCAAATGCAATTTGTTAATGTTGTTGATTTTACTTTTACCCATATTTGTGTGCATCAAAGTTATTCGTATCTCTTTGCATGACAATTTGTAATGCGCTGGCCATAAATATTCGCCAACATATTCGAAAAACTAAAAAAAAGAAGTTATCTCTTGTGTGACGCGTGCCCAGGTGGCGCGGGCCACGCTCCACATGACCATAAAAACCTGGAAAACAAATCCAACTAATTAGCTGGCATTCGGATGACAACAAATTCGCGGGCGCATTATCAAATGTAAATTGGCATAAACTGAAATGGAAATGGCACAACAAAAGTTGCTATTTTTATAGAAATTTCGAATGACATTAGCCCAACATCCGAAAATCATGATTTTGTGGGCCATAAATTACTAAAAATCATTTGGCCCAGAACGACCTCTCTCTCGCCCAGGCACTCGAAACCGAAGCGAAAATGCCGCAATCGCCAAACATTTCATTAGTCAATGTGCATTTACCTTTGGTTTTTTTTTTTTTTTTTTTTGCGAGGGGTGGCTCGTTGATCGAATCCCTAGCATGCTGGGGGTAGCATTAGAATGCAATGCTAATTTCTGAATAGGCAAACGCCTCTCGCCTCATCTAATGATTATAGCCAATAAATTATGCGCTTTGACAATCGAGAGGAATGGATATTTTTTTTCGCATTAGATAAACACTTGGCGTACTCCATGTGCCATGTCCAGCGTCTAGGTTCTGGTGAAAGAGATCTCTGTAAATCTTTGCAATGTCGTCGACCACACACACTTACCTTCGGCTTCTGGCAATATGTCAACATTTGCTAGCTAATTAAATCGAAATTGAAAGTTAAAACCAAAACAATTTTTAATAGGAAAAACCCACAAAATCACCACGGGCACACTTGAGCCACGACTCTCAAGGCGCGGCAGGAGTCATAAAAGCAATAACACACACGCGTACGCACACACACACACACATATATATATATATATATATAGATTGGCAGACACTGGCTTGGCCACTCTTCACACCTCACGACATCATTGCAGACACATCCTGTGGCGCATGGCAAGACGTCGTCTAGTCATTAGTGTCTGAGTGCCGCACCAGAGGCGTCTGCATCTGTGTCACCTGCCGCGCTCGAGGTGTAGCCCGAGCTGGAGCTGATGTTACAATTACCAGGTAATACAACGATGACGACGACCACAGAATGTCTAACAACGGCACAGCTTGCCATGAAGTGTGCTCTGTGTTATGGCATTGCTGGAGGGATTATGTCAGGGCGTGAAGATCGCAGCTGAGCGCGGCGACTGGCGGAGAATGAGGTCATATCATCAATTATCGCTAGAGCTTCGGCCACAGTGTAGGAGTTGAATTCATTCCAAATGTCTGTCATTTATCCTCAAGAACTTGAGTGCGGCATATGAGCTAATTTAAAGCCCCTGCGGCAATCGGGCAGAGATTACACTTTCAGATGTTATTTGCAGAGCTCATAACTCATTTATTTAGATGAAAGCATTATTTTATTTAAGTTCAAGTATTAATATATTTTTAATTTATACATTGAATTTATAAGAAATATTCTTTTACTTAACCAAACTTTCTCTCGAGCTACAAAGCTGCAGAACATACAAATTCTCGCTTTTGTAGTATTTCTGGATATCAAAAATATATTGAGCTTTTATCAGACGATGGTACCCATGGGTATTCAAAATTTAATGTCTCAAGGTTAAATTTACGACAGCAAGTCTGAGATTACACAATATACGCTTTTCGCTACGTAAATAAGTATAGAATATAAGCATATTGAAAGTTAAGTAAAATTATTTCATGTATGTTAAATACAATACAGAAGAACAAAGTCAAAAGATAAACCAGAAATTGATTTAAGATATAGATTTATAATAAAATTTAAAAAATAGAAAATATTAAAATTGAAAAAAAAGAAAATTTTATATAAACAAAAAAATTTATAAATACATATAAAATATAAATAAATATGCTCTTTGTGCTTGAAAGAATTAAAAAAAAAATTATTTATACATAATATAATATATTTAAAATTTCATATTTGCTATGAGAGAGTTAAGCAACATTTTATTTTTATAGAATTCCGATTGCTTAGCTGTTAAAGCTAATAATAATTAATATTAATACAAATATAATTAATTTAGTTTCTAGTTTTTTTTAAACTTGAGGCATATTGCAATTGCATCTGCAATTGGTTCCCACCATCTCCTACACATATCCAATTCTATCCTTTTTGTTGAGAGGGAATAAACCTTAGCTGAGCTCAAGAGCTACCCAGGAATGGTGTGTTCACACTTTAAAGTAGGACACGCAGAGCAGTTTCTACCAAGTTCCTTTCATACGGCCCAATATAAATCCAATTAGCACGCTTTTTGTCTGCCTTCCACCAACTGACAATTTATGTGCGTCCTTTGAGCACGGCACTGAGCAAACCGAGATGTCGGGAGTGAAAAAGAAAAAGGAAAACAAATAAGGAAGAGCAAACGGAAGAGGAGCACAAAGGAACACTTAACGCACTTCAATGACTTTGCTCGTTGGCTGGGTCTGGCTCTCTCTCTCCTTCTCTGAGAAACAGGGCACAATGGGGTGTGTCATCGCCGTCTTGTGCTGCGGAACTTTATGACTTGTGCTCACCTTTAATGCTCACCATTAAACGCTATTAGCGAGCGTTTAGGGATCACTTTCAGCCATGGATTTCGTTTTGTGTTTGGTTTTGTTTTTTCGTCAAATTTTTGGGTAGGTCACCGAGGTTAAGCCCGAGGGAGGGTGTTTAAATGCGCTGTTAATCTAATAAGCCGCAAGCACGCGAACAAGTTCACGTGGGAAAATTGGAGCAATAACAAATTGATAGACAATGCCCAACTGAAGTGTTCGTATCGAAATGTTGCGTGGGCTGCAATGGGCCGATCGGCAGATTGGATCGGGCTAGGTGCCAGGACTGGGTGTGTGTGGGAAGTTAGTTATTTATGGTCAACACGGCCCGCCGGCGATTGGACATGGGAAGCAGCTTACAGAACAAGGAAGCACAGGCCAACGCCCACGTTCAGCTGCAGAAAAGAATCTCATCAATTTGTAAACTTTATGTGACATAATCCCGACGCTCTTGGCGGCTATAAAAGGTTGGAGCCCAGATCCCAGCCTCCACAGTCTTATTTGCACAGTGCGCAGAAAATGTCGCAGTCTCTGGGATTTCTGTTCCTGCTGTTGTTGGGCACTGCGATTTCTGTTTTCCAGAACAACAGTGACTTGGCCAAGGCGTTGGATAACTCTGATGTTGATGCTCCCATTGGCAGCGACAAGGAGCTCTCGGACCTGGTCATCACCACGGCCCTGGGCAAGATTCGGGGCACCATATTGCCTTCGCAAGCAGGCCGCAATTTCTATGCTTTTCGGGGCATACCCTACGCCAAGGCGCCCGTTGACAATTTGCGCTTCAAGCCGCCGGAACCCATTGAGCAATGGTTCGATATATTTGATGCCACCTTCGATGGACCCAAGTGCCCGCAGCCGGGACTCTTCAGCGAGGATGTGAGCGAAGACTGCCTCAGGCTGAACATTTACACGCGCCAGTTGCCCAGCGAAGCGGAGCCGAATCCCAAGAAGCCCGTCATTGTCTTCATACACCCAGGCGGCTTCTACTCGCTGTCCGGCCAAAGCAAAAACTTTGCGGGTCCGCAGTACTTCATGGATCGTAATCTGGTGCTGGTGACGTTCAACTATCGGCTGGGCACATTGGGTTTCCTGGCCACCGGCACACAGGAGGCGTCCGGTAATATGGGCCTCAAGGATCAGGTGCAGCTGCTGCGCTGGGTAAAGCTACACATTTCGCGCTTTGGCGGCGATTCAAACGCGGTCACAGTGCTCGGCTATGGGGCTGGTGCCATGGCTGTCACACTGCACATGGTGTCGCCCATGTCGCAGGGCCTGTTCCAGCGAGCCATTGTGATGAGTGGAGCTGCAACGGGTCAGTGGTCGCTGCCCGAGCATCAAATGGACGTGGCCAAGAAGCAAGCAGCCCTGTTGCAGTGCAGCACTGAGAACATGAGTCAAATGCTGCTCTGTCTGCGTGAGGTGAGCTGAGGTAAGCCGATTACAACGAGGCAGTTACTAAGGATATCATTTCTAGAAACACTATTTGGAGTATGCCAATACATTGCCTCGCATGTTTGACTTCGGGCGCAACAATCCGCTGATCCTGTGGAAGCCCGTGGTGGAGCCAGACTTTGGGCAAGAGCGTTTCCTCGTTGAGGATCCGGTGCGCAGCTATCAGAATGGCAACTTTATGAAGATACCCATCATAACGGGCATGACCAAGGACGAGTTTGTGGGTCCAGCTATATGTGAGTTCGAAAAAGGACGTGTAAGGATAGAGAGATGTCGATATACTTAATCTTTGCTTCACGCTTAGCCATATTGCAAAGTCCTTCCTTGCTGGGCGCTTTCAACGACAACTTTGATGCGCTGGCTCCTATATGTTTCCTCTACAATGCCAGCAGTCCGCGGGCCAAGAACATTAGCCAGGAATTGCGGCAGTATTATTTCGGTAATCTGCCGCTCGAGGCGAACAGTTCGCTGCAAGCTCTGGCCACACTCTACTCGGACGCGCTCACGGGCTTTGGCATACATCGGTTTGTGCATCTGGCGGCTCGGTCCACGAAGGTGTATCACTATCGCTTCGCCTACCAGGGCGGACGCAGTCACATCCACTACCCCGAAGAGGCACCCTACGGCATAGTCCATCACGATGATCTGATGTATCTGTTCGTGGAGCCCTCGATTAGTCGCATGTTCACGGAAGACGATGATGAGTTTCGCATGGTCGACCTAATGACGCGCATGTTCGCTGCCTTTGCCTACAAGGGGTTCGTAAGAGAGCTTTGAGTGCTGGGGTCTAGATTTAATTGAAGCTCCTTTTGCAGCGACCCCAACAAGCCCAGCGACGAGAAGCTGCGCGACATTCGCTGGCGCCCGTTCAGCTTTAAGAAGCGCTACTACCTGGACATTGGCGACGAGCTCATCTTGCAGGAGGGCCTCAATGCGGCGCGCTACGAGATCTGGAAGCGCCTATTCCCCCTCAATTGGCGACGCCAGACCAAGGAGCGCTGGATCAGCCAATACATTTGAAGGGGTTGCAGTTACTTTTGCGCCCTACTGTACTTCCCTAGCTGCAGCACCATAAATACTAAATGCAATTTGGCATTCGAAATGTGTGTGTTTATTTTCATTCTCTATTTAATTCTGTGCAATTGTGCGCCCCTCAGATGTTGCCTTTGTTAGCTTTGTTGTATTCCAGTTACCAAGTGATAAACCAATTGGCATAATTTTCAGTTCCAATTTGATGTGGTGTCTCCCTCAATGTTGTTTATGCCTTTGTTTTCGGTAGGTATGCGTGTCATCACTGTGTGGGTGCATATATTAACTCAGCTCAGCTCAGCTCGAGTCGAATCGATAGCATTGGTACGTGTCGTGTGCGATCGCGTGCCACCAGATGCACTGAGAAAAACAAGTGCGAAGTGGAATGAGAAATGCTTAGAAAATGTTTGAAAATATTTCAAATTTAACTGACTAAATATTGTTGTTAAGTTAAGTCCCTACTTATGGGATACATCAGGAGTAGTCCATTAGCTCTACTCCTAAACCTAGAATTGAGCTTATTGACATTTATGCAGCTTAATCTTAATAAATTCAAATTCTGATTTCGTTTTCTGATATTTATTTGCCATTTAATAAACTGTGTTTTTTTTTTTGTATAATAATATTATAATATTTTTTAATTGTATATTATATTATTCTATATTTTCTTTAATATAATTATAACTTTTTTATTCACATTCTATCTATTTAATATAATTTTATAACTTTCTCATATATTCTGCTTAGATATACTTGAACTAAATTCTCCTTTTTGACTAAATACCTCACATAATTGATCACTCATAATTTACTGAGAGTCCTTGACACATGAATAACTCCAGAGATTTCTCCAAGTGTACAGCTCTCATCCAAACTCTGAAAAACTCTGCCATTTCTGGCTCTACACAGATGTTACAAAAGCTATTGTTGCCTTTGTGAGCCGCGCGCAACCTATTTTCATTTTTATTGCTCTTATCGGAGTTTGGTTACGCTTGACAGCATGACAATGTCAAAAGCGAGCTGCCAGCTCATCATCGCCCCATATATTTCGTATTGGAATTGGTGTAGACCAACAGCATGATAGAGAGAGAGAGAGAGAGAGTGAGTGGAAGAGAGAGGAGAGGGGGAGTGTGTGTTCGTGTCCTGTAGGAGTCATTAGCATACGGCAACACATGACGCTTAACATCCCAATGCCAATTGGCAATTGCCGACAACTAGAATTCCAGCACGAAATGAGTCACGCACAGAGAGTGATGCGAGTCCTGTGTGAGGGTGTTACGCGAACCAGTTGGAGATCTGCAGTTAATATATTAATATATGCAAATTGCCAGGGACTGCGGTCTGACTGCACTATATCTGTGGCAATAGATCTGTGTACCGGGGTTGCACATTTTGATCGTTTCCACTTTAGTTTTAATTGTTTGGCTTGTCAGCACAGCATATGTTACCTACGTGTGTCTCTCTGGCTGGCTGTCTGGCCAGCAGCACGTTTTCATAATTTGTTAGACGCCTCGTGAAGTATGACAAAACTTAAAAAACGGTATAAAAATACAAGAGAAAATGTGAATGTCAAATGTTACCAACTGCCTAATGCTCGCTTAAGGATCAGAATTTCTTTGATTGGAATTGAAATTGGCTATTAAAATAAGTCACATTCATCTTTCCTTTAGGATTTTTTTTATTTTCAATTAATTTTTATTTATTTATTGATTAATTTATTTATTATTTATTTTATTCTTTTTAGTTGCATTTGTCACAGTCAACTAATAAGGTTAGAGAGACTTTCACTATGAGATTTTCTATCTACACATGCAGATTTCATAGAGCAGATTCCTAGTATCAATTATTTATATGCAGTAAGCCTATATACTCTTATTCACAGATTGAGCAGGCATGCAAACAGAAATTGCATTGAATTGGCATTCCAATTTCCAAAGAAATATTTCGAGTTTCGCACAGATTTCGATTTCCGCGAAATGCAGCGCAAATAAAGTTGTGAGAGTTTCCCCTCAGTCGCCGTTGCCGTTGCAGTTGCCGTTGCCATCGCAGTTTGCAGTTGGCCGCGGGGGCATATCAGATGCAGTCAGTTGGAGTGGAGCATATGCCTGCTGTGTCCGCATGACGCACGAGTTGGTGTTCGGAGCCTGCGCAGTTTTTATTGACTGATGGAAATCGCTCAAACACTATTGGAACTTCGGCCACAAAATGTAATTAGATTTCTGGGCACACGAGGCACTGTCGAATGCCAAATAGCGCTAGAGCGAGCCAAGGCGAACCGCAAGCAACTTCCTTCTGTGGTTTCTGTGTGGACGGACGCGTGCTTGGAACTCCTGCTGTCAACATCAATGCGCAGGAATCTCTTGCGCCTTACAATGAAGTTGTCTGCGCAATTGACGTGCGATAAGCCAGCCAGGCAGGCACAAGTTCAACTAACCTCATCGTCGTTGCTACGAAAAACAAAGGAGTCTCTTACATAGAAAAATTTGCAGAAACATCACAAAACTCATAAATAACACAGGCGGCAACAACAGCAACAGCAACGGCAACGGCAACGGCAACAACTACTACAACTGGCTGTAGACTAGATGCCAACTGTTGGCCAGAAAGTGTCCACCACTGGGCTGACTCGCCGTGGCCTGGGGCTCAGCCTCTTGGCCCGTCTGGAGCTGGAGCTCTTTGACTTTTTGATATCTCCCTCTGACGATAATGTGCATTGCATTTCACAATTTATGACTCACTCGGCCACTCGTTGTCCTGACTTGCAGCGCTGGCAACTATGCCAGCTATTTATTGGGTTAAGCTCAGCAGATGGCCATTGGATTGGCTTACATGGTTCCAGTTAGCTGTGGGTGTGGGAAATGCGCCAGCCACACATATTTGGGTGAAATATCTTTGTGGGTGTGACTCTGTGTGTGTGAATAAGTGGGTTAAGTCTGGTAGGCTAAATATCAAGATGAGGCTGAGCACGTTGAGGTGTGAACTTTCAAAGGCAATTGAAAGTGAGTTATATGTAAAATATGCAAAGGCAGCGCGATTATAATGTGCTCGTAGCCTATTTATTTTCTTATTGGATCTGAAAGTCATGAGTGAGAAAGCCAGAGCTAGAGTTGACACACATACTTTTAAATTAACAAACATTAACATATTTTCTATTCTAGTTATTCAAGGTGTCTTAATTTGTATGAAATATAAATATATGTACAAAATTAAGTTAACGTATATATTTATATACATAAAGCCTATTGAAAGCAAGTTTATTTAGATGGAAAAGTGGAAATTCTGATCAGTTAATTTGCTTCATAACTCTGAAATATAAATCTCTTAACTATATATAACTTATATATAAATAATAGATAATAAATATAGCTCTAAAGAAATTTGTATAGAAGTTGTTTTATGTATAATATATTTATATATAATACATAATGTATAACTTATATACAAATTTCTTTATTTATATATAAGTTATCTATTATATAACTTATATACAAATTTCTTTAGAGCTACGTTAACTTCTTCAATTATGGATACATCAGACATGAGATATACTGTACTCTGTACTAAACAAACCGTGAAAAAATTCTAGTAACTTTAGTAACTTAAGAATATACGAAAATTAATTTATAATTAATTTTAATTATACCCTGAATCCATTGAAAATGGAAATTTCAGGGTATAATGTTTTTGTGCAAATGTATGTAACAGGCAGAAGGAGGCGTGCCACACCCCATAAAGTATATATATTCTTGATCAGCTCGACGAGCTGAGTTGAACTAGCCCTGTCCGTCTGTCCGTCCGTCCGTCCGTCCGTCCGTCCGTCCGTCCGTGTAAACACCTGGATTTCTGCAACCACAAAAGCTAGAGACTTCAAATAAAAAGCAAAATGCTCGATAATACCATACGCTGTACGAGTTTATTTTTTTTTTTCGATAACTCGTCCCATTCCTTTTTTATCGGCGTGCACACCGTTAAAGATAGAATCGTGCACTAAGTTGTGTTTGGTAGCTATATTGAATCCGCACATTTTGTCATTTTTGGATTTTTGATGCCATGCCCCTTTCGCCCACAATTTAACAAAAACGATAACTCACGTATATCAAATACTAGAGACTTGAAATTTGGCAAATAGGTACATTTGGATGTCATAATCATTCCCCGAAAATTTCATTAAGAACATAGATCGAGAAAAAAAGTTATTAAACAATAAAGTTTCCATAGCACAGCCTCTTCTGCAGCCGCAAAACTGTGCATTGAGCATATTACGTGCATGCATATGTTTGTGTGTGTGTGTGCATGTGTTGGTTACTATTAATGAATAAATTAAGCTCTTAATGATTGGTATTACAGCCCAATGGATTCAGGGTATCTCTTAGTCGAGCAGTCTCGACTAGAGTTTAGTTACTTGTTTTAAGCTTGTCTTAGGCATCTTTAAGTTAGTTAAACTCGCATTTACTTGCTGACGGTAAATCGAGTAACCTAAATCTAAATATGCATCTGTTTAGGTAGCATATTGGAACACGTAACCACAGCTCCCTAAACGATGTTATCCACAAGCCCACATGCCAAATAATGGGTTACTTATTTACACGAAAAACAAAAAAAAAAAATAAATAAAAAACATTTAAATATATAGAAATTTCTTCTTATCAGCACACGCTCTATGAGCTAGCCGAAAGTGCATGTCAGAGGGCCTGGTCTAGGGGTTGCGGGGGTTGAGCATTGAATTGGAAAATGACTTTTCTCTAATTAGCATTTGGCTGGCATTTGCGTGCGGCACGTGGGCGCTTACTGAGAGTCGGTAGTCGATGAAAACATGTTGATAAGCCCGCGAGAAAACCATTAGTAAAGCCAACGCCCGGCCGAGCTGAGTGCTCATCATTTTTAATAACTGATGCGATCCTGCGGCGTTGCATTGTATATTGAAATGTCGAAGCAGCTTTCCAAGTGTCGCGTGCCGATCGCAAGCTGAGCCATGGGGAAACTCATCTCATGCTGTGGGCTGTCTGACGAACTGATCTGTCAGGCGAAATACCGAAAAGGACCTCATGCCTGCTGTTCAGCCCATTGTGCTCGACGCCAGGCGCTGCGACTATCTGAGCAGCCACGGCTCAGTTTTGTCTGTTGTCATCGCGGCATCGTATTTCAATAATAGTTTTAGCTCTGCCATGTTTGTTTACAGCTTTCAACCTTTAACTGATGATGGATCATGTTGCACGGTGTCGCTTATTGACTAACTGACAGTGGGCTCGAACCTCTCGACGCCGAGGGGTGGATTTTTCATCAAACTGATGTGGTATGATATAATATGCATGTTGTGGCACTCAGAATTTTACCAGCCCGTGAACTGATGAGACAGCTATTGCAATTTCACAATAACTTAAGATTAGATTGCTTGAGCCCTATTGATAATATGTTATAGGTAAATAAAACTTAAATTCTGATACTTTGAAAGAAGTGAAAAATGCAGCTTAGGAAGAGCAACAATAGAGAAGAATCGAGAAAAAAGATTAATGAAATAACGCTATACAGGCAACAATACTTATATACACTATACTTTAATACTACTTTCTATACTTACTTGTTTACTTAGCATATTTATTATATACACTATACTTATTATGCTTCCTATACAAACTAGAACTACTATAAATATGTATTTTATATTGATGCAGTCTAATTGAATTTTTTTTTATAAAAAATAAAATATTTTTTATTTAGGCACTTATATGCAGTATACATTTCTAAGTAAATCTATAATAATAATAAATAAAATATAAATTTATAAATATATTTGATAAGCATTAAATCTATAAAATATAAAAAAAAACAATCAAATTATTAACAGCATTTTATTGAATAAAGATATTTAAATTAATCAAAAAATACTTATTTGAATCCCATACAGAAATGTGTCATATGTCGCACTTGCATTTCTACTGATATGAATTCTAAATGTGAGCGAAAAATTCTTGAGAACAAAATCCATGTGCTTGATAAAACAGTTTTTGTTCGATTTCTGATTGATTTGTGGTTTTGTTAAGCGTCTGACTCAATACAAATCGCAGCATGGCAATTGTGACTCAGAATCATATTATTTTACGATCATAATATTTCGTGGTTATATATAATAGTTGAGTTAGGCTATCGTAAGACAGCTTTAATGCCATCGACGGCCCTCGCATTCCTGAGCCCGCGAGTTATTTGTTTTAGTGAGTGAAGGGTTCGTAGTCTAGTGAGGCCTTTAATGAGCATGTCAAAATTTCTACTGGTTGTCTATCATATCAAGCCACTCGTCGTGACTGACAAATCGTTCTGCCATGTGAAAGTTGCACTCCGAACTTTGATTTATGTTGGAGCTGCCCCCAAAGAAAAAGCAATTGATAAAACGTTAACTGTCAACAGTTTAGTGGCCATTTGCCTAATTGCTCAATAAGGGGCGCCCAGGCTGGCTGGCTGGCTGGTACCTGTTCGCGGACTGGCCATTAGGAAGTTCCATTAGAACAAGTGCAGCACATAGCTGAGCCGAGCTGAGCTTGCGGTTGCGGGGCATGCAACGACAACTGTGCCCAGAGCATTTCTCAGGCTGCGACTATTAATCAAATCTGTAGCATCTATGAGCATACCAAAACACAAGAAAAAAATACAATTTCATTAATTGTAGCAAAGCGTAGAAGGAAAACCACACCCGCATGCCTTTATGGAGAGTTTCCCACGAAAGCCACGCGGTGGCCGCGGCAGTGGCTACGGCAGCCGCAGAAGCAGCTCATCAGAGCAGTCTATTGACCAAGGCCCTCACTAGCCTGACCTGGCGCTACATTAGCGAAACTCGCGACCCGTCGAAGCTCACTCAGGTGGCTGCCACCGAGCATTAGACAGTTCAGGCACGTAGCTTATAAAAAACCAAAAAAAAAAAAAAACTGAATGTGAGGTGAAAAATGCATGAAGAGTTGGAGTTACGCGGCTGCAGTTCACGTGAAGACAGCTGCCGATTCCACGGCAGCAATATGCGCCCTCATATCGCAACTCGCTGCTCAACTGCGGCAGCAAAAACAAAAGCAAAAGCAAAAACAACAACAACAAGAGCAACGTCAACCACGTAATCAACTTACAACACATCGGCATCGGCCGGGCTTGTCTACCAACCAGTCAATCCCTCCGTCGTCCGCTTGCCCGTGTCTCTCTATCTCAAATAGTAAATATCCAACATCCCTTTTCTGCCATAGCGTGGGCAAAATTGCAACACTTTAGGGCCTGTGGCACGGCCAACCCCCGGAACTTGAGCCCAGACCAGAGCGGAACCAGAACCAGAACCAGAAGTCCATTGAGGGTGCTCGCTCTAATGTTTGGTTTCATTAGTCCTAAGCGACAAATCAAACAGTTCTGTGGCAGTTACTATTTTCTATTTTCTCTTTTTTTCTGATTTGTAATTTTTGGCCCGTTCGTTGTTTACACTCATTAGTTGGGCTCTACGGATTGTCACACCCTCTCCGACAACTAGCATACGTTACACATCCACTTGGGCTTGGCTAGAGGGTGAGCGGGTGCTCGCTCGGATACACGGATGCTCGCCTGCTCGGCTGCTGTGGGGTGTTGTTGCCATACAAAGCACATTAATAATCACATTTGACAACAACAACATTGACAGAAGTCGCTTTGAAAAACTGCAAACAAATATTTGCACAGTTCTGAGTGTGCAACAAACAATTTGGATCGGTTGCGGGGGCACTTAACACGCCTGTAATTATTGGGCTATTTGGGCGAGTTTTGTGGTGCTGTCGATGATTGCGCTTTTTATGAGTTTCCCATAGCCTGCAGAGATAATCAGCTAAAACACTTTGAGTGGGTGGAAACACACACTTAATTGGCTGCGATCTGAGTTTTGATTGATACTCAATTGACTGTGGGAGCAAAGGTTAATAGACAATGAATGCCTTGACTTAATTATAATCAATCAGATTTTTAGCTTTTACGTACTTTAAACAGGTGTTGTGTACCTCCTGTTTTCGAGCATACCACTAGTTTTTAGATCCTAAGCTAAATTCAATTTTGTTAGTTTATTATTCTGAATTGCATTTACTTACAATGCGATTTTTACTAATTTTGTAATACTTAAAAAAACATTATTATTTATTCCTTTTCATTTTAGACAATCCAACAAAATCAACAGCTTTTGCTATAATTAAAATGTAGACTAAATAACCTCCGTTCAACAAGTTAATTTATTGTTTTCCTTAAATCTCCCTGTTGAAACTATTTAAAATAATCATCCAAGAGAAATAGCAAAATCAACATGCAAAATCGAACTATGATAGCAATAAGATACCCAATCGTGTCTCTATCAGTCACACACATTCTCGTTCTCTTTCACACTCTATCGCTCTCTCTGTCTCTTATTTATTTATTTAACATATTTTGGATTTTCACTTTTACAGTGTTAACTAAAATAAAAAAAATTTCTGCGCATTAATTTACAAATAATTAGTATTAATAAATGTTAATTTCATAAGTAAATTATTCCTTAATTTGCTCACTGTTAATTATTAAATATTATTAATAATTAACTTAAAAATAATTGTATATATTTTTTATACTACATTGTGATGATATCGAGTTTGTTTCAGAAAATCGATAACTATTCCAAAATAATTGTTATCGATTTAAAACCAAATTTATTTTACCAATTTCGGTTTTTGTTATATTTGGATACCAGCCCCAAAATTCTCAAACATTTTAAAAATGATGTTCAATGGCAAGTTAGGGATATATATATATATATCAAGTTTTTGGTCTTTTAAAAAACAAAATATTTACATCAAATGGTGAAAGTTTTATCAAAATCCGTTGATAAACACAAAAGTATTTAAATAAAATGTTTGGCCACTTATCAAATTCAAAGCGCTCAAAACGACTCTGGTGCCTATACATGTTCATTATATATATGTATGTACATGTGCACAAACACATTCAAATGCTCGCGCACAATATTCTAAGAATCGCAATTGCTTTTGAGTTTGGGTCGAACTGTGTTTGAATTGCCAGCTACCTACATCAAATTTGGTGTTCGGTGCCATGTTAAGGGTCTGCAATAAGGAAATACATATGTATATACATGTACATGTACAATCTCTCTTCTCTAATAGTAACAGAATATTTTTTGTGGGCTTGCAAAAGTGTGTTATTATCTATTTTTTTAATTTTTTACATAATTCTTTGATCGACATTCTTAGTACCATTGTCATAGATATACATACATTAGTCTCGTGATATGGACTTTATTCAATAACTATAATTAGATGGGATCTAGGTATCACGTAGTCGGGCACCTCCGATTAGAGTTTTCTTATTTGTTTTTTTTTTTTTAAGAATAGTGCACATTTTATATATTTAAAAAAAAATCAAATTTTGTTGAATTCATAATAAACTTACTGTAAGTAAATAAATAGAACATAAATATATAATGATTAAAGAGCATTTTATATTTCAAAAACACTTCTACAACTAATATATTTTATTAAAACTAAATATATTTCAAATTTAAATGCATTTCATTTAGTAACTCATTCAAAGCAATCTCAATTTCAATTGATCCGTCTTGCCACAATAAATAATAAAGTAATGTATTTCAATCTTAGAAGAAGTCATTTTCACGTATATATCATAGACCTGTTGGAACTCCTTTGTAGCGCTTAGTCAAACTAGTTACCATAAGTATCGTCGTGATTTAAGGCCGATATTGAACAGAGAGCGAGGGTGGTCCGTGGAACCATATGCTCATCAGCATAAACATTAACGCCATTATTAACAAGAGCCCTAAACAGCAACAGCAACAACAACAACCAGCAACGTGCATAATTATGATTAAGTACCGGGTTCCCCAAAAACACAATCGGGTTCTGGCACTTTGTTGTTGTTGTTGTTGCTGTTGTCGCTGTCTGTCGCCGGGGCTTCAAACAATAGCGACGCTATCAGAGCGAGTGAACAACAAAAGACACTCAAACGGCGACCACACACAACCAACGCACTCAGAGAGGGAAAGAGTGAGAGAGAGAGATGCACACACATATGCTCCTCTCACACACACACACTGGAAGCTGTTATGGAGTAGCTAGCCATGTCAACTGTGACAGACAGCGAGACAATGGCGAATGAAATGGAGCGAGTCTTTTTTATGCCTCAGTGGGGTGGGTGGAGCTGTCGCTCATGTGAGTGTGTGTAGTTGTATTTGCTTATCGAATAATCAAATTGTTTATCGGGCCCAACTAAAAACGTGAAAAAAAACAACAGCAAAACCAGCGAAACAATTAATTTTAAAGCCGTTTGATCTGAACAACACTTTCACCACACACACACACACACATAGAAAAAGGAAAGGGAGAAATCAGTCGGCGTGTCCTTTTGGCCTGTTCTGTAAATTGCGTTTGATGTTTGTTGTTCTTGTTGTTTGATTTGGGACTGCGCTGAGCCTGGGAGCTGCAGCAAGTGCGCGCCGCGCCCGACCATTAATCAAGGCAATTTACATTTGTATAAATATTTAATTAAGCGACGAGATTGTTGTACGCAGCCCATGTTAGATGTCAGTTCCCAGCTTACACAGCTGACAATGCCTCATAGGCGCCGGCAAATGAGATTAATTAATTACAATTCCACAATTATTTCTTGAGCATCGATGCAGGATTATCTGTGTGGCGCCAACAAAAAAAAAAAAAATAGGAAATCGGAATATGATATGAAATGTTTAGATATGAGAGAAACAAAAGGTAGTGAATATATCGATATAACTTCTTAGTGTAGTGGATGCTGTGTTTTGTCTGTATTTTAAATGACATCTAAATATTTGAAATAATCAAAATAAATACTAATATTTTCGGCTCTAAATAAGTCAAATGATAATTCCTAACTAGCTCTTAAGCAATTGAAAAACTTAGTGAAGTATAAAAGAGAAATCGAGCTGCCAGATGTAGCTAGGATCAAGTGCAAGCTAGATCATAATGTAATAATTCTAATGAAAATTGTTCTAATAATAATATAATTATGGATATATTTATATTTTAGATATTTTATTACTTACATCAATTATTTTTCAGAATAAATGCCTTTGCTATACTTATGCAGTTAAGTTTTATAATGAGTATAAGGCACAACTCAAAGTCCATAAAACCAGGAGAAAAAAAAAGGATTGTATTTTATTTGAAATGAAGTAATTTTATATAAAGAGATATAACATAAAACAAATATATAACAATATATTAAAAAGCATAATCTACAATTCTATAAAAAGATTTTGTAAAAATATTTAAAATAAAAAGATTTTGTAAAAATATTTAAATTAGATAATCAATTCACATTTTAAGAATAGATTTCTTAATTATTCTGTGTGGCTTTAAAAATAAATCATAGGATTCTGATTCTGAATCTGATTGTTAAATATATATGTATATAATAAATATGTAAATATTAGCTTTATAAAAAATATTCACTTAAAAATTATGGTGATTGTTTTTTAAAAAATATTTAATAAACTAATAAATCCAAAATAAATAAAAAAAAAAAAAAAATAAATAACAAATAATATTTTAAAAAATAATGAAATAATACTAATGAAGATTTTTCCAATAATAATATAATCATAAATATATTTATATTTTAGATATTTTATTACTTATATCAATAAATATAAAAAATATAAACAAATTATTTCAAAATGTATAGTGTAAATACTTTTACAAAATATACAAATGAATCTAAACTCTTCTTTTCTTTTTATATATATATATTATAATGAGATATATTATATGAAATAGTATATGAAAAGTATTTCCCCAAAAATTCCTTAGAAAAGCTTCGTTTTGCTTATACACGTAGCTGAATTTCCACGAATATCAATCGATTGCTTCAAGGTGGCGGCTGCAAACGACCACGAAAACCCACACAGAGACAGAGAGATGAACACCAAATAAACGGCGTTCGAAATTCACTTAAAATGCCAAACAAATATATTGTTTAACAAATTGAAAGCACACTGCGCCGGCTGTCAGTGGCTCTGGCTTCCCAGAAAACCAACAAAGCCGATGAGCATGCGCAAAGGCTCTTGGCTCTCCACTCTCAATTTGTATTGTCATTAGCGATTATGGGCCAGGTCCTGGGACAGCGACTGGGGCGTAATATGATATGTTGACAAAACGCACAAATACAGTCCAGACAGACACGGAGAGATACGGACGCACAGACAGACACACAAAAACACACACACACAAACGCACACACACACGATCGCTGACAAACCTATAAAGCATTTCGAACGGCGCTACTTCAAAATTTTTACTCCTTTTTGCGTCCAGGCGTCCATTGTGCGCTCCATAAAAACACGTAATCAAAACCGCGCAACCACAAAAAAAATGGAAAGAAGAAGCTGAAAAAGAGCAAAGAGCCCAGCGATGAATGTCGGGGCAAGCCGATCAAGGACCAGGTTTTCATTCGAAATACATATGTTTGAATGTCTGTGGCGCAGGCGTAACGAAAGTGAAATCGAGACTGAGAGGCCAACCGGCAGCTGGAACACCTTCGCCTCATCATCAGCATCAGCAACATCATCATCGTCATCATGCAGCTCGTTGTTAGAAACGGCACAAAGAACCAGTCGAAAGTCAAAAGGGGCACGCGCTCTCAACGCTCTTCAACCCCGGACCTGGGCCCGAGCCTAGGCTCGAGATCTGCAGACATTGTGACTGATCGGTCGGGTCGGTCGCTTGGGTACTGTGCTGAGCCGTGTCTAGACAAGCCGCAGACACAAGTTTAATAGACTTATTGTAATTGAGTCACAAAAGCCACACTCGAATCGAATATATCGAATCACAACTCTTTCACATTTTCATTTACATTTTCCAGCTGCTCAATTGGAAAAGGTGTTGCTGGTTGCCCTGGCATCCAGCTCAATCATAAGGTCTGTAGGGGCGCAGATCTCTCTATTCGAATGCAATTTTACATGTGACTCGTCACTTTAAAAACTGTTGTGGAAATTTAATTAAATTAATTCGGCAAATATTTTGCTTGTTTCTTTTCGCTTTTCACTTATATTTCCATTGTCTGTGCTTCAGTTTTGTGTTCTGTGCTGTCATGTGATGCGTTTTGCCAAGTTGACTTGCCCACCTTTTTGTGGCCTTTGTCCAAAAAGAGAACACGACACAATGCGTATATAGTTAAATGTTTGCTCATGCTTTCTCCTCCCACTGCCCCAACACCATACACACACGCATACGCACACACACGACCATATATTTTGCGTGTACATGTGTGTGGTTGCTGGGCTGGCTAACAAGTTAATTTTCCATATTTTCTTTGGTAAAACTTTGCACGAACTCTACATCAAAGTCATTATGTGGTCGTCTTTGTGTGAGTCTGTCTGGTGGTTTGCTTGGGTCATACTCGGTCCACGATAAGTAAGACAAAGGCGAAAAATGAGCAAAGACCTGAAAGGCAAAAGCTAACGAGTTGAAATTCGTGGTGCTCGTGGGACTTAGTTCGCTTTAGGTATTATCAGTTTTTATATTAATTAAATATATTATTAATTAATTTATTTATTATTTAATATATTATTATTATAGTTATAGTTTTTAATAATACTAAATTCTTTTCATTGGACCTATATAAATATATTAAATATAGAAATATATTATCAAATTAAGGAAAAAATTTAATAAAGAATCTTCAAATTAGAAAACAAGTAGAAATTTCAACTTTAAGATTTCATTTTAGTTTTTATTACCTTGAACATATTGAAGATAGTCTATTGTTAAATTTTTTTATTCTAATTTATTGACCATTTTATCAATTTATTTATTTTAAATTAAAAAATATTTATTTATTATTTTTTTTATTATTTTATTTTTATTATTTTATTTTTTTTTATTATTTTATTTATTTAATTAATTAGTATTACTATTTTCTTTACTTTGTATATGACCAAAAACCTTCCTCATTCCTCCCACTCTTAAAATTTGCAGATCTATCGTTTATCACAATGTTTAATAATATTTAAATATTTTAATGTGTAAATTTAATGTTGTATACCCTAAACTTGTTAACTTATATCAAGGCTCGAAGGGGTCAGTGTATGTCTCAGTAAAGCCTTGTCGACAAAAGTGATTTTCGTTGTTTCATTTATGTACATATATCAATTTATTATATTATTTTTTTTTAACATTTTCTACTTATTCACTAATTTATATGTATTAAATTTAGAATAATTTATATTTTCTTTAATCAATATTTCATAGTTTACATGTATAACTATTTCGCTTTTACTTTTTACATGAATATTCTGCCCTCTCGCTATTTCTTTCTCACTACTCTGACGTCATTGTATCAACTTGTATTTGAACCAGCTCGCAATCGAGATATGTAAGAGAGCCACCATTACAACGAGCCCCTTACTCATGGCAATTGTTTACAGTCCTCCCCATTAAAATTGCTGGCGATAATCCTTTGCCAACGGTCTCATGTGTCTGAGATTTATCACGCAAGGGCGAGTCTCTTAAATGCTGCCAATCTCGAATCTCGCATGTCGAATGTCAGCGCCAGTTGCGACAGCAGCGACGCAATTTGGGGGCTGAACCAGCAGTGCAAGGGGGAGCGGCACTGTGCGAACCTGTCAATACCAAAATGTTGCCCCACAACAAAATAAAAAAGGTCAAAAGGCGTCGCCTAACCCAACAGCGAGAACCGTTTAAAGACAAATTAATGTATATTTAAGCTGCCTTGTAGACTAATTGCCCAAAGGCCTCAGCCAAAACAAGCTCCGCAATCACACAGGCACACACAAACACGATACTCTGAAAAAGCATTGAAAATCTCACGCCTTCGTTGATTAATTAATCAAAGTAAATAGCTGCAGCGAGTAAGCGGCGTCATTAGCGTAATCTAAACTGCCTATTGATAAGCTTTTTCCACACCTAATGGCTACATTAATTTTGAGAGCAGCCCGAAGAGCAGGGCCACACCGGCGACAAAGGCGAGCTGGATCTGTGTTCGGGCAGCGACATTCGAGGCGGGCGTTGGGAAAAGCTCATCCCAGACGCGATAGTCGTCAACGTAGTCGGGTGACCCCAACTGGGACTCTTCATTGTTATAGAGCATCTGCATATTCGTCGCCGTGCAGGGAGGCCAATGCACACTAGAGTTGGCCAGAGGCTCACTGTGAAGATCAAAGAGTGAATTATAGATACGTTGCATTCTTCATTGCGCTTACCCCGTATGGGCAAAGTGAGTGATCCAAGCGGTCAGGCGCTCCATCATGAACAAATCTGTGTGGTTGGGACTGAGGATTGAGCCATACCACAGGCTGGGCATCACATACTGCCAGTCATCCGCATGGCCCACTCCCGATGGCACATTGTCACTATTCAGCGGCGCCGAGACACTTCTCTGTCCTATGTAGTCCATCCGCGAGTAATAGACTTTGGTGTACTTGCGTGCCAGTTGCACGAGTCTATAGGCGCCGTGACCTATGATGCCGTCGGAGAAGATCTGTCCGAATCTCTCAATATTCGTGGCATTCAGCTCGTCGGCATCGGGGCCCAAATATAAATTTTTGATACGTCTGCTCTTTTTCACGTCGAAGTCAAACAGGAAAAGCTCCGGTGCATAGTCATCAAAGTTGGTTATGATGTCGTGCAGCAACAGAACGTTATCAAGATGTCCTAAGAGACACAGTTAAGTCAAATCTTAAACTCAATCGGCGCTTGCTTACCTAGGGTGGTAAAGTCCAGCTCGTTGGTGGTGTAGCTGACCATCAAGGGAACCCGGTTGAATGAGCCACTCTCTATCAGAGCACTGGGATGGTTGGACAAGAAAGATCCGTCGATTTCATAGTTCCACTTCATGTTGACGAACTTGTACTGCTCCCAATCGCTGCACACCTCGACGATGCGCTTCCAACTCACTTTGCGTAGGCATTCCTTCATGTCGAAGTCATCGTACATGGGGCAGCCCAACTGGCGGGCCAAGATGCGTGACCAGAAGGTGTTGTGTATGCTGAAGTGATTTGTAGCCGAGCCGCTCATAAGGATGGCGCCATGGAACAGTCCAGCAGACAAGGGCGAAGCCAGATGTAAGCTCACAGCCATGGCACCGGCACTCAGGCCGAGAATCGTAACCCTATCCGGATCACCTCCGAAATGGGATATGTGCGATTGCACCCACTGCAGTGCCATGATCTGGTCCAAGTAGGCATTATTGCTGCCGCCAAGGAAGCCCAAGGCGCCCAGTCGATAATTAAAGGCTACGAGGACCACATCGTGGTCCAGCAGATACTGTGGTCCCGCCTCGTACGTGCTATGACCGCTGCCCAGCACGTTGGCACCACCGTGTATGTACACAATCACTGGCAGACTGTCAGTTAGGCTCTTGGTGAAGACGTTGAGCTTAAGGCAGTCCTCGCTCATCAGCAGCTGCACGCCCGTCTGGGGACAAATCAGGGAGTCGGAGGTGGCCTTCAGTGTATTATCTCCCCAGGCCTGAACTGGTTGGGGCGGCTGAAAACGCAGCACACCCACTGGCGGCTGAGCGTAGGGAATGCCACGAAACGCAAAGATCGTATTGTTGTTAAAACTTTTCATTGTGCCACCTTCGATGCGACCCAAGTCAATGTTCACAATCAGCTCATTATTGCGTGGCGCTCTGGCAAGGCCACAGCTGAACTGCAGCACCAGCACCACCACCACCACCACCACCACCACTGCCATCCCATTGAGCAGGCCAGTCATATTTCTTGTTCTCACACGACTTTCAATTTCTATGAAGAGGATATTTTACTCGATCAGCTTTATGCTTTCCTTTCTTTTGTTGCTCTGCTCACCCGACTGTTCCTCTGGGTGGTGCGACGCACCCGCATGGAGGATCTTTCGGCACTGAAACGCGTCACGTTCTGGAACTGTAACTATAAACTTCACACGGTCGATATGCTATCGCAAAGTAGCAGTTGATAAGCCTATTGGCATTTGATTAGCTTGGCGTTAATATGATTTCCTAATCTATAAATAAAAACACATGACAGCCGAATAAAAACAACTTAAACTAAACAGTAGTCTGAAAGTATTGGAGAAGAGGAGAGAATTAAAATTCCTCAAACATTTCGATAGTTTGTCCTTGAGTGTTCCTCTACCCGATTTTCATCATTGCATATTCTGTGGGACTTCATGCTGACCTTGTTACATTCGCAAGCAAATCTATTTCAATTGAAACTTATTGCTTCATTGAAGTGTTGGATTGAGTTTCGCAGCCGTTAGAGACTCAGCGCCCTTTCACTCTAGCAGCACGGATGCTGCTGCTGATCCTACGCCCGCAGATTTTTTTTTTAGAATTTCGTAGGTTTTTCTCATGGCAATGGCAATGGTAGCAGCGCGCTGAGATTTAAATTGATTTCCTTATTAGTGCACATCCCTCTTGTAATATTCAATTAAAACTACCCACGACGCACTCATAGTCGCGTCCATAGCCTCGCATTGATTGATATAAGCCGAGTGGTAATTACTCGAGTCCCCGACACTTTCCTGGGCAAAACTGAAAATTATGGCGGTTCTGGTGTTGTGTGAAAAGCTGACAATGACCTTTCTTAAATCAATTAAATCAATTATGTCTACAGCAATGGCGGCACTCGCCCAGAAGACCACTCGAAATTAAGCAACAAAGCTAATGGACAATAGTTCATTTAAATAATTGTCACGAATATAAATATTAAACGAAATCTCTAGACCCTTGAAAATTTCGTTTCTATGTGATATCTACGGAAATTTATTCCAAATAATTAATGAAATACCATCACAACATAATATATTTATATTTATAATGACAATATATTTTTTTTTGTATTTCAATTTTATATATATTAAATTTATATATATTAAATTATTTTTATTAACTTTTTTATTTATCAAATAAAAACCAGGAATTTCCATAAGATATAAGTGAGCTTATATCACCTGAAATCTAATTAAAATTATTACTTAATAATATATTCGAAGAGCATTTAACTGTCGGTAACCTGATTCACTTGCCTTCTGTAAGCTTTTATCTATGGGCTTTTAGAATATCATGACTCTACATATATATATTTTGATATGATTCATGTTAAATATCTGGGCGACATTTGTTCACACATCGGCGAGTCTCAACATTTCAATCAAGAAAATAATAATTCCCAGTAACCCCAAAACTTTCAAATTGCGACAATCTGCTGCTGCTGCTGCTGCCGCTGTGGAGTGAAGCTGAATGTAATATTCCAGTCACTTGAGTGCCCATGTGCTCACCGTATCGCCGCAGGAGCTGCCCAAGCACCGACCGCCGTGCACCACCGTGCAGCATCGGGCCGCAGTACTCTAGTTGTTGCAAATATATGAGTGGCCTCTTGACAGACATCGTCATCATCATCGGCAACAGCAGCAGCAGCAGCTCAAACTGTGCCACTTCAGCGGTTATGTGTATTGTTTGTGGCAAAGCCGCGAAATGCTGAAGCTTCCTGTGGCTTGATGACGTCGCGCACCACAAACCACTTTGGCAGACATGCAAAAATTTCTCACGCATCGTTTGCAGATGTTGCGACAACTGTAATGGGTAGAAGAGAGAGCTTCAGAATGGGAATTTCTTGAAGAGTGAAAGAGAGCATAATAGGGGGAGACAGAGGGACAGAGAGAGAGAGAGAGAGAGATAGAGAGAGAAAAAGTGAGCAATATGGAGATAAATGATGTTAGGTATATACTTATATGCTTTGAGAAAACCCAACTGTCAACTACTAATATAAGGCATCCAAAATTCTATTAATTATATGGATTATATGGAAGTAGCTACCCGAAAGAATTCCAAGGACTCTCAATTATATATCCAATTCCTTAAGTTGATAAAATTAATTACCTAGAAGATTTCTAATAAAAAAGCAAAAACTAACTATGAAACTAGAATTGGAGTCATTCACTTAAAGATCCTAATGAACTTACATGGGAAGTTGGCTATTTCCTCCATATGAAATATCAGTGAACAATAACAATATTAAATGTGATCTTTGTGAGCCGCCCCGCACCTTTGCTGACCCGATTTACAATAGTTTAGAATACTAATACTTCTGACCTTATGTAACCGCCGGAATGATCTTTGAGCACATGCCACGCCCTTGGTGGCCTCTAAGATCCATTTCATTTATGTCAGATTTGGTAATTTGGGCAGCAGCTGCCCTGGGCCTGGGCCCGGGCCACTAGAGAACGCATTTGTGAATGCAAATTGAAGATATTTTAATAAGTTTTGTGCTCCGATATTTAAATGACATTTGACAAGTTGAAAGGAAACAGAGTCGCAACTCTCAAGTGACCAACATGCTGGCCCCGAACAAAGCCGAACAGGCACGCCTCGTACGCAACTCGGAAAAAACAATGCCGCAAAGCAAAGGAAACTAAAGGAAAACTCCAAGCAACAATTGCCGAAACGATAAACCACTTGAGTAATCAATCAAAGCGATATGCTGCAGCCCAGGCGAGACGTCGCGACCTCTTGTTATGAATATTTAAAGATGGGAATTATCGCATTGGTATGATGTCGGGCGGCCGGAGAACGGAGGGAGGCAGGGCTCGGGACAGGGGTTGGCGAGCATTTTGCATAAATGATAGCGAAACAATAGACCAATATCCCAAGGCATTCGTTCGCTGCCGTTGCATATGTGTGCGATAATTTGAGCACAAAAGTGCTGAGTTCCGAGCAGCACATTGCGTCTAATCTATACATGAATATTACTTGTAATCAATACATAGGAACTGAATCCACTGAAAGAGAGGAACATGGCGATGGTGGTGTGAGGCGACGCAGACGCAGTTTCTTCTTTTGAAGATCAGCGATCCTTTGGCTCAAGTGAGCAAACGCACAAAATGTGAAACAAATAACAAAAGCCAGCCCGAGCACTCGAAACCACAATTTCTTGAACGGATCGAGAGGCCATCGCTGCCATTGTGATATTGTAATGAGCGTGACGTCTTATTTGTGCCAGACAAGGCTAAGAGCCACGCCACGGAAGGGTCGCCGATTCCCGAACTGAGCTCAACCGAGCTGAGCTTCCCTTATCCACACTGTGCCCAGAATTTCACACCAATGCGCACACATTGTTGTGTAAATAGGACCTAATTCTTACTTACTTATTGGTTAGCTGCTCGAGTGCTTCAATCAAAAGCTTTTCGCCTGGCATTCAGGCCACTTCGCGATTGTCCTTTGTATTTTGAAATAATTTTATATACTTATAATAAGCTTATTAAATGTGTCTTTGAGTATATTTTATATTAGAGACTTTACAGAGCTAATCATAAAATCAATAAGACTACGAAATATATCATATAACAATAATAAATAAAATCATTTTGATATCTCTAACTTTTATATATGATCAGTTCCATATATGAGACTAGAGAACTGATGCAGGCAGATATATATCTGGAACATTTGAGCATAGTGGCAAAGAGAATGCTTACAATATTCTATCTTGAAACTATTACTGTCAGTGAATGATAAACATTAAACTTAAAGAATAAGAAAAAAAAATATTTTTTTTTAAAAAAGATATGCCATGTCGAATTCTTATAGAAACACTAAATGATCTCTGGCCAATTGTTGAGATCATTTCTTCCCACTGACTGCCCAAATCCTATAAATATGCATAATATGCACAATATATTCAAGATATGAATAAAAATGAAAAACATATTGCTGATAGAATATAAATTCATTTCAAGAACTTTTGTAGTTGCAATAAAAATATAATTAGCTTGATTCTACTTTTATTTGTACAATTAAGTTTTATATTACTTCTTTTTCCTTTATTTACTGAATGGTTTTTCTTTCTTTTAACATTTTTCTCTATTTTTTAATATACCATAAAAATTTCAATTTCGTCGCCTTAACAAACAACTTAATGATTCAACATGCCAATAAAGTGGCCAGTTTCAAATTTACAACTCCAATTGCCAAGTTAGACAATAAGAATTAATGTGCCCAGGGCCCAGCCCTCAATTGGAAGAGCTGCCGCCTTCCAAAAAAAGGGCTATGCGAACCCTAAAACAAAACTTTCCGTCAATATGTGGCAGGGTCTGCCGCGTATTTTTGCCACTTAATTGAGATTAATTGAAGATCTGAATAAACAGCTTTTCAGCCATTTTGTTTATGGATGCGTTTTATGTGCACAGCCGCAGTGAGCTGCGAAGAGTGAGAAATATTATTAATAATTAACAAAAGGGCACCCCGAAAAATAGTCATAGAGGAGCACTGAAATTTTATTAAATTAAATTGAGTGCGACGGCGTGCAATGGCGGAAGCCCAAATGTATCTGTGGAATACATGCATGCAAATCAAATATTTGTTGAGCCGAGGTTAATGCACTCGTCCCTCGTTATGGATACATTGTGAGACTCGAATATTTAGAGTTCTTCGTGTGCATGTGTGTGTGTGCGTGCGTGCGCAGTATAGCCCTTAATTGGTCTATTGGGCAGACGTTCAGTCTCTGTGGCTAGCCTTCTAATAGGTTTTGGTTGCATTGTAAGTCACAACTAGCTATTTAAGCTAATTGACATTCAAATGCAGTTGAATAAACTTGAAGAAGTGAGAAAACACTTGAAGAGAATCTATACATATATATATACATATATATGGATCTAGATAGATGAGATGCGTGCGTGTGAAGATACTTAAAGAAACTATAGGAATATGCTATATTAGATCTAAAGCGAGTAATCATTTATAGGTGATTTTTGAGTATATATCGTAGCTGTTCTCGATAGGAAAGCTGTTCAATGTAGAGCATTAGAAGATATTAAAAAGAAACTAAATATTATTCTTTCCTCAAAAATACTCAAATCACGAAAAATTACTTAAGTTGTTTAGTTGTTAGTTGACTATTAAAATTAAGATTAAGAATTTCTTGATATATAAATGAATCTCTAATAACCATATAAGCTGCTTATATCTGGGATCTCAGAGACTGCATCGCTTTCAAGCTCATCGATAGCTAGTCTCACTTCGCTTGCATAATTTTGTTCCAAATATTTGTTTTTTGTATGTCACATAATATACATAGTCAATACACATAATTTATATAAACTTATTCAAGTGCATTCATACCCTACGCAAACGCAACAATAACATTTAGTTGCACTCATTGTAGCAATTGGGAGTCAAACAACATTTATCATCGCCGAGGACAGCTTTCGCGAGAATCATTTATAAATTGCCCGATCGCTTGAGTAAATCCATTTAATTGTCGAATGGCAGTTGCTGGCTTTAAACTCTTAAACTGACAATGATGCTGAGGCTGATGTCCGTGTAATGCTCCGGGCGTGCACCCCGTTCGCTCGCGGACGTGGTTCGCACTCGTGTAAACATGCGTTTGTCATTAGACACACCGGAAATATTGACAGCATTCGACACGCGGCACACGAGCAGCAGCAGCAGCAACGGCGGCAACTTCAACTCTTGCCACTTTATGTGGCATTTGATTTTTAAAATTTGCCAAAAATAAAAAAACGTTTTCAACTGCCCAACTTTTTGCTCTTCTGCTTGAGTAAACAGCGCGAGGGACTGCAAATAAAAATACAAAATATAAAATGAAATAAAATAAAACTCTTAAGGGGTGGGGGTTGTTTTTTTATTTATTTTTATTTTTTCTGCCAGGCGAGGGGCGCGCGTGTGTCCTTTGTCTCTGCGTCTTTGTTGTCCTGAAGTGTCCTCACCATGCCGAATTCTCGAATCTTTTTCCAGCGTCTCTGAAGTACCTGAAATTTTACAGTTTTAGTTTTTATTGTTGCTTTGTTTCATTTAAGGCTTACTAATTAGGTTTTATTGCGTATTGCGAATCGCTTTGTCGCCAACAGCAAGTGTGCCTAATTCACTTTTTTATGGTGTGAAATGTCCTTAGGCATTGAGTTTGCCTGAACACAAAAATAGATTATCGAATATAATTGATGAAATATTTTTATTCAATTTTATCTATATTATTTTTTTATACAAAATAATGATTTGGTCTTATAATTTTTTTATACCCTGAATCCATTGAAAATGGAAATTTCAGTGTATAATGCTTATTATTTTGAAAAGTTTGTGTGAAGGATTTAAAATTAATATTATATTACAAATAACTGATATTGCTATTAATTTTAAATTTAATAATATTAATAATAAAAAGAAAAATTTTATATAAATGTACAATATATTATCATACAGAAATATTAAATAAATAATATGTAATACATAATATATAAATATATAATACTATAAAAACACATGAACACATATGCAAACAACGCTAGTATAAATATATTATTTGTTCAGTATTAGTCAATTCTATTCAAATTATTTTCATTATCTCTGAATATAATTTTCCTATATAATATAATATATAATAATAAATGATAATCAATGATCATTGCTTATTGAAATACTTAACATATCTGACAATTCCCATGGCTTCGCTTAGATCCAATCACCATTTTTATTTAGATAAGTATTTTTATTTATGGATTTTAGAAATAAAATATTTTTAAGGCAAGTCCGAAAGATCTGGAAAAATAAACTAATCGAGATATTCTTCTGTAAATGCCACGCGCTATATATCGCTCTCCCTCTCAATCTGTCTCTCCCACTCTCTGGCTTACTTCATTACTTAGAGCTGCACGGTGAGTCTAACGCATTATGATTAGGCAATGCGGGTAGCTAACAATTCACAATCGAGCCCTGCGAATGGTGGGAGAAATTTGTTTATGGTACAAGTATATACAACATGGAACAAATGTAATTCAATGCGATAATTTCCACAAAACCAATGCAAATAATATGCACGAGAAACATTCCCGATGAAACAAAAAGAAATGCAAAATAAAAATGTGAAAAGAAAAGGAGAGCAGAAGCAAATATAAATAGACAAATATGCGCGTGGGAAATTATGAAAATATTTAACAAATATTTCACACGTAATCCTTCATAAAGAATTGTGCCCAGCTGACAAAGAGAGCCCTAAGCCCATTAGTCCATTAGGCGAAATCCACACGAACACCTGACCGCAGCCTCGATTTGTTTGGACATCGGATTAGCCAGCCGAGCTACTTAGCAGCCACTTGTCCGAACGATCGGACACAGCTCGCAGCTCTCTGCTGTGAGTCGAAACATTTCAATTTTCTCTCGCTCTCCGGTCTCGAGCTAGTCTCTGGTGTTATCGTGGGCCAGCGATCTTGTCCCCGCGCCGCAGGACACTCGCGAACGTCGAGGACTCACGCAGAGTGTGAAAGGTATTATCAGTTTGACTCGATCTTCTCTCTCTCTGTGTGCGTTTGTGTTATGTTATATAGTTGTTGCCGTTTATGTTTTGAGCTTCATTTATCAGTTTTTGTGGAAATGCCAGATGAACAATGAGAAATTATGAGTCTTGCTTTAAATCATTTACCATTTACCATTTAACGTTCACCATGATCCGACTAGCCGCCCAAGGGTTGTTTCCAACTTGCTCATTGGCTCATTGCCTTATCTCTGGCTGCATCGGTCGAAACTCTCTGGCTATTTGGATTTTCATGTTGTCACCGTTGCCAAATGAATGATTTCCTATATGCGGTTTTAATTGCGGCCAACAGAGACGGACACATTTAAGTGAATATCTGTGTGTGTGTGTGTGAGTGTGTGTGCATCTATAGCAAAAAGTACAGTTAATTAACTGCGAATTGTTGTTCGACTGTTTGTTTGATGCGAGCTAGTTGATAAGCCCCTCGGCACTTCGGGCAAGCATGAAAGCATTTCCTTTCACTCAGTGAGAGAGCGGAAATATGGCCAAGGGAAGAGATTAAAATCTAACTAAGAAACATACATGATCATGCTGATGAGCTGAGTTGTACTAAAATAGTTGATGAGACATGGACAATATTATACAAATAAATATATAAAATAAATTAAAAGACATGTTTATAAATATCTTTAATTTATACCTGCTAATTGAAGAATTTAAATAAATGCAAAAGTACAAATATTCTAATAATTATATTCATATAGAATATTTTAAAATATATTTAATATTAAAAAAATATAAAGATCAATATTAATATATTAATATTAAACGTTTTGTAATATATACATATCTATATTGATTTATTATGACGTGGAATTAGATTCTACTATTATCTACTACTACATCTGAGAAACTATTCTATATTTTATATCATAAATTATATATGCAATAAGAATATATAACTTACATATTTGCAGCTCGATTGTTAGTTTTAATAACTCAGTTAATTTTTATTAAAGAGAAATGTATTTAGCTAAAAACAAATAAACAATCTACAATGAAAAATTTGACTAATTTTTATTGATTTGAATGATATGAAATATTTTCTATAGTTTCAATAGTCAAAACTTATAGAAATTAAGGATATAAAAAATAAAAAATTATTTGTTGAGTGTTAATGTATTTATTATCAATTTTCTATTAATGCTAAAAAAAACTTGCGTTTTATAAAGTTTATAAAATAAATTGAAAATCCAATCTCTTTTTCAATATATCTTTCTATGCCTTAGAAGTTGTCCGAATGTTATCAGATATTAAATTATTATGATTGTTGTTCTAGTAAGCTCATCTGACCTATTATGTTAAGGCTCCATAACTGTGGAAATCATAGGGTATTTTTGAAATGCCACTCGCTTAAAGGGGAAAGGCATAATTATTTGATACATAAATCTATATTCTATATTCTTGGAATTTCAAGTCTCTAACAGTTTAACTTATAATGTTTGAGACATGCGAGATATCACGATTTCCCATACTAGTGGGCGTATCAGGATAATCGTGACACTATCAGATCAGAGTACGAACATTGCTGTTCGTAAATTACATAAAAAAAATAAACTTTTTTTACGTTTGTTAAGAGTCTAAAAATATATTTTAAAGAAAATCAAAACGAGCCTAACAAAATATTTTCATTGATGCTAAATTTTTAAAATAATATCGTCAATGCATAGCTAGGAAAAAACTTTACTCTTGACTCGCATAATCCCAGTTACTTTTCCTTTCATGCTGTAGCCAAAAACCGCAGCAAATCCCTTTGGGCGTTACTTCCCACGTTTGGCCCGGGGAAATTGTCGAATTTACGATGACATTTATGCGTAATTTTTGGTTAAAATTTTATGGCTGCGTCACGGACCAAACGCGACTAGTGAGTGGAAAAAGAGTTTCGAATGGCCAAACGATGCGAGTGGATGGATTGCCACCCTGGGGAGAATGTCAAATAAATTTGAGTGGAGTGAAAAGTTGCAATTGATGTTGGCATTGTGAACGTAATTGAAATGGAACAGTTAATTTGAGGGATCATTAAAGTGCCACACCCACTTGGCAAGGCGCTTGCCGACCAGGTAGACGCTGACGCAGGCGCTGGCGCTGGCGCTGGCAAACAGAGATGATCTGTTTCTATCAAAATCTCATGCGACCATATGAATTCCTTCGTAATATATATGCAGAGTCATGGCATCTTTTCAAGTGAACGCCCCTTCGACTTTGTAATCCTTTGAGATCCGGTCGCAACTAACTCCTATCGCGTGCTGAGCCGTCAATCTCTTGTGAGTCGAGTCCCAGGCCAGGCTGGGCCAGTCCAGGCACTCGGCGGGCTGCTCATTCATACGTTTCTGATGTGATGTGCCATAATTGCACGAATTTCTTCATCTTTTGAGGGAAGTGTGAAAATTATGGGGTTTACCCGTCGCCTTTCTTGCACAACCCTTCAGCTTCGGTCTTAATGAATATGTTTGTTTGCCTTATCTACGGCTTAAGATCGTTGAGAGACCATAGAAATTTGTTTGCTAACTTTATGGCATATGCCTGAGCTATGGCATTTGACTTGGGTTTTCATACACATATATTTTATATATATATATATATATATATAAATATATCCTTTTTGGGTTTTGGGGGTTGCTCGTGCTTCTTCTTCTCCTTTTTGCGTGCTAAATTGTGTTTTATGATCTTATGCAAGGAGGTTCCTATGCGATTTCACTGAAGATAGCGTCCGAGTTCTTTTTCATTTAAGTTTTTTTTGTCGTTTTGCTTTTTGCAATCGTTTAAAGTTTATCGCTGTAAAGATCGTGAGAAGTAACACCGTTATGTTTGATTGAGGCCAGGACTGCAGTTTCTTATAAGATTATCAAATACGATTTTATATGTTAGTTAATTTTTCCCTTTACAAAAATATATATATGTATATATATTCTTGATCAGGACGATAAGCAGAGTTCATTTAGTCCTGACCGTCTGTCTGTATGATCTTCTAAATTCATGTTTATTTCTCTATTTCAAGCTAAAACTTCTAAATTTTACATGAAGCTACTTGTACATTTTATACAAATTTAATAAATTAAAATTTAACTGTAAATATTTCTTGAATGTGACTAATCACATTAAGAAGAGGGAAAATTTTTTTAGAATATTTTTATCGTATGAAAGTTATTTTAAAATGTTATTCCCTCAACAATTTGAAAATTTTATTAAAAGGTATATTGATTTTGTCAAAGTGTATGTAGCAGAAGATGGCGTGCTACACATAAACCATTTAAGTGTTTTATCAACGATTATCAACAATTTTCACGTTTACTCATGTATGCCCATACTACAGTAGGAGCTTATCTTTTTTTTCGATATCAGATATTAAATGTCATAAAAAATAGTAATGTCAATATGAGGTGAGTAATTGATATAACGAATACTCATAATTAGCAAGCTATGGATTATGGTTACCACTCCCTTTCTCTCCTTAGCCTACAATTCACAAGAAACGTTGTTTAATTACTGGGAAATTACACATTAATATGCTCTAAAAATGATATTTAAAATGTATATCTCTCAGAAAACTGGTTCAACGCTTTAATTTCCACGGCAAAGCTTCTTCTGCAGCTCCAGCGCTGCTGCTGCACAGTAAGCAGAGCGCGTGGCTTATGCATGTTTGTTTGTGTGTGTGAACTTTTTTTTTTTTTTTGAGTGGTAATCAGCTTGAAGGACTCAGGGTATCTCTTAGTTGAGCCGTCTCGACTACAGTTTTCTTACTTTTTTTGCGAATGTTTTTAAACAATAAATTACGGCTTATCAATATTTATATTGTTGAATAATTTTCCGTAGAAAAAAACAATCATTTTTTTTTTTTTAATATTACAAATATTTATTTTTTTTTTATAATGGGCTTTATAATGACCTTTATTTTGGCCTTGTGCGGGATTCAATATGAAAGTTAAGCAATAAATATATAATAAATAATTAATTAAGTATTGAATACAAATATGTTTATCTAAGAAAATTATTATATTATAATCTTATAAAAATTTAATAATTTTATAATCAAGTAAAGTAATAAGCATAAAACAAATATTTTGAAGGAGTGCTATAATTGCTTTTAACTCAAAGATACCTCAACTTGCCCATCTCTCTGTCTCTATATATCTTTCTAATTACAAGCATATCAAAACTTTTCTGGCTCCAGAGCCCCACATTTCCCTCAGCCGCTTTTACATTCATATTTGATGCTGCTTTGAGCGCAAACTTCAATACAAAACTAAACCACAATCGCACATCTGCTTGGCTCGGCTTGTGGTTGTGCCTGTGCTTGTGCCATGTCCTGTTCCTGTGCCTGTTACCCATTCTCCATGTCCGCATCCAGTGTGTGCTCACCAGGTGCCTGGTAATTCACAATTGTTGTTATTTTTTTTTTTTGCTTTGTGCGCAGACTTAATTAGCTTTGACTGCCTGCTTTAATAAAAATATCCACTGATGTTTTACCTCCCTCCGCCCTCCACTACTCCAGTTGGGTCTGCAGCAGAAGGAGAGGCGGAGGCAGGCACAGTCGAGGCGCAGGTGTGCCAATGCAAGAGCAGCTCGGCAGCAGCGCAGCAGCTGAGACTCGTCTGCTCCAGCAATGCAGCGCCAGCTGCCGAGCAGCCAATGGCTGTCCAATCAAACCCGAGCACAGCCAGCGCCAACGCCAACGTCGTCGTCGACGGCGACGGCTGGATGACGAGTGCCCACATAAAGTGAGTGGAAACGGTAAAAGTATAAGACGGATAACTGGCGCACACGGATAATGAACGGATAATAACCGGATAAACTGGAAAGCAAGCCAATGAGAGCGCAACGGTGCGAGTCGCACAAAAACAACCACCGCAGCGCCGCTGCCGTCGTGGTCGTCGTGGTCGTCGCTTCGGTCAAAAGGAACTTAATGTGGTGTTCGGCAGAGCCAGAGACAGTCAACATTGCGCAGCCGTTGTGAACGGACGTCTACGCCGCGCCGGAAAATCAACCGAAAAAAATAACGACAGTCCCTCGAGTCTGTCTCGACACTGAGAGCTACGAAAAGTGCTGAGTGCGTGTGAAGAGAGTCTTAAGCAAAGCCACAAACATTTCGAGCAACATATAAAACTATAAAATGGTCTTGAACAATATGGCCAATACAATGTGCCTAGCTCTGCCAGTGTCCCTGCCCCTGTCGCAGCCGCAGACGCAGCCGAGTCCAGTGCCAAGTCCACCGGCCAGCAAGTCGCGCATACAAATCGAATGGGATATCAACGATACGATTGTGCCGACGGTCAGCGATTTCGATGAGTTCAATGACTGGGCCAATGGCCACTGCCGCCTGATCTATGCCGGGCACAGCGAGGATGCGAAGAAGCATGCCAGCGGCTGGGCCATGCGCAACACCAACAACCACAACGTCAACATTCTGAAGAAGAGCTGCCTGGGCGTGCTGCTCTGCAACGCCAAGTGCCGGCTGCCCAACGGCGCCAGCGTCCATCTGCGGCCGGCCATATGCGACAAGGCGCGCCGCAAGCAGCAGGGCAAACAGTGCCCCAATAGGTAAGTGCCGGCCACGGCGACCTCCGAATTCAAGTCAAGTCGAGTCGAGTCTAACTGAAAGCAATTTTCTGTTATGTTTAGAAATTGCAATGGACGCCTGGAGATTCAGCCGTGCCGTGGCCACTGCGGCTACCCGGTGACACATTTCTGGCGGCGCGCCGGCAATGCGATCTACTTCCAGGCCAAGGGCACACATGATCATGCGCGCCCCGAAGCCAAGGGCTCCACGGAGGCGCGTCGCCTGCTCGCGGGCAACCGGCGCGTGCGCAGCCTGGCCGTCATCCTCGCCAGCGATGCGGCGCTCAACGACAAACTGTGCAGCCTGCGCAGCAATAAGCGTCCGATGAAGACGCAGCGCAAGCAGCGCACCAGCAACTCACAGCTATTGCAGCAGTCCAGCGCCGAGCTGACGGGCTACCAGGCAGCGACGACGACAGCAACGAATATAGCGACTACAGCGACACCAGCGGCTGCAGTCACCACAGCGGATGCATCGACGAGCTTCGGTCAGTCGCCAACCGGCAGCTACGTGACGCCGCAGTGGAGCTCGACAGAGGGCTACTACCAGCAGGAGGCAGCGCTGGGCTATGGCAATGGCATCTATGGCTACGACATGCTGCACTCGCCGCTATCCACCAACAGCTCCACGGCCAGCTACTACAATGCCCCAGAGGCGCAACACCAGCAACAGCAGCAGCAACAGCAACTTCTGCTCTCGCCGCAACAGTCGCTGCCACAGGGCAACAGCTACGATCCGGTGACGACGACTTCAGCTGGCTACCAGACGGGCATGAATCTGTATGAGAGCTGCGACGACACCTCCAGCCTGACCAGCAGCTCGGGCTACAGCTCCGAGGACTACAGCTACTTCAATGGCTATGTGCCGCAGAGTCTGGATCTAAGCGGCAGCTCGAATGCCAATCCGGATGGCTTCTATACGCCACACTCAGAGATCTTCAGCGTGTTCGATCCGAACATCAACAGCGGTGGACCATCCACCGTGGAGCTGCTGTATGACGAGGCCACCGCCTACCAGCAGCAATCACTCCAGCAGCAGCAACAATCCTTCATTGCATCGCCCGTCTCCTACCAGCAGCAACAGCAGCAGCAGCCACAGCAGCAGCAGTTGCAGCAACTGCATCCAACTGCGGATTACTACTACAGCAACACGGGCGTGGACAACGTCTGGAACATTCAAATGGACGCGACGCCATACCAAGCTGCGACAACCAGCCTAGACTCAGGCATCGGTGTCTTCTGTTAATCCTCATCCACAGATCTCGGTAACTCAAGCACATCTCACCAGCCACTCTTCGAAACACTCAAGCGTTGTTCTAGTCTCTAGTCGAACCCACATCTCCCCCTCGCCTTCAGCCAGTTGTGCACACTCCAAGGTTTTGTTGTTGCCCCACCTGCTTGTTGTTGGTTTTTCTTTAAGTCTTTAAAACGTTTATAACTTTTCATGTTTCTAGCTCCTAAGTCCATTGAGTACATTATGTTTCCCCAGCTATTCCAAAGTTTTTGACTTAAGTGCATATATAAGTATCTTAGTACGTTAGTTATCTAAGCGACACACACCCACCTATTTATGAATTTTGTAATAAAAAAAGCGAAACGAAAAACAAAACTTAAAAACTGATTTACTATTTATATATATTATATATATACGAAAACAAATTTATTTGGGAATGATTCGAACAGAAATGTTCGAGGACCAAATGGCAAAAAACTGGATTCTATATATACAAAGAAGACGGCTAAGCACGGAGGAGGCGGCACAATAATTTGGGACAGTCTTTCATGGCAAGGTGTTGGTCCGAATCAAGGAAATATTGAGTAGTGTTATGTACCATATGCCGACGACATGCCTCTAAGATGGAAATTCCAACAGGATAAAAACCCCAAACATTGCGCCCGAGTAGTAAAGGTTTCATCAAAATATAATTGACTTTATTTAGTGGACAAGTCAATCTCCAGAACTCAATGCAATCGAGAACTTTTGTGGACACCTGAAAGGAAAATTTCCAAGACCAGCTTGTCCAATACGACCCAATTATGAGAAAATATTCAGAAGGAATGGTACAACATATGCCACAAAGGATCAACAAAGTCATTGCGAATAAGGGCGGCCATGCAGGATATTAGCCACATTCATCTAAATATATTCTAAAAACTCCAAAATATTTCAGAAATTTTATTTTTTTTTTTTTAATTTTGCTGGGCACACCTATTAATTATAAATATTAATTATAAAAATACAATTTTTAATTAATTTAATTAATTTTCTTAAGTAACATGAGAAAATATAGACGTCATTATTTGACCAGGAGTGTATATATATATAAATATATATGTATATGAAATATAATCAAAATTTGATACTTATTGTACTGCTACGAAGTTAAATTATCAGCGATACTAGATAAAAAGTCTAGTACTATGTATGGTACACACGAGTATACTGTGAAAATTTATAATCGGAAGGAAGGACGAACAGACGGGAGGTCGCACGGACAGACGGAGGGACAAATGGACAAACGGAAGGGACGAAAGATAATTTGAAGGATGGACAGACGGACTTAGCTGGCTTAACTCAGTTCGAAATCTTCTTCAGTATATATACTTTATGCAGTAAAATGCTCTTCCTTGTTCCTCCTTTTACATACATATTTACAAATTCATAATACCCTGAAACTAAATTTTTAATATACAAATATACAATTATTTGTGGTTGCTTCTAATATATCTACATAATAAAACTAGAATATACATTAGTAATATTTCTTAAAAAAATTTTTTTTTTAAATTTAATTATTATTTTTTTAATAATTATTATAAATTTTTATAATTTCATATAGATATAGATATTTCACCATAGAAAGAAAGTATTTATGCTAAAACTACTTTTATAAAATGTTGATCGTTCATATTGATATACTTAAGAGTATTATATATATTGTGATAGGATCGATTTAATTGAGCTCATTGAATGGACCCCACGAATCAACTTAGATCTCCTCGTTTCGATCAGCTCGTGTGCTCTCCAAGCTCGAGCGTAACTGACAATAGAAATTGAGAGGGAATACTGCGGCGGCGGCTGCTGCGGCCGCTGTCGATGCTGCAGAATCTGCTGTTTCCGTATCATCAAAATTTGGTCCTGTTCGACTGGAGGTGGTGGCACACTCTCGTCCGGCCAAGCAATCGTGGCATATATCTTGTAAGCTATTTCGTATATGGGTGAATATAGTCAGATCTGAAGCGGTGGCTGCTCTCTGGTGTGGTCTGCTAGCTGCGATATCGGGTGATTCGATTTCCTGGTCGGTTGAAGGCACAAGGCATAGATGCTCCATGCTAGTATCTTCATCGCATTCGCTCAGGTGCAGCATCTCGGAGTCTTGATTCTGGACAATTTCGTTCCAGGCATCCTGGAAATTGTAAGCGATTTCATTGTTGTTGTTCCTGCACACGATGTTCAGCTCATCGCCAGCTGCATTGAAGGCGTCCAGGGCAGCGCGTTGCGCCGTGAGGAACATCATCATTCGGGCATCAAATTTGGCCACAGCATTGTTCAAAAGCGAAACGTTTGTATTAGTTAGCGGGGCCATAGGGCTGTCGAAGTTTTGAGTCTGAATTTTCGTTTCGAGCTTCGATTCAGCTGTGCTCGGCAAGGACGTGGACGAGGACGACAAGCAACGACTCGGAGTTATTGGACGCTTGCGCTTCACATACTTCCGAGGAACCAACGACTTGCGCTTCAGACTTGAGGCGTATGCCTTACGCTTTACTTTTGCCTGCCTACGATACTGGGCGAGTGAAGATTTTGAGGAAGTGCTGCTCCGAACCTCCGGCAACTCTGAACTCTGTGTTAGGGATTCGCCGGAGTCTCTCTCTTCCGTTAGCTCATCTGTATCCATTTGCAGATTAAGGGGTGGCAGTGGCACAGACAATTTTTCCACCGAGTAGTGAGCTGACTTCCTCCCACGAGTCTGTGAACTTTTCTTTCGGTTGCTGTCCTTCTTAAGCAGTTCCACCACCTTGACGAACCAGGGCAACAGATCAGAAGCGTTGCCATCGCAGTTGAGAATCATTGGGATGGATATCTGCTTCGGCTTCATATTTTTTTTCGCTGGCTTTCGGAATGCATTATTCCTGGGCTTCATATCGCGACCCCTTGCCATTCCTAGCTTAACCTAAATGATATTTGGGTTACTATAAAAATTTAAACTAAATTCTATTCGTGTTGAATAACAGTGTTAGGCGCTGTTGTGTTTGTGTAGTCATTGCCCGAAATAAAATAAGTTATTTGTCAAACAGACCACACCAAATAAGCTCGACTTTTACAAGATTGTCGACTGTTGCTGTGTACTAAAAATCTACAAATTTATTCTAAAAGAAATATATGTATATGTATAAATACCTATAATATTTAATAGCTATGAAATTAAATTATTTTTATAAAATATCCATTCTCATATATTGTGAATTATTTGTATTTTGCATATAGATAGATATAGATATAGATATAGATATAGATATAGATATAGATATAGATATAGATATAGATATAGATATAGATATAGATATAGATATAGATATAGATATAGATATAGATATAGATATAGATATAGATATAGATATAGATATAGATATAGATATAGATATAGATATAGATATAGATATAGATATAGATATAGATATAGATATAGATATAGATATAGATATAGATATAGATATAGATATAGATATAGATATAGATATAGATATAGATATAGATATAGATATAGATATAGATATAGATATAGATATAAATATAGATATAAATATAGATATAAATATAGATATATAGAAAATGGTATTTCAAGTTGGTTGGGAAATGGTATTGTGAAAATTGATCTAATGAGCAGAACAAATCAAGCCACGCCCCTTAAAGCATATATGTATATATATTTATATTCTGGATCTGTCCGTCGTTTCTCTCTTCTACCACCAGTCCATCTCTCCGCCCGTACATCTACCTGTCCGATCGTTAATCTGTTTGTGTGTGTAAGCGCAGCGATCTCGTATACAAGACAAGTTTGAGACTTGAAATGTTCGCCGTTTACTTATGTGTGTATACAAATTAATAACTTATCTTTGTTCTTCGATAACTTATCCCATTTCATTTATAAACGTAGCTTTATTTTGTATCACGATAACATAATATCTACTCATCATTCGAGATTGACTTATCACAGAGTGCCTAATAAAACATACTATATATAAACAGCCATATCTCACAGGAAACCATTTATTCCATATCCAACACAATAATTGAAACATTTTTTTATGGGACACTTAAAACTGACTTTCTTCTTTTTTTCTCTCTCTTTTTTTGTGATATGCTCGTGTCCTATTTGGTTTTTGTTAACAAAATAATTTAAGCCTAATCGCTGTCGTCAGGCGGCTGTTGCACTGGAGCCGAGCCGTCATTCATTTCAAGTACGATGGCAAGAACGTGGTCATCGGCAGGATTCAACTGGACGGTATCGAGCGGCAGCATATGGAACCCCTCGCCAGCGGCCAGCAAATCGATCTGTGCAAACATGGTTTGGGGCGGCAACGATGAGCCGACACTGACGGCTGCATCTGCCACGGACGGCGTGGGCCTAGGTCCGCGATGCGGCTGCTGTTGAGCCGGTTCCGGCGACGATTCCATGATGACCGCCTCCATAGTGCGCAAGGCGTTGATCAGTTCGCAACGCGATTGATATTCATTTGGCAAGTTCATCGGAATCAGGTTCGGATCGACGACCGGGATGCTGTATGAATATGGTGTTTGGGTTGCGCTTTGACGTGACTGCATCTGCTCGGTGACATCCATTGGAGGAGATATTGGCATCGTATTGTCGCCACGTGGTGCCCCCGTTAACTGGGACACCAAGCGAGCCAGTTGCCTGCGCTGCATCCGCCCCTGTGCCAAGTTGCGTTCGCAGACATTTAAGTAGCTGTGCAATATATGCAGGCTCTCCCGCGTGGACAACAGACGGGCTCGCCCAGATCTCTGAGCAGCGCCCGTACGATTTATACGTCCAGGGCGCGGATTTGCTTGTGTGTTGATGCCGCTGCGCCGTCTGCCAGCTGTCGTACTGCCACGAGCCCTGGTTCTTGGTCCACGCACCTGAGCCCTAGTAGTCCTTACTCCTGAATTGGTAGGCGTCACACGTCGCGCACGACCTGACGTATGCGTCGTATCCGCTGCGCCCCGTCGTCGACGTGAGTTGACTTCCCGCTTTGTAGCCATTGTTAATCGCTCTAACTAAATAACTATTTACTCGCTATATTTCGTGTTCTGTGTAAGCGTCTGTATGTAGCTAGCTCTTACTCCAAACTGATTTACAAAAATACTTTCCAATCGGAAGCATGCTCGTCCAGCCAACTATGTTCATAATTTTCATTTCAATTTCATTTCATGAGATCGACTAACAAATATATGCAGGGAGAAATTAATTTCTTAGAAATTAAACCAAAATACCATTACACTTTAAAACGATTAACTTACATTTATAAATATATATTTTTATAGTTGTTAAATATCATATTCTTCATTCACAGAAGTTGATATATATATATTTTTATACAAATCTTAATTAAAGTAAATTAATATCACCTAAAAAGGATTTTTATATTCTAATTTAATATTACAAATTTAAATTTAACATTATTTTAAAGTAGTAAAATATCACGCAGATTGCTGAAACATATTTCTAAGAGATACTTAATATTTATTACTAAAAATAAATATAATATTATTTAAAATTAAATTAAAACCAAATAAAATTTACAAAATTCAAATCTCACATATTTTGTTCGATCATAGTTGATCTAAGAGATTGATGCATATATATTTTTATTAAGATGCTAATTGATTTAATATAATAACTAAAAATATTTTTACTTTAAAATTTAGAAAATTAAATTTAATATGATTTTCAAAAATATTTAAACATTTTTTTGAGTAACTAAAATTTGTTCTTCTGCTGATCGAAGGGTGGATACATAAGTATATAATTATATTACAAAAATGTTTACCTATTTAAATTAAATATCTCCAAATAATATTTTTACTTTCTAATATAATATTTCGAATTAGAAATAAATTTAATATTATCTAAAAAAAAAATATTCTCATAAAAAAAAATTTCAAAATTCGAATTTCACACATTTTGCCAAACAACTTAATTATTTGCACTTCGAGATGCGAAAATGCTCATTAACAAATTGGCAGGCTCGGCTGAGGCTGTTATGCATATTGAATTAGCTTTGGCAAATTCGCAGAGCCTGCACCCCGGAATGTGCGAAAAGATCGTCGATGGCGAAACTGCGGCTGGCTTCACGCGAATATTGAATTACAAAAGGCAGCGAAAGGATCAAGGCGGACTAATTTGCATACGGCTCAGCTGAGGATAACACAAATGGAACAAAGTCAGGCGAAAAAATCATTTGCATACAACTGGGTGCCATATAAATGTATAAAGTTTATTTCTTTAGGGTCTAATCAAACAAAACAAGGACAAATACGCAGCCATTGGGACGAGAAGACAGGAAGCACACGCTGTTGTTTGATTTATGGTTTGGGAAATTAACATAAAATGAAATCAAAACATTATAAATGTTTTCATTTGCGCTCGGGGCACGTCGACCTGAACTTGAATTATATATGCAAATAGCTAATGAAACAAAGTCATCTCGATTGCCCGCCCCACCCCGCCTCACTTACAATCCGCGAATATCCTCGAAGGACGCACGCTTCGCACGACGCGCACGCTCAACATGACAACTAATGGGCGTTTTGTTTATGGTCGCAACCTCAAACCCTCATTAGGGTCGTGCCCCTGGGAAACCCTTTCATGAAACATACGTTTTTTTTCATACTTTCAATTATTTATAATCAGCTTAGCATAAAATAAAAAAACTATTGCAAAAAATGGATTTGAAATAGTTGAGTACTTGGCTGAAAGGCTTCTGACTGCTCCTTTAATTGTGCATAAAAAATCATTATGGGCTTACGGGTTTGTAAAATTAAAAAAAAAAAAGAATAAAGAAAGGTATTTAGGTGTTTATATCTATATATAAAGTGTCAGCTCGCCTTACGTTTGAGTGAGTAAAGCATAAATAGGTCTGTAAAAACCGCTCAATACTGAATTGTTAAGGAATTTATACATTATTTTAATTTTGTATTACAATCATTGAAAATTGAACACCATGAAAATTGTCTGACTGAGTAGAAGATGTGTATCAGGCAGAAGTTGGCGTAGAAGACGCAATAAACTGAATATATTTATCATCAGGATGGTCGAGTTTATCTAGCCCTGTTCAACTGCGTTTTCATTCATCCGTTTGTCCGTCCGTCCGTCCGTCCGTCTGTCATAAAAGCCAGTGAAATTTTTAATATATACTCGTGTATACCATACGAAATCACTTTTTTTAGCTATGCCATTTACTTTATTATGGATAACTATCGATCACTTGGTTCGTTTTTTAAGCGTAGTTGGAAGACCATACACACCAGAAAAATCAACTTCATTGTGGGGGACTGCTATTATGAATACTTATTTTGTGTATATTTTGAATTCTGGATACAACATGCATTCTCTTCACTCTAATTCCACAAAAAGTTATTTCAAACAACGCACAAGTATTCGAAGGACTATTTTCAATTTTTGAGGCAAGGCAGAAGAAGAAGAGGAGGTATTTATTGAAATTACTATATATTTCATTGGCTGAATAATAAATTAGCATAACTATCAAGCAATCTAGTCTCAAGTCAAGTCAATGAAAAGAACATTTCCTATGTCTCTTCTTGAAATGTACATAATCATGAAGGCAAGGTATCTGCGCCTTTATTGATGGCAATAATTTTTATTGATATTGCACTATAAAAAATTCAAAATTCGACAAAGGTTTTCGCACAACTACATTTTAGAGAAAATCTAGATTTTTTGGCAATAAATGCTTAGAGCTTCTGCATTATGTTCGCAGTGGATTTAATAAGTAAAATATTATTTTGCCACAGAGCCCACAAATTTTATCAAACAATATTATTACACTGGGCATGTTTTGTGATAGATTTATATAATTTCTAAAATTCCAATAAAATAGTAAGAAATCTGTTTTTTTAACAAGAAAATCTTCTCTTTTTGTTGAGCTCTGCTCTTGGCTCTTGCTCTTTGTTCTTTTGTTTTTTGATTTTTTTCAGGCAATTTACACGCTGACCCACCCCGTGACACATATTGTGGGACATGCGTGACACTCGGCCGCAACGCTTGGGTCAGCTCGTCGCGCATGCGTCCTGGACTCATTGAGGCGCACATTAAGCGCGCCTCATTTGCGCCGAGGCGTTTGTTCTCTTTGTGGCGTGTCCTTTTGAAGTGGGCACGCTAAATAGTTTTGGATGAACATTTCGGCACATTGTTGTGGGTTTTATTGTCGCAACATTTGACGTTGAATGCGCACAGCTTTTGCCACGTATCATAAATTAAATAGTTAATCGTTTTTTTTGCATCTCTGCAGCTGGATCCTGTGACTGCTCTGATGGACAGGATGTGTCAAAAGCCAGCACCAAGTCACACTTGAGCATTTGACGCACAAAGATCAACCAAAATGATGCTGGCCTCAACGACCCTCCAAGATCAGCGGGCTGATCATGTCAAGCATATATCAATTAGTTAAACTTCATTGAATATAGTCTGTAATATAGGGAAATCGTATATAGGGAATTTAGTGAAAAAAAATCCCTCAGATCCCTCACATCCTCAGATGGCTTGCCTAAAGAGGATAAAAGTATGCATTTGGGTTATTTATTATATATTTTCAAAAAACTTAAGAAATTAATTTAAGTATGTGACTTGTATATCAAATTTATAAATTTTTAATATTTTTATTTTTAATTTCAAAAGAATTTTAAGAAATGCCTTCTAAATGGCGCCATCTACAGGTAAATTATAGCCCATAACTTGTTGCCAGATGTGAAGCAAACTACTTAATCATATTTTTAATACTGAAAAGCTAAAGAATTTGCATGAATTGAAATTTAAAATAAATAAATTCACAAGAATATATATATTATTGCATACTTTCTTCAACTTAAAATGCATTCAAACAGCTGATGCGCATAAAGCGCCATCTATATGCTGTTTTTATCAACAGTGCATTGTCCGCGACATGTGGCGGTTGGCTATTAACATAATCGATAAGTTCGCTTACGTTGTCGGTACTTGCAGTGTGCAACAAGTCGGCACAGATATTTTTATACAACCTATTATTTTAATTAATGTAATTTTCAAGTTAAAAGTGCATACGAATCTTCTTTTTTTAAACTATATTAAGTTAATAACACATACAACGAACTGAGCAGACAAATATCAGTGTAAACATGTCGTCCAGAATACTATGTGCAATCGGCCAAATTGCCAGATATCAATTACTGCACAATAAATGCTCTAGAGGTAATTTAACAATAATAACTATTAATGTGTGTATGTAAAGATAAAACAAGATAAAACATAGCTTCTGCATACATAGGAACGATAAACAATGTATGTAGAGCTTTTTATTAGTCGTCGTGGTATTGGCAATCAGAAAATGGACTTTGAACTTTGTACTGTTTTTGCGGCTGCCGCTGCCGCTGCTGCCAGAGATAATGCAAAATTTTGGACCGGCGCAGAAAATCTAGTTTTGTAGCTACTTTACCAATATTAATTATATACTCGCAGCATATCCGGCAACAGTGCAACTGCAGCGTCGTCTAATGTCCACAAACCCGGCCCCAAAGATCGCACCGGCTGCTGCCGCTTCTGCGTCTGCGTCCAATAAGCATCTGCACACTCGGATAGTGGATGGAGTGCTGGTTATTAGGATCGATTCACCCAATGTCAAGGTCAACTCCCTGAGCAACGAGGTGAGCGATGAGTTTGAGCGTGTCCTCAAAGATCTCGAGACGAATCCCGCGGTTAACTCGGCTGTACTTATATCGGGCAAGCCGGGCTGCTTTATAGCCGGCGCTGATATTGGCATGCTGGAGGCTTGTCAGACGGCCGAGGAAGCAACCCTCATCTCGCATGGCGCTCAACTGATGTTCGAGCGCATGGAGCGCAGTCGCAAACCCATTGTGGCCGCCATCAGTGGCGTCTGCCTTGGCGGCGGCTTGGAACTGGCTCTAGCCTGCCACTATCGCATTGCCACCAAGGATAACAAGACGAAACTCGGTCTGCCAGAGGTTATGCTGGGTCTGCTGCCCGGCGGCGGCGGTACTGTTCGCCTGCCCAAGCTCACGTCCGTACCCACTGCCCTCGACTTGGAGTTGACTGGAAAACAGGTGCGCGCTGATCGTGCCAAGCGCTTGGGCATTGTCGATCTGCTCGTCGATTCTATTGGACCTGGTCTGCAGCCCGCCGAACAGAATACCATGGACTATCTGGAAAAGACAGCTATACAAGTGGCCAACGATTTGGCCAGCGGAAAACTTCGCGTGAGTTCGCTAACAACCGAAAATTTGAGATAAAATCCTCAATACTATTTTATTTCCAGATCAATCGCGAGAAAACTGGTTTGGTCAATAAGCTGCAGTCGCTCGTCATGGAAACAGACTTTGTCAAGAACAAAATCTTTGACACCGCACGCAAGCAGGTGATGAAGGCTTCTGGAGGTCTCTATCCCGCGCCCCTGAAGGTAAGCCAACTACGAATTTGATCTCTTTTTTCATGAATTCTAATGCTCCGCTCTATAGATTCTCGACGTGATTCGCGCTGGCGTTGACAAGGGCGTCGATGCCGGCTATGAGGCGGAGCGTAAGGGCTTCGGCGAGCTGTCCGCTACACCCGAATCGAAGGGCCTCATCGCTCTCTTCCGCGGCCAGACCGAGTGCAAGAAGAATCGCTTTGGCAAGCCGCAGCGGCCCGTCAAGACTTTGGGCGTGCTTGGCGCCGGCCTCATGGGCGCCGGCATCGTGCAGGTCTCTGTGGACAAGGGCTACAACGTTGTCATGAAAGATGCGACTGATGCTGGTCTCGCGCGCGGCATCGGACAGGTGCAGAAGGGTCTGGCCACGGCCGTTAAACGCAAGCGCATCTCGAGTCTGGAACGCGATCAGACCCTGGCGCACCTACTGCCCACGCTGAACTACAACGACTTTAAGACTGCAGACATTGTGATCGAGGCTGTTTTTGAGGACATTAAGATAAAGCATCGTGTGATCAAGGAGCTGGAAGCTGTCGTGCCAGAGCACTGCGTCATTGCCACCAACACCAGCGCCATTCCCATAACAAAGATAGCTGCTGGCAGCTCACGTCCCGATAAAGTGGTTGGAATGCATTACTTCTCGCCCGTGGACAAAATGCAGCTGCTGGAGATCATTACACATCCCGGCACCTCCAAGGACACCGTTGCCCAGGCCGTTGCCGTGGGTCTTAAGCAGGGCAAAGTTGTGATCACTGTGGGCGACGGACCCGGCTTCTATACCACGCGTATTTTGGCTACCATGTTGTCCGAAGCCATTAGGTGAGTCTTTCGTTTAGTTATCCCAGCAAATGCTAATCTGCTTTTGTGTAGACTGCTGCAGGAGGGCGTGGATGCCAAGGAATTGGATCAGCTCACCAAGAAGTTCGGCTTCCCAGTGGGCGCAGCCACACTGGCCGATGAGGTTGGCATTGATGTGGGCTCCCATATTTCCGTGGACTTGGCCAAATCCTTCGGTGACCGCTTCAGTGGTGGCAACTTGGAAGTGATGCAGGATCTGGTAATGGCAGGTTTCTTGGGCCGCAAGTCCGGCAAGGGCATTTTCTTGTACGATGGCCAGAGCAAGGGCAGCCGTCAAGTGAACACTGAAGCTCTGGAGATTGTGAAGCAGAAGTATTCGCTGGTGTCCAAGGGCGCCAATACTCCTGAGGATTTAACTTTGCGCATGGTCTCTCGCTTTGTCAACGAAGCTGTGCTCTGCCTGGAGGAGAAGATCCTCGACAGCCCATTGGAGGGAGATGTGGGTGCTGTATTCGGACTGGGCTTCCCGCCATTTTCAGGCGGACCCTTCCGCTGGGTGGATCACTACGGCGCTGGCAAGCTGGTCAGCAAAATGCAGTCCTATGCCGATCTATATGGAGCTCCCTTTAAGCCAGCCCAAACACTCATCGACATGGCCAAGGATCCAGCCAAGAAATTCTATCCCAAGACTACCGCTGCGAAGTTGTAAACGAGACAAAACTAAAACGAAAAAATTAGCTTTAAAGAGAATTATGAATTATGAATTATATAGCGTTATTTCGAATGCATTTCTCACCAAGAATTTTTGGAGCAGCAACCGTCTGCCGCCGCAATAGCTGTTGAAGTTCTGAAGCCTTACAATAAACTAAAAACATTTAATATTTTCAAACATTCATTTATTTCTTTGACACGAGTTTTAGGAATCTCTCGCCTTAGCCTAAACTGCAACGACTTTGTACATCAATTCTATATAGCTTAACCTAGATACATACTACTACATAACATCCATTTCTATATACAAAGCGGCTTAGACTATTCAATATTTCCTAGACAAACACAACAAAAATAAGCATTGCAGCAGCCGAGAGCTTCCACATTGAAGTTAATATCTACAACTAGCACATTGAGCACACGACACTTGGACACCGAACATCGAAGTGCTGAAGAGCTGTGAAACCAACTAAGAAGAAACAATTGCTCATTTAACATAAGAGACTTCAAGCAAAAATTTAAAAATGCTATTTTAAATAGTCAAAAAATAAAATAAATTAAAAAATTCAATTTCGAAAAAATTATAAAATAAAATAAATATAGAAAAAAAATTTAATTGAAATAATTTAAAACGCTATTTTAAATGGAGTAAAAAAAAAATTAAAATTAAATTTCGAAAATATATAAAAAAATTAAAAAATGCTATTTTAACGGGTGTCAAAAAAATAAATAAAAATTAAATTCCAAAATATTTAAAAGAAAATAAAATTTAAAAAATTGAAATATCATTTTAAATGGAGTCCAAAATATATAAAAAAAAAAAAAATTATAAAATGAATTTCCAAAATATATAAAATTAAATTAAAAAAATAAATAAATAAAAGATAACAAAAACAAACAAGTGTCACGTGTTTACTAACACTCGATACAAAAAATCTGAGCTATTTTAAAAGTATCTAATCTTATTTCACAATTGCAGTAAGTTTTCAGTATAAATTGTTTTTGGCATTCTTGCTTGAGTCTCCCAGCTCTACCTCCTTGAGCCAGCCGCCCAGCTCTCAGCACTTAAAATTAGTTCAAGATTATCTAACTAAAGCTCTTAAATCTTATACTTATATTCGCGACCGGAAGTGCGGCGTTGAAATCGACCTGCTGTGCTGTTGCCAGCTGAGACGCCGCCAGCCGCAGAGCTGCCGCTGCCGCCGCCATTAGGAACACCACCGTTCAAACGCTCCAGCGACGGATAGCGCTCCACAACATCGTCGATTAGTTCTAGTATGCCAATTTTGAATTTGCGTCGTTGCTGCGGCGTCAGCGCCGCAATGTCCGGCAGAATGCTGCGAAAGAATTCCATGTCAGTGTGCTCCGTTGCGCTGAGTCCGCCAAAGTAGGCGACGCCACTGCCTGTTGCATCGCACTCGGTCTTGATCCGCTTGGCGCTGCTCGGCTCGAAGTGGGCCGCATGCTGTTGCTGCTGCTGCAAGTGATGGTGATGGAGCACGTGGTTATGGGCATGTTGCAGCTGATGATGCAACGGTGTGGAGGATGCATCATTGTATATCAAATCCTGTCCAGACTCGGCCAGCTGCACGTCAGGTATGAAGTTCTGTAAGCTATTCGCACTCGCCGTTTCGCTGTGCGCCGGCGAGCTGGGAGCAGCGTGCACATTCGAGCCGGGTGTGGGCGCAGTGCGCTGCACTCCCAGCGTTGCGGCTATGGCCGAATCAAATGCATCGATGGTCTCCTCGTCGTCGTTCTCAGACAGCGACTGCTTCAGCTCCAAGGACTCATTGAGAGCAACATTGTTATTGTTGTTGTTGCAGTACAAATGCTCCTGCTGATGCTGATGCTGATGCTGCTGCTGCTGCTGCTGCAAGTGCTGCTGCGAGAACTGATAGAGACTAGCCAAGCCCGCATTGCCGTCTAATGAGTTGCGCGTCGACTTGAGGAAGGGCAACAGGAACGCCATATGCTCGGTCAGATAATACGGTTTGTGCTGTGGCTCCGACCCACTCTGCTGCTTGATATACCGCGAGAGACAGGCACGCAGATTCCTCCATCGCTCCTTGCAGTGTATCACTGAGTTGGGGGCGAGAAGCATCTATTTATAGCAACTGATGACTAGATAAATTAATAACATACCACTCTCACGTGTCTCTTTTGATATAAGCGCCCAGGCCTTCTCCTGGTTGTCTCTATAAAGTGCAAAGTGCAAGAAGGTATTAGATACGTCACATCACATTATGCAGCGGACCTTAACTGATTTGCTTGAAATTGTAATCTTAAAGTCACAGCAACATGTAATTCTTGAAGTCTATTTAGAAATTCTACATGACATACTTCTCATGCACTCTTAAGATCTAACTAATCTAATCTAATAACATAAATTCGACAACTGAACTCACACTAGGTTGAACGATGTGGAATAAAAATGAAACAAAATTTAAAAGCCATGTTGATATGATGACTAGCTGCAATGTCTTCATATCAACATGGCATTTAAATTTTGTTTCATTTTTATTCCACTAATCACACTCCGATCTCTAAGTCTACATATGTTATCGTAACTGGAATTTTGGTTAACTTGTACGAATTACCAAGACTCAGTTTAAATATTTAGTGGCTATTAGTCATAATCCCAATCCTAATTAGTCCTCAGTTCTCAGTCAACTCACATTCTCATCCTTAGAGATGATATAGAGATATATAAGAATTTTAGGCAATGTCTATAGACATCCCATCTCTAACCGTTCAGCCTATACTACTTAGCAGTGTCAACATCTGATAAACTAGGTTTACGAATTCAATTAATGGTTTCACACTCCCATCTCTAAGTCTACATATGTTATTCTAACCCAAATTTTTGTTAGTTTGTCCGAATTACCATGCCTCAGTTGAAGTATTGAGTTACTATTAATCATCAATCTCAATCACAATCATGAATCCCCTTGCATGACTCACGCACTGATCTCTAACCCTTCAACTTAACATTCTCAACATCTGATAAAGTAGGTTTACGAATTTAATTCATCGTCTCACGCTACCATCTCTAAGCTAGTTAGGTTAGTTTACTTGTTCGTTCATCTATTAACCAATTAATCGACTCACGCGCCCATCGCTAGCTCACCTGTTGCGATACTCGGGCACTTTCTTGTCGTAAAGACAGCGATGCGTGCGCACCAAATTAACGAATCGTATGTTGAAATCCTCGTCCGCTTGCATGACACGATTTGTTGATCCTATGGCCGCTGTTGTTGCTGTCGGGCTGTTGTATAGAGTTGCTGCTGTTGCTGATGTTGCACGCTCGCTGTCCCCTTGTCGATTGTTGTTATCGCTGTTGTTGTTGTTGTTGTTGTTACTGGTACTACTGCTGGAGCTGGTGTTGTTGCTGGCGGTGGTATTGCTGTTGGGCGTTGAGGTGGTCATATTCGTTCCACTCGCTTTTCTTGTTGTTATTGTTGTTGTTGCTGTTGTTGCCTTGTTTATTGTTGCAGCCTGTTAATTACAGAATTTGCAATTAGTTTGCTGTTTAATGCTGCAATGCTGCTGCTGCCATGCTGATAACAACAGCAACTGCAACTGTGTTGTGTTGTTGCTGTTGCTAGCAGTCAGAACCAGAGAAACGTTTATTCAATACGATTAGAAGTTCTGTTTCAAAGTGTGTGTGCTCTGTTTGGCTGGCTGGCTGGCTGGCATGCGAGTGTGTATTGGTGTTGCTGCTGTCTCAGCGCCAGCAGCGGACGACGTGAGAGAGCTTTTGCAATTGATATATTGTTGTTGTTGTTGCTGTTGACGCGCTGTTGCTGCTGCTGCTGTCGTCATAACTCTGTATATAAAACACTGGACGCTGTTGTCGCTGTCGTTGTTGTTGTTGTCGTTGTCGTTGTTGTTGTTGTCGTTGTTGTATTTGCTTTTATTTTCAAAGCAGTTTCGTGACATTTGTGTTCGACGTCGACTACAACATGAGCAACATTGTTTGCTTTTCGTATTATTATAGCCACAATAACAACATCAACAAGAATAACAGTCATAAAGGAAATAATAAGAATAACAGGCAATTCGGCTGTATTTATTTTTTATTATTGTAACAAATTTTTGCCATTCTTTGCGCCGCACACACACACACGCATCTATGCGCTGTTGTGATAACAGCAATAGCTCTCTGGGCTTTGGAGCTGATGTATTCACAGCAATTCCTATTCACTCACCAAATGATTCGTTTAATGATTCGACTGCCTGCATACCCGACTGACTGTTATTGCAACTGCTCAGCTGCTTGTTGCGACTACCTGTTTTGATTCTAATCAACCCACTCAGCTTTGCACCACCACCTCACGCTCTTCCAGTCTCTTTATGCTGCGCTCTGTCTTCATAAATCGCACTCGCTCTCCCTCTACCTCTCTCTTTCTCTCTCTCTCATTGCCTGTCTCTCGCTAAAATCTTTTACACATTTTCCCGCCACTTTCAGCACCTTGCGCTAAGCCCACCAGTTTTGCACACAAGCAACGTGCGCACAGTGGGCTGGCAGCATGCAACATGCCCAAATATTAAATACATAAATAATTTGTTCTGATCTGTAAAATTAATCTGATTATATAAGATATTTGTTAGCTGTCTAATTATGTCATCAATCTGTAATCCATAGTTCCACAGCACATACATATTTATTAAACCCAATTATAAGCCTCTTTAATTAGCCGCTCATAAAAGTTTTATTAATACAAATTACTTTTAATTTTGTTATATTTGCACAATTTTGTGCGCAATAACTGTGCGCTATATTCAGCCCACTGTAGTTGTGGCTCACAGTTGTTATGTTGTTTTTGTCATCATTATTATCAACATTGCCAACTTCATTATCATCTTCTACGCTGCGCGCGTGTTTCAGTTCTGGCTGTTGTTGTTATCGTTGCTGCTGCTGCCGTTGTTGTTGTTGTTGTTGTTGCTGTTGTTATTGCCATTGCTGCTTCTGCTGCTGCTGTCGCTGTCGTATGTTCTGTATTATTCGTCATTTGTTCTTGTTGTTTTCGTTAGTTTTGTTTGTTCGCCTTTAACAGTTGCCAGCGTCGCTGACGCAGCACCAGCAGCAGCGGCAGAGCAGCAGAGGCTTTGTTGTTGTAGTTGCTGCCGCTGCTGCTGTTTGCTGAATTTCTGTAGTTGTTGTTGTTGTCTTACCGCCTGCGCAACGGTTATTATTGTAGCGGTGCTCGTTGTTGTTGTTGTTGTTTAAGAATGACAAGTAGAAGAGAGAGGGCAGACAATAAACTAGCGAGCAATATTAATTGTGATTTGTCTATTAACATAAAATACGTACGTTATTTGTAAACACAAATAACTATTGTGCATACATCTACATACATACGTATGTATGTATTTAAATATGTGCGAATGTATTTCTATGTGTATTTGTACTTTAACACACTGACTAAAACAACAACACACGAAAAGTACAGCAACGTGCAAAACAAGAAAACACAAAAACAACAACCTCTGAATATTTCTAAAGCTAACAAAACACACACAAAACTTGCAGAAATTCCCGGCAGCCCCTTCGACAAACCGCTGCCCCCTGTCCGATGACAGCAGCAGCAGCAGCAGCAGCCGCAGCAGCGAAGGCAAAGGCAATAACTTTGTTAGATAGAACAACAACAGTCGCAGCAGCAGCAGCAACAACAACAAGAGCTACAAAAACAAGCAAAGCATCAGCAGCAGCAGCAACAAAAGGCACAAACACACACATATATACATACATACATACATATATACACAATACATTGGCACACAAACAGTTACACTATGGCATATAGAATTTTTCTTGTTGGTGAATTGTTGTTGCTTATCTAGCCAAGGCATTGTTGCTGCTGTTACCCTTGTTGTTGTTGTTGCTCTGGTGGTTTTTATTTTACTATTTCGAAAACATTTTCATTTCAAACGCGTTGTTTATTTTACCTGTACTGTGCAATATGCGTCCGGACCGCTTGTTAAAAAACCGTTTCCCAAAGAATTTCAAATCGCGCTTATTTTTGAAGCCAGTTCAGTTCGCGCACACAAAACGGCGCCAAAAAATGTCCGCGACGGTGGCAGCGCTGATGACTGCAACAGCGACAGCGACAGCGACTGCGAATGCGACTGTGACAACAACAGCGACGAACGACTGACGTAACATACAATAAGTTGCAATTTTAATTTCGTTTTCAGTTGTCGTATGTTTCACGTTTCAAGCGACGAAAGCGACTAAACACACTCAGATACTCGGTATCTATCAGCTACAGTAGAACACAACAGAGCAACAACAACAATAACAGCCTCAGCAGAAGCAGCAGTCGAAGCAGTGGCAGAAGCAGGCGAGCAGCGGCAACGATGTACAGTGGTACGCCGTTTACATTTCTTGACCAATTTTTCAATTATTACTTTAAAATATTTTCAATAATTGTGTAAATGTTTCAGGAGTAAATTAAGAATAACTGTATGTATAACAAATATTTATTAAATAAATATCAATATATATTTGTATGTCAAAATATTAGAAATGTATGTACATATATAGTTTAAGATGTCTTAGCTATGTATTCTAAATGAAATTCTGATTTTTTTTTATCCTATATTATCTATAAAAACATGTATATTTAATATTAATAAATAATCATTATTAAACAAATATTAATAAAATAAAAAATAGAATCAATTTTACAGACAGTAAAGGAAAATTACTCATAGCTATAAATATATATGAAATTTAGATTAGGATACCTTAAACAGTTTCTGATATTGTTACATTACATTCATTGCTCTCATAGTAAGACATATTTCATTTGTTTCATAAATTCAGTAGTTATTTTGAAAGCTCAGCTGCTTTGCTCCTTCCTTTCTAACTGCTCCACTGTGCGTCGAAAACAGCAAACAGAGAACAACGCACAAAACGCTGCTCTCTTTCTCTCTCGCACATAGAAACACACCAACACACACATACATATATATATATAACGCAGACGAATGAGCGGACAACAGCTGGCAACAACAAAAGTACAACTTTTTATTGTTGTTGTTGCTGGCGAACAACAAATAATACAAACAATACACACATACACACGAGCACACAAACACACGCACAGAGGCAGAGACAAAACAGCAACAGCAGCAGCCGCAGCAGCAGAGCAACGGCAACTGCGCGCTACAAAATGCAAAGAGACAGAGACACAAAGCAGAAACGACGAAACGACGAAACTAACGACGACAGCAGCAACAAAAATGTGCTTCACTGTGGTCTCGATGCCCACCAAATATAATTGATTTACGTTAACAACATATTAGTGAATATGTTGATCAATATTATAGTGACTAATTAGTTTAACTAATTGAGTAGATTATTTTTAATATAGGCAATATGTATACATATTTTATATAGTACATATTCATAATTATAATCATTTCAAGTACTATTAACAGTGTTTTCAATTATTTAGACTGATATGTATAAATTTATTGATATCAAATTTTCTTATATCTGATAATATTTCATACTTGATTTCGCTTATCGTTTACCGCAACGCATTAGTTTTGTGATCGTCTTCTTTTCGATTTACTGTTACCTGAATGCACACATTAACAGTGCCTGCCATATGATTCGTATTCATGTTTCCAACCCCCTATACCAATGTGCATCTTCCCCTGCGAAGTCTATATGTATGTGTGCTCTCTAGTTTTTGCTATTTGTACGTGTGTATGTGTAGCTCCACTTCAAATGAGTTTCTGACTCTCAGCGAACATTGAAACACAGAGAGCGCAGCAACAGCTCTCAGAATAAACAAAATGCCAAGCAAACAAAAAAAGAAAAAAAAATACGCAAAATATTCTGGTGCTGGTGTTGTCGATGATGTCTATGCTGATGTTGTTGTTGTTTTGAAAAGTTATGTTCTGTTGCTGTGCTACGAAATGTATGAGCAAAAAGCTTTTCGTCCAGAGTAGTTGTTTACATTGTGCAGGGTGCAGTTAAGTTTTCTTAGCTTTCATGGAATAGGAAGCGCTTCAAGATTAAAAATTGTTTACAAATTTCAATAAAAAAAACAAACATTTTGAAGTAAACAATACGAAAACATACATATAAATTTAAACAAGATGAAATCATACACGAAGTTTTTTCTTTTCATTTATATCATATTATTAGTACTATTTTTATTAATTTGAGATCACATAAATTAACACTTCATTTTATTTCGATTGTTATTGTAGCCTTGAGCAATAAAGCTTTTGTGAAAGCCCACCTGAGCTTATCATTTCAAGAAATTTACGTTCGTTTCTTAATGATTTGTTTACAACTTGGTTGGCTTGCAATTTGCCGCAAGCATACGTTTCAGCTTTTGACCAGCTCGCACTCGTCCTCTGACCACATGCCTCGCACACAGTCGCACGTTTCCCAACATTTACCATGCCATTGAAAGCTTATCTACTGATGCGTGCGCGCAAAAATTCAATAAAAAGGAGGCTCGTTTCTGTTTTGGCCTACATGCACAACAACACAGGCGCGAGCTGACACGAGCCGAGCTGCCGAGTTGCCGAGCTGTTCACCCGAAGCCAAGCCGAAACTTGGTCAGCAGTGGAAGCTTCAAGTGCAGTTCCGTTTCGGCGGCGCTTTAAAGCTAAACAAAATTCGTGTCGTGCCCTCAGTTGGCACAGGACAGTCGAGATAGGCGCTAGTCCTTGCGGGCGCCTCTAAGCACACAACGCATTTTCTTGTTGCTGTGTCAGTTACGCGCTGTGCGTTTGACTTAGTGTGTGTGCGTGTGTGTGCGCGCGTGTATGTCTGTGTGCATCCAAATATTGGTCATGAATTATTAACAGCACTGAACTGAAAAATTTGTAATACAGCCCAGCAAGCCAAGCCGGATAGCAAAACGTAAGCAAAATAAATAAAATTAAATGAAAAGATAACTGTAAAACTAGCTAGCACAAAAAGACTTTTAATGCCGTTGCAATGCAGCTTCTGTCGAATGCATTTCTAAAGCGCATTTTGCGCTTTTGCCTACTCTCTCTCTCTCTCTCTCTCTCGCTCGCTCACTCTCCTTACCTGTGCTCATTCTCTCCGTATTTCTCTCTCACTTTTTCTCCCACTCGGCTGCTGCTGCTCTCTAGCAGTGTAGAGTTTCGATTTCGTTAGAAAATCGAAGTAAGCTGTTGGGGGCATCGTTGCTGCGGCTACCTGTAGATGCCACACACACGCGCACATATAAAATGCATGAGTGTGTGTTGGTGAGTGTGCGACTATGTGACAGTGGCCAGGCGAGTCCTTGAACAGGGTTTTATTGTAAAAACATCATTGTGACGCCCTCTTGCCAGCTCTCATTTCCGACTGTAATTAATCTATAATTCAAGGTCCAATAAGTCCGTCACGAAGGTTAAACATGACAAACTGCTTCTCAGGCTTTATGTGCTTTACTATGCTTAATTTGCTGCCTGCTTTTCAATGAGCTCAACGGCAACTGAGAAAGACAAGTAGCTATGAAAGTTTTTGCTTTTACCCAATGGAATTTGCGCCATATGATAAGATAATTTGTGAAAGCTGAGCTAAGGCTTAACAGATCAGATTATTATATATAAGGAGAAGGAAAAATTAATTTACCTAACTTGAAATTCAATTTATACATAAATATAAGCAAGCTAACTTGTTGGGCTTTCATTTAAATGGAAAATGTAAATTATAATAAATTTAAATACATTTTGAGCATATAGACAACATGTCGCTACTCGAATTGTTATTAATGGCTTCTGTAGGCCACAGCGAAAGCAGCCATGTAGAAAATTAAAGCAATTGTCTCTGGTGTCATGCAAGCAACATGCTCAAAGCATAGTCCATATATCAACATGAACATATTTTGAATATAATTGTGATTCTGTACACATACAGACACACTCATCCTCATGCACAAATTGTCAGAAAAAAAATATTTAAAAATTCAAGCAATGCTTCAAGGAAGAAATCCTGCTCGACGCAGACACAACCGCAACTATGAACGCTAAACATTATCAAAACGCCTCCTAAAATTCCTACACACGCACACATACTCAGTACGCTCACACGCTTGGTGTTTTAAAAAACCGCATTACGCATACGCCATGTTGGTATTGAGGCAGTCTGGCAACTTCGAAGCGCGCCATAACAAAAACAAACAAACAAACAAAGAAACGAAGAAGAAAAAGCTTTTCATTGCTGGCCATTAGTGCTCACACACACACACACACTCTCTCACTTCCCCCTCTGTGCCTCTGCCTCCCTCTCTCTTTTTCTCGCTCATGCTCTTCTTAAGTGTTGCCTCCTTGCAGTTGAAAAAATAAATGAGAGTATTTTTTTGGTTTTTGGGTTTTTCCTGCTCTGCGCCGCAGTTGCCGTTGCCGTTGGCGTCGACGTCAGCGTCGCCGCCAGCAGACGAAAACATTTTCACTTGAGTCGAAAATTTCAATGATTTTCGTGTCGCTTAGTGTGAAACGAACCAACAACTAAAACGAAACGAACGCGCGCGTAAAACACAAACAGAAACACAAAAGCCACCAACACCAACATCCACAGAAAAATAAAAAAATAACAACGCATACAAATTAACATTTAGTTTTCTGCACACCTGACTGTCACACCGTATATTATAAAAAACATTCTCGATACAAAATTAACAATAATTGTGTGAGAAATTCACATTTCTAAGCCGATTGCATTGAGCATTAACGAATCCGAAACAAAAGAATCCACAAGTAGCTGAGCAGCATATAAATAAAAACCTATAATATATATATAGTAGCCTATATACGTACCGTCGGATCCATTAGAAAGACGCGACAACTGCATTCGACATTGGATGAATTGTAAAACGTGTCGTACATAAATATATATAACTATATAATATATATAACTATATAAACTATATATCCACTTGTTCAATTTCTTTTTTGGATTTTGTGATCGAATGCAATTGAATTTGTCATCGTGTGTTTGGAAATATTTGCATAGTAAGTGTATTTATCTTCATGAATTTTATTGCTTAAATAATAAATATATCATATTTTATTTTTCACTTCTATAATAAATATTTGATTACAATAATTACTTAAATTATAATACAGTTAGACCCATTTCTAAACCCTTGAACTCGAAGTTTATTGCGACTTAGTATTATCTACGCAGGTCACTTATCTGTGTACGAAAAATATGAGATATTTAGTTTCAAATTTACTTCAATATATGTTTGCTTTCTAAATGCTCATTGTTTGTTACTTATTTATTTATTATTTATTCAAACTCTAAAAAATTCCTAGTAAATTTAAAATTTGCATTCCAAAATTGTTTAAAAATATTTTTTTGCTTTATATATAAAGTGTCCTAATTGAAATATTTTAAAATTCCAAAAAAATATTTATTCACTGATTTTTAAGCATTTCTATTCTATTTATATAAATTATATTTATTATTATTTATAATATAATTGATTAAAATTCTAAAAGTTCATTGTAATTTCCAACTATAACTTGAACATTTTTTAATTCCCAAAAAAGAGCACCAAAATAATTTTGAAAAAAATTCCAAGTATTTTATTTTTTTTTTTCGAAAAACAGTAAAATAATTTTTTTTTTAATATTTATTTAATTTTATATTTTTGTATATATGCAAACAACTTTTAGGCTTTATACATACATACTATATTTGATCTGTATTTGGATTGTTTATGTTTTTCGATTCCAAGTAATCGATTTTCAATGGAAAAATTTATAAATAGTCAAATACGGAAGAGTAAAATTGTATTTTTAGATTTTAAAAATGTTCATTCAATTGTGATTTACAAATCATATTTTATTAAGAGATTTTCAACAGATCTATTCAATACAAAAGTGCCAGCTGCCAAATTTTCTTATTAAGAGAAGAAAGGCTTGACTTGTAGCAGTTGTAAAACTAATAATATTTGTATTATTCCTGTCACTAATTATATCTAATTACCTATGCGCACTTGATCTATTTTTATTGCTTATTCATTTCTGATTCATGGGACGTCACCTAGTCAAGTCTATATATAAATCGCAGCCAATTGAAGTAGAAAGCCACCTGCTGCTCCACACACACACCACCTCTGTTTTCTTTTTTCAGTCTTCCTAGCTCCAAGCTTTACTGCTTGAATATTTGATCAAATTAGTCGCGTTCTGATAAAAAGAATCGAAATAACAAAGATTTTCAGTTAAAAGTGTGCGTCAGCTTTGCCTGCCATGCCAGCCATGCCAGCCATACCTTACCTTGTTTACAATCCATCCCATAACCCAATGCTGCTTTGTGCATTCGTCTTCTCTTGTTGTTGTTGTTATTGCTACTTGGTGCCACACGGCGTATGAGTGTTATATACATTTTTATAGACAGCAACACAAGCCGCACAATCAAGCGGCTGTGTCTGTATTTATGTTAATTTCAATTTTACATGTAGCAAAAACTAAGTTTGTATGTGTGTGTGTGTGGGTATTTGTGTTTATGAGTGTATTTTGCTGTATGTGAGCACCGGAAGCTACTACGAAATGCGCTTCATTGCAACTCTGTCTATAGATAAGTGTGTGTGTGTGTGTGTGTTCATACAAGTGACTGCTCTATGTTTGTCTGTCTCTTAGGGTGGCACTTGTTAGAACGGAAACGGATATCCCGTGTGCTCTTTGCACAGTTTGCCCGCTCGCTCAATGTGCGCCTCCTGTTTGTCATTTCGTCAACGTCAGCTTCAGCCAGAGCCTCGGCTCCCGTGTCCTTGCTGCACACAGGAAATTTTAAATTGAATGTGCGCCCTGTTTGTTCTGGTTGTTCTGTTTGTTTGCCTCGCTTGTTTGTTCACATCTCTTCTTCTTTTTTTCACTTTTTTTTTGCACTGGCAACGACTCAGCCACGATTTGCGGGCTTTAACTGACTAAAGATTTTAGATTTGTGGCATTCGGGCAGCGCTGCAAGGATGTTTGCCTCTTGGCCAGCATGAGGTGACCTGAACTACAAAAAAAAAGTCAAGTAAAAATACCGGAGGTACGCAACATACACAAACACGAGAAAGCTCTTTGGTTGGCTCCGGTAACAAAAAGCAGAACAATATAAATGGAACTAGCATTCAGAGCCAACGAAATCATGTATGCAACAGGAAAGACTTTAATGCATGAAAAGAGAGCAAAACACATACTAGAGCAAAATATAACATAAATCTGCACTCTAAGCCATTAGCTGAAGCGCCCAATGAATAAAAAATTTCTCTCTTAAAGCTCTGCAAAAAATTTTTAATTTTTATTGCATTTATTTAGGGACTGTGCACAACCGAGTTTTTGATATGATTTATATATTATGCATGTGCATTTATTGTATGTAGATCTTACAAGATTCATATTTTGAAAATCAAAACAAAATATGTATTTTCTATAAGAAAATTGACAAATAGACACATTTGAATGTCATTATCAAACTCTGAAAATTGTATTTAAAACTGACATTTAGATGTAAAGAAATTCAACAATTAAATTTCCATAGATAACTTTTGATGCAGTAAGCTGCGCAGCAAGCAGAGCTCGTGCTTGTGTGTGTGTACATGAGTTGTTCGCTATAAATGCTTAAGAGAAACTGATAATAATAGTTACAAGTATATCAGTTTAAAGGGCTCAGTGTATTTCTTAGTCAACCCGTCTCGACTAGAGTTTTCTTATTTCTTTTGATTCAGTGCAAAAAATCTAAAGTTTTTGTGAGTTTCTGGCTTTCATCCCCTAATTATCACTGTTTATGAAAGTAGCAAAGATTTTTGTTGACTGACAACGAGATGACTAATTAGGCCATTCAAACAGGAACATTATAATTTTCGTTGACGATGAAAAGCCAATTAGAAATTTGCTGAAAAAGATCGTTACTAAAGACAGAGAGCAGACTGAGAATGTGTTTTTGGGCCTTTAAATAAAATTAGAAATTAATATATATATATAAATATATTTGTATCTAATTATTTATTGAATAAACGTTTCTTAAAAGTAATTAGATTTATTATTATGAAGCGTTGTAATTGAGTTAAACTTAAACAACTCGACCCACTGTAGACTACTGTGATGACTATACTGTGATTAATTAACAGTGTTAATAAACCGCTTTCGTCAATGTTCGTTTACTTACCTATATAATATGTGTTTGATAAATTTACCCTAATTTAATTTAAAATATATTTAAAATAAATTTCTTTCCCAGTTCTAAGCTTGGCTTACATCCTACTCCATTTACTTTACAATTTATAATACCCATAAGTCGTCGTACTATATTCAGGATTATAGTTTTATCTAGCATCTGCAGACATATATGCATTTAACTTATTGGATTTACCCGAGCTAAATTTCTACCCGCAGTGCGGCTCTAAAAAATGTTTCATTTGCCCCGTTTTACATTTTCCCATTTCGCCTTTTAAGTGCTGTAAATCTTTGCAGAACGCTGACAATTTTCGTTAGTTTATTCGTCCAATTTTAGCCTTGAGTACAAAATGAATTTGGCCTTCTTGAAGTTTACATTTGCAATGGCCTTTGACTTGTTTCGAGGGAGCCCTTTACGTTGCACCCTTGCCACTATTTCCCCCTCGCTCCACTCTCTTCACAGTGATTCATGTGCCCGCCATGACTCTGGTGTTTGTTGTTGCTTAGTGCGTGCGCTGAGCGCTGTGTGCTGCACATTTGTTGAGATTTATGTGTGCGTCACACACAGCCGCACACACATGTTTTCTTCCCAGGGCCTTATATAACAACTCGGCTGTAACCCAATTTCGAATACTGTTTAAACAAATTTCAGCTTAGTCCATGCACAGTCGCATCCGCATCCGCATCCGCAGTCACAGCCACAGCCACGGCCGCATCCGCAGCCGCATCCTCATCCTCATTCTCATCTGAGCAATGTCCTCGATTTGGAGTCGTGGGTCTCTGCGGTGTCATCGCACAGCATGCGATGGCCAACGCCGTCAGCGTTTCAGCTTTAAATACTATGCTTAAACGCCAGCTAGATACGCTTGGTATCTGGGCCTGGCGTTGGCTCTGGCATTGGCTTTTAAGTGTTATTGTTATGGCTGCTGCTGCTGCTATAATCTTTTACCAAATCTATATGTATATGTATTTAGTTATCTGTGGTGGCATTATCCTATAAACACTTAACGTGTGAGCTGTTGTCGATTTCTCTTAGTTTTTATCTTGCGGCTTTTGTGCTTATCACGCCAATCACGGCGTCCAGGATGGAGGCTCCCAACTAAATATACATATCATACATATAGAAGCAGCCACACTCATATGTGTGTGAGTGTGCGTGTGTGTGCGTGTGTGTGTGTGAGTGTGCGTGTGCTTAAAGCAGCTTCAAGTTGTTGTTCGTTGTTCTCGTTATTGTTATTATGGCCCCCATAAGGACTTGTGTGCCAGTGTGAGTGCTTGTGTGTGTTAGCTTTCAATCCCTTTGTATTTGACACAACAATAAGAGCGACACACACATACACGCACACGCACACACTCGACACATGCATAAATATTTCATTATTTATATCGGATTTTTTTTTCTAATGGATTCCTTTTGCATTGCAAGTCAACAGCTGCATAGAGCGTTGAGTTCACAACTTGGCCCGACTCGCATTCGCTCGACAAGACTCTCAATTTGAGCTCTTCTAAAATTCAAGCTCTTGTTAGCCCATAATTATTTGCTGTCTTTTGACGGTGTAACAGCAATTTGCAGCTTGTGGAATCCGAGCCATGCAATTACAGCGTTTCCCATTTCATCAATGCGATATTTATTTGAAATATTTATAATTTGATAAACTAAACCCGATTCTGCTGATTATTTATATTTACAAAATGCGCAAATAATTTAAAATTTATAAGCAATTAGACATTCTGTTAGCTGATCTGGAATTCTAGATTAGTTGACCTTGGATAAAATTGTAAAAATATATTCTTCAGTCTTGCAAATATGATTTATTATAATAAACTACATTTATTTTTTAATTCAGCTGAATTAATATTATTATTGCTGAGACACATGGATCAGCATATCATATCATATCATATTCGTCTCGTATAATAATACGCTTCAAAAAGGAAATAGAGTATATTTTCTTTGCGCATTCGTACATTCGTCTGTCTATATGAATGCAACCCATTTCGCTGCTATTGCTCCGGTATAAACTCGTATGATAAAGTAATAAGATTATCCTGAAAAATATCGAAATTTTCTAAGCTATCAGGAGCAAACTAGAAATTTCAAAGTTTCCACAGTTTAGCAGAATAAATATAATATATTCTAGACGCACCTTAGGCTGAATCCAACTACATACATTGTTCTTATTATTTAACTGTATTTAATTATATTTATACTGTGAAGTATATAATATAAATCTGATGAGATAAAGATTGAGAGCATTTTAGTTTGAATAAAATCGAATATGATAATATAATATAATAATAAATATAAATATAATATATAGTAATAATTAATTTAAAAAATAAATTATTTAACTATTTTCGATATGAGACGACCATAAGTACCAAAAGAGGACCTATTAGACAAAACAAAACAATGTTATAAATAAATTTTTGGCATTGGCTTGAAAAGTATCGTTAAGCTAATAAGCTCTGAATGTGAGCGAGCATAAAATAAAAAATAATACTTAAATAGGAATCTGCTTTATATTCCATATTCTATTTGTGTATAAATTTCGGAAGGCGGCGTTTGATGATTAGGAGTCGTAGTTTTTCCAAATATTTAAAATGAATAAAGAAATGATTTTATTGAAATTTATTTCTAATATTCTGGTTTGTGTATTTAGTGCTATTTTATTAATATGATGAGACTTTTTATGGCCTCAAACATATGTTCATCATAGTTATATATCAATCTATTAAGAGCTTTTAAGAAACATTTGCTTTTATGGCTTTCATCTGCTGCATCGAACATCAATTTGAGAATCATAAATTTGATATAATTTCGTTATTCGAGCGCTTTGAAACCTTGTTAAAGCTTTCGTAATTTTAAATTCAATTTTTCATAGATTTTTCTTTCATTTTCCCGTGTTATTTTTGGTAAATTCTCAAAGGCCAGAAACAATCAGCAATTGCTGCAGAGTCGTGCTGACCATTTGTCTTAATTCGCTTGTTGAGGCAAATCGATAAGTGAACGTTTGCTTGGCTTTTCAACTCTGTCGCATATTTTCCATAAATTTTGCATCAATCAAACTATGTGTGTATCATCAGAGCGAGAGAGAGAGAGAGTGATAGAGAGGATGACCTCCCACTGAGAGGCTGAGGGTCTTGGTGGCATGGCTGCCCCCTCTGAGTCAACCTCTAGCGAATGATGCCTGGCGTTTAATCACACGGCCGTCTGCTGATTGTTCGATTGTTTTTTCATGGCTCGCCGAAAGATTTCTTTGTGTGTGATTCATGGAAATTCAGAAAATACTTTGGCTGGCAACAACAACAACACATAGGGGCAGATATCGCATGGAATGTGGCCGACATGAAAAGCACACAAATTATTTTCGTGCAATCGAAATTAAATTATAAAACATTTAAATTCATAAATTGGCAAGAGGAATATTGAAATTTTGCCTTTACTTAAGTTGTGGGCACGTGGCAAACGCTAACCAAAACTGAAATTGTATTTGAGGCCATTATCTGTATGTATAGTATATGTCCAATCCTACTTTATTTTAGTAACGTTTCCAATTAAAAATTCAATCTACGCATACAAAATGTCACTTTCGTAACGATATAAAGAGAACGGTTAGCGGAAAGCACACCACGGCATTTGACACTTCCTGACAGACATCCAGGAAGCAGAATCTACTGGTCACACACCTGTGCGGCCCACGCATTCCCTATATATTTGTCTCGATTATATATATATATATATATATATATATATATATATATATATATATCTATATACAGTACATGGCCATCATTGATAGGAGAGAGAGAGTCGAAGGACTCGCCTAGACAGCGTAACGTCGCTGCTGACTTTTTGAGTGCGTGTTGACTTCGAGCTCTGCTCGCTACAGAAAAACAATGAGAGTAATATTGACAAATAAAAAGAAAACAGACTCAAAATACCCTACATTTAACTGAAGAAAATTTGTTGTTGAAAACTAATTGTACAAATTTAAAGCACATAATGAGCAAAGAAAATAATTAGTGAAATATTTTTTGTTTTGTTTTCATATAACTGTTATGTTATATATACATATTTTTTTTAAATGCTTATAAATTATATGTATATATTTATTTATTTATTGGAAACAAAAGAGCAGGAAAGAGAGGAAACCGCTTACAAATGCTAGGTTTCAAGTATAAATAAATAAATAATAATATAATAAATAAATAATAAATAAAATGCAATTATTATCTTATCTTATCTTATCTTAGTTAAATATAGGTATAATATATGATATTTAATAATATGCATTTTTTTTATTTATAATAATAAATGTAGTATTATATTATTATATTTTATGTATAGTATAGCTATTGCTATGATAATAAATTTGATAAATTATAAAAATTAAAATAAATTGAATATTGATGAAAAAGCTTTTTTAAATTTTAGCCTAAAAATGTTTAGAATTAAATATAAACAATAGAATCTACTAAACAAATTTAAAAAAAAAATATAAAACAAACATATGAATTTGTTTTTCATTTAAACGCAACCTAAGACTGCTTATCTATCATTTAAACATAATTTTCTGTGGGCCTTAGATCATTTTCGTTTCTTCAAGACGTACAAATATATTGACATGCCTCGAAAATATATTTTGAGCAGCGCTACACAAACAATGGGCGCTGCTTGGCTAGCTGGCTGGCAATATTGTAGTATATACTTATTTGTTCTTTAATTTAGAAATTGTATAACCTGATTACTCAGGAGCATTGTGTGGTGGTCTGTCTGTGTGCGCGTATCGTGCGCTGGCATGCCATTCTATGTGTCTATATACCTCACTTAATGGCTTTTAACCGGCAAGAATATACATGTACCTCTGCCGGATCGCTTCATTGCGTGCTGATGTCCCAAGCTCTGGGGGATTACGGCTAAGAGCTGTTCGCTTCAAGTGTTTACCGCGCCAAAGGCACTGCCAAAGTATTAACAGCATTTGTGGCTTACATATTTAATGGCACGCTTTGAGACGTTCATTTATGCGGGGTAATTGCATTTGCTGCAACAAGCCAACTAGGATAAGCGCTAGAGTTGGCTATTGTCCCTGGAAGATACTCTTAGTCTCGAATTTCTTTCATAAAACTCACTTGAACTACGAGTGTGAAATATTCAAATATTTTCAGTTCATAAATTGATTATTTATCATTAGAAGCTATGGTATAGAATTCAATGATATAAAATTTTTCCCATATTTGGGTATTCTTGTGAGCTATATGATCAATGAATTATTCATAAGGTTTGTAAAAGACTGAAAATTTAGCTATCATAATATAAAAAATGTTCACGAAAATGGGCTCAGATTTGAAATCTAAATACTGAGCTGTTTATATATAGACCTCAAGTGAACTAAAGTGTTAAATATTTTACTTATTTTATTTTTTGAATAGACGTACGCGCTATTCTTATAACTACATCTATTCTATTATACCTTACATGCACGCGTCTATTCTTTAATTAAACATTTTTTTATGGCTTCATATTAAATGAAGAAAAGTGGAGCACATGTCGTTAGCTCGTCGAAAGGGTGACACGGCTTGAGGATAATTGGTCTTTGGGCAGTTATGAAAATGCATAAACTTGAAGCTTAACAGCTGCAACAGCTAGACTGTGCACGTACTCATCTGTCCAACAGTCAATGGCTGGCACGAACCCCCTGGCATCTGCCAGCTGGGCCAATATCAAGCATTGCTGTCCATCATTGGCCATATACTTTTCAGTTTATGAGTCAGCCCGCACACATTACCTGGCTGTCATTTAGCCAATTACCTGGCAAGGCAAACAAAGCAACAGAGTGTGTACCGACTCTATATATATATACTTGTCTGTGTATTGGAGGGGGTGATCGCTGAATGCCACCGGCCATTCATTCATATTATTATTATGTCTATATATTATGTTTGAGAATCGATGCCCATAAATATGTAGCCAACAATTGGCAACAGCTGTTCGAGAGCGCTGCTCTTGCATTGGAAATGAACGAATCTTTGGCTCTCATAGTTGCCGTGTCGCCGTGTAGCTTGTGTCGCTTTCCAGTCTGTGGCTGTGTGGTTGTGTGCTGAATGAATTCAGCGGATCCCCGAAATCAAAAAGTGTTCCGCTCGCTCATTTGGGAGAGCTGCTTGGCGTTTTCTTTTCGCTTTGCGAACGTTTGGCGTTTGGACGTGTTCGCGTTTCGCTAAATGTCGCGCCGTTCTATCGCACGCTGAGCAAAAAGTTAGTGTACCACTGGGCGTATGCGCAACATCGTGCACATCCATCAACACTCATACGCCCTGTGGACGGTGGACATTTTGCCTAGGCAAACATTTTACTAGCATAGGCCGTCATTACTGCGCGACTGCCGATGAACGATCAGCGATCAGCACTCGTTTGCTCCCTGTTCCCATTTTGCTAGCGCTTCGCCAGTCGTTGGCCTGCCGCTCGTGCGTTCCGTTCACTGTTTGTCGTTGTCGTCGTCGAAGTTGTTGTCGTTGTCATCTCCATTCGCTGGCATACGCGTTGCCAGCTGTCAGCGACTCGGCGCAGCGCCGTTTGGAACTAAAAACGTTTCCAAGGCACGGGATTTTCTCAACAAATTTTCATCAACGCCTTTGCCTTTTGCTATTTTTAACGTGTGTGTGCGGCCAAACACAAAAATTTTCACAATTTCTTTTTTTTTTATTTAACAATTTGCCCGAGTTATTCTGCGTGCCTTAGTGTGCGTGCGTGCGTTCGTGTGTATTTTGCATGTGACTGTGTGTGTCTGTGTGGAAAATTTCGTTTCGTTAAATAAGTTATAAAACAATATAAATACATGCAGCAAACGCCATAAGTTTTAATGTCAGTAAAAAATTTTCAAATAAAAAGAATTCAAATTTATGTGAAATGAAAAAGAAATTAAATTTCGTAAATTCGTTTTCAATCAAGTTGTGCAAATAATTTACGACTTCACCCTTTAGTAAGCTAAAGGCCATGATTTACCAAACAAAAATTAAATAAAATACAAAAAAAAAATATATATATATATATATAAAGTCAAAAGTCTAAGAGCAAAACTAATTAAATCTATACTAAAATGAATTTAGTATAAAAAATGAAATTAAAATACAAAGAGCTTGTATTATTTTTAGTTGCTGTGGGTCAAATTTGAACCGATACAAATTAGTCAAAAATTTGTTCAAGTAAATATATCTAAAATTTCATTCATATTGAAAGCCTTGTCGATCGATATAAAATTGTTGTAAGCAGTAACTACAGCAGCTGGCAGCAGTAGTTGGCTAGTTTTTTGGGCTGTTAATACTTAATTTATGTGAACCTATAAATAATTTCAATTTAGAGAATGTATTTGCCTGCCTTCGACTACATATAATATAACGAATAGTGCGCGTTGTTCGACAAAAATATGCTAAAAATACCAAAAACTGAACGCTGCGTGTCGCTGTCTAAGTGTGTGTGCGTGTGTAGCTGCCGTGTGGTGTCTGTCTGTGTACTCTACACAGCGTGTGTGTGTGTGTGTGTGTGCGTGCGTGTGTTAAAATGCAGTTGAGATTGACTGAAACGCAGTCGCGTAGCTCAACAACAACAAAAAGTAAATGCAATTCAGGCAAAACCAAAAAGAAAAAATTAAAAAAAAAAAGAAAAACAAACAAAATGCAAAACGCACTCAAGAACGAGCGACACTGACGACTGTCAGTCGTGGCCCAAACACATCGACAACGACGTCAGTCACTTGGGACTATTATTCAATTTTGCATAGTCCGAACCAGGGACAGACACTTTTTGCCAAGCGAAAACAAAAAACTGAAAGAAAATAAAAAGAAAATCACGAATTTAATAGACTTTGCCAAAAAGCACCTAAAATACAGTTCAACAATATTACGAGTATTCGCTTCTTTTTCCTGCTCATTTCTTAAGTTCTATTTGTTGTTTTTCTTCATTCTTGCCAAAGCGAATTTTATTTATTTTCCTTTGGTCGTTGGCAGGCAGCAATTTTTAAAATAACAATGATACATGCGGCTGCTGCTTGTTTATAAATAAATGCGCATACGTAAATGCTTTTATCAGCCCAGCTCGCAAGAGCACTGTGATAAAGCTGAATATACTACCACACACACACAAGCACATCCATACACACTATTAGCCCAAAGCTAACTAACTGAATTGTTAGGGCTTGCCTTTTGAAATTCTTGCCTTTGTTGTAGTTTACTATTTATTAGTATCTCTTAGGACTCAGTTTTAGTTTTATTTAATTAAAGTGTATACGTATTTAATATAAATATGTGTATATATTATATTTAAACCCACATGCAAATTAAATATTATATAAGGCCATTTATATTTTTTAAATCATTCAGATTCTTTTCATGTTTCTGTACATTAATTGGGAAAAACAATGTAAACTCATACATTATTTATATGTATTGTTAAGATTTATATATTCTATATTCATATATATATATATATATATATATATATATATATATATATATATATATATATATATATATATATATATATATATTATAAATATCTTCGTTTTTATCATAATAATAATTCATATATATTTATATATAATATATATTCTTTTAAATTTCTTCAATTGGATCAAATATCTTTGAACGATCAAGTTCTCATATAATATTTTTTTATATCATTTAATTATTCTGTGAATTTTTTTATATCTTTTTTTTAATTTTCTTTTAAAATATCTCATTGTGCACGCCCTGGGGATATGTTAATTACTTCTATGATATATTTTTGGAAATATCTCATATTATGAAATGCTTAGACAGTTTTGAAAATAAACTCTGCATTATTTTTATAATAATACAATCTCTTACATGTTCGCATATGTTAAGCATATCCGATTTTAATATAAATAAACTTATTTAACGAAATGAAAATTGTAGTTAAGATATCCAAACATAATCTCAAGCATTTATTTATTTGCAATATTTTAAGGCTTGTACTTAAAAATGTGCATTATTTAAATGCTTTAAACATATAATTATAACAACAAAGCCCAGAGATCTTATGTTGAATTCTCACATAAATGTTTACACAAATTATGTATATAAATATAATTTAAAAACCATTTTAAATATGTGCAAATTAGTCCACTTCATTCTATACATTCCATTTAGACTCCATCTTTTAAAATATAACTGCTCTTTTGTATTGCATTGTCGATTCGATTCTATTGTTGTTTTTTTTTTCGGAATTCATAACTGAATTAAATGTTAGTATAAATTATGCAACTCTAGTTGAATTTTGGTTTTGCTTCTTGGAGCTGGGAAATTTATGGCTCCCATTCAGAAGAAGAAAATGTTGCCTGCAGCATTTGGCGCGTTGTTTGCTACTGTTTATGCTACCAATTTATTTTTTCGACTCTGCAAGCCCAAAAATTTCTTCATTCTAAAAGCCAAACAGAGCGACAGCAGAGCAGAAAGAAGCACTGAGTGCGAATACAATTGCATGCACTGTACGATGCGTGTGTTTTCATCATCATTAATGTTTAAACAAAATAACATTGGCAGCCATAGACAGCAGCCCCACGCCTGTGACCCGCCCTCCTGCCCTGTTGGCCCCGCGGAGCGCAGCTCCTCTGCTCGGTGTGTGTATTTTGCTATTAATAACAAAAGCTTCAGAAGAATTCAAATTCAAATTTAAATTTCGTTTTGTTATTTCATTTCGTTTCGTTTCGTTTCGTTTGCTCAGCAACCACAAGAGAACAATAAACCGAGCAGCGGAGCCAAAGATGCCAAATATTCAAAGAACAAAAAAATACAAAAAAAAAGTGTCTGAGATGCTTGCGGTAGATTTTATTCATAGCTATCTCGAATATATTATACAGCTGCAATTGCCATCCAATCATATCTAATCGATCGATATTAAGTATATATACAAATTAATATTAATGCCATGAAATGAGTAAGATTTATGCAATTGAATGAAATAAGAGAATGAGACTATAAAATAATATTTGTAAATCTGCAAAAAGGGATTCATTAGGATTCTGAGAGAATACTTCACTTAAAAATCGTTCAACAGTTTTCACGTTTTCTTTATGATACTTTTAAATGTTAGTGCAGATTTTGTCTGATTGGTTCATTGCCCTAGACTCCCTTATTTTCTCTCGCTCTCTATATTTTTTACCCTGTCCCACTTTCTTTCTCCCTCTTCCCTGTCCAAAATTAGTTATTTCCATCTCTTTCTATCTTTATCTTTATATTTTGTTTCTATCGCTCTCCCATTACCTCTCATTACCTATATATTTCTGTCATTTCTCACCCACTCAGTCACTCTATCCCTATTTCTTATATTTAAACATTATCTAGTTGAGATATTATCAATATAAAAATCAAAGTTTTATGAGCAAAATTTTGTTGATGAGAAACAACTCAAGATCATAAAGCAAACAATCAAATCTGCCGAATACTAAGCGATGCTGTCTCTATTTGGGTGGAGTTTCTATTGATTAGCATATACTCTATATACTTTAATTCAAATTTAAATATAATACTGCATAAGCTAGCAAAAGGATCTATTGCATAAAATAATGTTTATTTTTTTAACATGTAGACTAATATATTATATTATATATATTGATATAATATATTAACCTAATCTATTTCAGTCTACTTATATTTATAAAAGTTAACTATACATATATTATATTCGAATTTTTTATAAGATCATAGCAAAGTCCCATGCCTATTTGGGCCTATCTTATAAATTATTCCAGCTAATCTTTAACAAAAATGCTCTATTCTAATTAAATTTAAAGTTGCTCTATTAGCTCGAATAGAAACAATGGCAATACAATATATACAAAGACCGCACTTTTATTGTGTTTGCTGACTGAAGGTGGATATTTGGCCCTTCCTCTATGCCAGACACGCCACGCCTGGCACAAACACACACAAACAAATTCCTCTCAACCATGTGATAAGCCAATGCACAGTATCCGTTTAGTCTCTTCTTTGCCCGCCTGCCTCTCTCTCTCTCTCTCTCTCTCTCTTTCTTTTTCTTGTGCTACAATAACACTGTAAATTATTTGCAACAGAGTGAAGAATTTCCAAATAAACAATTTCCGCTGGAACTCTGGTTTAACCAACCCAATGATATCGCAATGCCGTAGCATTAGGCACTGAGCCACATGGCGTATACACAATGTGCGTTAAGCGCACATTTCCTGCTCGTTCACATTGTTGGCGCTTCTTCTTACTGCGGACATTTTTGTTATGGAATTCTTAAAGAAATTGAATAGATATTCAATTTATTTTCTTTTGGGTTATTATTGCAAATGGCATGGAATTAATGCTGAATTTCTACTAAATAAATATGATATGATTTGATGAATATATGGATATGAATATATATTCATATACATTATATATTGATGATATCCATTAAATATTTGTATATGTATGTAAGATATTCAGTTGTGTAAGCCTTAGAGTTTGGCTCGGTTCGTGGGTATCATTTAACCCCTCATAATTCAAAGTTCTCTGTGTTTCTAGATTCTATAAAACACATAATCTTACCAAAGTTGTTTCATATGTGCACCAATTAACATAAATGTCTGTGCAGAACTTCATAAATTTTAATTAAAACCTTTGTTTACTCATACTCATATCAATGATTCATTTCAATCACCAGAAATCTATAGCAACAGATTTTCAATTCAATTCGCTTACCCAACAAACAAAGAAAAAAATACATATTTATATATATATTTATATGATTAACACATGGCCCAGCCGCAGAAATTACATAGCTCTTAAGGAAAGCAAAAGCCCAATGGCCGCGCAACATAAATAATTACGAGGCAGTAAAAAAAATAATAATAATAAAAACTACTTGGCAAGACTACAAAAATTAAAATAAAAAACACAAGAAAATAATGAAACAAACCGAACAGCAGCTAATACAATTTACCAAATATCAGAAACTTTGATCTAATCCACAAATAAATAAAAGCAACAGAGAGCAGAAGAAAAATGAAAACTCTGCGAGTGCTGTGCATGGCATTTGTCTGCTACTATGCAATCTTCATAATATTTTATTACTACAATCGTGCCTACGTTCAGGCAAATAAACAAGCGAGTGCCTCCACTCGCTGATCCCGTAGCGAGTGGCTGCCACGGCGAGTAGCTGCCACCGGGCAACAGCTGAGCGTGGCGGCAACCTGCAGCTGCCTCCCACTCAAAGCGACGGCCCGCCATTGAGAATTTCTTTTCGTTTGGCCTTTGACGCGGATACACACACACACACACGCACTCGCACACACACAGCCTAGCACCAGCAGATACGAATATATCTATAGATATAGCTCGGCTATATTATATATACAAGATGATGCTGTATTGCGGCTATAAATTACGATAGTCCCGGTGCCAAGCAAAACTCGAAACGAAATTCGTTTTTGTTATTAACAAACAACAGTGCGAGCTAAACACACATACGCATCTAGTCACATATACGTACACCAACATACACATTTCTATGCGAGCATCGCTTTGCAATTGCAATAACATTTCATCTCAATAAACTATATCAACAAAACCCAAGATACATCATCATTCAGCATCATCATTTATGCTCTTCACTTGAGGTATATTTCCTTGCTCTAGCGCTACTCTCATATTCATATATTTTATTTACATCGTTAGGCGCGCGTGTCCAAAAATAAAAACTAAGCAAAAACACCTTAAAATTTCGTCAGATAAAAATCAATTAAATCGCGCTATAAATCAAATTGGCAAATGAAAAAACTTAATGTGCTGCAACTTTTAGCGTTTACTTAAATGTTCACAAGCGAAAAACACTTTTGTTTAAATCTTTATACAGACAGAAATGAAAATTAACTTGATTACATAAAGAAATCTTGCATTATATAAAATCTACATTTTTACTTATGGAAGAAAAAGTTTGAGTTTCTATTTGAGTGATAAGAATATGTCAAAATTTATCGATATAAAAATATATTAAAGTTACTTAAACTAATATTTTTTCTTTTCTTTACAGCCTTTCAGCTAATCCAATGATGGCCTACGACATTAGCATAAAGATCGATAACTTTGAGATGCCAGCGATAGAAACTTGATCGATTATTCAAAAGCTACAAGTCGAGGGCAAATTAAATCAAAATAAGAACATAAACAAAAACTTGCAACTTTCGCGTTTCAGTGAAAAACCAACATATTAACTAAACACAAATCGCCCAGAGCTAAACTAATTTTAAGTTAAACAGAAGTCAACAAGAAACCAAAAAGAAGCAACAGTAACCGCAAGAAACCAATTACGTTAGCAAATACAAAAAAACTAAAAACGAAATTAAGCGAAACGAACTATAACTTAAATTTAACACAAACAAATGCAAATGAAGCAAAAGCAACAACAACAACAACAACAACAACAGCATCAGCAACAGCAACAATTGAGCAGTAAATCAATGCGCAACATACGAAAACATAAAAAGCTCAAAGCGACAACAACAGTTAGTAGTAGTAACTAGTAAGAGGAAGAGTTAGAGAAGCAAACGACAACCATAGCCATAGTAGGAACAAGCATTGAGCATGCAACAGGCTGATCAACTAACACAACAACAACTACAGCTACAGCAGCAACAACAGCTACAGCTTCAGCAACAACAGCAACAGCAACAGCAGCTGCAGCAAAATGGCGGCGATATGGCCGCCTATGCCGCTGCCCAAGCCGCTGGCACTAAGCGCGCCCCAATGAGCGGCGGCCGCTTTGACTTTGAAGACGGCGGCACCTACTGCGGCGGCTGGGACGAGGGCAAAGCCCATGGACATGGCGTCTGCACGGGGCCCAAGCATCAGGGCGCCTATGCTGGTGCCTGGAATTATGGCTTTGAGGTATCCGGATCGTACATTTGGCCCAGGTAACTACAGAATTTTTGTTTTAAAGTAATTAACAGACTTTTAATAACTTTCGCATAATAATATATGTAATTGCCAAATTCAAAATGGAATTCACAACTTCATTATTTATTGAGCAAGAGAAACTTTAGACTAGTTATGTATGCAGTGACGTCATAAATTTATGCTCAAGTTGGCTGAGGTGGCAGCGCTGGTTTGATGTGTTCCCAGTGAATGGTAAGGATAGAGAAGAGGAAGAAAAGCAAGCCAAGAGGCGGGCGGGCAAATGGCGCATTAAAAAGTTAGATGACCGCAAATTGGTTTATCTAATTTGCTTAAAGCTATTTACTTGCACTGCGTCCTGCTGCTAACCGTAATATAATCAAGGATAAATAAGAAAATAATTTAAAATGAAGTCGAAATTTAATGAAATACAGAAGAAGAAGATGATCACGTGTTGAATTTTATTATGGAGAAAAACAAATAAACAGCTTGATTAGTGGAATTTTCAACGTGAAGTGAAATCAATTTACATTTGTAATTAAATAGTTATACAAATTATATAAATAGCACTAGAACTGACATCACTTTATTTTATATTAATATACTTCTTCTTGCAGCGGATCACACTACGAGGGCCAGTGGCAAAATGGTCGGCGGCATGGCTTGGGCGTGGAGCAGATTGGGCGGCAGATCTATCGCGGCGAGTGGTCAAAGGATGGCCATAAAGGGCGCTACGGCGTGCGGGAGAGCACTGTCTCGACGGCCAAGTACGAGGGCACCTGGAATGAGGGCTATCAGGATGGTTCCGGTTGCGAGACCTATGCAGATGGCGGTAAGTAGCGCACGCTGCGTATACGTAATTTCGCTTGATGCATGAGATCACTTGGCATTTATTTCCCAAACAGCAACAGGGGCAGCTGAAATCAATTTATTGTTTTATTTTACTTTTTTTTTTTGACATTTCTGTAATAATTCGGCGTCTGTCCAAGTATGAGTGTGTGTGTGTATGTGCAGCCCCTTTGGTTGAACTGTTCTTGGCTTGCCGGTAAACCAAAATATCTCTCTCACACACACACACACACACATACAGACTGAGAGTGAGGCACAGCCTGACGTCATATTTTCCTTAGTCTTTTTACGTTTTGCCTTTGAAACATTTTTGCAACATGAGTTGGTTTTTTCTGGGGAAATTCGGTTAGCTCGCCAATCGGCAATCGGTAGCCCGAGCATATGGCTCTCCATCTACTATATGCACAAAGGCATTGCCTTGGTTGGCGTATGCACATACTAAATATATTATATGCAAATATTAAAATATATTTGCAGTTTACATTGTTTCACGAAATGTCATTGTGAATGAATGCGATGCACTCATACTGAATTGAGGTTGCTATTCACAAAAGTTTATTTTGGCACAGATCTTAAGTCGGCCAAAGCTTGTCAAGTATTTATATAAAGCTGCCTTTATTGAGCTTAACTTGTTGAATGAAGAAGTCGTTTGATAAGATACTAAACTAGCCTTTAGCATATATAGAAGCCCTTAGCTGCCAGGCTAACTACAATGTATGAAGTCGCAGCTCTGGCCGCTTAATATGGAACCTTTATTATTGGGGGCTCCCGGCTGGCGAGTAGCTGCAGTTACCTTTAATCCAGTTGAGTTAGCTATGCAAATGTTTGCCCTCTGTTTGTCGGGCAACAGCAATAAATTGTCATTTGCTAAGCCTCAGCAACATTTGCTAATTAAATAACCCAACCTGCTTCCGACATTCCTTCCGAATAGCACAATATAAAGGCTGTCCCGCTCTGTAAGGTCTTTAAATGGCGCAAGACACGTTGAGCCATTAATAGAATACTAGTTACTTCCAGCAATGCCTACGAATGGGCTGCCGGCTAATGAATGTATTCCATGCCATGCCAAGCTGATGCAGTCGACAGTTGTGGCAGGACTGGCGCTGGCTTAAGGCATTCCAATGAGGTCACACACTGCGGTTGAATTTATCATTTGCATTTTAATTGGCCCGCGACAAGAGCGTGCGTGAAGCGGGGAGAATGCGATCTAATGGCCTATTTTGTTTTGCTGTGTTGCAGGCAAATACCAAGGTCAGTGGCAGGAGGGCAAGCGGCATGGCTATGGCATACGCACCTCAGCGCCCTTTGGCCTCGCCTCGCATCATCGTCGCAAGAATCTGCACGCCTCGCTAAGCTCCCTGCGCAGCGCCGAGAATGGCAACGCTGTCAAGGCGCCCGAGAAGACGGAGGAGATACGTGGCGGCTTTGTGCTGACCGCCAAGTCAGATAAGCTGCCCGTGCGGCGCAACAGCCTCACAGAGAAGACGAAGAAGGGATTTCTAATGGTAAGTCAGCAAATTCTCAAGAGAGGTATGGGAACTTCATGTTTAATGCTTGAATTTTCACAGGGTCTGAAAATGCGTAAGCAGCGCAGCACTGGAGATTTGGAAAAACGCGGCACCATTGCTTCGGGCAGCATAAGATCCACCATGTCGTCGGCCTCGTGGATTAGCACCGGCTCAGAGCAGTCAAATTTGACAACGAAGTGAGTGAGAATTGATTAAAAAGAGAATAGGAGAGTAAATAAGGAAGAGCCAAAACAGCTCGAAATGTTGAATAAATAAGAGAAGCATTCAAGAGACTTGGAGTCTCTCTCTATGTCAGTCAAATTTTAATTAATTTGAGCCTTTCTGTTTGTTTGCCTTTAACTTTATTTAGTTAAATATAATTGTAATTAAATTATTTAATATAATTATCTCGCCATTCACAGATCTGCGCACACAGAGTCCAATGCCAGTTTTACCATGGAGGACGAGCAGCTGGATCCCACGGTAGTGGAGACCTACATGGGTGAATGGAAGAAGGACAAGCGCTGCGGTCACGGCGTTGCCGAGCGCAGTGACGGACTCAAGTAAGCGGGCAACCAGGCGATATGCCTCACACTCAACTAATCCCTATCGAACATTTCCATTGTAGGTACGAAGGCGAGTGGTATAATAACCGCAAGCATGGCTATGGTGTGACCACGTTCCGCGATGGCACCGTCGAGGAGGGCAAATACAAGAACAACATATTGATTAGCAGCCAGAAGAAAAAGCATTTGTTCCTGGCGCGTTCGCGCAAATTCCGTGACCGTATCACGGCCGCCGTTAATTCCGCGCAGCGCGCTCTCAAAATGGCCATGCAGCGTTCCGATATGGCCATCTCGCGCATGGCCACGGCCGCTGCCAAGGCCCAGAACGCGGACGTCGCCGCCGAGCAGGCGCGCATCGACTGCGAGAATGCCGTACGCATGGCACGCGAATTTGCGCCCGACTTCAAGCCCTCGGTGCTTGAGCGGTTCGAGAAGCTGCGCTATCGCGAGCGCGAACGTTTTCGCGGTGCTCCGAGCCAAACCAATGTGGACATGGGCGTGGGCATGGCGGGCGCCAAGACAGCCACGTCAATGCAGCAGCAATTTTCGCCGGCCAGCAGCGGCGGCGGCTCCGGGTCGGACGCTTACGCCACGCAGGCGCAGCGACAGCAGCAATATCTGAACATGCAGCAGCAGCAGCGACGCATGTCGCAGCAGCAGCACGAGTCCGAGTGCCCGGTACCCTCGTCCATGTACTCGCAGCAGCTGCCCGTCTCGCCGCAGACGGATCTCTCCGGTCTGGTTAGCCAGGCGCAGCCCAGCCATGCGCAGGTCGTCAGCGCCATCAATCAAATGTATCACCAGCAGCAGCATCAGCAACAGCAACAACAGCAGCAGCAGCAGCAGCAACAACAGCAGCAGCAGCAACTGCAACAGAACAATCCACAAATGAATCCTGCATATCAGTTCCAGCAGCAACAGCCGCCCGGCGGCGTCAAAATGAATCAGCAGGCGCCTTTTGGCGCCGGCAATCCCAACGTGGCGCCCAGCAACATCAGCAACATGTCGCCGCAGCAGCAACACCAACAACAGTTGCTGCAACAGCAGCAGCAACAAAGACTCTACCAGCAACAGCAGCAGCAGCAGCAGCAACAACAACAACTGCAACAGACGCAGCAGCTGCAGCAGCAACCTTCTTTGCACTCCTCGCCTAGTCATAACAATGCCAGCCTGTTGCGCCGCGCTTCCCAGCAGCAGCAGCAGCAGTTGTCGGACGCTGCCGTCAATGCCGCCGCAATGGCCGCGGCGCAGCAACAGCCGCGCGGCCAGCGTCCACCCATGCTCGGCCAGATGGGCCAACAATCGTCCATCGATCACTTTGACCACTATAAGAGACCGCCCAGCCGGGACTCGTCCATCGATCGCTATGCACGCGCGGCCAGTCGCATGAGCGGCGCTTTTGCCGGCTCCCGTCAGACCTCGCTGGACCGTTCCGGGCTGGCCGATGCCATGCCCAATGGCGGCGGCGCCAGCACTCCAGATGGACGTCCACGCGCTGGCTCAGTATTTCGCGGCACTACGCCCGTGCCGGGCGCATCAGCCACGACTGGCACTTCGCCGATGACCGGCAACGGTTCGCTGCCCTCGGGTTCCGGTGGCCGCTTGTCGCGTGCCGGCACTCCCAGTTTGGGCAGTGGCGGCGGGCGTGCGCCCAGTCAAGGCAATGCTGCGGAGCCGCTCTTCTCATCGCCCAATCAGCCCTTCGAGGATGTGCTGCTGCGTCAACGTACGCTCGGTCAGGATATCATTCCCTCGCCCTTGCAACCCAAACGTACGGAAAGCTTATATTTGCCCGCTAAGCCCGCGACACCGGTGGGCGTGGCTATGGGCGGCAAAGGTGGTGGCGGTGGCGGCGGCGGTGGTGGCAAGAAAATGAAGGTGAGTCAACCGGGTGAACATATAGTTTAGATTGTCATGGTGAATGAAAATAATTTAAAACTGTTTGGGACTCACACCAAAGTCATACTTTCGAGGTGGATTATATTTTCTTGGTTTAACAATTTAAATATATTAAAGATATTAATTTAAATAATACTTTGGAGTGATAAAATACTGGATAAGTTATACATACATCCAAAACAGGCTAGAAAGATTATTTATTGTTTTTATTAGAAACAGAGGTGACGAAATATGAAAATATTTATTTTATATATGGGATGAAGGAATATAATTTGAAATATTATGAATTGTCGAGGTTTTTTCTGAAGAATGCTATTTGAAGAGCGAATTATTGAAACTATTACAATATATATATATGATCTAGGATCTATTGAGAAATATCAATATCAATAATAACTTTCTATGCAAACAAAGTTAATCAGGGAAATCGTCAGCAAAGTCATTGTTCAAGTCATCTATCAATTGCTATCAATAATGACAAAATTATATAATTTATCGATAAAATATTATAATATATAAGAATTACTAAATTATACAATATAAATTTCAAGAGCTTTTGAGATCGCTGCGTTCACACGCACGGAAGAACAGACAAACAGGGCTAGCTCAAGTCAGTCAGTCGTGCTGATCAGGAATATATATAAGATGAAAATAATATATTGAATAATAATATATAATATTTACGGCCACACTCTTTAGGAAATCTGTTGTTTACCCAAATCTCTAGCCGAACCATTTGATGAACGTATAAAGCTCCAATCGGAGACCCCAATTAAGTTCATCTGCACTTTTTATGCGACTCATTAAACTGCACGCGTCTGTCTATTGAATTCCCGGGCAGGCTATTCCCAAATATTTCATAACTCAGTTAATCCGTGCAATTAACTTAATTCGTAGGCCATATATTTGGCCAAGGCAAGAATAGCTGCCAATAAACAAGAGAAAGGGAGAGCGAAAGAAAAGGAGACAGCGATGCAGAGAGAGAGAGAAACTGAGTGAGAGCCGAACGGAACATGTGCCCATTCTCCGGCTATTTATAGTGAAAACTGAGTGCAGGCCAGAATGGAATGCATATGCGACTCGCTGAGAGATCTCTTTCTGTCTCTCTCTCCTGCTGAATGCGATGAACACTTCACAAGTGGTGGCGTTCGCCCATTGGAATTGGATGTGTCGCGGCGCGCTCAATTGTCGCTGGCTGGCGACAGTTTTCGCTGGCTCTTTGCTAGTAGCAAAAGACGCGTTGGCCCCGCCAGAGGCAGCGGCTAAGATCAAGATCTCGCTTCCACTTTACAAATACATTTGTGTTTTTGTTAAACAAATTATATATATATGAATATATATATATATATATATATATATATATATATATATATATATATACGCAGATATTAGTCTAGTGCTGCAGAACTGAGAACATCCGAAGCAAAGGCGAAGGCGGGATTCTTTTCTTGATAATTTGTATTGTTGTTGTTGTGGCTTTGGCTCGTTGCCGTGCGTGTTGAACTATTTTTGGCCATTGGGGCGCATTGCTGGCAACGACCAGTTGGCCGCAAGTGTCGTCGGCATTATAAGTGTTTAGTAAAAATTCTAGCGTCATGTTCAACTCGTTTACAAGTTGGAGGTGGCGCCACTGAACGGTACTGATTGCGCTTGACTTATGCAACTGCAGGACTAAAAGCGGACACGACATGGACTGGTATCCCGAGGAGGATGAGGAGGACTTGATGTTCTCGCCGGCTCTGCTGGCGCGCCGTGCCAGCGAAAGCTGGATAGTCGAGCCGCCCGTTGAGGTGGTGTTGCGAGGGCTCAAACTACCAAGGCGCTTGCATAACTAATATTGTATTCACATTCTTTCCATTTGATACAGACCGTGCCCATCAATGTGTCGCTGCAGCGGAAGAAGTCGATGCCGGACTTCCAGGAGCTGCCGCGCGCCACGGAGGCGATGAGTCGCGAGGAGGTCTCCGCCCTGGGCTCGGCACGTCGCGAGGCAGTGCGTCGTCAAATCGAAGTCAACGAACGCCTTCGGGCGAATCCCTTGCTGTATTTGGTTAGTCCGCAAGTTAAGGTGAGCGCAGCATTCATCTGGCATCATGGCCAACTACTTAATGTCCATTTCTTCACAGGATTGGCTTGTGCGCCGCCAGCTGATGCTGCTTGTGCTCTTTGTCAATATACTATTGGCGCTTTTATTTGTCAAGATGGTTACCTAGCGCCGGATGCGCACTGCCACACGGAACCGAACCAAAACAGCAGCGCGAACAGCAGTTGAAACTTGCAAAGTTTTAGAGTCGTTTAGTCAAGCGCCGTGCAGTTTGCGAGTCACTGTCGCGTGCTTGTGGTGAATTTGAAGCCTGCTGCTGCCTGCTACAGTTCGAGTGCCACTGTGCGTGGACACTGTGTGTTCTGTGTGGTCAAACAAATTTTTTTGTGGAGCTAAAGCTAACGATTTTTAGCATTTGCACTAAACAGATTTATAAATATATATATTTAAATATAAAAATATATATATTAAAAAATACTATATATATATATCAATATGTATAATAAACACAAATCGAATTAAACACTAGACTGCAGCCAAATTGAAAATGAGAAGAAAAAAGAAAAAAACAAAAAAATAAACGCAGAACTGCATTGCACAACTCGTAGTAAATTAAATGTTTAAACAATAAATGACTGCATTAAACAAATTTGACAAGCCAACACAATTGTTATTGTGGCAAATGAAAAGTTTAAAACAAATAGTAAAACAAAAAGAAAACAAAAACTATACGCAAATCAATTTAACGAATTTTTCTACACATTTAATGTAAAAGTAATATACTACACATACATATATATATAATCTACATATATATGTGTAAACAAAAACCCATTTATCAATATTTATGCATACACACACAAACACTTTCTCATAATTTCATAAAACACATAAATATATATTTAAATTATGGCTATAATAAATGAAGAAGCAAGTTTTAGACAAAGTGCAAGAATAAATACTATTTCCTATTTGCAATTGAAATTTAATTTAGTCAGCAAACTAATCAAAAAAACAAAAAAAAAAAAAAAACAAAAACCAAAAGGCAACTAAATAATATTTAAAATATATAAAATAAATAGCAAAAAAACAAGAATTGTAATAATTGTGAACACGTATATTTGTATAAATTAGCGAAATTGTGTGGGACCTAAAACGACAACAACAGCAAGAACATAAAAACAAAAACTAAATATAAAATAATACAAAATTTCATAATAATTAATATGGGCCAACAAAGAAGCCAGAATTTCGGGAAAAAAAAAAAACAAAAATGTAATTGAATGTTAAAAAAAATTAAATGCGAAATATTTGAGATTGAGATTGTTGATGACAAGGAGCTGTATATACTATAACTTAAAAACTTATCATATAACTATAACATTTAATTATTTCTCTCCATACAATTATTATATATTACATATTTTTAATTTCATAGCTGAAATTATGCCATTTTTTTGCAATTGAATGTTTGCAATTTATTGTTTATTTTTTTTTCATCCTTGGTTTCATATAATTTCATAAATATATACTTTAAATTATTATTTAATATTTTTTCATTTGTTCTTTTTTATGCAAAATATTATTTTAAATAAAAATAAAAATAAAAAAAAACAAAAACACATGAATATGTGTGTGAAAAGTATTTATTTTCATCTCTTTCCTTTTTTTCTTAACTTTCTTAAATTAATTTAAAAATCTAAAGAAAAAACTCTCAAGTGCAATTATATAAACTGTAAAACTTTCTGCTTTCTTCAGCTGCTAATGAATTGGTTCGATTGGTTGGCAAATTGGCAGAAAACCTTACAAATTGAAAGACTTGAAATTGAAAATTGTTGGCTGATTGACGAATGGAAATTTAATTTGTGCTAGCGATTCAATACAAATAAATTGCATATATTGCATTAAACAAAAATTAAGTAATTAGTGTATATACATATGCCCATATATATATACTTATATATCAGATGTGCTAGCATAACCAAAAAATAAAAACAAGCTGAAAAATTAAAAAAAAAAATACTAAGTAAAACGAACAAATCTTATTTAATGTTATCAGCAAAACATATATCAAAAGAACGCATAATAAAATAAACTTTTTCAAGGCTATAATAAAAAAAAACTTAAAAATGAAAAATAATTCTTTTTATCAATTCTATCTAGAAAAAAATTGTTTACAATCAGCTCTAAGCTCAGACTTTCTAAATCTTTAGAATTATAAACCTTTTAATTTTACATTTAATAAACATTTTGATGCAAATTCGAATTCGTTATGGCGCGAAGATAACGAATTATTTAAAAGCAAATGAAAAATTCGGACATACGGTGGATATATCTATATAGAGTTAAGTCTAAGCTATATAAAAACTTTAGCATTTTATTCTGAAATCATTTGATATATTATTTTCCAATCGAAATTTATGTGATAAATCAATTTTCCCTGACTCGTATTTGAATCTTAATATCGTATATTCCTTAGTAGTAGTTAGTACATAAAATTCAAGTCAGCAATTTTCTTCGCGACTTTTAGCTCAACGCCAGGACCCGGCTTCAAATCTCTGCAAAGCCGACGTTAAAAATAAAACGAAATAGTTATGTGTACGAAACGTTTTATTATCAATTTTCTTAATGGGGTTTTCTTTTTAGCATTATCAAAAAATTGGGAGTACATAGTTCGCGATTTCTCGTCGTTGTATTTGCAATTCTTTTCGGGTTTTTTTTTTCTTTTAGCAATTTGCAACTTTTCGACGCACTACACGTAATAATTTTTCTCACATATGTATTGTATGTATAAAAAATTTAAGTAAATTGCTAGCATATTGTACTATGTAGAGCGTAATATTGTTTTTTAATCGAAGAGGTTGGCCTTTTTTTTTAATATACGAAAACTATTTTATATACGTATGCAAAGGTCTGTCTGTTTGTCCGTCTGAATACAATAAAGACAATGGTCACTCCCCATTATATCACCTTGCTTGCAATCAAAACTGTGAAGCGCATTTCAAGAATAAAAATATTAAAAAAAAACAAACAAATAAAATATATAATTACAACAATGAAACCCGTTCAATTGGTTTTAAGCGCAAGCAAAGTGCCAAATCGTGATCAAAAAAATGTACGAAAATGAACAGCAAAAAGCTGTTAACAAGACAAAAAGGAACGTCCGAAAATGGCTGCACGACGGCTCATAACGCGCCCGGCTTCAGGGAAAACGATAACTTTGGCCTTGAATTATTTTTGCCCAATATGACCTTTTGCTCCTCCTTGACTCGCTTCTCCTGCTCTTTGCGCATGCGCTGCCGCTCCTCGTCCATCAGGCGCTGCTCCTCAATGATAGCTAAGCGCTCTTCGGCCTATTAAATAGTTGAATAATATTAAATTAATATAATATGAAATATTATTGTAGCTTACCAATTTTCTTTGCGCCTCTTCGATTTTGCGATTGTTCTCGGCCAAAATTTCTTCGAGCTCTTCGCGTTTTTGCTTTTCCTCCTCCTATAAAACCCAAATAAAATTGCCTATTAGTAAAACAGATTTACCGCTTAGTCTGCTTAGTATGCTTAGATCTAGTTATGATTATATAGAAACGGTATCTTTAACATCGGTGACGCAAACATTGCGGCTGCTTTGGACGCAAGTTTATCGGCTATTTCTTTTAATCTTATTTTCGATGGGCTGCATATAGATATACATATGTATTAAAGAACTAGTTTAATGTTTAACAATAAGATACATAGAAAGATATTGGTAGAAAGAAAAAACATTTAGTAGTGTCTAATAAAACGTTAAATAATAATTTGGACATTTTTTTTTTTTTTCTTTTGCAAATTTAATTTTTAACAATAAGAGCACACAACATTAACAAATGTACTTAAATTTGATTTGCTTTAAATTTGGTCCTTTTGCTTATTTTCATTTTCTTTTATTTTAATCTATTTTTTTTTAGGTTTTTTTTTTTTTTGTTTTGTTGCTACTTACTATTGAAATAGTTCATTTTTCCAGTTTAATGGCTAAATCATTTTGTTAATTTTTGGCTTTGCTGCGAATTTGCATTTTGATTTACGGTATTCAGCTACATAGTTGTTTAATCAGAATTACATTACATATTTTGGTGTTTAGGAATCAAATCATAAGAGCGTCTCGATCAAACGATAAGTGTTTGAGGAAAACAAACATACATAAAATGAACATTTGTGGCACGACAACAACAACAAGTACAGTCATACCCATTGAGTGACAAATGGTTATCCGGCTTATGAGTTACGATAACAATCTTAAGTCTGATCAGACAGCTTTGGTGGTCCTATGACGAATGTTCCTAGAGGGAGAGCTTAGAGTCCTTAAAGACTATTTGTGTTATTTATGCATTGCATTTGCATGATTGTTCATACACTTATCAAAACACTCGGTTCGAAGTTCGTTTATCCATTTGGTTGTTGCACACGTTTCGTTTCGTTTCGTTTCGTTTTTTGTTTAAGGAACTCACTCACCCGTTTATTGGCATGAATAGGCGCCCGCGTATGGGGACCTTTCAGTTTTAGGCATGCTTCGTACAGTTGGAATTACGTTAAGCTATGCTAAGCCCGCCCCCATCCCCATAATAACACTAGGCTAACCGTTACTAAACTTTATCGACTAGACTTTACGGTAAGCGGTATACGATATACTGGTACGGGTACGGGTACGGGTACGGGATACGTATGTATGTGTGTGGTACATCCTAGAGAGCAAAGTGTGCGGCTCTCATCCGTGTGGCCGAACTCCCTTCGTAAGCGTTAGCTCCGGCTTAGGTGGGGATTGAAGGGAAGTGTGTGGCTACACACACTCATACGACAGTGCGTATGTATGTGTGCTTATGTAGGTGTCTTTTACTGCATGGTCAGCTTGTGGTTGGTTCCCTCGTACATACTCCCATCTCTCCCAAACACACACACGCACGCACACAGGCAGGCAGGCAGGCAGGCACACTCACACACGCATTTTGATCGAAGCATTAGATTGCGCGCTTTGTGTAACAACAACAACAACGAGTTACAGAAATCAATCAAAATGAAATCAAACTAGAACAGATGAAGCTAAAAAGTAATGCAAAAATCGAAATTATGCACTTTTGTAGGCGTCAAAACTGCAAGACACATTTTTGCCTTTGGGAATTTGGTTTTATCGTTTTTTGTAGAAAAAAATAAATAATAATTACATAAATTATTTGGCAAGAGAAATGCGAAATGTGCAGCGACGTGGCCAGTGGCTCAGCGTGTTTGTGTGTGCATGAATGAATGTGTGTGTTGCCATGTTGGCCATGAACCCGAAAGGTCAACCAGCTAATTAAAATGGCATGGAAGTCTGTTAGTGGATTAGCAGTGCAATGGAGTTAGTTATGTTCCAAGCCGAGAAAGCATTTGGTTATGGTCTCAATGTATAGTCAAATTCCTCCAGCAATCCGTGACACGACTGTGTTCTCATTTCGGTTATTATGAATGCACATTAGTGAAATTCTGATACACACGCCAACACACACACACATACACATACACATACACCTGACGGAAACTGAGTCTTTAGCACCTGGTAATTACAGTTGGTAACTGGAAACGTCGCTACACAATTGCGTAAAAGGTTTTTTTAAGACGACTGTTTGCAACTGCTATTGGTTTTGTACATGTGTGTGTTTTTCGGTAGTTGTAGTCGAAGGCTGTATATTGTGCGTGTGGTAGTTGATAGTTTGGGTTTTTGTGGTAGCAGCAGTCGTCCAGCGAAATCTGAATACGAGCACCTACCTCGCGACGACGTTCTTCTTCGCGTATCTGCTCGCGCCGCTTCTCCAGCTCCAGCATCATATCACGTTCCATTTCAGCTTTGGCCGTATCGACGCGACGATTCACCTCCTGTTCGATTTCATCGCGCCGCTTCTCGAGCTCCTCCTCGACACGTTTCTTCACGAGCATTTCAATGCGTTTCGCCGCCTGCTCTTCGATTGTTTTCTGCTCAGCTTCTTTCTGTCGACGCTGCCGCTCCATCTCGGCAAGTCGCTCTACTTGCAGTAAATTTTGCTACAACAAAATAAATGGATTAAAGCAATTTACGATGAGTTGTCATCAATTGTTACCTCATCCAGTTTCTTGAATCGACTGCGCTTGTGTCGATTGCGTTGCGACTCATGGTCCGAGTACTGCTGGCTATCACTGCTCGACGAGCTGGAGCGTTTGCGGGATTTGGAGTGCGAGTGCCGGTGATAGTCGCGCTCTGAGTGTGTGTGCAGGTGCGTGTGCGTGTGCCTGTCGCTGCGGTGTCTGTCGCGCTCTCGCCGACCATGTTGATTGATCTCGGCTGACTTTTCTCTCTCCGTGCGACTGTTGCGGGTGCAGCTACTCCGCTCGTGCTCGTGGTCCCGTTCCCTGTCGCGATTGTGTGACTTACTCTTGCTGCGTTTTTTGTGTTTGCTTTTGTGGTGGCGACGTTTCACTGATGGACTGCGCGAACGTGAACCCATTATTGTACAAATATATTGCTTGATTAAATTGCGGCTTCTTTTTTATCAAATTTATTGAATGATTTTTGACAAGTTTCTCACAACAAAATCAATCTACAGATGCCTTAAAAATAGTGTTGAAGAATGTTGAAATGCCGTCATTCGGTGGCAACGTTTACAGCACTACTTTTTTGGTATTTTTAGGGACATCCGCAATCTGTGCGATTCTTGTCCATACTCAGTATCATTTCATGAAATTTGTCTATCATTACTTGATTGTCTTTAAAGCCAACGCATTCCTTTGCAGCCTCCTTTGGCAGCCATTTAAGATCTGTGTGCTCTTCGGAAAGAACGACCTCTTGGTTTGGATTCCTTAATTCTGCTAGCCAATATATAACAATCTTCGGTTTCCCTTGCACCTCATAATTTAGAGTAAGTGGCGTATCGCGGTATATGATCAAATCCTTTTCATCGTAACTTTAATTTTAAATTGGTGATGAAATTAATTATGTTATTTTTTATTATACACTTACCCGGCTTCTTCCTTTGTTTCTCGCAGCGCCGTGGTAAAGTCATCTTCACCCGGATCCACGTGACCTTTTGGCGCACTCCAATGAAAGCTACCATATGAAGCTTTTAGCAGTAAATATTGTATTTCTCCACAAAGGCGCCTGAAAAGGACAAATCCAGCTGCTCTCTTGCCCATCTTGCTCGTAAACAGTTTACGCAGTAGTGTTGAAAAGTATCTAAAACAAGCCATTTTGAGTTATCATTTTAGTAAAAATACTAAAAACTATACAAAATATCTCAATTACTTAAAATAATAATAACAGGTGTAATAATATATCCTTTTTAGTGTTAAAGAACTACTGTATATTATTTTTTGAGTTATTTTTCCTTTGAGTTACTCTTGTATATTATTTGTTTTTTTTAGCAGAGACTACAACCAACAGAAAATGCACATAAATACGAATTCATTCAAAATAATTTGCGCATTTTGAAACACTGATCGATTAGCTTACATAGGTTGGAGCCGAGCACGTTGTGTTGGATAAATTAAGTTACATAAATAATATTTGGAATTGGAGTAGAAATGTTTGCTTTACTGCGCCGTTTTGCTTGCGCATCAATTACAAACAGCAAAAAGCTAAACCAGGTTCAATGTTATGCTTCCTTCACGGTGAAGGACATACTGCGGGACAGCTCAGATGAGACCGGCACGCTGCTGACCCGCTTTGCCAAGCACATAGCCATTGATCGCTACAGGTGCGAGCAGCACGTGCTGCCGCCAACGAACATTCGCTACTCGGACTACTTCCCCATTTCGGATGAGCACTACTTCAAGCGGTCGGTGCAAAAGACAGCTGCCTCTCAGTTGCCAGCGCTGATCATACACGCATCCAGTTACCGCTCCAATGCCGTGCCACCGATGTACGTCATGGCCTTGAATACGTTGGATGCGCACGCCACAGCCCAGCTGGACCAAATGGATACTACCACTGTGCTAGAGACGCTCTACGCATTTTTGTTCCTTATGCCAAATTGGCTGAAGCGCATCGATTTCTATCACGCAGCCATGCGACGCTTGTCGCAGGAAACGCCCGGCAGCCAGCAGCGTTTCTTGCAAATCTGTTTCTACTTGGGTCTGCAGAAACAGAATCAGAAGAATGACTTAGAGACACTGATTGCCACACAGCTTGGAAATTATTTGGCCAATTTAAGTCCGCTAGATCTGGCTATGTTAAGCAACGCTGCCTACAAGACTTCGACTTTGGTGACCGGCGAAGTGCGTGAGGCCTACGAGGCTGCTCTGGTGGATGCTATCTTGAACTTAAAGTTTGATTCCGACAGCATTCCGGATGATGCTCTGCTTATTTGTTACGTCAAGGCCTTGCGCTTCCAGCGCGTGCACGACGAACGCATCGCCCAGCACCTACAGAGCATTTGCTTGGATTCCGTACAGATAGCAAAACTTGAGCCGCGTGGCTTGGCGCACGTATTCGCGTACTTTGCTGAGATGCAATGGGATCAGGCGGAATGCTTGCAAGCGCTTGTGGAACACTTATTGCTTTTCAAGCCCGGTCAATTGCGTGCCAAGGACTTGTCCACATTCCTCTGGAGCTGCGCACAGCTTAACTGCAAATTGAATGCTGAGCAACTCCGACAACTGGAGGTGGTTGCATTACGCAAATTAAATCAAGGCGAATACGATCGTTTCCCCGACCAACTAGTGGATGCTTGTCTCTCCCTAGTTATCCTGGGTCACCATTCGAAGCAGCTGTTTGATGCTGCAGAGGAGCTGAAGGCCGGGCAACGTCAACGACAACGAGCACAACCCAAAGTTGATAGTCGTCTGACTGTGCTGCGCACTGCCGTGGCCATAGAGCACCCCGAATGGACAAACGTTAAGACGAATCAGGTCTTCAAGGATCTTGCCCGTGTGCCTGCCTATTTGCTGAGTCAGCGGGAGGATTTGACTGCGTATGCCAATCAGTTGTCCGCAGATGCCGAGGTGGAAGGCGTTGACCTGGTATGCCCCATTGCGGGCATCAACTTGCCCAGCTTGCGTGTCCAGACCCAAGGCGAGCAGGCATGCATTTACTATATAGAGTTGCTGACGCCAGAACAGACGCTGAAATTCAGTCGATCGGCGACCTCTTTGCTGCGCTTGAAGCGCCGCCTGCTGGAAGCGCTGGGTCAACGTGTTGTCCTGGTAAGTGAGCCCAGCTAAGGCTAGAACTAAACTAAAGTATTCATATCTATGCAGCTCCATTCTGGCGACATGGCATCCAATGCGCAAGCGCTGCAAAAGCTTTTGGATCAAACGACAATGGCCAAGATCGAGGCAAAGCAGGCAGCGCAAGGCCTGAACAATTGAAACGTGTGATATAGGTTCTACGTGAAATAGATTTAATTAACAAGTGTTTTTAATGTAATTAATTTAGTAAAATTAACACTAAACGTTACTTTCAACAATTTATATATAATACAAGTGGGCAAGTTTGTTCGTCGGAATGTGAACGCTCATCTGACCGACTTGAGCTTCGCCTTGAGCACAAAGTAGGCGCTCACGCGGAAGAGAAGTAGCATTATGCTCAGTGCTATGAGATCGTTCCAGAACTGATCGCCTGACATGGTAATCTCTTCCAAAAACTTCTTAGGATACCTGCCAAACAGAAAGAGGATTATGAAATCCGTCTGCGCACTTGGACTGTGGCACCACTCCCTTACCTATAATGACAGTAGGGCGCCTCGTTGCAATCCAGAACGCCCCGATTCATACCATAGATGGCAGCTATGTAGCCCTCGAGGCCATATCGCAAGTGGGATATGTGACTACCCCACTTTAAATAGCTGGGCAGATCACGCAGAGTGACGCCAAAGCCGGCGAACATCATCATGGGAATGGTTAGCACGGGCGCCAGGAATGTTCCGTTGACCACATTACACCAAGCGCCAACAATCAGTCCAAAGCTCTGGCCCACAAACACAACCAGCAAACTGATCACAAAGAACATCCAGAAGCGGACCCACTCCATGGGCTGATAGCTCCAGAGATATATTATGACCGTGAACAGGAGTGTGCTGATAAACTGTAAGCCAAGAGAGAATTCGAGTTCATGGAGTCCTTACTGTAGTCAGGTAAGGTAGTTACCGTTATGGGTATTTCGAGCAGCGTCATAGCCGTGTAGTAGGCCTTCAGAGAATACCAGCGATTGAAATGCTCCTTGATTAATATCGTCATCTCGAGGGGGACTAAAATTGAAGCGTTATTCAGATACCGTTTTGAGGATTACTTTAGCTCCACTTACACGTTAAAACAGTCAACATCATCGTCGTCATAGAATGGTGCATCAATATGGCAAACAAAAGATTATAATTATCCAAGACTCGCGAGCCCTCCTTGCCGGAATGATCATACATCGCGCCGTAGAGCACGGCCACGCAAACGTTGACGAAGAGGCGAAGATGGGTCATAGTCTTATCTCGACCAGACTTGATATAACCACGTCGCAGCAGCACCGTGCACTGATTCATAAAGCTCGTGTTCTCCAGGGAAACGTTTTTACTCCGCTTTGGTATGGGGTGCTTGTGGATAAGCGCCTCGGATCTCAGCACAGCGCTCGGATTATTGAACCAAGCCAGACTGCTGCCATTCTCTGTGGCCGACTTAAGCGTATCGATCTTGTCGAAGCCGTACTCGCCGCAGGCCAGCTCAATTACTAAAAGAGTAGAAGAAACATTAACAATGTTTAAAGTCGGTCTTTTGCGGCACTTACTGTAATCGGCTGGGTTGTGGTACATGGGACAGGGCAGGTCCACGGACTGCAGGAAGGGCACCATCTTCTGAGTGCCGCCCTGGTAGACGCAGTTACCGGAAGAGAGCACATAGACTTGATCGAAAATTTGGAATAGCTTGGCAGTGGGCTGATGTATGGTGCAAATGATGGTTCGACCCTGGGTGGTCAGACGTTTCAATAACTCCAAGACTTTGGTGCAGGAACTGCTGTCTAAGCCACTGTGAGAGAAGGCATTGAGAATTCGAATCTACAAGAAAAAAATGTTCACATACGTCGTTGGCTCGTCCAGAAACATCACAGTGGGATTATTGATCAATTCCATGGCAATGGATAGCCTCTTCTTCTGACCGCCAGACAGACGGCCTGTCAACGTCTGATCGTGATCATAAAGACCCAGCAGAATCAGAATGTCCTCAATCTAGAGTATAGCAAGTTTAGAGGAAACTCATAAGGATTAAATGGCTAACTAAGCTTACTCTGCTCTCCTTCTCCTCATAGCTGACATTCTCCCCCAATTTCAGATCGGCTGCTATATGCATATTCTCGCTGACCGTTAGCAAGGGCTGCAGACGATCATCCTGTGTGATATAGCATGACATGCGACGAAATGAGGCTGTGACAGATAGATAAATATATATTTTACATAAAATTAAATTGGTTTTAAATTTCATTCGAAATTAACTTACGCAAATCACGTCGTCGTCCATTCAATCGTATTGAACCATCGACGCCGGTTGTCTTGAAGCCCGAAAGAGCATCGAGAAGCGTAGATTTACCAGCTCCCGATGGACCCATAATGGCAATCAGCTGGCTACCTGGAAACTTGCCGCAGACATTGTGCAAAATTTCCTTTTCACCTGTTCAAAATAAATATTTAATAAACACGCAAGTTATTAGTTTACTGATCTAAGCATTTTCTAGTTAATAGAACATTTTAAATATTCAATAATATTTAGTGCAGCTTTAACTAGTTATGGGATAAATAAACTAATTAAGACGAACACGTAACTAATAAGAATCTTGATAATACTTATTTTATGCCTAGTCATGAAAAAAGGCTTAATCGATAATATCCACAATTTATGGAAATGATATCAAAGCAATTACAAAATAATGCCCTAAAGCGTCTGGGAAGTTTTTTAATATATATATATATATATATATAAATATATTATATATTTTTATAACAGGTACTTTTATACTTTTATTAGATCTCAAAGGTGAAGCTTAAAGATTTAATTACTAAATAACAACAAAAATAATTACGTTACGGGGATCTGTGCTAACATATCATAATAATTCGCTTGCTGCAATCAATTTACGAGTCACAAATTACCTTTGATATCAAAAACTAACACATTTAGTGTCTTGGACTTTGATATTACACATAGTAAACTTAATTTAGCTAAATTTATATTTAGCTATTGTCAAAAAAATTCCCATTAACAGAAAAAAGAGAAAGAAGCGAATTCCAAGTATAAGTATAAGTATAAGTATAAGTATAAGTATAAGTATAAGTATAAGTATAAGTATAAGTATAAGTATAAGTATAAGTATAAGTATAAGTATAAGTATAAGTATAAGTATAAGTATAAGTATAAGTATAAGTATAAGTATAAGTATAAGTATAAGTATAAGTATAAGTATAAGTATAAGTATAAGTATAAGTATAAGTATAAGTATAAGTATAAGTATAAGTATAAGTATAAGTATAAGTATAAGTATAAGTATAAGTATAAGTATAAGTATAAGTATAAGTATAAGTATAAGTATAAGTATAAGTATAAGTATAAGTATAAGTATAAGTATAAGTATAAGTATAAGTATAAGTATAAGTATAAGTATAAGTATAAGTATAAGTATAAGTATAAGTATAAGTATAAGTATAAGTATAAGTATAAGTATAAGTATAAGTATAAGTATAAGTATAAGTATAAGTATAAGTATAAGTATAAGTATAAGTATAAGTATAAGTATAAGTATAAGTATAAGTATAAGTATAAGTATAAGTATAAGTATAAGTATAAGTATAAGTATAAGTATAAGTATAAGTATAAGTATAAGTATAAGTATAAGTATAAGTATAAGTATAAGTATAAGTATAAGTATAAGTATAAGTATAAGTATAAGTATAAGTATAAGTATAAGTATAAGTATAAGTATAAGTATATATACATTTCATAATCTATTTCGAACTATACTATAAAATTGATATGCTCTGTTTTATCTACTAACTGCTGAGTAATTGATAGATAGGCAGGGGCAAGGGCGTCGTATCTAATCAATGGTAAAAGAATGAGCTGTTAAAAATAAAACCAACAGGTAGTAACTCGTGTGTTTATTGAGCAGTCAAGACACATGGTGCTATCCAGTTCTGACCGTTACTGTAGCTTCATCAAAAAGTAGCCGCTTTACCCTATAGATCCATAAAATCGCATGCCTTTTATTTATTTTTTTTTTAATTTTGGCAATCTTATCGGGTCGTGTTTAAACTTTTATAGGTTTTCATATCGCAGCAAGAGTTGACGATCGTAAATGCCGACACTCACCTCGGTTAAAGCCCAATTTGACCGTCAGTGAGAGCTCCTTGAACTCAATGTCCACGGGATCGCGTGGCGGCAGATTGGACAGCGCATTCGTTTCAATGTGGAAATCCTCCTCGTCCTCCGCCACTGGCTCTAACGGCGGCTGCTTGGCGGATGCTATTTGCACAGCACTAGTGGGCGTGGCAGTGGTTGTTGTATTCGTCTGGCCATTGCGCCAGCTGCTCGCGCTAGTCATGGGCACAGTGGTGGCATTGTAGACACCACGTCCCGGTTTCGCTGTGCCATTCTCACCAATCTCAATGCCCAGCCCCATGCCGGGAGTGCTGCCATCGCTATTGAAAAACTGTTCTCGCGCCGATAGCATTGTAGTCAACCAACTGGAATAAGTTGAAATACAAAATGAAAACATAACATCATGATTAGGATTAAGATTAGTGTTGATCGATAAGTTTGTTATTAGATTTGTTTATATTTCTCGAGTCTATCTAAAGATAAGATTTGGGTTATACGAAATTGTTATAGTATGATTACTTGAAAATGTTTCTATTTTATATTTATATATTTATTTATAATTATATTTATATAGAATATCAGATATGGCTGATATTGTCTTAAGCACCAAAAAACTTCAAAGCTTCTTAATCAATAATTATTACTTTCATGTCACAAATAATTTTCTTTTACCTGAAGTAGAAAAAAAAAACGCTAGATAGAAACACACTATCTATTTAATCTATTTGTGACTCATTTGATTCGATTTGTTGCAGCTATGCCTGATTGATTTTGACAATGATGCCACAATTAATTGGTGCACAGTCCAGGTCGCCACTACCTGGCAGCAGTGACATAAATGCTCAACTTGAGCAAACCTGTTTTTGAATTTTGAATTTTTTGTCGTTTTGCACTATGATCGAACAGTGGCGAATCATGGGCGCAACACATGTGGATGACTACCGCAAGCGGCTCACCTTTGCACCTGTTAATTATCAAAGCTGCGACGTTTGCCACCCGCCACCAAACGCACGTTGAGTGAAAAGGTTTTTTTAAATTCATACATATGTATATAGATATGTGTCTTACAATGTTTCACAGAGATAAAAGGGGTATATTGGCTTTTCTGTAATGATTGCATTAAAGTGAAGCATTGCGTCCTTTTTGGCAAAGAGACTTGAGCTTGGCTATTATATATGTACAAATACATCTAGAGCCTCATTATTTTAAATATTTGAATCAATAATTGCCGTTTCAGTTTTAATATTTCATAAAATTAATCTATGTAATAATATGTCACATAATTTAAATATATATAATTAATTATGGCACTCTTTTTGTCCCACTGGGTGGATGTCCAACTGAAGCTAAGATCATGTGATATTTTTTCAGTTTAGTCAATAAGCGAGTATTATGCCATCGGTTGCACCCGTCAGCAAAGTTCTCACTTGTTTTTTTTTTTCCCTTTCGGCTTTTAAGTCCCGTATTTGTTTATGTCACTTAAATACGCAAATGACGATTACAGTTGACGTCAAAAATTATGCATGCTATTTGATATTTGTTTTGATTCTTGTGAAAGCAACAAATCAAGGTGCAAAATGCACCTTAAAAACACTAAAATTGCTGAATAATTGCGGAAGAATATATAAATTTAGGCTACGCTAATCTCTCAATAACTGCATTCAAAAAAGGCGTAAATAGACACATATTAATATATTTATATTTACATATTAAATAATACACATATAGATTATTTAAATAATCTTCAGAAAACTCAATGAAATATTTAATATTTATTTAAGTAAATGTAGCACGCAATTTACTCCACATTCTTGTTGCATTATTAACAAGCAGCTTCATTCAAACGTATATTATTTAAATAGAAAATTGTATATATTGTTATATATTCCGTAAGATCAAGGTACAACTGAGAAGACGAACAATTGCAATCGTAGAAAACAATCGTATAAGCTCGTATATTATATATACTTTAAATATGTAACGACATTAATCAAAACAAAAGCATTGTTCGAATACATCTATAATGTAGGCTCAATTATGTGTTTATAAATGTGTATATTATACGCATTAACTGTAAATACAATCGACTTCGCCTTATGACGCTTTATTCATCTTTAACCCGCAGCCTGGACCCCTTATCTACAAAGCATCTGTTATCATGTGCAGCTCACTTGAGGCTAATACTCTGACTGCCGAAGTATTGTATATAGGATATGCAAAGTCAGAATAAGTATACTATATTTAGTATACTACTGCGTACGAATACATAGCATAAGAGTCCACAAGTATTTGTATGTGCATAATACAGCAATAGTAAAGTAAAGCAGAGCGCATTGAAAACATATCGGTAATGAATATGTAAAGTGGAGATAGAGCTGGGAAATATATTGCAATACGCATGCTACGGCTATGAGAGACGAGATTTCTACAAATATATAATATATAGAATATAAAGATTTTACAATTTTTATATTTAACTGTTTAAAAGAAATACTACAGTACAGCCAATAAATTTTTTATGTAATCAAGGGACTTTTGAGACGTTTTAAAATATCAAATTCGAAATCTAAAGTAAACCAACTGAAGACAAGCTTCAAAAGTCGAAATTAAATCGAAAAGTCATGGAATTAAGTCTTTGTCTAATGATTTTATATTAAAATCATGCCAAAGGAGTCATTTCCATCTAGTGATACCTGATACTTAGTTCAGACCACGTAGAATGGTCTTTTAGCAAAAAATATTAGTTTTTGAGAATATTTTTTTTTATTAGGCTCATGTCGTTCTCATTCTGTTTCTTTCTTTCTTAGCCTTGATATTTGATTAGCAAAATCTAATTACCTTTTAGCGTAAAACATTGATTCTAAAGAATATTAAATAATATTAGATTACCTTTTAAGCTGTTATTGCTTTATATTTAATAATTTTAAACAAATAATTTAAATTCCGAAATTCATATATTTACAATATAAAATTCATTTAATATTTTGTATAAGGTGTATATTTTCTTCCTATTCCAGCCTTTTCCAGTCCTGTCATATACTATGCAGAGCAAAATGTTGCTTTATCGTACCCCACATGGTCAAGCTTCGAAAGCAGCTTTTCAACTGCTCGTGCACTGTATATATATTTCTATACGTATTCCATTATTTGTTCAATAACATGCGATTAATCTGAGCAAATCGAGTAATCTGTTAATCTAGCTAACCGCTAACCGCTAGTGGGCATTGCACTTGAGCTGTTTAGAACGAAAATTAAATTTAATAGAGAAAGTCAATGCCCTTCTGAGCTGCTGCTCATACACATACATAATTTCACTAACTAAAGGGCTAGACTAAATACTACGCAATTTGCTTATGACGCACACGTTGATGCTTTATCAGCAGAATTTCAATATTTGATTGACACTGTTATTTCTCCTCTATTTGCAGTACACTCTTATTATTTGCATGCAAAATCTGTGAAAACTGAAAACTTGTCATCGAAATAGCTCGACGGTAACTGAGAAACCTGTCTTACCTTGTTGCCAAGGTATTCCCGAAATTCATCTTCTCCGCATATTATGAAATATTGTATACGCACTGCACTTGTAACTTATTCATATGTATGTATACTATGTATCTATATATGCGTGAGCGTGCTCCCATTGTTCGTGGTTACAATGTTATTGTTTACTCCGCTCTCGGAAGTAAACCGGTTGAGAGTCTCGAAGAGAGTCTCCAGACAGAGCAGGAGTATAATGGAGTAAAATCTGCAGAGCAGAACGCAGAACAGCAGCTGCTTCCGTCGGGAATCAGAACATCAAGCCAAAGAGATAATTATAATTTATTTATTTCTGGTCAACATTGCCTTAATTATGGGCTAATTCAAAAGAAATAATCATCGCCATAAAAACGCGAATATATGTATTAAAATACAAAAGGTGAATAAGCCCTTTGGCCAAGTGTGTTGTGTACATTCATCTTTCTAAATTGCCCATGATGACATGACTACTAATTAATAGCTTTATTATTCATTTTGCTTGCTGTGCTCTATTATTGGCAAGCAAAGACGATCTTTGTGATAGATTAATCTCTGAATTTAGTTTGTATAGCATATGATATGTGTGTTGGACTGAGATTAGTTTTGTCAATAACAAACGTGCTCATTTAATAGGTTAATTTATTGTTTGTATTTACTACAATTTTTGTACTTTTCTCTTTTTTATTTTTAATGATTGAAATTTGTTATTGAGTGCAAATAATAATTAAATTTCATTCAATTTATATTTTTTTCTATTTCATAAATAAACTTTTTTTGGTAAATATAACACTTTAATATAATTATTATTGTGAAATATTATTTAATTATGAGTTATGAATGAATTTTTTATTATGAGTTATAAGTTATGAAAATGCTTGTTAAGTGTAGAAATTGTTCATTCCTTTCATATATTAATTTGCAAATGCTTTAAAATAGAGTTTTATTTATTTATATAATCATCATATGTTTTTGTTCAGTTTTTTTTCAGTGAATTATTATTTATAATTATATTAATTGATTTCAAAGATTTCATCACATTTCGAAAAAGTATCTTAATATTATATATTTTTTCGTGTTTTGAAACTTTGAAAACAAATTATATTTTGAAATTATATTTAAGAAATTATATAATTTCCCAATTTTCAGGGTGACTAACATTATATATGCTTAGTATCATAATTAATATTTTAATGTTTTATTTTTAAATTACCAATTATTTTATTTATTAAATATGGGTTTGGTTTATATTAATTTTTTTTATTTAATTTTTTTAATAATTATTTTTTGTTTATTTTTTTTAATTTCTCATTTTTTTTTATTTATTATTTTTAGTATAATATTTTTTTTGTTTGATCGTATTTTATTTATTATTATTTGTGTGTTAGTTTTACATAATAACAATAATAATAATAATTTTATTTTGTAACTATATTAATTAGTTATACATTTTATAAATTATTAAATTTATTCATGCTTTATTGAAACTCTCATTGGATATTCTCTCTCGGATATTCCTGGCTTAGCACTTCGATTGCCTTACAATATCACTGCTCAAACCCAAATCAAATTAAATACACAGAAAATTTTGAAGTTTTTAATCTTTTCAACAGTTTTTAACAATTTGTATATTATTTCTTAGCGCACAGTTCTCGTTGCTGGTGTTGCGTTAATTTTTAGATACAAACATTTCGTGCTTGCCTTACCCGTGCCGTGCTCGAACGATCGCAGTTAAGAAATGATATTGCACGTCGCTTGGCTATTATGCTACACAATTGACAGTCTTCTCTCTATATACTCGATTCTTTTCTGATCGTTTCGTTTTGTTGCTTTATATAAATTTTTTTTTATTTAGTTATTTTGCGCGCTTCACACAAACCGCGTAGCAGCGTCTTCGATGTGACATCGGCGACTGGCGGCCAGCAAACAAACAATATTCCCAGCTAGCTATGGCAATTCCCTCAGAGTTCCAATGGAGGCAGCTAACAGCCGGTTAAGACACACACAAAGGCACGATCGAGCGTCTCAGCTGTTGTGTGCGCGTGTGTGTCTGTATCTATGTGAGCGTAAGCACGAATACTTGTGTGAGTAAGCGTGCGTGTGTGTGTGTGTGCGATTCAAGCTTTATCACAGCACAACAGAAACGAAGTCCGTTCGGCTTTTGTTGCTAGCTTTTGTTAACGCTTTCTGTTCACATTGGTTATTAGTGTTTCAGGCCAGTTATATTGTAGTTTGCCTCCTGTGATAACAGCCCCACACACACAGCACCCGCGATCGGTTGGCAACGAATTGATATTGGGCTGGGGCTTTGGGTTCACAAGTCCATGTATCGTATGTCATTCTCCTACTCTTCGTATGTCTTGGCTACGTAATAACATTTTTCTGGTGGCCTTGCTGCTATTTTCTTCGCTCTTAAACAATGGAGCAGCATTATCGTACGACTTAACAATGCTTCAATACACAATACAAATGCAGTCAGAGTTCTTTGTGCTCCCCGCATGAATCACGGCCAATTAATTATTGGGCCTTAGCTCTTATTTCAATGCACATATATTATGCTCGTGCTGTATCCGAAGAAACACAAATCTAATTATATAAACTAAATAAAATAAAAACTTACAATTCTTATCACACTTTGTCAACAGAAAGCTATGTCATATCAGTATCAGACTATCTATAACATTTTAGATTCCCATAAATAATTGATAGTACAATTTTTGCAAATCGAATAATGCAAAGTTCAATTTAATACTTACTTGTGTAAATATCAGTTTATTATAATCAATTTAATGTAAAATAATTTAATCAATTTAATGTACAATGGAAATTTTTTAGGTTGTAAGATTTTGCTCGGTTTCAAATAAGTTTCTTCTCTCTTAAACTATACTCAAACTTTAATTTATGCAGAAATAAATTGTATTTGGTTGGTTTTGCTTAAAAATTACTATCTTATCGGAATAACATTATTTAGCTTATCAATAAGAGCTTAGAGTACTTAACAATGAAAATCTATATTATATATACATATTTATATATACTTGTGGTATCTTTCGTTACTTTCACTATTAAAAACATTTTCAACTTTCCATCATTGAACATTTAGAAGCTGACGCATCTAACGTTAAATAACAGTTGTATGCTTACCCGGTTATTATCGTAATTGTTTAATTATACAAAATGTATAAATATATATATGTGTGTCTATGTGTAGTATATAAGTATGTATGTGTGTTTCCTTATAGACTTTGGAGCGTGATTAGTTTGACTGTGCATCGAGACCCAATTGAAAGGAATGTATTACATTTCTCCAATAGAATAAAAACAAAGCAGCGCTGCAGTCGGGTGGCCCCAACTGCATAATACACGTTCACTCCACAATTTGTTGAATAACAACTGAATTTAACTGTCAGTTTTCCTCTTAGATGAGCCTTCCGAAATAAAATTATATATAGAGCTACTCAATGGCAATTCACTGTAAGAACTAGTTGATGCTACCTCGAATGTATATAAAATATATATATCTTGTCATATAGTCATTATTATATATTTATAAATATAACCGTTCTTATTTATCTATAGAGGCCAACTGTAAGTCAATTTTATGCCATAACTGAAAAGACTTCTTACTTTAGCACACCAGTAAAGAGAAAACTCACTAAAATATATATATTTAATGTGTAATTCCAAAACTAATATACTCTTTTGCCATTGTAAATGAGTGTAGAAATAAATAAACTACAATTGTAATTATAATTAAAAGGAATGAACCAGCGATTCACTCAACTTCGTAGCGCTGATTAGCCAATCGTTTGTAGATCGTGAGAGCACAAGCGTAGACTGATTGATAGATGTTCAAAGAGGAAGATGCAATTTATAAGAAATTTACATAAGAATTCCACAGTTTTCGATATAATCGAAAACACGAATTGAACATGAAGTGATAAGATTATAATATATGACACTGAATATCGCGATATTAGCAGGAAATTCATAGGGTACTCTGTGGTCTGCGCGCCATAAGAAAACAACGTGAATGCAAGTTATAATATAAAGTCAGTTACTTATCGGAGAGATTCGGGGCGACTCGTCGTCTAATGCCAAAGTCCAAATGTTTGCGGCATTTGTATGATCTTAGTCGAACTCGAAGTCAAAGTCGACATCGAACTCGACGTCAGCTTGAGTTGTGGGTGTTCTACAGCTAGCGATATAGACTACTATACAATCACATAGCTATTGTTTTCCCTATTTGTTTGTGTGTGCCTGTCGTTCATTTGAAGCTGATAACTCGGGATTAGTAATTTGTCTTGGGCCGTTTCCATAGAGCAATTACGAAATCGCCTCCACATGTTTCTTGTCGGATGCGAAACGTGTGCCCATTTTATTACCCATTCATGGCTATGGCGTGATTTGAGAAAAAAAATATAGAATATTATATTCAATTGTAGAATTTCAAATATAACTCTTAGCGCACAATTATTAGCTAATTTTAATTAAATCAATATGTTAATATTTGAATAATAGAGATATTATCGTAAATTTATCATTATTATAAATTTCCATAAATAATAAAAGAATTTACAGAAAAGAACATCAATACTATGCAATTATACAATATTTTTATAATTCTCTTATTAATTATTATTATTATTTTATTATTAATTATTTTAGTTAATTCTGAAAAAAATTAAAATTAAAAAAAAAAAAAATTTTTGTGGAGATTTTAAAGAGAAATTTATTTATAAAAGAATTATTCATTCTTTTTTTATATGGTATAGTACGTATTATATTGATTATACCATACAAAAAATTTGTAAATAATTTTTTTATAATTAAGGTTCTCTTAAATTCTAAACTCTGAGCACCATAAAAGATATTTATTTTCATTCAATATTTAAAAAGTGAATGAAATCGAATGAATGAAATTTTCGTAGACATTTATATTAATATATATATATATATATATATATATATACTTTTTTATTAATTTATGTGTTCACGCCGTCTGGAGCTTATCATCAAGTTGACAGCATAATTATCAATCAAAATTAATGTTTTTTATAGAAAATTAATATTCTTAATAGAATTTTGATCAAGTGATAGGCACCAGCTAATGCGCTGTAAGCTTTAAAAAATCGTCTCGTTCATGTGGGTATCGATTTCCATCATATGATTTTATAGGTTTACATTGTAACTATCGTTATCATCCTTTTGATTAGGAAAATGAAGACGAAAGAGAAGTTCAGTCAATATAAAAACTATAAATATACTAAATTCAGCAAAATTATAATTTCAATAAACTTATAAAAATTGTTTAACAAAGTATAAATTACTTAAACTTTCATTTCTTCAATTTATATATAAAAAAAACATTCATTATTAAATTCATAAAAAACTAAAAAAAATAATTAATATATTTGCGAAAAACCAAAAGGCCATAAATTAATTTAATATTCATGTGTTTAACAACTGATCATTATCTGATGAGAGTAAACTTATTCTTATCAAAGAATATTTCCCGTAAAACATCAACGTATAAAAAAATAATAAGTTTTTCACAAAACATGTTCGTTTCGATTGATTGGAAATGAATTTGAAAGTCGCATTATTAATCAAAGCTTAAAACCAAGAAAAAATAACAAAAATTAACACACAGTAGAAATTCTAAAAAAAAAAAATTGCTTCAAAAACTGTCTTAAAAAATATTTGAATTGAATCCATTAAATTTGCAATGAATGCTTCGAAAATATTATGTTAGTATATAGGATAGGTCTCCTTGAAGAGATCCTGAAACTTATATCTTCAGAAATGAAAGCTGTCAAATATTCCTCATATCCAGAGACCCAAAAATTCGCTAAACTTATTAAATTAAATTGAATTAAATTAAATTAAATTATTATTTACCTGTAGCCATCTCTCACAATTTGGATTCGTATCGTCTTGTATTAATTTATATGGAACACTTTAGGTGCTTTGACGAGACCGTCACAAATTTCTCACACACCTGAAATTTTGCTCAACCGGATTTGGATGTGTCAATTGTAACGGTTCAGCAAGATACAGGCGCGAATGAAAGATGCCGGCTAAAGGGATAGCGCACCAAGAGAATCAACACCAAATGGAGCAACACTTAGTCTGGTTTCGTGACATGAATAATCCAACTATTCCTGGCAACGCTCGAGCCTCGACTGATGCCCAGACCGCACCAAAAGCCGCTAGGTAGCCTCCCGGAATGCCATTTGCTCGACTAACTAACTAACTGCTCGTCCGACCGACTATATACTGTATGAGACCTTTTCTGCCGCTTTTTACTTTTTATTTTTTATTTTTTTTTTTGTTTTTGTCCAGGGGAGTCGACATTAGAATTAGACTCGGAACAAAAGGAACAACAATGCCGGCTGGCCGCTTGGTTGGCTGACTGACTGATTGGGTGGGTCAAACGAATGTTGCAACAGTGGCGCATGCTTTCTAAACGCCACCAATTCACTCAATGCTGTTGCCGTTGTTGTTGTTGTTGTTGTTGTTGTGGGACGCACCTTACTAGTACAAATAGCCAGATAGAGACAGAGCGACAGCTGACACCAGCGAACGCGCCTTTTTAATGAGCTGACCCCACCTAGTCGGTATGCGTATCTCTATGTGCATATGTATGTATTTTACATTAGAGCATTAAGCAGGCAATGTCCATCGCTAAGGGGGCGCCACATGACGCGCTTTATGTGTGTTTTAGTGTAAGTATGTGTGTGTGTGTGTGAGTGAGTGTGAGTGTGTGTGCTGGTTATTCAGTTCCCATAGGGCGGGGGTGTCTTTGTGCCTTACTTAGCATATAATGTAAACGTTTATCATTGGACAGCCGTGGATATATATATATATATATATATATATAAATAAATATGTATATATATTGTCATATCAATTTTATATGTATTTAACTAAATGGGTTAATGACTTGGCAAATGCATTCGCTAATTAAATGTATATGCCAGATGCAGTTGTGAGGTGTAATATCATCAGAATCCTACTATCAAACTAGCAAATATTTGAAAGCTCGGGCGCAATTGGAAAATTATATTCTAAACTTCAATTTCAAGAACGAATCAAAATGATGAAAAGTCCTTGAATTAATAATAATTATTTAATATTAATAAACAAAAACAATATTTGTTGGTAGTAAAACTTCTTGTAAAATCTTAGAATTGAAAAGATAACAACAATCTTTAAATTACAAATTAAAATTCATAATATAATAATCTTAATCGAAACATTTTTTTTTTTTTCAATCTGATCTTCAAATTATTTATATAATGATGAAAAATCCTGCAACTAGCACAATCTAAATACTTGGGACTTTCGAAGTCGACTCATGAGATGCACTAAAATTATCGATTGATCAAGCATATATATACATACTTAATGGAGTCTTTTAAATATATTTAGTGTAAAATGGGTATACAAATTACAAGACAGAACATTGTTTGGCATTATAGTCTGATACTGTAAGGATATCTGTAATTTAGACTCAAAAAATGTGCATATTACAGGATCTCGTTGTGCCACTATCTAAAGGTGGAAAGTAATTTATATTTGATGCCATTGTCAGGTGTGGACAGTAACTCAAAGAAGCAAATGACTTTTATCTAGCTCTGATAGTTTAGATATATACTTTACATATATATGTGACGACCCTTAATATGTATATTATTTTTTTCGATAAATATCTTTAAGTAAATATCAGGTCTCTACCGCCAATATTACTCAGAATAGAACTGAGATTTATTTAAAAAAAAAATAGTTTTTCGTTTCAACTTGCCAATCGCACATATAATTACATATCCATCTTTGGTCAATCTGTATATGACAACCAATATAATCTTGTATCTTTTGAGAACATAGCATAAAAATCATTAAAAAAAATGTCACCAAAATTCAGACGATCATTTGATGAGGACAGTTTAGACATTTTTTCAGAGCATACCTCTTCTTCTGTATCAGATATTTTACTTAAGTATAGTAAAAAAATTTAAAAATTTCGTACGTTTTCGCAAACGATATTGAACCATCCAAGCTAGTTTTAAGGGTGCCAAAAGAGACTTGACGCTTAAAGATTTTTGGATCATTTTGTTCGTTTGGAGAGAATTCCGTGCCTTAGGCCTTTTTTTTTAAGCTAAGCAAATTGTGTAATTAACTTGGAATTGAAAATACTCGAAAAGTCTCGATAGCTCAACTAGTTAAAAAATAATGAAACCAAGTACAATTCAGGAATAATTGTCGCCTTAGATAATACTAAATACTTAGTGCACTCGATGTGCTTGCCATAAAATTAGTTTTTGAAAACCATATTTTGGCTATGTACAAATATGTATATAATATATATATATATATATATATATATATATATATATATATATATATATATATATCTAAATATATGTATATGTATATATATATATAGATATATATATATATATATATTTATTTATTTGTATATATCATATTTTACATTATATTTTTATCACCTGTTCAACGCATTGCAATATGAAATAATAAAAAAAATTATATTTTAAGTAATTATTTCATAATAATAATAATAATAATGTAATATTCAGGAAAGGCACCAAAGGGAATAGTTTTGAAACGCCTTAGATATTTTCCATTTACCAATATTTTTATGCCATTCTTATGTATCCACAGTCCATTGCTCCACAGCACACCTTGTTGGAGGGCCAATCCTTAAAAGCATATATATATATATATATATATTTGTACTTTTATATATATGCGTGTATGTGGCTGGCACACCCATGGATACGTGAAGAGCAGAGACGTGTTAGTTTTCGCGCCCCACCAGTTGTCCTTCGCCCAGCTCGCGGCGTTATGCCAAATGGCCACGCAAGGAGCACGACTCGACGCAGGGATGATCCGCGGTCACCAAAAGGGCGCGTTTCACATTAACACATAGCCAAATGTCAGTCTGGCAAATTGTGTGGCTCGTTGCCCCTGTTAACTGGGATTGGCATTGATGCCACCCGAATCATACGCGCATATACAAACATTTAAACTCTGGACTAGCTAGCTAGCTTTGTTAATTGAATTTTGAAGGGGTTTCCAATGCAGAGCTAAAGACTATAAATATAGTATTGTAAATATATATATTTTTTTGTAAATAATTTATACATAAATATATTTAATTGTCTACATTGCCCATTGTTAGCTGACTTGACCAAGAATACATATATATATATATATATATATATATATTTGAATCCATTCATCAAGGGCTATTTCGAATTTTGCCATATTTTGAATACTTAGGCAAAAAAAACTAATATACTCTTTCACATTAAATGTTGAGTGTCAGAGGTGTGATCCACTTTGTAAAAGGTCGAACCTTCTGCGGAGCTTGATTAGTTTTTTTTCCATTTATTATGAATATTTCGCTTCATATATCCATTTCTCTTTGAGCTGATGTGTTGTGCTATAGTATATGCTGCTCCCCATGATATCCATAATTAACATTTTTATTAGGAATATATGCTAAACTAATTTGTAATATAGTAAGGATTACAACCTTGTGAAATTCACAATTAGATAAAGTTTTTCTCATAAAACCGAGACTGTAAAGTTATATAATTTTATTTCGTCTCACATATGTAATCTATAAAATACGTCGTTAACTGTAATAAAATCCGTACACCCATCGACGTTTTCAGCGACTGGAACATAGGCAATGGGCGTGTTTTCAGTGCTAACCATTAGCGAAACTCAACGCTTATATACTCGTTCGTATATCTTATAGAAAAACTATTGAATCCAACTGTTTACCTTATTGGCTCTGCTGCTTTGTATCGTTCTACTTTTTTTTAGCTCTATGCGCTGTTGCTATAAAATGCTAGTTAAGGGTGCGCTAGCTGTTTGATTTACTATCAAGGAAATGCCACTTTAATGCATCGAAATAATTAAAAAAATTAACGCTGCGCAACGATTTGTTTGTATTTAATTAAAGCAACAAATTGTTAGCTTTATTTTCATTAGGAAGCGTGTGTATGGTTAACAAAATGCTGTAACAATAATGTGAGCTACGCCAGTTCAGATTGTTCCGCTGGCTCTAAATTGGCTTTGTTTTGCTTCGTTTGCGGCGTACCCAGAGCTATTGGCAAACGGTCGCCCCAGCGACTGACTCGCGCACAGCTGTAGGCGGCTCTGCAATGGAAACAATTTATTGTGCGAACAGCAGAAATGGATGAGCAATCTCCACTTACTTGCCGTGCTTTGATGCCGTAAAGATGACTTCCTGCAAATTGCCAGATTCCGTGCAAAGGCGACAAATCGAATGCTTCGAACGCACCAAAGTGGGTCGCACAATGCGTGGCCATTGCCGAGTCGCATCTGCTATGGAACCCTTCTTCAAAATTGCATAGCTATACATAGAAGTTCGACGATCCACTGCAGATTCACCGCCTACACGCAGTGGTGAATAAGCGATTTCAAAGTTGCATGGCGTTCGATCTGCCAAGTCCTGAAGACGTGGACATCGCAAATCGTGTGGACACTGTAAAAAAGAAGATTGCTTAACTTCCATTATATAAAGCTTTATTAGTTACTCACTGGCGCCAGTGTTTGACCCGCATGCTCGTCATCAGCATGGAGTAGAAACCGTCTAGCTTCATTGACCAGCTCACTGCCTCGACGTGTGCCCTCCTCTACGATCACCATGTAGCCATCGCATTTACGCCACAGATTCAATAGAGCCTCCTGTCGCTGCTGCTTGTCGGCCAGCTCGAATAATGTATGTGAAATTATAGCTAAATCATATTTAGTATCCATGGCGGGCAAAAATTGTCTATAGAAAACATTGCGCAACGTAATTTGTTTATTCTCTTGGCCCTGCTGCAGGATTAGCTCAGATAGTTCGTTCATATCTCGTGATCTGTCCACATTATAATATTCAAAGATGCTGTCGCCCCACAGCTCACTGGCTGCCCACATGCCGGTACCAATGCCTGAGCCAAAGTCGATATAGCTGCGTGGCTTAAAATTTGCATCTCTCAATTGAATTTCTGAGAGCACGCGCTTCATTACCGCATACTCCTGGGCACCTCTGCCCACGGCATAGACAATAGCTTCGTAGGGACCGTATTCGATGCGTTTCCAAGCGTATATTCGCTGGTCTAAACGTTTGTTAATCTCTAATTCACGTTTTCGTTTCCAACGCGCCGCCTCTTCCTCGCTGAGCGTGGCTAGCCGGTCCAGCGTCATCTTGGCATTGATCTCTTCTATAATCAGTCGCTTCTTATTTTCAACTTCTAAAGGCGTCGGTGGCGGATGGCGCGCTTTTATGTAACGATTTAACAGATCACTGTCGCGCAGCACTTTTCTGATAGGATGATCGCCAACAATGCGTTTTAACGTCTCGCTCAACTGATTGGGAAGCTCAATAAAATTGGGTCTTATAACGCCGGGATGTTTCCTCGGCTTTATAACTGCCTGCTCCAAATCGGAGAGCACAGCCGGCTCGACGACAGCACTTATTTTGCAAGTGTATCGCTGCAACAGGTGTGTGCTTGTTAGAAAAAGTCGCGGTGCAAGCTTTATATGCCCGACTGTGTCCAGCATAAAAAGCGAAGCCATATTATATGGACTTTTATAATTGCACAAAAAGTAAATAAACAAAACGCATGTGGCGCCCGTTGAAATGCTTGGTAACTTGTGCAACACAACTTAAACGTTTTCCAGCACTGTTTTATTGATAAGTTTCTGAGCAGAACAATCGTTTTACCACAAGCAAAATAAACATTTTCCTCTCTTAACAAAACATATTTATGTTTAATTGCTTACATCATTATATATAGAAAATAACAAGATACATTCTCATGCAAATCGCTTGACATGCACAATGTTGTTTTTATATTTTTTGTATACTAACATCACTATGCGAGCAGCATACCAACCTTAAGTATGTCGCCGATTCATTTTAACTGGCAAAACAAGTTTTTTTTTTTTCAAAACATAAACAAAAATGTTTAATCTCTAGATTATGGATGAATACGAAGCCCAGGTGAGATTTATTGCACAATAAAAAAGGCATATTACTTTAATTATTATTTTCAGTTGGTCGTGGTAGAGCAGGCGCTGCTTGTGACATCCGACGAGCAGCAACGTGATGAATTAATAGCTTTGCGGACAAATTTGGAGGAGCTCCTGGCGCTGACCAGAAGCACTGAAACTGAAGTTGCCAACAACACAAATAAACCTGAGACGACGGAAATTATAGACGATGAATTACAACGTTTCCAAAATGAGCTTAATGACTTGGAGCACGAGAAAGTAGATGAAAGCGACGATCAGCAGCGACTGGAAGAACTACGCACAAAATACAATGGGCTTTTGGGTGAAAAGTGTTCGGCACCCCATGAGCATAGCTGGGGTGCCCTAAGCTACCACAACGCACTCATATGTGGGATAGATGACGAATTGATCGTGGATACAAACGGCAGTTTAGACGTGCGCCTTCGAGTACTCTTCACAAATCCGACTCACCGTGAGATGTTGCCCTGCAATTACTACCTAGAGGGTGAATGTAGATTTGACGAAACACGATGCCGATATTCGCATGGTGCTCTAGTGCCAGGAGCATCAATTAAGGATTACAGAGCTCCAGATTTTCATAGACTGGCACGTAACTGTCCAGTTCTGGCCAAGTTGCAAGATCGACTGTGGCACCGAGGTCGAGTGTTATGCGTTAATTTCGTGGAGCAGCAATGTCGTGTGCGACTGGATGGCCTGGAGCATAAGGAGCGTGAGCGAGATTTTCCTTTTGAGGAACTGTTTCCTCTAATCACTGACGAAGATGATGAGCTCACTAGCGATAGCGGAGAGTCAAATGCCACTGAAGGCAGCGATGCAGGGGATGAATCTGACTTGGATGACTTCGAGGCAGCGCGCCAAGCCCGTATGGTAGAGCTTAGCCTTTTTACATTCAAACCCACCGAGAGATTGGGTGCCTGGGAGCAGTATACGAGGGTAAGTTTCTTGGTGAATCTGAGTTAAATAATTAACTTATATTTGATTTCAGGGCATAGGGTCCAAGTTGATGGCCAATATGGGGTACATACATGGCACAGGCCTTGGCTCGGATGGCCGGGGCATTGTTACGCCGGTTAGCGCACAGATTTTGCCACAGGGTCGGTCACTCGACGCTTGCATGGAGCTGCGAGAGGCGGCCAACGGCGATAAGGACTATTTCAGTGTGGAGCGCAAGTTGAAACGCGCTCAGCGTCGACAGCAGGCAGTGAGCGAAAAAGCCTACGAGCGCGAGTCAAAACGTACGGATGTGTTTGCCTTTCTTAACACTAGCGTGTTAGGCCAGGGCAGCCAGCAGGCCGAGAATGCAAGCAAAAAAACGAAGACGAACAATCTGCAGCAGCACTCGAATAAAACTCTCAATGTGGAAACAGTGCGCATTGCCGACGACATACGCAGAAAGCAGCGAGACATTGCCAAAGTGCAGCAAACTTTGGCGCGTAATACGACAGATACCCAGCTGCAGAAACGGTTGAATGTACAACTCCAGGTGCAGCGACAGGAGCTGGCGACGCTGCAGGCGCAGGAGATTAGCTTAAGCAAAGAGCAGCAGACGCGAAAGAGCAAAAATAAAATGTTTGAGTTCTAATTTACAATTAATCTTAAATAACTTTTATTTGCTAAAACTAAATTGTAGTCTATAAATCTCGTATTTATGTGTCACTAATTGCTGCCAAGTGCTCCAGTCGTCAGCACGGCAGTCATATACTGCTCCAGCAAAGCCTGGGATAGATGGGAACCGTGCTCCACGGCTAGGGCATATGCTGTCTCGCCGTTCTCGTTGGTAGCACTGAAGTCCAGATCCCTCGACAGCAGCTCATTGCAAGTGTGCGGATGATTGCCTGCTGCCGCATACATTAGTGCTGTATTTCCCACAATATCCATATGTGTGGAGACTGCTCCATGATCAAGTAGGAATCGCACAATGTCATTGTGTCCCCCCGCTGCTGCTAGCAGCAATGGCGTAACCATATCTGGTGCCAAGCTATTCACATTAGCTCCGGCAGCCACAAGTAATTGGGCTGATACCAACTGGCCATAGGATGCAGCCCAGTGCAACGGCGTGAAACCGTTAGAGTCTATGAAGTCAATGTGTTTTTGCCGCAGTAGCTCAGCCTTAACCTGCTCTTCGGTGATTTCGCCTTGGCCTGCGCGTTCATGAAAAGAGAGCGTAACCTCCACAGTACAAAATGTGGCCTCCGTGTTGCCACGCTGCAGATTTGTTAGGACCGTCGATTGAGGACGATAGGGAAGAAATGCACTCTTCCGCTTAGTCGAGTTGGCATCCAGCAATATACTTGACCCATGCAGCGAAGATGAAGCCGGTCCTTGGACATGGGCAGGCCTTGTGGGCTCATCTTCATCTGAATTTGTTCTTTTCTGCAGTTTATTTACAGTAGACACCATTGTATTCTAATAGCACTTGTGTGATAATCACTAATAATAATACCAATAAGCTATAATATAAAACACACAATCAAATACTCATTGATCTGTTAACAGTCAGTAATAATGCCCTTAAATATTACAGCTGATTTTGGCTCAACAGCTGGTTGCTCAGCTGAGCAACCAAAACAACCAAACAAAGTTAAAACGGTATTTTTGAAAGTAAAATTATATGAAGGTGATTTCGTTTTGGGTATATTTCATGTATTACTTTATATTAAGCCAATAAAATAGATTAATAATATATATTATTAGTTAAATGTAGTAACACCCACGCAATATTTGTTTTTCAAAGCCGTAGAAATTAGTGTTCTTGAAATGGTTAATGCTAATAATCGATAACAAAATTTCCCAGCTGGTGATGGTTGTTTTTGTTTGGGTTTTTTTTTATAAATTTTATGAACAAATATAATTATGTAAATATATTTAACAGATTCATTAGTAAAGACTTTATGTGTGCATGTGAGCGTGTGTTTCATAACTGGTTTACTATTGTGGCGCAGTTAACGAAAAAAATCTACCCTGCACCTGTTGGTTTGGCTTCAAAGCAAACCTGCGTTTTGGGTCTTTTTCTGCCCCTTTAACATTGACGATTTTTTTTGCAATTAAATTGCGTCGAAGTTTGGACCCACTAACACAATCACAAACACAACTTCAAAATGGGTAACAATGTGAGTGTCAAGGCTGAAGGCGAGGGCAGCGAGCCTCCTCTGGATGGTGGGAAACATAAAAAGCATCATCAACATCACAAGTCTAGCACACAGTCATCGAACAGCAACAACAGCGATGTTGTTGTCAGCAACAGTAATAGCAGCGGCAACGGCAACGGCAACGGCAGCAATAACAGTCTCAAGGTGCAATCACAAACGCAAACAATGACCAGATCCGCGTCAGGCGCTGATGTGACAGAGAAGCACCTAACACAGCTGGTGCCAGTGGAACGCCTGGCTGACATATTAAAGGAACAGACGAGTGCCAAGTACGGCATTAATGGCATTGTGTCAGATGTTTTTGTGGTGAGCAAGCACAATTAATTATCTGATAACAGTTTTATAGCAACTTGACAACGTTTAATTGCACGCACACATCTACACAGTCTCAAGTGTTCCCTGGGTACACAGACATGGGCCATCGGCTCTTTCAATTAATGCACGTGAATTCGAAGGCAACGACAAAACACCTGGGCGTCGTAGCCTTTCGACAGCAATGCGAACGATTTCTGGGCATAATGAACGACGCAAAGGTGCTGGAGAGCTACATCAAGATGTACGCACAAGAGGATAACCCAGATTTCATAGACAAAGTGGGCGTGACACGTCTGCTACACATCTGCTATACGATCGCCATGCAGCACTCGGGAAACGCAGTGCTCTGTGGCTCCATCAACACGACTTTTGAATCGGTGACAAAGTCAATATTTTTCAGTCACGACAGCCTCAGTTTGGGTTTTGTCTGCCGATGGTTCGAACAGAATTTGATACGTCCCGTCTTACTGGTGCACAAGTATTGTGTTCATACGCTCTCCACGGCATATCGGGGCCTGGAGCAGCAGACACAATCGTGCGGCATTGAGCTGCAAACGCCAGTGATTGAGCAACGTAATCCATTTCCTGCAGCTGATGCGGCAACGGATCACAGTGCGCCGACCACGCAAATTGAGTCGCTGATGCCACTCTCACAGGCCTGGCTGCTGGCAGGCGCTCTGCCGCCTCTGTATTCCAAGCCCCGAACGATTACGCCTCCCAACAGCAGCAACAACAGCAGCGCTTCTTCAGCCGTGCAAATATTCAAGGATAAACTTTCAATGATGCCATCCCATTGGACTCTGCTGTACGATTCCAATGAGCATGGCGTCGGCGCCAATCGGTTCTTGCACCATGTGCTTGGCTATCGCGGACCGACACTGGTCTTGATACACACAAAAGACAAACAGACTTACTGCATTGCGGCGCCCAGTGAGTGGAAAGAGACACATTTGTTCGTCGGCTCTGAAGGCAGCTGTGTGATACAGTTGCTGCCCAAGTAAGTATTCTCGAAAATTAAAGTGTCTTAAAATGGCAATAATAATAAATTTGTTTCGTAGATTTGTGATACTCGAGAAGAAACCCAATATCTTGTACCTTAATACCAGCATTCGTGGCTATCCGAAAGGATTGCGCGCGGGCGCTGATCCCCGCAAGCCCATCATATCTGTTGATGAACATTTCGAGAATGTAGACTGCAAGGGCATTGCGGCCAGTCTTATGTCCATTGAGGTAAATTCAATCGTTTATTAATATTGTATATTTTTTGCTATATATTTATATGTGCAATAAGCCTTAATCAACAGAGTATATATTCTTATATATGGTATAAAAAATTCATAGAGATGTCTCTATGTATATCGCATATGGTAATATAGTAATATATATGTATGTATATATCAACGGCCAGTCTAAGCATTTAAAAACAACACTTTCGGATCACTGCTAGAATCAAGGCCATCGAACTTGGACGCTTTATCATTTCGAGACTCAATTTATTTAAGTTCAATCGAGGCCAGACTCAACAGTGGGGCGTGAAAGTGTGTGTACATTCAAATGAAGTCTAAATTCTCCATTACTAAACAAAACAAAACAAAACAAAAACAAAATAATCCAGACAACAATTTGTTACCAACAACAATAACGTCACTCTCTTACAGGTTTGGGGCTGCGGCGACAAGTCATCACGCGATGTGCAATTGGATATTAAAAAGTGGCAAATCAAGGAAGCGGAACGTCAACGTACAGTCAAATTAACGGCCGCCGACTGGATGGATCATCCAGATCGATATCTTCTCGAGCTGGGCGGCAGGCAGAACTACAACAACTAAAGGCAACAGCAATTGATTGTTGTTGCGTGTATTGATTCGAAAGCAATTGGTGTGTGCCTTTAATTTGAGATCGCGTTTCTAATTTACGGCAAATACATTTGAAAACGATAATGCTTATGTTATCCATTCGTTCACGACACGAGAATCAAACCTGGACTGAAATCGTTTGTATTTTAATTATGTGTCGCTTAACGAATTTTTGTTTTATGTTTTTCTTTTCCGTTTGAGGGCAAATTGGATGTTTTTAAAACGATATTATTACGAAATCTTTCGTAACGCCATTGTAAAAATTATATTTTGGTTATGCATCTTTTGCCTCTACTTATCAAAAAAACAAAAAAAAAACGTCCTTGTCACCAGTTCAGTTTTTTTCTCTATTTTGTTAATCGTAATTTAAATTGTAAAAAACAAAAAAATGTAACTAATGCGTCAGGTAATCTAGTTGTTCTTTCTATTATTATTTTCTTTTCTATTTGTTCTAATCTTAGAATTCAAGTATTATCGAAAGACATAAAAAAAAATGCTTAAAACAATAAACATAATCAAATGTTGCAAAAAATACAAAAAAAAAAACAACGTTTAAATCTTTTCGTGATTGGAGGTGCCTATCAGGCAAAAGCACTCTAAAACTTTGATAAATGAATCACACTCATGCATAGCGCGTGCGATATTCTCATTTTATCAGCTAGTAAGAGTTATGATAAATAAAAAAAGTTGTTTACCAACGGTCTGGCTCCAAGAAGATATCGCAATGTGCTATATATTTAGGAATGCAGTGCTTAGAAAGCAATTTCAGACTTGAGCAATAAATTGACTATGCAAAAAGAAAAACATTCTAAATAAAATTTCAGTCTTGACTAATCGAAAAATATAATTTATAAAAGTCTTCTCTTGAAGCTATGCAAATTTATCAACTTTTAGCTCTTTGATTATAACTCTCTATATATATTGTCATGGATAAAAGGCTTCAAATTTGAATATACTAGCAGCTAATCGATGCTATGCATCTATATAAAAAATTAAATATTCAATTAAACAGATAATATTTGTTCGTATAAAATATATGTAAATAATGCATTCTGAGCTATTCAAAGTAATACAAGAAAAAAAAAATTGCATGTCGCATAAATAATAAGTGTCTCAAATGGATTTGCATAAAATGTAAAGTGCGCTTTAAAATAAATAAATGAAAATGCCAATTAGAAAGGATAAAAACCGAAAAAATACAACAATAATCGAATTTCAGCATAATTATATTATTGAGAATTACATTAGTTAAATATACAATATGTTTGTTTTCAAATATAAGTTACGCCCTTTTCTGACCGGCAGTCACTTCATTCACAATCGTTTGCTTTAAGGGTATGTATCAATTGATCTACTATGCAACATACGAATACAGGGTATTAGAGTAGCCTAATCAAATTACAAACTACTGACACTCACACATATATATTGTATATATATATATATATATTAGTTAACTCTCTGCATATGCAGAATCTATGATTTCCTATGATTTTGCAATTGAATATAAAAAACGTTCGATCCTAATTTATTTTATATTTATATTAAAATCTTCGCTGGCCAATGCATATGGAAATACATGTTTTTAATGAAGATTCTATGGAATTGTATGCATCTCTCTAAGTCGATAATATATAGGTTTGCATTTATGGTTTAAAATCAGTTGTTGCTTCCGCTTTCGAAACTAAGGCCACGCAATTTTGAAAATCACCCAATTTGATTGGGCTGCTGCCAGAAGAGTTAGCTTAATGTGAGTATTTAGCTTAATATACAAAGGAATTTGGGTGTGCCAATCGATTGACCAAATGATAATTGAATAGTTCAAATAACTGATAGATAGGTATATAGAAAGCACAAATATCGCTGTATCAATTTTAATTGGGTCTATGTGATGTACTCTCTGTCGCGTCGACGCCGCGTCGTTGATGTCACCACCACAATCGGCATCTGTTCAACATTCTCCGCGTTTACTAATTCGCCTTCATCATCATCGTCGTCGTCGTCGTCATCGTCTTCGTCGTCATCGTCGTCGTCGTCATCGTCATCGTCACCGTTGTCATCATCCCCGCCCGTTGAATTTGACCACTCGGATGCAGTTTGATTGCTGCACGTGGCGCTAAACTTTAAGCTGCTTGACATGCCAAACGAAACGGACAGCGATGCGCTCAACGACGAGGCATTCAAATTTTGACTAACTTCTACATCGTCCCCATCCTCGAGCACATCGATGTGCTGTTGCTGATAACGTTGTCATCTGCCTGCGCCCAGCAGGAGCGCATAATCATCGTTTGACTCGGGGATCGGAGCTGCCGCCGAGGCAGTAGTTCGCGCCTGCATAAAGCTGCTGCCACCCGCCTGTGGCGGCCCAACACCGCCGAGAAAATGCTGCTGATCTCGCTCGCGTAGATGCTGACTTGTGTCACGTTGACGCGCCGACTGTTTCAAATTGGCGCCCGGCAAGTGCAGTTGTTGTTGTTGGTAATTGCTATTGCTAATATCACTGGCCACATCATCGCCTGCTAAGGGAAATCGAGATGGGGAATGAGTTTGATGTTCGTTTAGGGTGTCCAGTTGCCCAACATTGACGGGCACAATTAACCGGCTCGTTGTTGCGCCATATGTGGCATTTCTGTTACCTGCTTGCCCGGAGCTGCTACCCGGCGTCGACTGATCCTGCCGCTTGCCAATTAAGTACTCGGACTCGCTACTCGAGCGACGTGGACCACGCGCCAGTGGCTGATATGTGTTGCGACCCTGAAAACGGCGACTTATCGAGCTGCTGACCACGCCCAAGTGCTCCGTGACATCCTCCTGCATATCCGAGATGTCCATCATGGAGAGAAAAGCTCGACACCAGCTGTGATTCGGATCATTCCAGTACTGTGGCGAATTGATATGGAATGGGTGATGCGGAAAACTATAAATGTGCGCCACAGCCGCAATAAACATTTCTATGCATATAAGAAAGTTCTAAAACAAACAAAAAGACACATGTTTAACGAATTGCGATTAGATGCTCTATCCAAGGCCCTACTTGAAGCGTGGAGGCCAGATTGGCTTCGCCCACATCACCAAAGATGCCATTGATAATATCGTAAAACACCAGCGCATTAAGAAGCACACCTTGGCTGCAAATATAAGGTCAGATTTTATTATTATTACTATGCTTTAACTTTGTACTTTTTCGATACTTACAAAAACGAAAAGAACACAACAGCCTTAATGCACAGAAATTTTGGTATAGGTTTCATGGGCTTCAGGTCCTCCTTGTTGGCCCGGTAGAAGAGCACCAGACAGTACATGGCCACAAACTGTGAGATATTGTTAATGACCACAATGTAGGGAAAGGCCACATTCGCTGAGAACTCGCCCTCGCTATAAACTCCACATAATTCGCAAATACTGTGACGAAGAATATGCAAGGAATTATAACATGATGAAGGTAATGAATTATGTTAACTTTTTTCAAAATTAAACTATAGTTTTAATAATGGTTTATCAATTGTTAAATAGGGAATTTGATGTACATTTGAAATCAATGTGGAATCATTTTGTAAATTCTTGAACAACTTGGGATTCAGCTGATAATAGCCATTGATCATAGCAAGGATGATTTAGTTGTAATCTACTGGAATCTATATTCCAAGGTGTACTCGTCATGGCTTATTTACAAACTCAGACGTGGCATTTGTGCAAAGGCGAACTTACACTGAGATAAATGTCGTGATGGGTCGCACGACGGTATACTGCATGATACCGTGCTTGCAATTGTGGATGAACTCTCTGCCCATGACCCAAGGACGCATGCAGCAGAGCGGAAAGAAATGTGGCACCTGTGGCTTGTATTCCATCGTTGCCTCCAGGTCCATGCCGAGATTCAAATAGTTTAGCAAATAAACCATGAAATTGTAAATTACGTACGCCTCATAGCACTCACGCAGCGAGTCCACGTATATGGAATGCTTGGGAAACAGCAAGCCCAGCCACTGTAAACAAATTCAATCTCAGTCAATCAAATACTTCATTGAGAACGATAATTGGAAAAGATTCGGTTTCAATAATTTTGTGTAATCAAACGCTTCGATTTCGACCGCCTCCATTGACCCACTTACCGCATTCAACGCATAGATGGGCACCATCCACAGTATGCGTATTATGTGCTTTTGCAGTATGGGCTTTGTGAAATGGATGACGTGTTGTATGATATGCCAAATGGAAATGGGCACGGCGGAGAGCACAAAGAGGCCACCGATAAGTATAAGCTGATCATTTTGCTTGAAGCCATCCTTCACCGAGTTCACGATGAGCAGCGGTACCACAATTATCGCGAATACCGCATAGGTGACTATCAGGAGCGGCTTTATCCAGATGCGCCATTCCTCACAGAAGCGACGGATATCGATGCGGCACATTCTGCACATTGTTTTTTTTTTTTTTTCTTTTCTTTCGTGTTTCCAGATACGCTACAAGTTTTGCTTTCGTCACACTAGACAGTGGTTGAGCAGCAACAAAGCAATGGTCGTCGTCTCTGTTGTTGTTTTTATTGTTATTGTTGCCGCCGCCCCGTTATTGTTTGTCTGTTGGCTTATTCGCTTGGTACGATTCGTATACCCCCTATCTGAATTTTACATGGAACGTCTCTTACATCCACGCACTGTTTGCAAGCGCTTAGCGCACATGTTGATATGGCTTGTTTCACAATGCACACATACGCGCTACACGAAACAATTAAGGCCAAGCTGCAGTATGCAAATTAAAATTATATGTTAACTTTTTTTCGTTCGTTGTGTGCAGTAGCAATCGCTTGATAAGGGGCAAATTTTAACTGTCTGGCAGCACCAAAAATGACCAAGTGCTGTAAAGCGTGAAGAAAACTGCTCGAAACTTACAACACTAACGCATGCAGAGTCGCAATTGTTCCTTCATTTTGTTTGCCTGTTGTAATAAGGTATCTGTAATAATTTCCCTCAATAAAAATGTACAAATATTTCCTTTTTTCCCCCCAATTAAATTTCCATGCGGAAAATATTTTATATATATTTAATTACAGATTATAGAATTGCAGAATTACTAATATGCATATCCCATACAGATAAAAACATTAAAAGCTATTAAACATAAATGGTGTCCTTTAGGCTGCTGCTACGATTTAAAAACAGTATCGCGTCGATCTGATTTTGGCTGCCAGTTAGCATAAAACGCTTATTGTAATCATAAATCTGTTCGCGCAAGACCTTTTTGAAGTTCAGATTGACAACGCCAGGTACACCTTGATAGAGTGTAGCCAAATCGCGCAGCGTGCCATAGATATGACCCATCTTGCTCCACCACTCAATTGGCGACTCGTCCAGCGGCACAATCACCTCGTTGCGGTAGCGCTTGAGATCTGTTTCCACAGTGCTGTCGGCATCTCGCTTTGGCGGACTGGGTATTTCTGCAACATCAAACAGCAGTTCCAGTTCTACAGAAAATCCATTTCAATTAATTCAACAATTGCTGACATATGTTTTATCAACTTACTTGATTTCTTGGCGCTATGCGAAGCGGCAACTGCGGCCGCCGAGCTGCTGCCGGACTTGACGTTTGGTTCCGTTTTGATGGTGACGGTTGGAGTGCTGCTTCCAGGTGCAGCGGCTGCCACCTCACTCGAGTCTCCACTCTGACTATCTGTGGCCATCGAGCCGCCAAATGCTTTATTATACTTCTGCGTTAGCATGCGCACGCAGCTGTCAAGATTATCGATTGTGGTTAGCCGATGGAATCGCGGATCAAGCAGCGCAGCGCTGGTCAGCGTATCGTTCGCAATAATCTGTGACTGCAGAACACTCGCAATCGTACGCTTGATGTTCATCATCAAGGGCTCATCCTGTTCTGCAATGCCCAGTTTCTTGATCAAGATCTTTGAAGTAATTGGTGACAACATGCTGCACAGGGGCATATCCTCGCCACGCAATGTGTCCAATGCGATCTAATAGATAAATTGAGCATACTATTATCTCACTGTTTGAGTAGTTGCATTTCTTCTGGTCTTACCACTAGAGCGCTGAGCGCTTCGGTGACGGTTTTAGCTGTAAGGACCAATGGATCCATGTCTTCAGACCAAGATATGGATTCGGCAAAGAACTTGAGCAGTTCGTATAGAGTCCAGGGGAAATGCTCATTGTATGCCGGCAACTCCGACACCTTGGAGCTAATCTCGGCCGAATGACGCTGAATGATGTCTTTAACCTGTTCCAGTGCAGTGGCTACCTCATCCAGCTCAAAGACGTGGCGCAGACATTTGTCAATCACCGACACATAGCAGAGCACAACGGGAATATCTGTAGGCAGATTAAAGAAACACCGCGAATTAATAGATGAATTGAGAAACACAATCAATAGTTGATTTTCATATTGACGCGATAACCTATATATATGTAGTTTCTTTGCAACATTTCTTATCGAATTCAGTAATTGTGTTCTCTATCAAGAGAAGTAGCCATTCGTTTATGTATGTGATAAACAATTCATATTCAAAATGGGGCTTTAAAATTCATCCGAGTTAAAAGTAGATGTGAAATTATTGGAATTTATATACTTACTCTTCTCTTTAAGGTAGGTCTGCAGCAGATCTTCCTCATCGTCGTAGCTGACTATGGCCAGCGTACAGTTGGGCAAGTAGAAGTCGCCGAACACTTCATCGAACGAGATATAGTCCGTATACTCAATGGTCGCATACATTACGCTGCGAACGCTCTGCGTCTCATCGCTCAAATAGTGATGATAGATGCTGAGGAACCGCCGCTGCTCCACGTTCATCCATTGCTCGAAGGCCAGCGAGTAGGGCTTCTCGGCCGTAAAGTCGCGAGTGAAATCGCCGATTTCAACGAATTTCGATGCGTGCTGCTCGGTGATCAGCGCGTCAATCTTTTGGGGCATGGGCAGCGAGGGCAAATTGCCCATGGCCAGCCGTATGAACTCGCTGATGCCCTGGTCATACAATGTCTCCACGTTGCGCAGATCATGCACAACAATGTCAGCCAACGCCTCTGGCAAATTAGTAATATAGCTTCGCACCTGCATGCCCCCGGTTCCCTCTTCGTGCTTGATGTTTGCGCGCGTAAAATGCATTGTGCCAGACGCGGCTGTACTTTTGCGCTTACGTGCATACTTAAGATCGCGTGGCTCGATGCTAATGGAGCGATCTTCCTCCTCAACCAGATTCTCGGCATCGTCATAGGTCAGCGGAACCATGGTCTCGTAGAGCATTGTCTGAGAGGCGGCATCATCTTCGGCCTGCATGGCTGCTGTGGCAACGGCAGCTTCGTCCATATCCTCATCCTCGTCATTCTCATGATGATTGCGATTGTTAATGAATTCCAATTTGACTCGACGCGTCGACACATTACGCTTCGTCAATGGCGGATGATTAAGATTACGCGGCGTCTTGCGCGGTGGAACTTGAATGTCGTTCTCTTGGCACAGCGCCTTGAACAAATCCTTGTGGCGATGTTGCAAATGCGCTCGCAAATTGGTCGTATTGCCATGATTGGTCAACACTTTGTGGCATTTGATACAGACAACATTTTGCTTGGTAATTACCTCGTCATTATCGTTTGATGGAAAGCCGAAGTAGCGCCAATAGACGCTTTTCATTTTGGGCGAGTACAGCTTGGAAAAATTGAGCTGCGAGACATCCTCGTATTTGGCTTCAACAACCATTGGCGAACTGGCCACTCCGTCGTTCATTTTTTAAGTTTACTTTGGATGTTTATTGATATCTGATTACCGATGCCACAAAAAAGTAAGCGCGCAATTTCTCGATTATAGATAGTCAGTTCAATAGTCAATAGTTTTTTTATCTGTATCAGAAAGTACAGTTCAGAGTTGCCACGCGACAGAGTAGTCAATCGATAAGGCAAATGGTTGTAGTGTATGTCACTGATGAGCGCAAATAATATTTTCACTAATTTTAATTGTTAGACATATTATAATTGATGCGTATTTCACATTTATTTTTCTTTCAGCAGTGGCAAAATGTAAACTGTGTGGAGTTTTAGTTAACACTGATTGCATCACCAATCGATAGCTGGGGAAATTTGTTTTTCAACAAGGGTAATTTCGAAAGGAAATTTTTTATTGCTGTATGCCCATGACGTGAAGTTGGTTGCGATTTTCTTTTTGATTCGTTGTTGGGTAGCAAAAGGTGTGTGGAATTTTACAACGCATAGAAATAAATAAATTTTGATAAACAGTGACACACAATATTATGAATTTAGTAGATAAGGATATGTACCGGCAAAGAGTCGTTGAATTGACATCAAATATGTTACATTTTATATTGAAATATCCCTTTAAACATGCAAATATAAGCCAGCCACGTGGTGTATGCCCTCCGTTATTTGGTTATAATACAAATGTCTACATATATTTATATGTATTAATGTATGTAATTTTACGGTTATCTTTTACAGCTAAACTAAACCGCCAAGATGGGTAAGGGTAACAATATGATTCCAAACCAGCATTACCACAAGTGGTGGCAGCGTCATGTGCGCACCTGGTTCAACCAGCCGGCGCGCAAGATCCGCAGACACGAGAACCGTGTCAAGAAGGCCAAGGCAGTCTTCCCACGTCCCGCCAGCGGTCCCCTGCGCCCAGTTGTGCGTTGCCCCACCATCCGCTATCACACAAAGTTGCGTACTGGTCGCGGCTTCACCGTTGAGGAATTGAAGGTACGTTAATTTATAATGATCTACTGTGTATAGTGAATATTTAATTTATCGATTTGATTTATCATAGGGTGCTGGTTTAAGCTACAAATTCGCCAAGACCATTGGCATTGCTGTCGATCGTCGTCGCAAGAACAAGTCGCTGGAGTCGCGTCAACGCAACATTCAGCGCCTCAAGGAATACAGAAGCAAACTGATTCTGTTCCCCATCAATGAGAAGAAAATCCGCAAGGGCGAATCTACTGTTGAGGAATGCAAGTTGGCTACCCAACTGCAAGGACCAGTTATGCCCCTTAAGAAGGAGCTGCCAGCTGTTGTTGAGTTCCGTGATGTTACACCGGAAGAGAAGAAGTTCAAGGCATTCGCTACTCTGCGCAAGGTACGCATACACTCGATTTGTTTCTATTGATTATTCTATTTTTATCTTGATTGATTCTTTATCTTTATCAACAATGTTTTTGTTTACAGGCTCGTACTGATGCTCGTTTGGTTGGCATTCGCGCTAAGAAGGCCAAGGAGGCAGCTGAAAGCGAGGAAGGCGCCAAGGCTGACGCCAAGAAGGCCAAGAAGTAAACTGCATCTAGACCTGATGATTCTGTCTACAATAACAACAACAACAACCAGAATAAAGTTTTAGTTTTTTCATAAACGTGAATGCCTTATAGTTGTGTTTTCATCTGTTTCCATTGTGTGTATCTAGTCAAGCAGGACAGACGGAATTTATATTGTGCTGAAAAGCAGCTGCCGAAATATCCAATTGGTGCGTGCTCCGCTCGAGGTATTTGTGCAACATTCGTTAAGACGATTCAGAAGTCGGCTTCTTACCTTTTACAGAACAATGAACCTTACCTGCAACAATAGGCAGATTTACTTGTGGCAGCTGTTTATTATCCGTGGCCACGCCACTTTCAATGATACGAAAATCTTATTTGTTTGATCGTTTGCCGTGCGATGTGACAGATGTAGTAAGCATATATTACAGAACATAAAAATAATCAATTGACGATGGTTTATATGGCTTCATTTAATGCATACAAAAAATATAAAAAAATTAGTAAAAATATATGTATTTGCATAATAATCTTAATACATTAGTTTACTAACTAAAATTATTATTTTTGTTTATAGAACTTAAATATATTTGGAATAATATAGTAGGCTTATATACGAATTTAAAAAATATTTTATTAACCTCTACAATTAGCTCGGTAATTATTACATATTTTTTTCATCAAATCTAATACATTATTAAAAAATTATTTTATTACAAGAAAAACACATTTAAAATGTAATATATGATATTCAGATAGCAAAAAGTATATAAACTTTTATGGTAAGATTATTCGAATTTCTTGTAGGGGATAAAATTATCATAAATGAATTAAAATTTTTTTTTAAATTTTTATATATATATATATATATATTTATCTTATATATATATATATATATATATATATATGTATATATATATATATATATATATATATATATATATATATATATATATATATATATATATATATTTTTTTTTTTTTTTTTTTGTATGTATATTTATTATTATTTGTTAACTTTCTAATATAGTTAATACAATGGCGTAATATGGCGAATTATGAGTTAATCTTAGTCTGTCTTAATGCATTGTATCTTGGCATCAGCTTCTCTGCCTGTTGGGATACTATATTGATGTAGGAATTTAATAAAAACCAATTTCTTCTAAATTGAAACAGGCCAATTTTTCAAGCCGTTATTTTTATAAATATTTACACAAAATGATAGATTTTAGAAGCATATTGTATAAATATATTAAGTGCATCGTGTTATTCCTGTCTAGTAAAGTTGTTCTTAGATAACAATATTAGAGGCAATAATACTTTTTGGCTTAATATAAAATATTTCTTTATTATATATATATTTATATACATATATAACTTTTATCATAACTAAGCATCTCTGACCTCTAGCTCACAATTACTGAGTGCCAAGTGCCATATTGTTTATGAGTGGCCTCTAGCAGAGCCCAGCCCAGGCAAACAATAACAAAGCCCTAACATCTGAGCACAATTCATCGTGAAATTATAATCAACAGAAAAAGATTAACGACTGCGTTTAGTGTAACATATGCAAAAGGAAAACTCTTGTTGCAGCCATAAAAAAGAAAGGGTTGCAGAGCTGCTGCTAACCCAAATTCAATTACCGGGATGCTGCTCTGGATGTTGTGGCTGCTGTGTGGTACCCGCACCTTGAGCCTTGTTTGTGCATTTCAATGATTTTTATTTCATTTAACCTTGTTTTCCTCCCGCTTCCGCTCCTGCTCCTGCTCCCGCTTCGTGTCAAATGCATTCAAATTTTTATTATTGAAATTTATGAGCGCAAAAGTGATTTTCCTCATAGTTTTTCACGAACTGATTTTTTGTTTCGTGTGGTTGTTATGCCGGTGGCTTAGGGTGGCGTTGCTGGGGAGGGGTTGTCGCTAACGGTAAACAACCATACTGAATGACACCAAACGTAATTGGCAATTGTTTTGCTATGGGTGTGTGTGTCGGTGTCGGTGTGTGTGTGTGTGTGTGTGTGTGTGTGTACTTCGTTACCTTTTGTGACAGTTGCTCTACCCAAAAACTTTTTTGGTTTGTTTTCCGTTCTTTTTTTTTGTGGTTTCGCAACATGTGCGCGTGGGTCCGGATCCGGGTCCGGGTCCATCAAATGCAGATCTGAGCAGCTCATTTGAATGCGCGAAAGTTGTCTGTGGGGGGAGCCCAAGGAGAAAAGTTTTTGATTTGAAATTACATTTTCTTAAATGCGTTTCAACTGCTCGCACTTTAAATGCGAAATCAATTTTGTTTTTAACCGCCAGAGCGACGTAATTGATGTCAGGCTGCAGGGATTTATTCCTTCCCCTTCCTTCGCGCAGTGGGTTAATCTGCATATGTGCGACATGTGCCGAGGTGTCGCTGTGTATGTGTGTGTGTTCAAGTGTCTGCACCATAAACGCAATCAGTGCTTAATGATCCATACAGCAATTGGATTAGTGCGTGCCCGGCAGGCAAACACAGCAGCAGCAGCAGCAGCAGCAGCAACAGCAGCAGCTTGAGCTGAGGGAGTAGCAGAATTTGCAGCCGGAGGAATAGCAACAGAGACGTTCGGTAGGCTTGTCCTTGCCAGAGTGGGGTCTGTCCGTGCTCCGATTTGCATTTGAAAGAAGCATAGCTTATGCTGCTGTCAATAAAGCACATTTGTTCTTTAGCCATAATCTAAATAATGTTAGAGCAGTTTCCTTAAATGGGGCAACATTGTCAGAGACATGTAGAGAATTTAAATTAAATTCAATTTATTCTATGGAGTATTTAAAATGAAGCGATTTATGTATACGAAATCTTAAAATTATTAAATTATATATAATTTTAATATATTCAAATTAGTTTGTCATCTATGCCGGCCAATTAGACTCCATGTTGCCATTAACATAAATATTTATGGCTTTGTATATAGAATAATATTGCAAATCATATTGTGGTCAGAGTAAAATTAATCTGATCTGATATTCAAGACTTCACTCAAGTTTGTTTCACTTTATGAAGCTTTAATCATTTAATTCTCAAGATACTTGAAACTACCAGCTATAATACGTGCTCTATATTTCTCTGAATCTATATGTATTCTATCCTCTCTTTTTATTTCTTTATATATTTATGTATATATATCATTCTTGCTATTTCATTCTCTCTTCTTCTCCTTCTGTGACCATCTCCTTCGCTCTCTCTTTCGTTAGCTCCCTTTCTTTCTATCTATCCTTTTCCGGTTCTTTATTTTCATTTCTCTTTCTCTATTTCCACCATCTCTCAATCTGTTTCTTTTCCGCTTTCTATCCTCTATCAATCTTACTCTCTGTCCCCTTCTATCTCTATAAAGGAAATGACATAGAAAGAGGTTTGTTCTCCTTATTTTTTCAATCCCAATATCTTTCCTCCTTTTTTTCTTCTGTCTTTCTCTCTATATTTCTCTATCTTCCCCACTCTCTCTATCGTCCTCTCTCTTTCCCCACCTTCTTCTCCTACTCTCATAAACAATAGCTCACTGATAACCTTGATTTTCCGCCTCACTCTATTGTTTAGCCATCATAAAAAACGACCGCACCCCTCCGCCGCAGACCTCGCCCATAAGTGGCCTATTATTTTTCTATAAAAAATCACCCAAAACGAAACAATACTCAGGATGGCAAAAAAAAACATATTAATCAAATATGCAAATAAGCGAGGCACGCATGGCACTTTCAATAACACTTAGCCAGCCCGCGAACAATTTGTTTGAAATGCGCAATTGATGGGAGAGGCGGGTTCCCCCTCTGCCCCTGCTGCTGCTGTTCCGTTGCCATTTAAGATTTTCACGCATCATCTATCAAAAATTGGCAAAGCATAAAAAAATGCGCATGCAAATATGAGAGGACCCTCAGCTAGGTACGCTGCCCGATGATGCCTGCTGTTGCCTTTTTATTTTATTTTCGCTGAGTGGCTGAGTGCCAATCAAAAGGCAACAACTCGAGTCGATTATGAGATCAATGCCACACAGGGGGCTGTGGGCGGGGCTGGCAAAACAAATCGTAAAAAATGCAAATTGCAAGACGAATCGAACAAATGGGCGCGAGCTAACAAAAATCGCATTAGATGCCAACTACAATGGGCTGCTCAATTTCTCGCATATGCAAATCATAATTGGCGAAAAATATGCAAATAAGCCACGAGCCGAATGCAGCGAGGAAATCTAATAAATTAAACAGAGAGAGAGAGAGAGAGAGAGAGAGAGAGAGAGAGATAGATAGTGAGAGAGTGGTGAGGCAGGAAAGGGAAATAAATGGTATTTGTAAATGAAGTTTGAGCTTTGCAATTTTGCTCTATCGACAGCCCGTTTACGATCCGAAAACAAGTCAATTTATGCACAGCCAAAAAGTCAGCTCCAGTTAAGACTGCTCCACTAGTAGATACCCTAAGCCCTACGAGCTGATATTCCCATCATATTTAATTTTTATTCTTTACAATTATAACGCACACATACACACACATATACATATGAACGCGCTGTTGACTGCGCAGCTTACGCAGCGGCAGCGTTTAGGCCACTGCAGCGGCTAGGCAATGGGAACTGAAATGTTGAATAATTTTTCATCTAAATTTGTTTTTTGAATACAATTTATTAAGCTTGTTCGTGACATTCATATGATTGTAATTGCCAAAGCTCACGTCTATAGTATTTGTAATATTTATTTTGATGGAGATAGGAAAGGTGCTGTCCAAAATACACAATAAAACAAGTAACGAAACTCTAGTCGAGACTGCTCGACTAAGAGATACCCTGAATCCATTGAGCTGTAATACCAATCATTAAGAACTTCATTTATTCATTAATAGTCAACAACACATGCCCACACACACACACACAAACATATGCATGCACGTAATATGCTCACTGCGCAGTACTGCGGCTGCAGAAGAGGCTGTGCTATGGAAACTTTATTGTTTAATAACTTTTTTTCTCGACATACGTTCTTAATGAAATTTTCGGGGAATGTTTATACGTGAGTTATCGTTTTTGTTGAATTGTGGGCGAAAGGGGCGTGGCATCAAAAATCCAAAAATAACAAAATGTGCGGTTTCAATATAGCAATCAAACACAACTTAGTGCACGATTCTATCTTTAACGGTGTGCACGCCAGACCTCAAAAACAAAGCGATATTTTCGATAGTTATCGATAAAAAAGGAATGGGATGAGATATCGAAAAAAAAAAAATAAACTCGTACAGCGTATGGTATTATCGAGCATTTTGCTTTTTATTTGAAGTCTCTAGCTTTTGTGGTTGCAGAAATCCAGGTGTTTACACGGACGGACGGACGGACAGGGCTAGTTCAACTCAGCTCATCGAGCTGATCAAGAATATATATACTTTATAGGGTGTGGCACGCCTCCTTCTGCCTGTTACATACATTTGCACAAAAACATTATACCCTGAAATTTCCATTTTCAATGGATTCAGGGTATAAAAACTTTGTATTGATTGCACAATAAATTTGACGGTTCTAGCTCGTACTCAAGCCAAGCTAAGTAAATTTAATTTAAGTTATTGACTTTCATATTGCCATATAGCCATGCAAATTTAATGTTTCTAGATTGACAAGATTTCCGCTTTTATGAATCATGAATATATATTTTAAGATCATGTATATATATACTAAATAAATATAAGAGAGTGTGGCACGCCTTCTTCTAAATTCTCACAGAACCAATATGCCCCGAATTCCCACAAAAATGGTATATGATTCGACATGCCTCTATGAAAAGGCCAATATGTTAACGTTGTTGCAGCTATAAAATTTAGAGATATATTTCAGTTACATTTTTTTTTTTGCCCGATTAGCCACGCTTATTCTGAGAACATAATATAAAGTCAGCTATTGACTCTAGTTAATAATATTTTATTTTATTTTTTTTAGACATATGTTATTATAGCTTTTACAGCTGGAACTCTATATTTAGTATATAGTATATAATTCGAATTTCATATCTCTAGTCTCAATCTATATGGAATTCTTTTCGAGAGGGACATAAAACCAATATACTCTTCTATTATTTTTCGAATGAGTGTTTTAATGTGAAAACCACATTGTTTTGCATTTATAACAATTGCTGTAGTCGAGCTGCTTGACAGGTTGAATGTCCTTAGGCGTTGACGTGACGCTCTCCCTCTCTTTCTCTCTCTCTTCCTCTCTCTCTCTCTCTCTCTCTCTCTATCGTGTGCAACAAAATCAATTTGCATATATGTCGGTGGGCGTGTCAGTTGTGAATGGCAACATAGCCACATTTTGGGGCATTGTGCCAGAAAATTACGAAATGTTGTTGTTAGTGCATGCTGCATTTAGCCAACTTCGAAGTTTGAGATAATTAATGTGGCTACATTCTAAAGGACCTCTTAGCGTTTATAGGTGTGCAGGTCATGTGTGTGCACGTATGTGTCTGTTGTGGGAGTTGGAGTGCAGTTGAGTGGCCGTATGTGTGTCATTGTAGTATAAAAGCATATCTATGTATTTGATAGGCAATTTCCCAGAATCAAATGGAAAGTTTATACATTGTAAAGGGTTTTGGCGATACGGAAAGAGTTGAGTTATCGACAAACAAGATATGCCTGACACTTGGTACAGTCGCTTAGTAAAGTGTTTAAAAATGTAGCTTAACCACAATGAGGCTAATTTTTGGAAAGGGATTCTCAACCGCAGACCACTTGAGGCAGCGACAATTGGACAACTGTGCAAAAGCGATAGAGAAACGAAGGTCCCAGCGCGAGCGAAGTTTATCGCATAATCACGAGCGGACAACAGATTTTAATTTTCTACCATAAAAAAACACATGCTCGAAAATTGTCCAGAGACCACAAGAAACCGTTCGACCCAACAAGTGAAACATTTGAATGCGCTTTAAAATCAAGTGTCTGTGTGTAATGCGATATTCAAATTTTGTATAAAAAACGAGGAGGAAACGATATACAAACAGTGGGAGATAAGTTTCCGTATGAGGGCTAGGGCGAGAGATGGGTGGTTTGCTACGAACCTGTTAATGTGAATACAATAGAGCTACTTGAGGGCCGGGCCTGCGCGCAGACCAACGATCATTTAATCACGCCGCGGAACAACCCCTCGAACAACCCCTGGATGCAATAAAAAAAGGTCTTCTGACTTTCAATTAATCAAATTATCTCGCCCAGGGGTTGAGGCCGGGGCACAGCATCCACTTCACTCCAGCGAAATTGCAGCCGGGCAAACATTTGTCCACTTTTCGCAATTTGTACAGGTCAAACTTTTCGAACTGTCTGCGCTTGTATATATAGATTTGCAGACTTCTTTTTCTGATTGTTATGATTTGTCGCGCGCTGTGCCGAAACATCAATAAATTGTCAAAAGCTGTCAAAATTTTTAATGACTGTGTGACGCCTAATAACCGGGAATCGATTTGTTCGACTCGAGGCTGCTGATATCGGTTTGCAATTTGCTTTCTATATAGACTTCTCTAATTTTCATTTTTCACTTTTCATTTTTTATGCTACTGTGAACATTTTTATAGTTTTTTATTTCCATTGTGGCCCATCAGCCACCATTTTAAAGTTTTTTGCGGTCACTCAATAGTCGAACATGTGGGCTGAATAAAAAATCAATCATGCGTTCGCCTCAAGCACCGAAGCACTTTTCACTTACATTTTTGGCTGAACAAATTTACCAAATAATTCAGAGTTTTTAAACTTACTTTCACAGATATGCTTATTAATAGGGGTAAGGCTACTTTCGATATTCCACGCCCCCAAAAAGGCGTTTTTTAAATATATTGAGCAGATCAACTGGAACTCAAAGCTCATGTTTTCTTTTTCTTATTTTTGATAATTAAGAAAAAGTAGAAAGATTTTTGTGGGCGTGGATTTATAATCTATTAATTTTCGATTCGGCTTGAGTATATATTCTAAATTTCACAAAGCCAATATACTCTTCTTCCCTTTGGAAGCAAAGTTTAAAAATAAAAAGTTATTGATAATAAAATCGTGTTTTTTACATAAGTAAATGTGTAGAAAATTAATCAAATAAATATCTGAAAAAAATCATAAAAATCGAATTATAAAATATAAAATTTATATTATAATGAACATCATTATTTTGCAACAATAATATTCATTAATATTTAAAATTAGTTTCTCTTATATATAGGGAAACAATTTTAACAAATTTAAATTTGCAAATTTTTTTAGAATTTATAATTTTAATTGGTTTATTTTATGAATTTATTCATAGGTTTTTAAATTTTAATGCATTTGCATAATTCTTTAATTAATTCCTGCACGTATTGAAAATTCGTTTTAAGTGTTTAATGGCTTTGTATGTAATGCATATAACAGGCCGAAGAAGGCGTGGCAGATTCCAAAACGTGCACATGTTCTTGATTAGCACGAAAAACTGAGTCTATTTAGTACACACCTCACTGAGGTATGCCAATAATGTTGACCATTTTGCACTTGTCGTGGCTCCCCTTTGAACTGTGCCGAATCTGTATCTGATTGTGTATTAAGAGCGATATAAAATGCGTGGATGTATTCAGAATGATAACTGCAGCTGACAAAAAAGTTACTTTGGACAAAAGCAAAGTTTCATGTAGGAAAAAAGCGTTCTCAAAATGCCAAGAAGACTTGAACGACAAACAGCGGTTCGGATTTTAGAGCACGTCAAGAACAGACGAGAAGATTGATGAAGGGAAATGAATATTATTGGCCAATTGTCGTATCGCCTTATACATATACATTCCTGATAGATAAATACAAAATTAGAATAATTGCAAACCTTTAACAACAGCTGGATGAACTGTGATAATGCCTCAGGCGGAATCACGTTCAATGAACAGCCCACACTTTAACCTCTTTCAGTTCGCTTCATGCAAAAACAAAGGATTCTCTTCTTTTTGGAAGCCCCAAAATGTTGCAATTCTCACGAAATGCAACGGACTTTGACAGTTTGGCAGGACAAACCGCAGCAATCAACACTTCTGCACCTGTGGCCCATGACGAACGACCGCAAAGGCAGTTCGGCCCATCGATTCTCTGAGTCTCCGTCTCCAACTGCAGCACATTCGAGTTATACCCTATTTATAGACTCGATTGCATGCAGCTAACATTGCCAAGTGAACGTTGCTCTAACTCTTTGATTGCGATTTTCGTTGGGCTATCATTAAAAAAGAGACAGCTTTAAGGTCGCAAACAGGAATGGGACGAGGAGAAACAGGAACGTGACAATGACAGCGGGACAAGTCAATGGTTGTATAACATGCATAAATTAACGTAACTGTAACAGTTTCACATAATTCACTTCATTAACGGGCAGCAACCCTTTAACCCTTTCTGGACAGTTGGCGGAGCGGCAACGCTGGCGGCATATGCAAATAATGCCGCATCATTAGAGCATTCACAATCCCAATCCCAATCTAAATCCGAATCAGAGTTTCGAGCCGATGCAAGTGCAATCCATCGAAAGGGTTGCGGTCGAGAGAGCGAAACACGTGTCGAGCAGCGTCTGAAAATTCTTCGGTTTTTTTTTTTTTAACTGAATTTGAACCTGTGACCTCGCCACGTATATGCATATGTTGTTGTTCACAGCGATTAGTGGGCCATGGATATGGAAAATTTGTTTTTGGCCATTTGTCTGTGTGCGGTTTGGCTGGGGGCAGCAAAAAAAAAAAAAAAAAGGTTGACAGCCAACTGAGTGCCAAAAATAACTTTTAAGCTCGACTGTGCGCATAGCTCTTGACTCATTCTTGTCATATATATTTGCAGGCAGTTTTTAAAGGATAATAAGTAACGTCCATAACAAACAATTAATCTAACTATGCGCTTTGACTAAGCGTTCAGTAACTAAACTATGGAACATATATGAGAAAGCGAGCTTCAGACTTGTATCTGATTATTGTGCTAAAAATTGAGATACATTAATAGATAATCTCATAAGCTAGCATTGTAGTTAGTAACCAGGAATCAGAATCTAAAATAGTCTTTCATATTATTATTCTCTCTCAAATATGTATATTACTATTGAGCGTTGTCTACTTTTTCAAGTAAATGTTTCACCCTTAGAAAATCTCGCTTTTTGAGAATATTTGAAGACAAGACTTGGCTGATTTTGTCAGTGTTAATGAAATTAAAATTATTAATAGTTTTCTTATATTTTTCTGCTTTTATGGCAATTTTCGGCTCAGATAGAGGAACATCGAAGTAAGATTAAGTGATTGATTTTTTATGCAAAAATAAAAACACATATCTTCTAAATATATCTATCTATAATATATATATATCTAAAGTATTTTTTTTTAAGAATATCTATTTTGAAGCCGACGCAAAAAACTTGGCTGATGATCAAATTTTAATGACCTTTTTTGTTGAGCTTAAATTATAATTTTTTTTTATATGTGTTTGCTCTTTTGATAGAACACAATTTTTTTAAATTTTAGGAAGAATGAATCAAAATTTAAAAGATAAAATAATTCATTGACTACACAATAATATATAATGTATATAGAAAATATTCCGCATTGACGGAGTGCTGCCACCTTTCCAGTACTCTTTCATCATTCATCTTTCATATTTTATTCTGTAAAGTTTTTTGCAATTATGAAATGAAAATGTAAATTGGTTTCTGTTAAGCGATTATCTTCAAAGAGCAGCAGCTCGCTCCTCTATAATCGCTCTCCGGATGGATTAGCTCGAATGATAAACCTATCACAAAATTGCATATCGATCAGTGAGTCTAAAAGGTGCTTTCATTCTGAACTCAGCTTCTACTGGACTATGCCCATTTCATGGGATATACTCCTTTAATATCCTTTCAATCAATCTCGTTAACCTTCAATCTAAGCGTGTCAGTTTTAATAATCAAATTTATTAGTTTTTTAATTTGAAGCATCTTTCCTTTGGAGTCTCTTCTATTAACTTTGTTTCAGCCTTTATTTTTGCTGGCTTATCATATGTTTGACGCCTCCAGAAATGGTCTTTGGTCGATTCTCTTTTGCTTTTTCCCACACACCGAGAGACGGCAAATTAAGCCACAACAAATTTGACCTTGTTAAGTTTTGCTCAAACAGCCCGCAAACACCAGGAAAAAACAGAAAAGGCAAAATAAAATAAAATCAAGCGAGGCGTCTGGCAGATTCCCAGCATTGTTTTACGACCTGCTCACATGACCGACCGACCGAGCGTCGACAGGGCCGCTGCCTACCTCAGTTTGTAGCTTGCAGTTTGCGGCTGATCAATGGGCAGTGCCGGCATCGGGATGCTGCTGGCCGGGCATCCACGCTTAATCCACTCATAAGTCACGCCGTCGTTTTGCATCCACAGAACCTGTGTGAAGCGAGGGCGGTGCTCGATAAGTGCCCAACTTGCTGACTGCGTTGCATTTGGTTCTGGGTTCTCTTTGGTGCAGCTCCACTCGGGGAAAGTGAAAATTTACATGGACTTTGTGTATTTGCAAAATGTACTCAAATTGGGGATTTATATTCTTAAGCGATATGATAAGCAGGCTTAGAAAATCATAAAGCCATTTTGAGGGTATTGATAAACAATTTATAGAGACTTTATGCAAATTAAAGGTTTTGAGGGTAATCATTTTAAGTTAATTATTTTCATACTGCCTTTATAATTTTTTACCATATTTGTTTAATTGTCGTCAACTGCGAAATTAAGTGAGATCTCAGCTAGTTGGATACATATAATTTCAGACTTTATATAGAGAAATATATTCATATTGAATATTTACCATACAAGTTAAGTGTGTCAGAAAATCATACCAAAAACGTTTAAATGAAAATCAATGCCTTAAATTGTATTTATAGGTTCTCCCTGTGGCCTATATATACATTTATTTTCCTATACATACATTTATTTTCTTATTTTATTTATATTTATATAATTTCTTAGTATTTACATATATATCTTATCATTCTAAGTAAATTCATTATGTTAAATTTTGAATGTTAAAAGAGATGTAAAAAATTTTTATTTTCTAAAATGCAGTTATGCATTACCTATCAAGTACACCAAAAAATATGGCTACACTCTACACAAGAAAATTTAACTATATTCTACATATCACAAGTACGGATTCCTTACAACACTGTAACACTGCTCGCATAACACGATCTATATAAATTTGCAATAAAAAATGTACAATTTCAAATGATTACGATCTTTGCATGGGCCCAAGCACTATTATTAGGCATAATATAGTAATCAATAAATCACGACATCGTGGTGTGTGCATAAAGTGTTAACGTTTTCATAACATTCAATTAACTGCATCGACGGCCCAGTGCAAGGGTTCTGGCCAAAGTGTCCGCCAGGTCGATCGGGGCTTGCGCGCATCACGACACCATCTATGGGCAACAAAAGCAACTACTACTACAACAACAACAACAACAACAGCCATGGTAATAACCGCAACCTACAATAAAGTGCATGAGCGAAACGCAGAGATAAAAGGCATAACAAAGGCGAAGACAGTGTTGGAAAAAGAGCGGCAGCAAAAGCAAATGCAAAAAAAAGCAAAAACAACGTCATGATAAAGAATCATTGCGAGCGCCTTCACCTTCTGCCATATGTGTGTATGTGTGTGTGTATGCATGCATATGGAGAAGACGGCGATGATGCGACGTTGTGATTGAAACAAAACATCTTTTTATTACCTACGACCGAGGTCCGGCAAAAAGAACGACCCCGTGCGACCTCGGTGTGGACCTGGACATGTACCAAAGCCAGCCAGCCAGGTACTGCACTGGACCAGCAAAAAAAAATCAAAAATAAGAAGAGCGTGCAAAAACAACAAATTCCCACGCTCAGAGGCTGCCCTTTGTGGACGTCTTCGTTGTTGTCGCTGTCGTTGTCTTGTGCCCCTCTCCCCTGTCCGCATCCAGCCCCATATAAGGCGCATGCTGGGAAACGTCCTTACCGCCCCATTCGAAGATTGTGCGAAAGCTGACCCGAGCAGTGCCAAAAATGTCTGCGGCTTTCTTCCCCCTATCTCCCACACTCCCTCTCACTCACTCTCCCATTCTCTTCCTCTCCCGCTTGCTCAGTCAAACAAATGTTTGGCTTTTTGTTGTAGGCAGTTTTGTGATTGATTTCACTTTGGTTTCTTGGTATGCCTTTTGACTTTCACAGCTCATTGGGCTCGCAATGTCGCTCACACGATAATGCAGCCTACATACATGCATGCATATGCCTACGCATGCACAATACACGCGTGTGTATGTGTAGCAAGGCATCCTCCGCAGATTCGGACAAGTTGAAAATCGACAGGTATCAAGTGGTGAACGCTTATAATTATAGTATTTAGTGGTGCGTAAAATGTGATACTTAATTTTTTTTTTGTCAAAATCTTTGCGGTTTTTAAATTGACCAGGGGTACTCATGCGAAGTTTCATCAATTATATGCTCATTAGTTATGGAGAAAAATATTACTATGTTTTATAGGGAAAATATTTCAGTGAAAATTAAAATAATATAATATTGTTCTCAAAAAAAAAAAAAAAAAAATACTTTATAGTTCGAAATATTTGTTGCTTAAAAAAGTTTTAAATTAAAAAAAAAATTTTTTTTCAAAATTAAATGGAATTCTTTAAATACTTAGGAATAAAATAATATTTTTTCCCTTATCAATAATAGTTTAATTTTTGCTGTATTTTAAGTTAGTAAATTATTCAATATTATTAACAAATAAATTTAATTTAATTCGATTAAAATCTAAAAATGTTTTGATAATAATAATTCTATAATAATTTGCTTAAGTTAAATTAATATATTCCAATTTAATTTTAATTTTAAAAATTTGGGCCATTGAAAATTTAAATTAAGATTTATTTTTATTAATTATTTTTCAATTTCTTAGGTCACATTCCTCCACGAATCACCCTAAGCGTATCCTGTCGCTCGATTGCTTAATATTTTAAGTATAAAATTTTATTAATGTAGCGTAAAATCAAAGAGCATCATGCTTATACATGTATATTCACCGAAAGCTGAGACCAAGCATCCAGCAGATGCTCGAGCTGCTTGGGAGTTCGCCTTTGTGTCCGAGGCGGGGCGGGTCTGGTCGAGTTGCTGTTGCCTGCCCGTGAAATCAGTGTTATTGATCATAGCTGCATAATCAAGTTACGAGCGCGCTTTCATTATGTTGCCAGTTGCCGAAAAAAAGCATCCACCACCAACAATAGCATCATCGTGTTCGGCAACATCGTCATCATTATGTTCGCCAGCAACATCATCGGCAATGACAGTTAGGTTGACCAACAGGTTGCCTGTTTCGGCTTATGTTTACTCAACTCCACCATGCGGCGAGGGTTGCATATTCAACACAGAGCCACAGACAATGCTGCGTTGGTGGTGTGGGCAGTACGACTGGTGGTGGTGGTGGTGGTGATGGTGGCTTTGCCACAGCTCATGTTGCTGATGGTGGATTCTTGCCGTCAACTTGTTCAGCATTCGCTCGCAGCTCGCACTTGTGTACGGTCGTGTTCTCGCGTCGAATCCAAAACTCTGAAACGGTTATAAGTTCAAAAACTTCGACTTGTCGCTCGTCGTTGCAATTGAAATCAATTGAGTGCAATTTGCGAGTGCAAAGTTCTGGCGCAAAATGTTTGCCTAAGACAGTTTCGCTTAATTAATTTGTCGCGTGTGTTGTCGTGCAATCAAAACTAAAACCCAAACCGAAACCCAAACCAAAACCAAAAACAAGGCGTAAAACAAACGGAGTCAGTTCCATCAACTCTAATCGAAAACATAAACAAAGCCAGCTCCGCTCACACACACACCAACCATGGCCGACGAGAGCCTGCACACAATGCCGCTGGAGCACAATATAGACTATCACATAGTCACATTGTTCGAGCGCTTGGAGGCGATGCGCAAAGATTCGCACGGCAACGCCATCAACAATCGCCTCTCGAGCACCCTGCAGGTGCCCAAGCGGAGCATGCAGGCCGAGATACGCACCCTGGAGTTCTGGAGGTGGGCATTGACAGCATCCGACCCATTAGCATTAACAGTCCGCCCCCACAGTCATTATCATAGGCTTTGTTCCCCTGCTTTTATTGTTTATTGTGAATTCTAACTTTTGCGGCTTTGCGTGCATAATGCAGTGGCAGCCAGAGCAGCAACTACAATGCTTAACCAAGTGAAATTTAAGTGGTTTGTCTTTCGGTCTGCCTCTTTGCCGGCAGATCGTATGTCTTCCGCGTCATGCGATGACAAATATTTGCTCACAATTGTATACCAAATAATTAAGTTCACAATTAATTCAGCTAATTTAGCTGTTTGCATTGAGTTATAATTATAATTGTGATTGATCATAATACAGTGATTGATTGATGTGACTGCATCTAGTGCTGGGTTAGAGGGTATCTGCAAGTCATACATTAAAGCAGAGATTAATTCAATGCCCCTTGGCATTTTTATTTTTTAAACGTAATCATTTTTTAATTTTATCTAATCTTATATTTGTATTACATTCTTTTCATATTTTTCTTATATTATTCTTTCGTTAATACAGTTGGTCTGAGAAAAATGAATATTTTGTAAATTTTGTACAAAAATTCTATAAATTTAACTGAGTACAGATGTTGTTCCCATTCCAATACCTAGCTGTTTATAGTTTTTTTCTTCTTAAGAATCAAAATAATTATAAAAAGAAATAATAATTTTTATAGAGTATTTAGGTCTATTCAAAGTAAATTAGAAAAACTAATCTATTATACAAATCTACAGATTTTTTAGTTAAATATATATCATATTTTTTCTTTTTTAACAAATTCCTTAAAAAATAAATCTATTTATCACATTAACATTTTTTAAGTACGAATTTAATTTAACAATTTTGATAATTTGATAATTAAATAATTTGATCATAAAAAAGAACATTTTAAATTTTATTAAAATTTAATACATTTTTTTTTAATTTTTATTCTTAATATCTATTTATTTAAAAATAACTTAACAATATTAAACAATGTAAGCAAATGTTATTTAACAAACCAATTTTACTAGCGTAAAATAATTGTTAAAATATTGTATTTAGTAAAACTATAAAAAAGCAATTAATCAAAATAATTCGACCTATTCTGCGCAGCTACATATATTTACAAATCATTTCGTAAATTGATAGTATTTTTAATTTATTTTGCTTAACAATGTTAAACATCAGCTTAACTCTTATGATTTCTCATTGGCAGCCTTTGCTTCTTAAAATATTTGCTGACAGCTAGATTTATATATTATTAATTAAATTTCATCTAGTTTAATGCCGGCTGCATTAAAAGTCCATAAAGTAATTAAATTGCTGCAGCGCTGGCCAGCACAGTTCAAATTAGTGCTGTGCTGCTCTTCCTTTTTATATTTTTTATTTAACGGCTTGCATTAATTACTTTTTTCTTTAAATTTTAAAATTTCAACGTAAATTCGCCTCAAACGACTTGCGTGTCCGTGACAGCACAGAAAAACAGCAGGAAAATATATATTTCTATTTCAGAGTCGGGTGTGAGCGTAGCCAGAGCCAATTAGGGAGCAACGGAATAATGCAAAAGTTAAATAAGAAATTTGATGGAAATTAACAGATGCAAAGCTGGGCAACCAAATTGCAGCTGGAGCTGGCGATGTTTATGTTGCCATCGCAGCAGTTTGTTTGATTTTACGTTATCGCAAATGCAGAAGGAGCAGGGGAGCAGGGGAGTAGGGGAGTAGGGGAGTAGCAGCAGAACAGAGGACAGTGGAGTAGGGGGAGGAGCTGTCATGGAGGGCGTAGTCCGTTTTTTGTTGTTGTCATGTTTTCTGGTTGTCCAGAGACGACGACCCCGAGCAATCGGCAGCCACTGTCGCTCCTCAGCGGCTGCTAGCATTTTGACTGTGGAGCCAGCCCTGCAGCTCCCTCTGTGCCATTGTCATTGGGCTCGAACAAGGCGTGCGCCTTGTGTGCAATTTGTAACGGCAACATAATTTCTTGAATATTTACTTTAATCATATGAAATGACATGCCCCAGCTGAAGTATCTTTACCAACCTCCACCCCGCTTTACTCTTTCCTTTGCAGATCCATCATCAGCGAGTGCCTTGCCTCGTTCCTCTATGTGTTCATCGTATGCGGCGCAGCTGCGGGCGCCGGTGTGGGTGCCAGCGTTTCATCCGTGCTCCTGGCCACGGCACTCGCCTCCGGCTTGGCGATGGCAACATTAACACAGTGCTTTTTGCATATATCGGGTAAGCCAAGAAACACAAAACAAACAAACGAATAAACAGGCGACAAGTGTTGCAAGTTCTTGTTGTTGTTGCTGCTGCTGTTGTTGTTGTTGTGGAGGGTCCACAAACTCTGTCGTGGGAATTTTGTTGCCACCAAACAGCAAAGGCAACGGCAGCAACAGCAGCCGCCACAAGAACCCCATTTCACATATATTTCGTAGGTTCTTTATGCCTCGTCTCTGAACAAAGGGAGTATATAGGTTTTGTGCTATTTTGTATTATATGTAGTTGGGAATGTCTTAAAGCTAGAGTGTTACAACCTTCAATATAATTACAAATATATATTTTTTTATATAGATAGGGATAAATAGAGATTTTTGACTATGTATTTGTATACGATTAAAAAAGTCCAAGTAAACATTTTTAGAATAAAAATCTTTAATATATAAAATATTTTTTACATATTTTTAAAATTTTTTAAATATATTGTAAGCTGTATTTCTAAATAAAATACATCTTTAAATATTTTTAAAAATATATTTTTACTTCTATATATTATATATATTTATATATATGTATATATTTATATACAATTTTTAGAAAGGTTAGATAGATAGATAGCAAAATCTTTTATATGCAAAATATAATTTTACATATATTTATAAATTTTAAAATTAATTTTGAATGCATTTTACAATTCTTAAAAGTATAAAAAATATATATAGTATACATATTATTTAAGTATATATATTAAAAGAAACTGTGCCAAAAGTTCTTATATTATCTTAAAAAGTTTTATGAACATCTTCAAGCAATTCTATTTATGCTTTAACATTTTACAATTCATTGTACCTTGCGCGAGTAATCTGCAGTCAGTTAAACCCTGCTTCAGGCTTACTATTTTGTTTTCTTTCTGTGTTTCATATATATCTCTTTTTTTTGTGTAATTTTCCAAAAGCCAACGCACTGTGGTTGTCGCCCACGTCTGTGACTGCGACTGCAACTGCGACTGCGACTCCTATCCGTACTCCCCTTTGCTGCTTTTCCCCCCTACTCCTTGCCGAGACTCTTATCTGCGGCGGGCGCACTTACAGTGGCCTTTCTGTTATGTTTCACTGTTCTCTCTGTACAACTTCCTCGTGTGTTTGTTCATCTGCGTTGACATCCAGGGCAATTAAATGTTTTCACAAAACTTGCTGGAGTTGCGGCGGAGTATGCCGGGAACATGTGTTCTTGATTTCGCCTTTAAGCTGCATTTCACAGATATTTCTATATATATATATTCTTATATATATTTGTATCTTGATGTTTTCTTTTTCACAGCCAATTGGCTGCACATTAAGTTATGAACTCAGCCCCTCAATCCAAAACAAACAAGAAATAAAAGCAAGATTCCACGAAAGTGTCAAAATGCTATTTAACGGAGTGAGCGGAGCTGCACTACATGAATGCATATCTATATATCATTTTATAATAGAATAAACCGAAAATAAACACATTTGACACAATGACAAGGGGAAAACAAATAAATTATTTTTATATATTGCATTAAAAATATCCATGATAAAAAGTTGCATTTCCTTTAAAGTTCTGTTTTAAATTAGTTGCATTTTCTATAAAAAATATAGTTTCTATCTATATTCTTTCCTATCTGCGTAGTCTTTTTGATATTACTCAACTTTGACAGTTTGTGCTACCTCAAGCCATGGCAACTTTTTTATTAAATATTTAATGATTAATCCACTTATCCATAATTTTTCTTCTTCTTCGCTCCACAGGCGCTCACATCAATCCAGCCGTAACTCTGGCCTGCTGCGTTATCCGCAGCATCTCCCCGATCCGCGCTGCCATGTACATGACCGCACAGTGCGGCGGTGGCATTGCAGGTGCCGCTCTGCTCTACGGGTAAGTCAAGCAAAGACTATTTAATTATTTATCTAACAGATTAGATTGATTAATTGATATGGAGATTTTAATGCAAGAAATTTAGGTCATGCCATGACTAAAAATTCTCTTATAACTAAAGGCTTTCATAAACATACTTAAATATTTTTTGCTGATAATTATGATAAACAAGAAAATATAATATATAAAATTCGAAAAATAATAGCTTACTGGTAAAGCTCTACAAATTGTTATGTTGTTAAAAAAAATTTGAAATAAAAATAAAAATTTTATATATTAATTTTAAATTAAAATTGAAAATTTAAATTAAAAAAATTATTTGAGAGTTTTTAATTTACAAAATTTATTTGTTTATTTAATAAAAAAATATATATATTTTCTTTATTATAAATATTACTTTTTTAACATCTTTTTATATTACTAGATCTATATTTTAATATATATAAAAAATAAATACCTATCTCAAAGATATATAGACTAATGTTGTCTCAGAAATAGGCAAAAATTAAACTAAGAAAGCACTTTAAAATGGCAGAAAAATAGTTGAACTCTACAAATCCTTTATCCAGTGTAATCAGAAATGAATTAGTACAATTTCTATTCAGCAATTGTATGAGTCGGGCTGCAATCAGTTTCCAAGTATTGCCAAATGACTTCATAGCACTCGCCTTCACGCCCACGCAGTCTTCACTCGAAGCTGATTTGATTCCTAGTAACAATTTCCATGTGGAATGTCCACTGGGCATGAAATTCATTTCGATGTAAGAGTATGTTTGACCCGAGCTTGGGACAGGATATGCATAGCTAAGCAATTTCCGAATTAAATTCAACAAGGTGCTCAATGTCACTCGAAAATCCAGAAGTAAAAGGAATCCTAGCGGCAACTGTACCAAGGACACTTTGCCTAAAAATCATTTACAGGAAATGCGTAGTTTGTGTGCAAAAAAAGAAAAAGAAATAAATAGGGGAACAGCTAGAGAAATGTATAAATAGGATATGCAGGTAAGCGCTGTGAGTCCTACACACACACAAACACACACCAGAGAGCTGTAAGCACCTGCATAGAGCGCAGGTAGAACTTGCCTAGGAGCGAAGCGCTCTCTCTCTCTCTCTGTCGCTCTACCCACGCTTATCGGAGCTAGGGCGAAAACATCTGCCGACGTGATTTCCCATTTTTGGTTGAAAATGCGTTTGCTGTCAGGACCGGATTCCTTTGTCGAGGCCAGGCAACATGTGCTGCCTAGATACACACACTCTCAGAATAGTGCGTATCCAAATCCTTGTAGGTCCTGTCAGCGTCTTTTATGCCTAGCTGCCAAACACTGCGCAGGATATGCGTGTGGAATATCAGTCTTTGTGCACGACAGAAATAGGTATATATCTATCTATATATATTTATATAGACTGTCATAGCGAGGGAGAGCCGCATAAACAATGAAGAGAAGGAAAAAATACATTTTGCTGCTGCTGCGGCGCAGCGCTCCAAATTTTTCGATCGGTTTTGTTGTACGTTGAACTCCTTTTTGGAAAGTTAATGCGCCTGCGCAGCCTGTCTATCTGGGTCTGTTTAACATCTGTTTCTTGGGCTCCTTTTTTTCGAGTTGTGCTGTGTGTGTGTTGGTTGGGTTTTTTAAGTGCATTGGCATCTTTACTTTCTACCGAGGCGCAATCCGAGTAGCCGCTGCAGCCATGAAACATGTTTCAGCTGCCAGGCCGATCAGGTTCGCATCTTCTGCTTTTTACTCCACATAGCCTGTGTCTCTCAAAGGGTCGCTGGCAGCTCCAGTTGTTTTTTAGTCGAAACATATGTTTCCAAAAGTATTTTACACGGTGTGTGTGTGTGTGTGTGTTGATTAATTGGTTTAGATTTGGCAGTCAATTTTTTGGTTTTGGGCGGCTTTTGAGCTGAGTTGAGTTTTTCTGGTTCAGTTTGATTGATGAGCTGTTGGCCGAGATTGAAGCCGCCATAAGAACTAACGACTAATGTTTCGCAGCATAATCGATGCGTGAAATTGAGTGCAAATTCTTGTGGTTTTTAAGCCAGCATTTGGAAATACCTTAAGACTGACAGCTGAGAGCTTTCAAATTATTAAAGAAGAATTTTGTACATATCTTATATATAGACATCAATAATGTAAGAGTAGATTGAATGAGCTTTATTTATAATAATTTCTGATCTATAAGGCTATATCGTTGTAGCCTAAGCACATATTATTTCTATTACTTAACTTAAACTTCTTTGAAATCTCTTCTGCATCTCATGCAAAAAGTCAGCGCAATAAGTACTTCCCCTCACCGCCGGATGGCGCCACTAGTGCAATCGACTTTTGTCTTAATAGATTCGCTTAGAATGCTATCGTGTTACATTAAGAATATTTTCAAGTTCTTATATTTATTAAATGTAGTCTAAAATATTTTCATATTTGTTGATTCTTCCAACAACATTTTTTATATTTTTATTGAGACTGATGAGATATATATTTTATATATACCTGAAATAATATATCTTTTTTGGCCTAATAGACGCCTATAGTTATATTGCTTATAATTAATAAACAACAAAATAAATATTCACAAAATAAATGCTTCCAACGGCTTCTTTCATAAATATGACTTAAAAGTTGTTCCACTAAAAATTTATTTCTATAAATTTCTCAAGCGAATCCTTAAAAAATTTTATATTTGTATATTTCTCTAGAAAATCTTGTAAATATATTTTTATATTGTAAATCTTAATAATACATATTAATGAATAATGTATCTTTCTGGGAAAATTTGTATTATTATTATTATATATATATATAGTCAATATTAGTTTCGAATTCTGAAGTAAATTTGTCTTTTTATCTTATCATCATGAGGATAGATAGGTAGATATTCATCCACATTTATGTATTTTTATGTATTAATAATTAAAAAATAAATACATAAATACATATGCATTAATAATAAAAAAAAAACCATAGATAAAAGCTAATTCTATTCAAACAATTTGAATAAAAATAAGGAAATGAAATTGTAATGCAAATGGATATGGGAGATAAATTCCAAGAGTAGCAACAGTAGCACAGCTTAAAGATAAGACTTGGAGAGTTAAAAGTAACATTATTATTATTATTATTAGAAACAGATCAGTTGTATAGAGACATGCTCAGGCAGTCACTTGTTCAGCCTTGCTGTCTGCGCGGCTGTCGCACATATCAATTGTCGCTGCCCTAATTGTCAGACGTAGCCAAGAGGCACTTGAGGCGCAGGCTTTATTATTGTTTGTATATTTTCTACATTATTTTGCTTTTAAGTAAAAACTCTTCAAAAAACGAAGATGAAGAAGAATAAGTAGAAGCAGAAGCAGAAGCAAAAGCAGAGTAGCATGACATGCGTGGCCCGCATGCGTTTTTAAGTATCGATATCCGGCTCTCGCCTGCTTAGTTGTTATTGTTATGCGCGTTGCGTTCTTTAGGATATTCAATGAGGATATTTAAGTTGGTTTTGTGGATTTTGCTTTTATTCTTGACCGTGTGGAAACGTGCGCCAAGCACGTTCCAAAATATGCCTTTTCAGTAAAAATGATGAGAGATAAAAATCAGGTAGAGCCCACCAGCCAGCCAGCCAGCCAGCCAGCAGGCAGGCAGGCGAGCAAGCAAAACTGCATAATTACCATTGGCCTTTGTTCAGCCCGAGTTCGGCTTCAAACTGCTCGCCGATCCGTCTTGGACGATTCCCACTCAGTTGTTGCGCCTGCGCAGGATGCGACAGAAACTTGAAATCAAACACGTGTCGCTGCTGCTTGCTGGTTGGTCAGCTTGAAAGGGCAGCTGCAACTGTCTCAACTGCAAGCGCTCAAACGAGCTCAAAGCCTGCCAGGCACACCTGCCGCCCAAAAAAAATACAACGAATGAAAAAAATTACAGTAGTTGCCTCTGACAGCAACAGCGGCAGAGCGCAAAAGAGATACAAAAAAAAAACAGGATTTTCGGGTCGAAATTTGAATTTAAATGAAACGAAACGTAACGAGCGGCTGGCAGGGAGCTGAAATCGCGGCCTGTGCCTTTATTATCGATTCGTATGTGGGACACGGGGCATTGGGCATGGAGCATGGGGCATGAGACATGGACCATGGCGTCTTCCTGGCCAGTTGCCCAAAATCAATTCGTGTCACACAGAGGCAATTGAATTACGTTTTTGATGCCGCCCGCTAACAGCTTATCGCTTGCTACATGAAAATGACATCCTGTGTGGCGCTTCCGGTTGTTACACACACACGTGCAGTAAAAAGGAAAGGCTGCCCAGCTGGTCCAGGCATTCAATCGAAGCGTAAAGAACTTCGTCTATTCAAGTTGTGTATTTGCCCCACTTGCAACAGATTGCTTTGATTATGGCAAGTGTTGCACGTTTAAATTAATAATTAATTGCCTTGCGGCAGAGTCAATAAATTGCAATTTCTGGCACATTTTAATTGTCTCCTGCAACGTGATGCATTTCCCTAAAATTTATAATTAAAGTGCAATGCACAGATTAATCAATATTATATGGTTCAGCTGTAGCACGTAAATATTTTGTTTGTTGCAACATCAGATTTGATTCGAAAGGTCAAAGGTATTTGTCGTTGGCATCCATGTAGACGTGCCATTTGCATCATGATTCCCTAGCCCAAGCCTGGAACCACAAAACCGCAAGCAGTTGCAACGTGTCGCATATAACACATAACCTCACTTCTCATTGCTGATCTGGCAGCAAGAAAAGTGCGCTTGTGTCCTTTTTACACAACTTTTGCGGCATTATATATGTAGGTATGTCTTCTTCTCCTTGTTGTTCCCTTTTGTTTGCCTTTTTATCGTGCACCAACAATTTTGTTCGGTTAGCAAAGGGAAGCTGCTGAGCTTAACGGCACATCAACTTGTGGCAGCATTCTGCTATTTCCTGCTATTTTACTGCAGCTGTGTGTGTGTGTGTGTTTGTGTGTTTGTGCTCGTTATTTGTTGCTACAAAATTAACACTTTATACATTTATGAGCAAACAAGCCGAGCCAAGAAAATAAACTCAAAAATCAAACTAACGCAGTCGTAAGCAAAGTTATATTTAACTTTAATACCCTTTAACTTATATTGTACGAGTGGATTTTACAGATAGACATAACATTAATGTCTCCAGTGTCTTAGCTTTTTATGATCGCCGTATTGATCTACTTCTTATTTATTGAAATGCCCTTTATATCGATAGGATATGTTAGTTGGCTTAAGTAATGTATATCGATAGATTTGATTTATTTTGCACTAGCTCTAATCAATTAAAACAGTACAGGGAATTTTTCAAAAAGTCCCTTTTTATATTCAATGCTCATTTAAACTAACGATAGTCAGTTTTTTCAGCGCTGTATCGATATGTGCTAGTTATTTCGAATCTCTAATGCTATTACGCGCACCGTATAGCTCAATCAGTAAATCGATTACAATATAAAAAAATAAATATTGTAAAAAATTGAGTTTTCGGTTACAGGCATAAGCAAAAAAAAAAACAAAGCAAAAAGAAATATACCCAGGGCATTTACTAGTCAGTCACTGCATTCCGACTCCTTTACTATTTACTTTTTGGGGCGATCTAAACTTTAATAAAAATCCAGTGAAGTGAAAAATTGTGTTGGTTAGCCGCACTCTGTGTATACATAGCACATGGTTATGAAGGATTATGTATAGTATATATATATATATTTTTTCTATTATATATCCTTCAAATATTTGAGGTTTTTATTTCGCTGCTTTCTTTACTCAGCGTTGTTAACAGAGATATATTTGGTTTCCAAGCTGGCGCTTATTGCCGCTAAGCCGGCAAGTCTCACCTTTTCACCAGCCATTACATACGAGCACACTTCCGTCTCGCTCACTCAGTGCTCCACTCAATGCCATTTGCTGCAGCTGCGGCTCTATTTGCTCAACTACTTTTAAGTGCATTGCGAAAGCGTTTATTTCCGGATTTTCTCAGTTATTCAATGTTCCGGAGATGATGTGCAATTGCCATTGCGGCTGTGTGCGCTTCCACATCTATAGAAAGCATAGCAAATATTTATTTGACAACACTTATCTAGTGTAAAAGTGTGGGATTTACCAACACTGTTATGCACTGCTATTCGCCAACGGTAAATTTTCTTCTCGCAATAGCCAAATGATGAAATATTCTGTATTTATTTACTTAACATGCATTTAGCAAAATTATTTCACTGAGAGTTTCTCCATGCTGAATTTAGACTTGATTTAATAAGTGGCAAAAGGAATGCATTTAAAATTGAGTATTTAATTTTAATTCTTAGAAACAAATTTATGTTTAAGCAAGAGAAAACTTATTTCTTCATGGAATCTTTCTACTTATTCTTTTGCCGCTCGATTGCTTAATATTAACTAATAAAGCTGTCAACATCAAGTTATGTTTCTGATCAATTTCAATTATAACTCAGAATAAGTTAGCTCACATGGAGCCAAGTTGATAGCAGCTGCATGTGAGCAAACTCATTAGCCTTAACGCAAAAGTTAAATTGTTCATAAATCTTGTAGGAGTCGAAAAAAGTTTTGATACCGCACACCGCCTAGAAGTAGGCAACGACTTTTGTCACTTTTGCCAATTGAAACTTTGGCAATCTAAATTATGCTTCGACTATACGCATGCCTACATCAAATATATGTGAGCTGAAGTTAACAAACTGTCTTAGGCAATATCATAAAATGTATGTATATTATATACCTGCATAACTTTGTGGTGGAGTATATATTCTATATGCAGACAATATGATTACTTAACTTTAGTCAACCCTAAATCAGTATTAAATGGAATTCTCTCTTTTTTTCATCTCGTTTACAGTGTCACCGTGCCTGGCTATCAGGGCAATCTGCAGGCGGCAATCTCTCACAGCGCCGCCCTGGCCGCCTGGGAACGCTTCGGGGTTGAGTTCATACTCACCTTTGTCGTGGTGCTCTGCTATTTCGTCTCCACGGATGCCATTAAGAAGTTCATGGGCAATTCGGCGTTTGCCATCGGCGCGGCATACAGCGCCTGTTGCTTTGTGTCGGTAAGTTTGACATTGATAATGATGGCTAAAGGAATGCCACAGCACAGATCTAGAGAGACTCGAAACTCGAGACCGAGCCTCAAGAAACACACCTGCCGCTTGCGCATTTTTATGGTGCAAAAATCGCAGCGTGACAGCCACCAGGCACCGGGCTACGGGCAACGGGCAACGGGCACAGTCAACAAAAGAGACCGAGAAATTGGTCGAGATAATTAATTTAGCGCAAGTCAGGGTCGAGCGCGGCTCGAAACATCGCTGTCCAGAAATTAAAAGCAAATATTTAGCCAGTTTTTTTTCTCATCATCTTTCCTGTTAAGCCGCACAATAAAAACGAAATTTATATTGATTTGAATTACGATCTCAGACTTGCGATAATAATTGAACACGCAATCTGAAAATGCATTTTAGACAATTTATTGAGTTGGAATTCGTTGAAAAATAAAATAAAACAAAAATGCCTAAAATTATATTCAAGGATGGCCTTTCATATGTATATAATTGCTTTAAATCAGTTTTCAGAAACAATTTTTATCACAGAAAATGCTTGGAAATTAAAAAGATTTATATATATATTATAATATATATTATATTACATAAATAAATTAGTTTTGTATATTTTATGCGCGAATTCTTTATATGGATAATGTGCGATGGTGTAATAGGTATAGATATGGATATCATTATTCAAATCTGAGAGCTTTAGCGTATTTATAGGAATGATTCATGTTTATAAGGCGATTAGATACCCAAGAATTTCAGCATTCCTGGCTAAGAGGTACTCCCCTTCTTTTCTTCTAATATTCATTATTCTGTAGATGGTAGTTGCTTGATAAGGTAGAGAGCTCCTGTTTGCGAAATCTTAAAAGTCTTGCCCAGCAAGAGCACCCCCCCCCCACTCTCTCTCTCTCTCTCTCTCTCTTACTCATACTCTCTCTCTCTCTCTCTCTCTCTCTCTCTCTCTATGCCTCTCGAATTTCCATATCTTACCCTTTTTTAACACTTTCTGCTCTATTTCTCTTGCTCCATTGCAGATGCCCTATCTGAATCCAGCGCGCTCTTTGGGTCCGTCATTTGTGCTGAACAAATGGGACAACCACTGGGTGTATTGGTTTGGTCCGCTCGTTGGCGGCATGGCCTCCGGCCTGGTCTATGAGCATATATTCAGTTCCCGACGCAGCGTGCGCCATGCCAAGGGCAGCATTGACAACGACTCCAGCTCCATACACTCCGAGGATGAGCTGAACTACGACATGGACATGGAGAAGCCAAATAAGTATCAGCAATCGCAGGGCACCTATCCGCGTGGCCAGTCGAATGGGGCAGCTGCCACAGCTGCACAGCATGCCGCCGCCGCCAATATGCCGCCCATGGGCGTGGTCGGCGCTGGAGCGGGCAACTACTGCCAGAACTTGTACACTGCGCCGCCGCTCTCTTCGAAGTACGATCAGCAGCAGCAACAGCAGGAGCCGCTCTATGGAGGCACTCGCTCGCTCTACTGCCGCTCGCCCACGCTGACACGCAGCAACTTGAATCGCTCACAGTCGGTGTATGCCAAGAGCAACACGGCGATCAATCGTGACATAGTGCCGCGTCCCGGACCACTAGTGCCAGCACAGAGTCTATATCCCATGCGCACGCAGCAGCAACAACAGCAGCAGCAGCAGCAGCAACATCATCAACAGGCAGTCACGGCTACCCAATCGTCGCATCTGCAGAATCAGAACGTGCAGAATCAGATGCAACAGCGGAGCGAGAGCATCTATGCCATGCGCGGTTCCATGCGCGGACAACAGCAACCTTTGCAGCAACAGCAACAACAGCAACAACAACAGCAGCAACAACAGCAGCAGGCGCCAGTTGGCATGCAGCAGCAACTGCAGCCACAGCAGCAGCAGCAGCAGCACATGTCGGAGCCACAGGCGCAACCACAGGGCTTCCAGCCAGTCTACGGCTCACGCAACAACCCCACACCCTTGGATGGCAATCACAAGTTCGAGCGTCGCGAACAGCAGCAGCAACAGCAGCAGCTCTATGGCATGACCGGTCCGCGCAATCGCGGCCAGTCGGCGCAATCCGATGACAGTTCGTATGGCTCGTATCATGGCTCTGCAGTCACGCCGCCAGCGCGTCATCCCAGCGTGGAGCCCTCCCCGCCGCCGCCGCCTATGCTGATGTATGCCCCACCTCCGCAGCCCAATGCGGCGCATCCACAGCCCATACGAACGCAGTCGGAGCGCAAGGTGAGCGCACCAGTTGTTGTCTCCCAGCCAGCTGCCTGCGCCGTCACCTACACCACATCCCAGGTGCCCCCAACGATCACGACAACAACGGCACAACAGCAGCAACAGCAGCAGCAGGTGCAGCAGCAACAGCAAATGATGATGCAGCAACAGCAGCAGCAGCAGCAGCAGGCACATCAGCAACATTATGGCATGTTACCGTTGCGACCCAACTGAAAGCGGCTCTCGTGGGGCCCCGTAACGACGCCGCCGCCAACGATACACGCCGCCCTCGCAATCCACCCCACGGGCACCATGACCCTGCACAGCTGCAGCCTAGCCAAGCAGAGCAGTTTGTTTTAGCTCCCAGCGAAGAGTAGTCCGGGCATCCAAAGGAAATGTACGCAAAGTCCTAGAATTTAGTTAAAAAACCCCCATTTAAGTGCAGTTTAATTATATCTATATATATGCCCATATTATCTATATATATATCTAGATATAACCGACAAAACATAGCCACAATGTATTATTCATATACGACAAGCAAGAGGGAACTCAAACCTAGCAACAGCAACAACGATTATCATAAGTACATATATTCATATAGCCCATATTCCATCTAAATCTTACAGTACTCTCATAAGCCGTAAATCCTATAAAATAATATCCCTTTCCATAGAACTATATAATACTGTGCTTAGATCCCAATACTTTTTTATGGCTATATTTTATGCTCAGGTTTTTATTTCGTTACCCCTAAAATAGGGTATTACATATTTCATTAGACTCTCGTTCGAATTTCATTTTCAATCGGTATTTTCAATCCTTGACTGAATCGCCATAGCTCTAAAAAAATATCTCAAATAAATATTTTTTTAACTTCAATTTTTACTTTTTATATTAAGTTTTTTTATTTTTATATAAGCCCCTAATATAAATGTGTATATATACATATCTACTGATGATTATTTAATTTAAATTTTATCATTAACAGCTTAACCATATATCAATGTAAATGTTAGGCTAAATAGACATAAAACTTAGAATCGATATAGCAGATATCATAGAAAATATATTCATATATATATACTCTAACCATTAAATGCTTTGTATTAGCTTTAAGTATTGTAGTCTATTAATAGCATTAAAGAATAATAATAAAATGCAAAGGGACTACATTAATATATCAAATACAAGAACTGTTCTGTAGCCTAGAAAGAAATGTTGATCTAAATTAAATTCGATTTAGCGCTTGCTAAAAAAAGTTGTTGACTTTTTTTTCAACGAAATGGCAAAATGTGTATTTTAAAACTCGGGAAGGCAGGCATTAAGGGCAATATTTTCATGTTGCGGCTCACTGTCCATTAAAAGTAAATCAAATCACCTCAATTTGGGCCTAAATATCCCACATTTAACAAAACGTAACAGAGAAAATCCTAAATTCAATTTGAAAGTCCCCAGAAAAATAAATATCCTTGTGGGAAATATTTATGATGCACGCACTTTGCAACACTCTTCGAGCGCAGCTCTTGTACTTGCATAAATTAACCGCCTCCAGGGCTTCATAATTATGCAAAGTGGTGAAATTATCGCTGATTGATGTGGGCACTTTGCAACACTGCTTCGAAAGTTCTGAGGCGCTTGTTTTGTATTTGCATAAATTTACACTCGTCCCCTCCAGTGTTTCAAAAAGATACCAACGAAAAGCGAACACTATTGTGCGCACTTTGCAACACTACTAAAGCCTTTACTTTCTGCTCGAGAAGTTTGGATTTTTGAATAATTTAACCATGCAAAGGTGTGTTTACAATGCAAACTCGGATCGCACCGCATCCCCGAAGGCTTTGTGCGTCAAAATATCCTTGGCGACCTCAACGCCAACTACATTAACCAAACGCCTCCAACTTGTCCAGATCAAAAATGCTGATAGCACGTGCGGCCTGATTGATAAAGCCAGCTCGATTCCAGTAATCGCACCATTTAGTCAGTATGATGGCTACTATGCGACCAATAAGATAAAGTCCGAACATTGGAATACAATAAAGTTGCTCGAATACCTACAGATAGCCAAAGGGCTGTACCAGCTGTCCGACTTCGACGCACTTCAGCTTCTAGGATTCTTTAAAAACAATCTGATGGAAGCAATTCGCCATCTGTATTTCAATAGGAGCGAATCCATTATGGTTTTGGATTTCGATTCACCCTGGAGAATATGCTCGAAATCAATAAAGGAAATGCCCACCATGGAAAAGTTTACGTGCGAGACGTTTTTCAAGAACTTTCAGCAACTTTTCATAGTCAACTCGAATGTTTTGACCAACGTGTTGCCGCAGCAGTCATTGGCCAGGCAATTTCCGGGTCGTTACTTACGCATACAGCGCACATTTTATCGTGGCGAAGTGATTTGGGCGTGCTGTGCACTGCCCACTGAAGACGCGCCAATCGAGGTCTCTGGTCTGCTCATACCCTCTTCGGACCATACTCAATTGAGACGCTGCACTCAGCTAATGGACGAGCTGGAGCAATATTTGGCACCTCTCATCCTGGCCAGCAAATCTTGGAGCCTACTTGAACAAAGCAGCGCTGTAATTGATGCACTCGCCACACTGACAGCCTCCATCCACGGCCTACTGAAGGATGAGCTCAAGCATAAAATTGAGCGAAGCACCATTAGCAGCTTACTAGCCTCCTATGAATTGCTGTACTGAAGTAAACTGATCTATGATTTAACAGTTAACTAGTTTTATTGCCTTTTCATAATGGGCATAGTAACTCTGTAGTTGAGCCGATACATGTTGATCAGAACGACGAGCTGAGTCAAGCTGTCTACCATACAACATTTAAAGGCTTACACTTTTAACTGTTTAATCCTACATACCGTTCGCTGTACGAATTTATACGATTTCGATAGCTTATCCTTATTATCGATCAGAATCGATAAATAGATTTCGTAGATTCACTAGTGTAAGGCCTAGAGAATACAGAGATTTGGAATATTTCGGCTTTTGGATGCCCTCTTCTACCTTGCACACAAATAAAAGGATTACATGAATCTAGATGTTATTATTATCTTCTAGTCAAGAGCTATGACTAGAGTACTCTCATACTCTTGTATTTTTAAATTCTTTATCAAAAAACATATTACATTTTTTTAGAAATTTTATTTTGTATAATATAATTAAATTTGACGTATTTTTGTTAGAGATTTAATTTGATGCATCTAAATTAAAGCTTTATAAAAATTATAAAAAAAATGTTTAATTTTTTGTATAAAAATATTGGTATTAATTTTTGGCATTACAAATTAAATTTGAATTAAATAAATTGAAATGTAATTAAAGCCATGCGACGTGAAGAACACAGATTCAAAATCGTATTCCCCACAAAAATGAAGGAAGAACTTTTATGAGGTATAAATCGTTACATATCATCGCAACTATCGTTTCTAGCGCCCTCCACATCGGACAAATAATTCTGGTCGTCCGCTGACCAATAGGGGCTATCCTCGTCGTAGTCACTTGTCTGCGGCACATATTGTTTGTGCAGGTACTCCATCCAGTGTTTGTGGCCAAGTGAAGACTGTGGATTCTTGGCGCGCTCCGTGTCGTAGACCAGCCAATGGCAACTCTGCTGCACATACAAGGAGTCCAACAAACTGGGCCAGTACACATTGAGGTTAACTTTGGCCAGTTTCACGTGCAGCTGAAAGCCGTGTTGCTGTTCCGATATGATCTTCACCTCGCCCAGCAGATTGAGAATACAGCGTTTAGGCGGCGTCGCCTCTGTTACCTGATAGAGAAGCACGTTGCCACGATGCTCGAGTTGGTAGTTTGATTCTTCTTGCTCGAAGATGAGCTCAATCTGCAGCAGCGTCTGATGCCAGCGCACCTTTGGGCGCACTGCATTGTCCGCGATGGAGGCACAGCATAAGGCCTGGGCCACTTTATCCGGTGTTAACTGTACTTTGTTATCCGTTGATATATTCGGCTGTTTCTTGTTGATTTCCATTTCTGGGAGCGTGGGGCTGGGGTCATCAGTTGTAAGTATTTCCTGCATCATTGTTTTGGCTGCATTCTGAACCGTCGCATCATCGCTGCTCAGATCCTGCAGCAGAATCTCCATAAAAGTGGCTGTGCTGTCGTTGAAAATATTAGACTTCTTTGAGCTTTCGGTCAGAAGTGGCTCCTCTTGGATTTCAGTAACTTTAACTGGTTCCTCGACAGCTGGTGCATCCTGGTTAATCTCTGTTGAATTGTCTTCGGATTCAATTTTCAGCCCATCCGGCATATTTTCCAGACTTTCATTTGTGTATTCGCCTGGGACATCGGAGTCGGATTGCAATTGGTCGGCATTATTTTCGCTGTCAGTTCCTTCGGACTCATTGTCCAGCCTTTCATTCTCAGTCTGCTCTAGAGACAAATTTGCCTGCTCGCCTGGGTCCTTTTGCTTCACCTCCTCGTCCTCCACTTCTACTAGCTCGAGCTCATTTTTCACAGGACACATTTGCTGCTGGAGTCGCGTTTGCTCCTTGAGCACTTCGTCATACAGCATCTGCAAGTTCTTTATGACTTGATCGCTCCGCTTGGCGTAGCGTCGACTGATCAGCTCATCTTGCAATTGCGTGGCTATAACGCTAGTCTGCAGCGTGGGGCAATCCTGAAGCACAGACATGCTCTTGGCATAGACTACATTGAACATGGCAAACTCAATGGTTAGCTGCAAATGCTGATTATCGCGCAGGTGGGTTAGCAGCTCAGTGAGCCACTGGGTGGCCTCCTGCTGAAAGTCGCCCTCGAATATGGGCGGCACCAATCCACTTAGTCTGACATCTATGGCCAATGGCGGCTCCACGGCGAAGCGGGCATCACACTCCATGAGCTCAATCTGCTGCACCTTCATTAGGTCAGTGCCCTCGTCCATTTGCTGCACAATCACCTGGCGCTTGTCGGACAAGTCTACAATGCGAACTCGCATATATTTGCCGAAGCGTTGCAGAACGCATATGTCGAAGATCTGCAGCGTCTGCTTCGGACGGCGATTCTGCTCAATACTCATGTGCATGTGGAGCGCACTGCTTAGCTTGCGGCGGGCCGACAAATTGGGCACCTCCTGCCAGGATATGCTGTCGCCGCTCTTGTAGCTGACGGGAATGATGGCAAAGTGCACCGGATCGTAGATATTGATTATGTTGCCGCGCACCACAGTGCCTGGGAGCCACAGGGCTGTCTGCTCGGGGCGTTGGAAATCCACACTGATCGGATAATGCCTGCGGCTGCAATACAACTGCACGCACTTGCCGTAGCTCAACGTTTGTGGGCAGAGCTGACGACTTTGATCTGTCAGCTGGCGACAACTGGCCGCCATTAGCCGTAAGTGATCGCGTTGCTCGACTTTGTGCGCTTCAAGAAACTGCAACAAACGCGGCAACTCGTAGCGATTGCTTTCGTCCAGCAAGACAAAGGAGACGACGGGCGATCCCTGCTGCTGTGGCAACAATCTGTTCTTAATATTCTCGCTGAGAGCGTGGAAACGATACGAGAACTTAGACCAAGAATCAGGCAAGCTGTAGTGAACCATCACTTCAAAGTTTCCAACTGAAAGCGGAGTCTGCTGAACTGCATCCGTCAGCAGCAGCAACTGATGGGCTTGCTGGAAAACAAAAATATTGAATTCATTTACGATTCATCATAATTGAAGTTCGACTTAGTCGCTCACCTGTTTGGCTGCATTGATAGATCCTACGCAGTCGTAGCCGGCTGCAGTCAACGCCTCTTGCAGAACGCCCAACTCCTTCTCGTCCTTGCCGTAAATAATCGTGCGTCTCTTCAATGGTCTTTGGACACTCAAGTAGTCGAGCAGATAGTCGATCTTCTTCTCGCTGTGCGACACAGTCATATTGAGCTTTATGTTTCCATACACAGCTGCCTCGAGGAAGTCGCCGAACAGCAGCAAAGGATTATCGCCGAAGCGCTTTACCAGCTCGAGAAACACATTTCCATGCCACTGCTGAGCGATGAGCACCAATTGCAGCTGGAACTTGGAGAGACCTTGCAGCAGCTTGAGCAGTTCGCTGAGCAAATGGGGCTGCGCAGCATTAATGCGATCGTAATCATCAATGATGATATGCTTCACGCGACGCGGATCGATCAGCTGCAGGTCGTGCTGCAGCAGCTCCTTCAAGTGGGTGGGAGTCGTGACCAGGATGCCGCAAGAGTTAAGCAAGCGCAGCTCTAACTCCTCAGAGCTATGGGCATGTGTATTGAGCACCTTCAACAGTTTCGTCTTGTAGCCACTCATCAGCTGATTACACTGATTAAACAATGCCTGAGCGTTCGCTACGCAGTCGGCCAGCAGCAATGCCAAAGGACCCAGACTAGGTCCATTTGCTGGCGATCGCATCGAGCACATTACCTGCGAGCACAGTGTCGGCAAATAGCTCCAGGAGCGCCCGCTACCACTGCGATCGATCAGCACCAGCGAGTGACCCTTGGCCAGATGCGGCCATGAATAGCGCTGCGTGACTAGCGTAGACCTTAAATTCATTTCCCTCATAGCCTGCAACACATCCGTGCAGACCAGCGAGTTGTTTAAGCTGCAAATCGGTTGCACTGGGATATTGCTGTGCGCCAGCACCTGGTTAGACAGGCCCTCGAGTTTCGGACTTGAATTTACATCTATAATATTCGCTTTAGCTGGCAAGTTAGTCTCCGAGTTGGGTGATAATTGCTCCACTTTTCTGGTCTTCCAGGATTCTGTTCGTATATATGAATTAGAGGCGTGTTCACGCTTATTCGCATTTATATATGAATTATAAATTCGCTCGAGCTTATCCGGACATAGCTTTAGAGACTGATCATTACGAATAGCAACCGAAGTGGACGGTACTGGCTGATTTAGACTTATTTCCATAGACTGCTTTTGTGAGTTTGTCGAGTCGGTTAGGCTGCAAATCGGTTGCACTGGGATATTTCTGTGAGCCAGCACCTGGTTAGACACGACCCCAGGTTTCGGGATTGAATTTAGAACAAAAATATTTGGTTTAGCTGGCAAGTTTGACTTCGGGTTGCGTGAGAATTGCTCTTCTATTCTGGTCTTCCAGGAATCCGTTCGTATATATGAATTAGAGGCGTCTTCACGCCTATTCGCATTTATATATGAATTATAAATTCGCTCGAGCTTATCCGGACATAGCTTTAGAGATTGATCATTACGAATAGCGACCGAAGTGGACGGTACTGGCTGACTTAGACTTATATCCATAGACTGCTTTTGTGAGTTTGTCGAGTCGGCTAGGCTACAAATCGGTTGCACTGGGATATTTCTATGAGCCAGCACCTGGTTAGACACGATCTCAGGTTTCGGGATTGAATTTACAAAACTAATATTCGGTTTAGCTGGCAAGTTTGACTCCGGGTTACGTGAGAATTTCTCCTCTTTTTTGTTCTTCACTTTTATATAGGAATTACAAATGTTTTCCTGCTTATCCAGATTTAGCTTTGAGGACTGATCTTTACGGATAGCAACTGAACTTGGCGGCGTAGGCTGGCTTAAATGTTTTTCCATAGGCTCCTGTTGTAATGTTGAGCCGTAGTCAGACTTCACTTCCTTAGGCTCATCAGGCTTGGAAAGGTTTACAATCTTTGGCTTTTCTGACTGCTGATCACCTTCATTGTTTGGCAACGTCAAATCAGTATTGGGTTTCGGCATAATTATAGGTTGATTGTACAATTCTAGAATATTGCGGCGTTTTCTAATGCAGCTGGTCTCCTGCTTTTCTACCGCGTCAGAGTTATCCGTATTGTTGGTATTCGAGACATTGCTGGGTTTGAGTGCTGTTTGCACGAAGCCATCGTCGCTGCTATTAATTTTGCTGAGAAGCTTCGCTGAATCGGGTATCCCAGGCGCTGCCCGGGTTTGTAGTAGGCTATCCAGCTTGGCCGACTGCTTTGAGGGACAGGTGAGATTACGTGTCTTGGTGCCGAGCCTATGATAGCCGTTATTAAATATCGAGTCTACATAGATCTGGTTCTGTTCGCTACGCGAACTGCTTGGCTGAGACCCCTTCATCAGTTGGAGTACAGTTAGGACGCGCAGGCTGGGCTTCATGTCTGGATCATTCAACTCGGCCAAATCAATGTCGTACGCCACCCTGGATCTGTGAGTTCGCATGATGCTGATCTCATTGACTGCGAGGCGAGCACATTGCTTCTCCACCAAATAGCTGGCCGCATCTAAAGCCGAATTGCCTATCAGCAGTTCGCCAAAGCTGTGACACGCATTGTTGCGATAGCAAACCTTAAAGATCAAACTTTGCGCCTCTTCCAGGCGCCTGCCCAGCAATCGCACCGCCATCTTTGACCACTCGCTGCCCCCGCGAGGCGCCACATAGGCTAGGCCGCCCCAATGGATCTGAATGCAGCGGCAACGCTGCGGCTCCGGCAGCAACCACAAATCCCTCCCTCTGCAATTGATGGTAAAGCCATAGTCTATGGCCCACACGAGATACTCATCGTTCTGCTGACAAACAATCACGAGCCCTCGCAACAATTTCGCCATCTGCAACGGCAGATATCGTACAATGACATATTCATCCGGCGCATAGTCGTCGCGCCGGTTGTCAGCATGACAATTAGCCGCCAATTGGGTCTCCACGAAGTTCACATAGCCGCTTGCCATCTGCAGCTGTTGCAGCGTTGTATAGCAGAACAACTGAGGATTCACGTAGTGCGTAATCAGTATGGACTCACTTGCCATGCTTTGGTCTCGCTCCTTTAGCGCCTCCATTTCCTCTGGTCTCAGTTCAACTGTTCGGAGGAAAAGATTTATTTGTACTTTAAATTCTATTAGGGAAAGTTATAATAGCCGAAGCTTAAACTTCAAATGAATTTTCACAGTGAGTAAAAGAAAATTATTCAAGTGGAAACTTCTCTGATTTCCACGCAAGACAAAGTTTTGTGTTTGTGTAGGCGAAATATAGTTAAAGCTTTAATTGCGAACGAAGGCTGTATTCTAAGCTACTTATAAATACGAGCAACTGTATTTAAGATCTATCAATTAACTATCTCGCATTCCTAGTAAAATGCTGAAAACTAAAACTGAGAAGAAGTATCTTTTTTCTGATGAATCTATTCACTTATCATCCTCAGTTTCGGATAATGGTATTATTAATATAAATATGGGGACATTTATATGAGTAATGCTAAGTCATTATATAAATATATTTAAGATGTGCTCAGGTAAATATTATTACTTTTTTTTACTATGATATATTACAGAATAGTGAGAGCTGTGCGCCCACCGGGAAAATGAATACTGAAATAAAGTGAATACTGGGAAAAATATTAAAATAAGTTGGAGAAATAAAATATTCGATGAGTGTTTTATTAAAGGAAAATTATTGAAATCAGTTTGATTTAATTATATATACAGTAAAAACTCTATTTAATGACACTTTAAAGTAGAAAACTCCTCTGGGAGTAATTATTTTTGCCTTTCTCTGTTCATATCTCGCTCTCTCTACTCTTTTCCTGCTTCTATAAATATTACTCTATATTATAATTGTTAGTCATCAATTCCCCTCCTCTCTCTCTTTAATACATACATTCTCTCTACTGTTTACCCTTCGTGTATAAATAAAGCAATTCGTCCTTAGCCCAATTTAAGGCCATTTCGTGCTTTTAAGCAACTTTTGCTAATTGAATTTTAAACAAAGCTTTTGCTGCGCACTTTAAACCCCATGAAAGGGGTAACCTAAAGTGCCAAAAGCCGCAACTGGGCGCATCGAAGGAGGTCCTTGTGCCTATTTGCCACTTGTTTGTGCCACGCTGAAAGCGCAATTTGCCACAGCAGGCGGCCAGTTGGAATCCACTGCAATTGTAAAACGGTAAAACGTTAAAACTCGGCCCATTGTGGCACAGCTATTGACTCGAACTTTGCGCCTGAGCTGCTGTTGCAAGTCTAATGGATTGACAGGACTTTAGATAGTCACCATGAATATATTCAACTATCAAATGTCTCAAAATTATATAAATATATATAAAATTACCTATAGATTGCATTACGAATTGAAAACAATATTTTCTTTTAGCCAAGAGACCAGACATTGAAGATTAGTTGATGAGAGCAAACGCAACTGCCTGGACAACCCCACACCTACCCTGCCCCTCCCCCTTTTCAACTAAACAGATTGCGTTGGTAAAAAAATAAATCTCTAACTTATCATACAAAAAATCTCAGAAAAACGATATCCGGATAATATGCAAATATGTCGACAGCCACAGAGGGGTTGATAGATCAATCAAATCGTGGCTATTCAAGCAGACAAACCTAAGCTAATTTGAGAATTACATCGAGGTTACAAAGGGTATTTAAGGACTTACTTTGGTTTATGCTTTAGATACACTCTACTGATTCCGCCAAGAGTTGATTAATTAGCTATATTAATTAAGAAATTATTATATTATATATTATTAAACTGTAGAAAATATGGCAATTTAAAAATAATACTGAGCAATATCGAATTTCGACTTGAGTATATGTATAATAAAGAATGTGTTTCCGCATATTATTTAGGAAGAGTAAGCAAAAACTTTCAGTTGAACACAACCGACAACGTGATACTCTATTCTCATATGTATGTGAAGCTGTCATATTATATTGGGGCTTCAAATTTAAGTTCCTAGCTATAATAATTTGCTTTTGCTGTTTTCATGACTGTAGATATAATATTTACATGTTTTATTACGATTAATAACTCTTTTTTATCAAAATAAACCTGTTTTGATTCATTGCGATATTATTTTCCATTTGCAATCTGTTCAGGATCTTCAGTCACGTGCCAAATTTTGAGGTTCTAACTCTAAAACTGTAGAAAATAAAGTTTTACCCTTTTTGCCACGCCTTCAATGGCCATACATATATCGATTATGTCTTTTTAATTTGTTAACGCGAATACATTTATACGGACAAACAGGGATCAAGGCGGAATTGCACAAAACCAAAATGATTTTTCATTTCGGAATAGAGTAAAAAACACGCATTCACATAAGCCCATCTCTAATTGTGTCTCGCTCACTGCAAATCTAAACAAATCTTATAGGGTGTCTGAAAAAAACACATTATCGGCATTTTCTGATTCGTAAACAAAGTGAGAATATATTGTGCGCTTTTAGTGATAAGAAACTTTCAATCTTTTTATATTTTTACATTATTTCAAAGCCGCACTCAATCGAATACCAAACGTTTACGGGGAACACTTACACATGTAAGTTTCATGCGTGATTTGCCAATACTGAGCAAGACGAACTGTACGTCACTTCACAACACTAAAACGATGTATGCGTAAGCACACGCAACAAGAATAAAGTTGAAAAAAAAAAAAAAATCTAAAGAGTTTCATAACATAAAAAAAACTTCGTAATCGCATTAGAGGTAGGAATTCAACATGATTTGTTCCTCTTTATTTCCATAAAGAGCGAGTAAGAGCGAGAGAAAGCACGACGCGAGCTAAAAGCGATCGACGGCGCGACTGTTGCACTGTTTATGTCTAGGCTGCCGGACTCATAATTGCCGAATATACTCACAATTGCACACACATACATACATATGTACGTATGTATGTATACAACAGTAATGCATACACACATACATATGGATGTATACAAACAGTAATCGTAGCACTTGTATATATGTATGTATGTATGTACATCTTAGCTTGCACATTTGCATGCTTGTGTATGTGTGTCAAGTGTCGGTTATTATACCCTGAATCCATTGAAAATGGAAAATCAGGGTATAATGATTTTGTGCAAATGTATGTAACAGGCAGAAGGAGGCGTGCCACACCCCATAAAGTATATATATTCTTGATCAGCTCGACGAGCTGAGTTGAACTAGCCCTGTCCGTCTGTCCGTCCGTCCGTGTAAGCACTTGGATTTCGGAAACCACAAAAGCTAGAGACTTCAAATAAAAAGTAAAATGCTCGATAATACCATAATTTTTGGATTTTTGATGCCACGCCCCCTTCGCTCTCAATTCAACAAAAACGATAACTCACGCATATCAAATACTAGAGACTTGAAATAGATTGAAATAGATACATTTGAATGTCATAATCACTCCCCGAAAATTTCATTAAGAACATAGGTCGAGAAAAAAAGTTATTAAATAATAAAGTTTCCCTAGTACATCCTCTTCTGCAGCCGCATAATTGCGCAGTAAACATATTACGTGCATGTTCGTGCATGCATATGTTTGTGTGTGCATGTGTTGTTTACTATTAATGAATAAGTGAACATTTTTATGATTGGTATTACAGCTCAATGGTTTCAGGGTATCTCTTAGTCGAGCAGTCTCGACTAAAGTTTTGTTACTTGTTTTTCTTATGTGAAGACAATTGATGAAATATTCCGATGCTTCAAATACAATTTTTTTGACCAGCAGAATAATGCAACTGATGTCAAAACAAAAAAGTAGCTTGATTATTTTGCTGAATAAAATCTATGTTTAAAAACAAACTTTAATTTCACTCTCTTTTTGCTTCTCGTCTTCACCATATTGAGTTACACTCATACATTCATATGGTTATTGTCTTACATATACAAAATATGTATGTACATATGTATGTATGTATGTATGTACACATACGCAATTTATTGTCAATACGTAATTTTTAAGGAAATGATATTAATACATATTTGTAGAATTTATTTGCAAGTCATTATTCTAATACTCCGATGTTTACATTTTATAATTAAATAATTTCATTTATATAATTGTAAATATGTACATACATACATAAATACATATGTACATACATACATACATTGTATGTATGTTTTCGTCTTATAAATCATTTGCAATCTAAAACTGCATGAACCCGCCTTTTTTCCAGCCCTTTACCTTTTGTTGGATTATTTCAAAACAGAGTGTGAACAATTTATTTGGTCTCAAAAAAAAGTGACGACTTTTACTATAGAATTTCCACAATTTTTACCCTTTTTCCCGCTTTTACCCTCTGCAACTTTCACTGTTACATTTCTTTTTCTCCTTTTCTGTTTGTCTATTTTTTTTTTTTTGCCATTGCGGGTCGCCTATAAAAAGTTGTATGCTACTGGGTCGTTGTCGTTGTCGTCGTCTATCATGTGAGCCCAACCCCTATATCCCATATCCTTAACTGCTTTCTATTTTATTTGATTGTTTCATATTTATGAGGATTATGCTTTAGTGTTGTTGAATGCTGACTGCTCCGGCAAGTGGCTGGCTACGTGTGGTAATTTATCTTGCGGTTAAGGACTCTGGTCTCCTGGCCTCATCCGTGGGCCTAGGTGAAAGTTTCACTTCAAATGAGGCTGCCGGATTTTCATTGTGTGCGGCTGAATTGCGAAAGGGGCGGAAGATCGTACGCACAAGATAAACAGCAATTGTGGATGAGGTCAGTTGCTAACGGACTCAATTGAATCGTAACATTTGCGATGCGCTTTGCCAAACGCTTATTTAAACAAATCAGGCCGCACGGGTTAAAAGCCATTGAAAGGGAAGTGCTTTGGAATACGCTAGGCAAGGGGTGGAGAGTCTGCGTAGACTTGGCACGCATTTTTGTTTATTTTGCAAATCTTTGAAATACGCGCTTGCTAAATGATTCCATCGTTTTTTGGCAAGCATGAGTTCTGCGCTAAATAAATATTATTGCAATTTATGAATTAAAGACTATAATAATAGTGACAGATGCTGAATCCAATCAAATGAGAGCTAGAAATATTTATTAGTCAACTACTGAATTCAAATGAAATATAATATTTAAAAAATTAAGTATTAATAAATTCGCACTGCATTCTATCGAAAGAAATGTTATAAATATATAAAACTGTTAAGGCTGGTCATACTTATGTTTACATTTTTTGTGGCCTGCCAACTTATTTTTCTAAAAATGTACTAAATAATCGATAAGCATGCGCATCACATGTCCAACGCCATTTTTGTTTTCGATAATAGTTCTTATCGACATACACAAAGCGCATCACACATACGAAGACATAAAAAAATAAGCAGGCTGCATACGAAAAATCAAGAAAATTAATTAAGCGCTGCTTACGACGAGTTTGTGCTAAAGCAAATAAATATTATTTTTTTGTGTGTGTCGTCCCAAAAACAGCAGCAAAATAACCAAGTTTAACATACGCCTTGAAAACATCATGTCGAAAAATAAAAAATTGTCGCTATCGGGCGACTCAACAGAGAAATTTATCTACAAGCCCAAGGACTTAATATGGTAAGAGTGCTTTGCTCCCAAAAAATGTACAGTGCCTTAAACAATTAAAAAATAGAAAGCTTAGCTCGTTTAAAAATACATACTAATTTTTGCTTCATTTGTTGCAAGTCGAATTGAATCAAACATAACCTCAATTGCCGCTGTGTTGGGCAAGCGTAAAAGACTTGGAAAAAATACAATTGGCTTACAATTAAGCAAATAATGCATATCATGAAATACAGTTAGGTTTTTTTTTTCTAACACCCCACACACGACTTTTTTTGTAGCTGCCGCTGCCGAAGTTTGCTGTTGCAGCAAACGTCGACGTCGCTGCGTTGGCGCTTTTTTCGCGCGCGCGCGCCTAATTCTATAATTATTGATATGAAAAACTTTTTTCTTATTATATATCACCAATTTAGCTAAAATGTAAATTTTTTTATTTATGTTACAGGGCTAAAATGAAGGGCTTCACACCATGGCCGGGAATGGTAAGCGAAATGTTTATGCTCCTGCTAACGGCGGCGCCGCAGCCGCTGTCGCTGCCGTGTTTGTTTTCGACTGTACTTTTTTTATGCAGCAGCGGCAGAGGCGTCGAACGTCGAGCGCTGCCACCTCTGTTGCTGTTGCTTACGCTGTCGACGTCATAACGCACTTACACGCTTCAATATTTGTTGTAAACGGAGTGTAAAGCATTTATATCAACAGCGCGCGCGTATTTGTTCTGTCTTTGGCTTTGAATATCACAGCTTTCTACTTGTATGTACAGCTGAATATCGAAGAAAAATGAATAGTAAAGAACAGTGAAATTTTGAACTTTGTATCGATGTATGCGTAGACGTCTGCGTATGTGTATTGTTATGTTATGGCGAAAAGAAAAGCTCTTGTGTGTATATATTTAGTGTTTAATAATTGTGTGAACTGTTTTGTTGCAGATTGTGGAGCCGCCGCTAGATCTGCTCACCCAACAGCGGCGTGCAAATACGAAATGTGTGTTCTTCTTTGGTTCGCGGAACTTGTAAGTAAAAAAAATAAAATAAACTAAATTCACTACTAATGTGTGTGCGTATGTATGTGTAGCGCTTGGATTGAGGAGCACAATATTAAGCCGTTTGAAGGGCCGTGGAAGGATGAACTCGCTAAGGTTAGCAAGCCGGCTGCCTTTAGGCATGCCATGGCGGATATTGACAAATATGTGGAAAATCCGGCCGAGATAGATGGCCAAATCGATGAAAGCTGTGGCACGGCCAATCATGCCACCGAAGCAGACTTTGACAAGATTCGCGATGGCCTGGATAGCGATGAGAATCCCGAATCAGGAGCTGATGGCAACAATGGTGTTGTCCCCCATGTGGTTGGCAGTCCAGACGAATCAGATGCGTTGAATACGACTGGTACATCCGAAAATAATGCAAATTCGGCAACTTCCCCAACTGTGCCGACCACGCCCACAGCCAAGAATCAAGCGAAACGCACACCCAAAGCTAAATCCAGTGCTGCAGTCGCCGTCAGCAGCAAGCAAGCGAGCAAAGCCGCTTCAGCCAAATCTGCAGCGCAAAAGCGACGCATCTCGGCACAAAACACACCCACCGGTGCAAGCACTGCTAAACGTGGACGACGCGCTGCATCTGGCGATGAGGATCACTATGAGAGTCAAATTGCAGATTACGATGGCGCTAGCTCATCGTCGCTTGCAGCCCGAGCACGCATTGACACAGACGCCTTCTTGGGCACATTAACAAAGCGCACGCCGAATGCAATCGCTCTGCTGGATCGACCAGTGGTCACACGGCCAGAGACACAGGCCATTGACATGAACTCGCGCTCCAATACACTGGCAGATCGCGACATTGTACCATCGGAACAGACATTTGGATTCCTCGGTCTGGGCATGATGGGTTCGACCATTGTGAAGGATTTGATCTATACGAAACACAAGGTTGTGGTCTGGAACCGCACCATTGATAAGGTTAGTCGCCTTTGTGTGTCACAAAGTTTTAAAAGAAAATACTAATATCTCCTTTAGTGTCAGCCATTTGTGGATGCTGGCGCTGAGGTTAAGGACACGCCCATGGACGTGGTGGAGGCGGCAGACATCATATTTTGCTGTGTCTCGGATCCCAAGGGTGCCAAAGATGTAAGTGGAATTCATTTTGTGATTTATTATTCAGCAGCAATGACTGCAGAGTATTAATACCATTATATAATACGTGTGTTGATTTATATCTGTTTCTGTAGCTCGTATTTGGTAACTGTGGCGTCCTGCAGCTCAAGGATCTGCGTAATAAGGCATATGTAGAAATGTCAACAATTGATCCAGAAACATCCATGGATATTGGAGAGGGCATCAAGCAATGTAATGGTCGATATTTGGAGGCACAAATCCATGGATCGCGACAAGAGGCCGCCGAAGGCATGCTGATCATATTGGCCGGCGGTGATCGCACAGTTTTTGAGGAGTGCCATTCCTGCTTCAAAACTATAGCCAAGAACACCTTCTTCTTGGGCAGTAAGTTCAGCCTGCCATTAGAATTCACTAAATCTGAATCGTACACTAAAATTGGTCTTATCGTTCTTATCTAGCAGATGTCGGCAATGCCTGTAAAGTGAACCTCATTTTGCAAACAATTCTGGGCGTTAGTCTCGTCGGCCTGGCAGAGGCGTTAGCTTTGGGTACGTAAATCTGTCTATTATATTATGAAAATACAAATAAAATTAATCTGCTTTGTTATTTGCTTATAGCTGATCGTTTTTCAATTTCGTTAAACGATATCATAGACATATTCGATTTAACTTCTATGAAATCGCCGTTGCTACTTGCTAAGGGCAAAGGTAAGTTTTAACTCAATTATGAACTCTAAAAACTACGGTTTTTTTTTTAATTTTTGGTTAAAATTTAATTTATAAATTTATGCCTTTAATTTATTAAATATAGAAAATCATGTTATAATACTTGTTGAAATTTATTTAGCAGCAGAACAGCCAGAGACCATTAAATTTATATTTTACTTTACAATGAGCAGAGTCGTGTTAGGACTATTTGACTAACTATTTGTATAAATGAATGTGTCGATTTTACAAGCTATAGAAAGAGATACTTTAAAACTTAAAATTAGCTATTCCGTTTTGTTGTTATCGACTAGAAGCATCGAGAGTCAATTAAATTATATATATAAATATATATATATATATATATATATATATATATACGTCTTTCGAGATAGTCTCCAAATTGTGCATGGCGTTTCATAAATATTTTATGCAATTTTGATTTTTTTTTATCTTGGATACCAAATGTGAATGATAAATTGTTCGATATGTATAGATTTTATAAGCTATAACAAGAGAGACTTAAATTTGCTATTTTAGACTCAATTTTATCGATAGAAGCGTCGAAATTTAATTAAATTATATTTTGCACGTCTTTATATGTATGTAGCTAGTCGCAAAATTTGACTATTTTTTTTTTTCGATAGAATGTGTAGACTATATGCTGAGAATTCCATTGAAATTTATATATGTACACACATATATATAACTATGTATGTGTATTTAAATGTCTACGTCTTTCGCTTTCTAAGAAACGCAATTGCGATCGAATTGTGTTTGAATTTTCAGCTGCTCCTTTGCTTTTAAAAATTTAAGTAAAGGAGTTGGCAGAGGTGATTCGTTTTGCCGAGGTGATGCTGGTTCTTAGTATGGAGAGTGAAAATTTGTATAATCTTATGGTAGATTAGATTAGAGCATGTTACCTGTTTTAAACTAATCGCCTTCTGTTTATATTTTTTTTTTTTTTTTTTTTAGAAATGGCCAAGGGCGACTTCAATCCGCAGCAGCCGCTGAGTCACATGCAGCGAGACTTGCGTCTGGTGCTCAATATGGCTGAGAATTTGGATCAGTCAATGCCAGTGACGAGCATTACAAATGAGGTGTTTAAGCACACAAAACGCTTGGGGTACAGCGAGCACGATTCAAGTGCTGTATTCGTAAGATCCAGATTTTAACATTTAGTTAACACGACTACCATTTAAACTATACTTTATCATTTAGTTTAAACCGTACATCAAGAAACAAATGAAACACATACATCCAAACTGACATACAACCACATACGCCACACAGCACAAACAGACATACGCATACACAGAAGTTGATTCGTGTTGACAGCAAAAGACGCAGAATGTGTTGTGCTTGTTGCAGTGTTGCAATTCCCCACGCATATTTGTAGTTAATGTTATTGCAACACGAATTATAATCCATTCATATCTCTACTTCCCCAACTGCCTCTTAACTTTCCTTCACTACAATCAAACAAAATGAAAAAAAAAAAAAAAAAAAAAAAAATACTAAAACCAAACAAAAAACAAAACGCATTCGCACACAAAACTAGGGTAACTTCTATCCAGATCAGAGTCTCAAGCACGCAACCATGCCAATTAAGATTCTGGCGATCATGCCAACCAGAACAGGTCTCTTGCCTCGTTTGGAGATGCCGCCGGCAAGCTTGAGGCGCCAACGCTGGGCCAGCGTTTGAGATCCCATATGCGAGAGAAGAGAGAAAGCGTAACAAAGAGAGTGAAGAGATGATGGCAATTGATGGGTGACCCCCATCTAAGAGAAGAGATCAAACAGGCACATATTACAAAATATATATATGTATATTAATATACATACATAAAGCCAGTTGACGACGAAGCAGTTGTGTGTTAGCGGACCGCTTTCATGTCTTTTTTTTTTCAATAGTTGCGATATTCTATTCATTCATATTACTATCATTGTTTTGCTTAATTTTGGGCCTAATGTCAGCCGTCGCCGCCGCAGTTCGAGCAATCATTTTGCATGACCTGAGCATCCTCCCTCACCCAGCATCCACGAAGACTGCACAGACTAAGCAAGTCGCATGTCCAAAGTTTAATTGTTAAAGATTCAAATTAATATTTGCGGCGTCTTTGCTATAAAAAAAACTCACATAAAAAATGTCTATGAATGAATGAATGAGAGCATGCGAATAAATTGTAGAGAATGAATATATTTTGAAAACAAAATCTTGTAATATTCAAGTAAAACACTGTAAAATTGCTTGTGCACGGCGCTGGCTGGCTGCACATCAAATGGAAACAAATCAAAATGGGCTTTATAGATAGTTTTCTTATATCGCACACGAATCAAGTATGCATGTGTCGTAATACCAAGAACCATTTCATAGTTTTCTTTGTTTGCAATCATCAACTGTGCAACAAACAAACCACACAGAACACATAATTACTGAAACAGAACTAAAACAAAATTACAAAAAAACAAAAAACAAAAAAAAGAAAAGAAAATTGAGAAAAAATAAAAAAACAACAGAAATGAAAGAAAGAAAACAAAAATTAGTGTAAACATTTAGAGCCAAGAGAGTTTCGAGGGATCTATATTAATAATAATAAGAATATATATATACATAAATAAATAAATATATTTTACTTATTATTTAGTCTGTATTTTGTTGTAAAACAAAGAATAATAAAAAACCTTAATTTTTAACTATAATCCCAACAACAAAATGAAACATTTTAGTAATGCAACTTTATTTTTTGAATGGATCTAGAACTAGTTAATAAAAATAAACAACTTTTTCTATTCTATGAGCAATCGTAGTTGCCCGTTAGCCTGACATGAAATAATATTTTGAGTCTAATTTTAATAATAAACATTCAGCTAGTATGTAAGCGGAGCTGCGGTGACAGAATAATATATATTGGAAAATTTCCACATTATATATTTTATATATTTTGAAAAATTATATATTTGGAAATCGACGCTGCTCAATACTTGACGCATCATGGATCTGCGGCGCTTTGCGGTGATTTTCATAGTTTTACTGCGGTCGGCGTTCGTAAGGAACGAGGAATTACCTAAGATCGCTGTCTATACCAACTTAAAGGTTAAGTACGGCGTGCGGACAAAGATTTTGCTCACCTTGTCCGAAATTCCGGAATGTGTAATGATCATACAAGTTAGAACGCCAAACTACCTGGTGGCTAACTGGTTCCTTGGCAAAACAATTCGACCTTTGGCACCTTATTTTAGGGAAACGAATAATATTGAGAGGGAGTTGAGGCAGAGAAATATCCATATAGGCGGCAAAGTGGCCTATAATTCGGGTCACTTTGTGGAACTGAATGCAACTTATTGGCAGCACAACAACGTTGTACTGACAGTGAGAGGTTACTGCAAAGGGGAACCGGACGTAGAACCGTATACGAAAAAGCTCGTATTGCAGATGAAATCATTTGGCAAGTGCAAGCCCACCTTCGAAAAGGACGCCTGCTTCAATCCAGGGACACCAATGAGGTACAGTATGATGGGCAGCTTTGTCATATCGATGAGATTTAAAAATAGATGCTCGATGCCCACAAAAGGCTTAAGCTGGACCGTGATGGACTTCATGGAGACGGGTGAGTGCGCTGAATTTTCACGTTATTCCCATGACCAATCCAGCATTCCTTCGTTACAGAAGTATACAAACGATATACGAAACAATCCATGGAGCTCTTCGTGGAAAAATACAGTCTACGCTTTCCATTGTCGTTGTCTACAGAAACCTATCTGTTTGTGATTCAAATTAGCGGCGTTCACAATAGTAGGAAAATCGTTCACCGTTGCTATATACGGGCCGTAAGCGACAAAATAGAAGCGATTATTCATGGAGGCCCAATAAAGGAAGTGGGTTCATCCCAATTGATCAACATGGATAGCTCGGCGAGTCGGGATTACAATAAGCCACCGGATGTTGTCCAATTTAAGGAACAAGCATGGTTATGTGATTCAAACAGTGCCAACCCAGACATGTGCGACTTTCGCGTTTGGAGAAGTAACTAAATTATTTATATAGATATATAGATTAACAGATTTGTATATCATTCGTTCGATCGATCGATCGATCGATCGATCGATAGTAATATGAGTGCTGCTGATCTCTATTCTTGTATAGCAGGGAATGCATCGTATCATATGAATAATTATCTATTTTTATGTTTTCAGGAAAATCGTTTCTATTGCCCGCCAGTTATTTTAAAATTGGACAGCAGTTTGCGTTCATGTTGACGGTCTATTCGGATACTAACCCTTATTATGGCGAATCTGCTAGGCAGGTTATTACGATCGTGTCTTCTCCGAAGCTGGAAGTTTCAATTAACTGCTTATCGAATTGCGATGGGCGTATGTATTTGCCGGGAAAAGAAATCCGCCTGTTGGGCAGCTGCTATAATTGTGGACGCTTGAAGCCGAAGTATTCTTGGTACCTGGACACTTACCTAGTAAGCCAATCACAAAAGCTGCTTCTGAATTTAGACATGGATAAGTATGCAGCCGCCATTACTTTGCGTGTGCAGACAAAGGACTATCGCAACGGCACGATCAGCGGGTATTCACTACATCAGCATGTTGGACCGTTGGGGGGCATGTGCTACTTGCACCCGAGGATTGGCTGGGAGGCCATTACAAAGTTCAAAGGATGTTGCAAACAATTCAAGACTAATTACGTTCCAATCTCGTTATATTTCTATGCGGATCGCGTGCTGCTCAATCGATGCATCAACTGCAGGTGTGCACTGTATTTGCCGAGAAATTTGAAAAAAATCTCTGTGCTGGCCTGTAACATATTTCATTTGTGCACCCAGAAGTATATAAGAGTGCGTGTGAAACCTTTGAAGAGCTTAAAGGTCACAACTCCTGAAAGCGTATTGAAGATCATAAAAACGCCCCCCACCAAGGCCCTTGATTACGATCCATTGAGCTTTATGCCGATCCTGCAAGCGGTGGCCAATAAAGTCAGGAAAGCACCTCTAGCCTTGAGCTTGTTGACTGCCTTTGTAAACTTTAGTCCCGTTTCGATGTATACGCTCAGCCAGTTATCCAATTTCACGAGGACCCTGGTCGTCAATCTGTCGCCCATTGATGAGAAGGATCTGTTGGCTTTGATCCAAAGTCTGACCAAACTGAACGAAAATTTTCAGGTCGTAAACGACAGTACCGAGGCGAAGCAGTTGATTGAGCGTCCCTTTTATAACATGACGCTCAACCTAATCAAGCTCAACAATATTATGGATCATCTAAATAGCCAAATATCGCGCCCCTCCAAATCCATATTCGATGAGTACAACAAGGCTCTGAAAACCAATAAGCTCGATCAAACACTCGTCCAGGAACTGATCATGGAGATTTCGAAGTATCAAGATCGAAAGTTAAAACGTCGCTCATTGGCTTGGGTCAAATCCATGTGGCAGACGGAGCGTCTCTATCGCTTTCTCGACTATGCGCGCAAGCACGGCGTCGGCTCGAATGACACCACTAAAGTGGACGTCGAAGGCGTCTCCCTCAAGGTCCACTGCACGATGTACAAGCCGGGCAGGAAGGTCTATGTCGACACGAGTGATATTATGCACCGGGTATACTTCACGTCGAAGCTGCTTGAGGAGGTGAAGGATCCTGTTACAGACAGAATCTGCATCAAGGTAATCTCAACGATACGCGAGCTCAACTGGTGGTATCCCGAGGAGAAGCAGCCGAGCAGCGTGTTGCTCACCGTGATCGTTTTTACGAATGAGCACGACGTAAAAAAGGAGCAGAAATTGCATAACAGCTTCATCACCTTTCGCACGCTCATCGGCAGGCTGAAGCCGGCCCTTGAGGGTTTCACCCACAGTGAGTATCAATGGAGTAGACCGGAACTCGCTTTTATTGAGACTAGGAGAAGACTCTGTTCCACTGGGAACAGACTCTCGCTTGAATTCCTCATTTTATTTTCAATTAAAACTTTTGCAGATAGGCCATCACTGCATGGGAAGAGCAGGCATGAAGTGATAAGAGCGGATTACCAAATTACGGTGAACAATATGGAAATTGAGACGGAGTCCGAAAATGACGAGTCTGTTGCAGAAACGGGCAAGTATTGGAATTGCCTGCAATACGGCCAATTGAGGGAGAAAATGCAGATTGTCGCCTATCGCATGATGTTGGACGAGCAGTCGATGGTTGCCGCGCGCTTCAAGTACAACACGCACAGGCTGCACGTGGCCCTCGTGCTGGGGAAGCTGCCGACCAATCTGGTCTCGTTCATTGCAAATTCGAAGTGTGTCGTTCCGGCCAACTCGCTCAACACGACGGTGGTGCTGCGCAACAAGTGCCAGGGGCCGGAGCGTGTGTATCTCATCATACAGTTCTTTGGCGACGACCAGGTGGAGGGCCCCATTCCGGGCGGTCCGGCCAACTTTTCGTTTGTTTTCCAGGTGCGCAGCTGCGACTACTGGAGATACAGTGGGCCGGACTCGAATCGCTGGAAGCACCTCTACTGCCTGCCCTCACTGAAGTATCCAAAGATGGGCTACATGTTCTGCGAGTGCACCATGCTGGGCACATTCACCAGCTATGTGTACTATGTGCCCGCCATAGCCGTGCCCATCGATATCACCAGTCACATTGAGTTCAGCTACACCATCTTGATCCTCTACATTTTGGTGCTGGCTGCGTTGTACGCAATGCTGGTGGTGCTGTTCATCTGGCACAATAAGCGGCCCAGCAAGACGATTGCCTGCGACATGACCGACCTGGAGGAAAGGTCCGATCGGGAGGTACACGACCTGCTGATCTATTTGCGGACGGGTGGCCGTGTCAATGCACTGACCACGGCCACAGTGCGTCTGATCTTCGAGACCACCAAACGGGCAGAGCTGCAGTTTACGCTGATGCAGAATCCGGAAAAGCCCGAGCTGACACGCAACTCCACGTACATACTCTGGCTGCGCACACGGGATATACGGATACCCACACGCATTGCAGTGATCCACAACAATGAGGGACGCTATCCCAGCTGGTTTCTGAGCAGCATCGAGGTGATCGACATACAGGCGCAGCAGATGCAGGTGTTCAAGGTGCAGCGCTGGGTGCGCCAGAAGTTTCTAATACTAAGCTCCTCGATGGTTGTCCGGCCGAGCGGCGAGGGCGTCGTGGATCGTTGGCGCGACCGTTTCGTTGCCGAATTCGAGCGGCAGTGGATCAACTGGGGCCTCTGGCAGCCGCTGACGGGCAAGTGGCGGGGCGCCGGCCTCAACGACAGCATGACCCGTGCTCAGCGAGTTTGCATATTCTTCAACAAGCTGATCATAACGTACACCGTGTGCGCCTGCATCTATGCTCCGGGGAAGCCCGATTCTCTCTACCAGCTCCGCATTTTCTTCAATTACCGTCAGTTTATATTGATGTGTGCTATCAGCTGTATTTTAACTAATTTAGTGCAGTATATTCTTGAGAAATTACTTTTGTTAAGCCGTATACAATAAAATTTTGTAGTTAAATATTTAATCGAAAAATTGCAAAACCAAAAATGTGCTACTGTAGTCGAATGAATGTGGATTGTTATATATGTACATATGCATATATTTCAGCAGTGGATGAAATTTTCTATCTATACTTTTAGCTTGCCAAAAAATGTGTTCTCAAAATTTGAGTTTAAAGCCAGGTATGCTGCTACTTAGTATTTTTTATTGTAAGTATTTTCTTTGGTATTATTTAGTATGTTTTTCATTTACTTAATACGACTTCATTCTTCCTCTTCACGTGCACTAGTTCATCGTGCGTGTGTGGCAGAAATATTAAAATACTTCGAATCAATTAAATAAAATTTTCTCAATTACGTAGTGCTAAATCAAAAATGTCGGAAAAGAAACGTTCTCGCCGCCGTAAAGATGTAAGTTAATAGTTAAAGCAGCTGAAAACGATGTCATACCACAAAAAAAAACATTTACGTCTTGCGCGATAATTCTGTATGTGTATATGAATATGTGACTGTATGTGTGTGTATGTGTATGTATGTATTTGCTAGTGTCCAATTGGCATGCTCATCGTGTTTGTTTTCATTTCCATGGACAAAAATAATAATTGCCGAATCTCGCAAAACATAAGACTGATATGAATGCGATTACGTATAACAATTTATATATGTATATGCAATGTCCATATCAGTGTATCTGAGCGGGGGGTCAACTTCAGCTTAAATCCATGCGACTGGGCTATATTGGTCCTATGTACTTGCATGTTGTGATGCCTGTATCTGCGTGGGTGCGCTGCAGTATATAAATGCCCCCTGATTGCGTTGCGGCTATTATTAATTTATGTATCTGTCATTGATGCTTAAAAGCACACCATTACATCTTTTGTATTTTCAATTTACTCAGCTTTATTTGTTCCATAACACCCCCCACCGGCCAACATTGTTATAGTCGCATAATCAAACAGCTGTCAGAGCTTGTAATGTTGACACAGGTCTGGCAACGCTGCCAATTGAAAAGTTTGTGTTGTAAACTCAAGCTGTGTGTGTATTTGTAGATCGCCTTTGTGATGATTTTGCGCTCTCCACAATGTCTTGTGGATGTGCTTCTGATTGTGTGTGTGAAGCTTTGCTGAAGCTGCTCACACATCACATTCTCTCTCTCTCTCCTCCACTCCTCCTCTCCGTCTCTTTCTTTGGCTCTGACACGTTCTCAGGTGCACCCACTTATCAGCGCATTAGTTTGTATTCTGTTTTGGCTGCCTTAGTGCTTGGCGCTGCTGTTGTTGTTGTTGTTGTTGTTGTCGCTCTTTCTTGGGGAAAGTTTCTACCACATGCACACCTATGTGTGTGCGTATACATATTGATATGAGATCGTGAGCTGTTTTTGTGGGTATAAGCACTTGTTTGACCAGCCAGCTGCCTGTCTACTCCTCAGATTTAATACTTTCTAGACTCGCTTAGCGATTGCAACACGTCACGGCTCGGCAAATAGAAATACAACGATCTGCCTGCTGCATTGCTTATATGAATATTATTTTCTACAAAACTCAAAAACAATTGCAAGATGAGTGATGACGAGCGCCTTTTCCAAGAGGGCGAGGAGGAAGAACAGGAAATCTTTGATGATGGAATGGTATCTATTAAATCATTGAAATATATGTCAATGCACACACGCACATACATACACACTCTTCTATAGTGCTTAAATATGTTAATAAATCTATAGTGTGGCGAAATCCCGTTTTGATGTCGTGGCCTAAATGCGTTGTTTGAAAGTGAAGTTAAAAGTGTTTTCTGTTTATGATATTATTAAATATATAATTTGAACTATTATACATAATTTCATATGATAATTTTGTATATTTTTAGGAATACACCGAGCCTGGACAGCAAAAGGTCGACAAGCCTTCGAAAGACGAAAAGAATGTCGCGAAATGGTTGAAAAAGAATGTGAAGACAAAGAAAACGAAATTTTTGAGTCATATAGTCGAGTACTTTACGTCAAGCAAGGCCATCGATGGCCTAATGAAGTCCAAATTCGCCGAGGGCGATAATGCCTTGTTTAGCACACGTGAACAGGCCGTTGAGTTCTTGGACGTTATGCTGGAGCATAAGTTTTTCCATCGCGCCAAAAAGGTGCCCGTCACTCTGGAAGAGCTGCGTGGCAAGTCGGAGAAAAAGGCCGAGACAAGCAAAGCGCAAGAAAAGGACAAATCAGAGTCCTCGAGTGGCAAGTCCAGTGCAAAGTCCTTAACGTCATCGGATAAAAAAGACACCGATCCAGAGGTCGATGGGGATGCGGCACAGACAGTTTCTGCTAGCGATAAAAAGGAGAAAAAGAAACGCAAAATCCGCTTGGACATGCATCCAGAACAAATATTTGTAGACGGCTCCGAGGCATATGTGTGGATCTACGATCCGATTCCTCTGCATTATTGGATCTTTGGCTTTATATTGCTGCTCGGCGCTGTTGGCATCTGCCTGTTTCCTCTATGGCCACCGATGCTGCGCAAAGGTGTTTACTATTTGTCGATTGCCGCTGCTGGATTTTTGGTCTTCATATTGGCCCTAACTGTCCTGCGTCTGGTTGTGTTCACCATTGTGTGGGCTCTGACCGGCGGCAAACTGCATTTCTGGATCTTTCCGAATTTGACCGAAGATGTTGGCTTCTTTGCCTCCTTTTGGCCGTTGTATGAGGTCGGTATTTGTCTGCACTTAAATAGATCATTCTCATCAATCTCATTTCATAGAGCAATTACGTTAACGACGCGTCTGCAACAGCCGGTTCAAAGTCTGATAAGAAATCAAAATCGAAATCAAAGAAAAAGGACAAGGACAGCGATGGCGAGGAAGATACGGCTGTTGATGCGGATGGCGATGGTGACGCTGACGTCGATGGTGACGCTGACGCCGATGCGGATGCGGATGCAGATGCTGATGCGACACCATTGGAGCCCGAGAAAATTGAGCTTATTAAAGAGCATGATGCTGATATGGAGGTGCGAAAGCGACGCAAGGTTGGTGCTGATGACTATGAGGATGATGAGGAAGATATAGCTGAAGGCGGGGATACACAGGCAAAGGTGCAAGCCAAGGATACCAAAGCTGGGTAAGCAGGCCGCTTATTGTTTTTAGAACGAACGAATCTCGTTTGCTATGGCATTTGCTCGAATTATAACCTATAATTTATTCGCCTTGATTTTGTTAACTCGCAATTCAAGTAACTTCTCACAATAACTTTAGCTGTTAATTGTATAAATTTATGTTCCTTAATAAATAATAATTTCTACGATTAAGTTTTGTGCTCATTATTTTTTCTTTTTATAATTATGTCATTGTTTGCTTTTCATTTGATTTCCTTTTAAGCATGTCATGCATTCATAACTCATACCAAAACAAAGTTGGCTTAAAATGCTAGCAAAAGAATGGCATTCGTCAAATATCCAAAATGTCGTTAAGCTAGATATAAACAATTGTGGTTACTGGAAAATATTGATAAGACATGGCTTAAGTTGCGTTAGATTGTATAATATATGAAATATTTCTGGTAACAGGAAATTAAATTGACGTGGCGAAAATGAGGCCAGCTTTTAGTATTTATTCATATATATTTTATTGCAATAAACAGAGATTAACTAAAGACTTAGTTGTATTCATTCACATTTGTTTTGAATTCCTCGCAGGCTTTAGCTAAGTTAGAAAGAGTATAAAATACCTTAAAAATGTAGCAATCCATTTCCAAATTTATCATACAAATTTCTAGAAATGTAAATAAAGAAAAATTTAAATTAAATTTTTATAGAAATTTCAAAATAGTATTTAAAATCCCATTGTGAAAAGCTAAATGCATTTTGGCCAATTTGTAAATACGTGTAAAACTGTATACCATTTAGAGCATTTTGTAGTTGGGTTAAACGTTTCTTATGGATTTCACATCCAAGATATTCCCTGTACCATATCGATTCCATTTGCCATTGAAACTCATTCAAGCAGCTCTATTGCAGTCTGTTCTGATTCTGATTGAGTTTGAGCTTCTGCCTAAAGTGTGGATATTAAGTTTCAAGATTAACCCATTAACTGAGTAAGTTGTATCAGTTTTAATTTATCACACAAATCTCTGTCACACATGCAAACACACCCACACACACACACAGTACATACAACAAACACCCACACATACACACACACACGCGCGCACTTACACATATTTTGGCTTTTGTATTAAATTTTTATAATTCGTTTCGAATTGTTTTCGTTGATTGACGCAATCTAATGATCATTTTACTAATGATGCCTTCCTCTCTTGCAGTACGCCGCGGAACTCGGAATCGGATTCGGAGAGCTCAAGCAAAGATTACGAAATAATTAGTTCAAGTGAAGTGCAAAACGTTGCGGGCAACTAAGTGGCAGCAGACTGTATCAGCAGCAGCAGCAGCAGCAGCAAACGAAACTCGGACAGAATCTATGCTTTACTGTATTTAAGTCAACCACATACAATTCAAGCTAATTGATAAGGCAAATCTAACAACTCACGTTGATTCCAAGCAGATTCAAACACATGTCGGGCTTTTCCAGACATTAAGCAAACAGTCCATAAATAGAAATTCAAATTGTTTTCTAGCAACTTTATCTGCATATATATATAAGTAAATATATATATATTATTTAGTTTTTGATATTGTGCCTAATGAATTCCTACCATAGACAGAAATATGGCCCAAAGCATTTCGGTTTTGCTACTCTCTTTAATCTTATTTAAGCATGAGCTCTCAAATTGTTTTGTTAAACAGCAATATTATATTTGATTTTATACAACAAATTGCGTGCAGCTCAATGTTCTGTTTATTTTTAATTGAGTGCAAGCAACAATTGCAATTGATAATAATGTTTACGATGTGCATGATTACGATTATACATACATACATATATACAAATATACTTACACAAAAATATATATATACACAATATATATATATATATATATATATATATATTTAATGTACGATCATTTACTTTAAATGTAATTAAAGCATTGAAATTAGTAGTGTAAACATTTAATTAATTATTAAAATAAAGCTAGGCAATTCTGATGTGAGAAATCTGAAAAAAAAGAAAAACACAAAATACTCGTTTCAATTACAAAATAAAAACACATTTAATTATGAGTAAATTTATACAAAATATACACCTGTGTATGTAGTTTATAGTTCGTCCTTAAATTGTCGCTCGATGTGGTATTGGTCGAGAAAGTGATTCAGCCAGTACCAGACCATGCGTGGCCTGATCACTCCTGCTAGAATTGTTACGCCCGCTAGCTGTGAAAGCAAATTTTATAATTTTAATTTAATTCTAATTTTATATTTATATTTATATACGATATATATGTTATTTGTGACTCACCACGATCAGGCCATATGCTAAGTAATATATGAGCCAAAAAATGATGCTAGCGAAGATGCTCAAGTAGTTGGCAGCAGCATTTCGAGGAGGCACAGGCATGATTTTTGAACTATATTTTGAAATATTGCCTAGGCTGAACAAGATATATATAAGACAATTCCAGAGAATTTACTTAAAGCTTTCGTGGGCTGAACAAGATAGTGTACGATATATATAAGAAAGTTCCAGTGAATTTACTTTAAGCTTATTTTGCAGACTTCGTGAAATGCATATTTTCCTAAAAAAAAATATAAATATTCTTTTACATATATGATATGATAAGATATATGATATTTGATAAATTTTCATATGTCATTAGGTCCCTTATCGCATCTTAAAATATATTGCTAATCCTATATCCTTTCAGAAATTAGCTCAATGTAAGGTTCCTCATTCCATCTCATCGCTTTCTAAACAATATCTCTTTATCTATGTATATCTAATTCTGTTCTGAATTCGTCCCCTAATGCGTTTGTATTTCTGTTTTATCGTTTAGCGTTAAGAGCTTTATAGGCTTGGACATCATTTCCTTGATTTTCTGATGCACCACTTCATCCACTATCCACAGCTCGTGATTTTTCCTTTTGCGTTGCTTTGGCTTTTGCTGCCTATTGGACTGTGAATCGTCTATGGATCTTTGATTAATCTCCTTATCAATGGAGTCGAATTTGATGCTGCGCTGTCTGTGCCTGAACGGATGGGCTGGCCACACAGCCCGCATGTGTTTTTTCTTGTGCTCAAGCACTTTACTCGCCACTGAGGAGGCATCGCTTGGCGAGGGGGTTGTCGTGTGGGCCACGGGCGTAATGGCGGCTTCTAAGTTGCTTTTCAGTTCGGCCAGCTCGCTGGCTTGTATATCTGGAGTTCGAAACTCGTAGATGCCCGTGGCAGCTGACTTGGGCGCAACCGAACTAAGAATATGCTGCTGCATCTGGCCAGTCCGTGGCGTGATGGATGCCAGCATTTTCGGTTTGATCATCTCACAGCTAGCATATTGCATCGTTGACATTTTCTTTACGACGTGGAATAGCCTCGAGGGCTTCTGGCCTGCATTTTCCTTAGGTTTATGCTCAGGTTCAAGGTGCAGCTTTGAGGGCGTTGCAATGCCAATGCACGACTCGTACCGTGTGGAGCAAGTTGCTGTGGAGTGTCTGGGTGTCGGATACGGAGTTGGATTATCTCTTAAATTTGCATCAACAATTTTAATGTTGAGCTCTTCTACTCGATTCACAATTGATGGCGTTGTATTCTCAAGGATTTTTGGCTTTGGCTGTTTTTGGTCAGAAACTTTATTGGGTATAGCTTTTGGCTCGGCACTTTTTGCACCTGTTCGTAAGGCACTGGAGTCTGTGGCTGAATACAACCTGCATTCTACGTCACGGAATATCCTTGAGGGTTTTTGGTCTGCATTTTCCTTAGGGTTATGCTCCTGGTTTCTATGCTCAGGTTCAAGGTGCAGCTTTGAGGGCGTTGCAATGCCAATGCACGATTCGTACCGTGTGGAAACAGTTGCTGTGGAGCATCTGGCTGTTGGATACGGAGCTGGATCATCTCTTAAATTTGCATCAACATTTTCAGTTTTGAGCTCTTCCACTCGATTCACAATTGATGGCGGTGTATTCTCGAGGATTTTTGGCTTTGCTTGCTTTTGATTTTTGACTTGATTGATTTTAGGTTCGATCTGTTTTGAACTAGTTCGAAAGGCATTGCAGCTTGTGGCTGAATTCAGCCTACAACCAGGCTTATGCGCGGCATTGCTCTGGATCTTCTCATTCATCAACTTCTTTTTATTTCTGCCACATTTCTGACAGCTCTGTTTGTGCTGAGTCAGCCGCTCGGATGTCTGTTTGGTATTGATGGCTCCATAGTGAAGTTTTCGGAATGCTTTCAGCGGCTTCGTTTCCTCATGGCTGCCACCGATTTGTTTGGTTGCAAAGAGACCACTTAGCAGAGACCACATAGAGTTGCGGCAGCTGGAGGTCGTGTGGCCGACCTTCTTTGGCGCTAAACCCCCCCGCTTGAGCCGAGTTGAATAAACTTTGTTCGGATACTTTTCATCAGCTGCTGATTTATTGGTAGAATTTAAAGGCAACTCGTTTGACAGGTCATTTGGTTGGTGTAATTCGGTAGGCATGGGAAGATCTAAGAGCTTGAACTCTTCATCGTCGTCATTCTTCAAGATATCCGAGTGAGCGTCATCGGTGTCGTTGGGATCGGTGATCTGCAAGCTTTCCATGAACTGTAGCAGGCCCTTCACGGACTCCGTGTGCCCTATCTCGACATGTTCCTCTTGCTTTTCCGGCGGTGTGTTCTCCGTCTTTGTTGCGTCGGGCTCAGTGGCTGGCTTCTGCTCCATTAGCCACAGGAGCTTTTCAATAATTGAAACTGGCAGCACTTCGGACTCGGCGGCTGGCTTCTCCACGACGCTGGGCGGCTCCTCTCCGCCACGGCTGCGCACCGCTTGCTGCTGCACGGGCAGCGTGGAGCTAACGCTCTTATGGCTGCTGCTGCTCGAGCTGCTGCTGGATGCGCTGCTATCGGACAGACCCGAGTTGGCCACCGCCTTCATCATGTCGTGCAGGCGCAGAGGGGCGCCAACGCTAAAGCTTTGACGCTGACGCTCCGGTGGCGGTGCCGAGGGCACGTCAAACGGCGACGACGAGGAGCAGTCGCTGCTCGGCTCCGATTCGAAGCTGGAAAGCCTGGTCGACGGCAAATCTGCGCGATGATTGATATGCAAGGCCTTGGGCTGGCGCAACATGAGTCGAGCGCTCTCCACAACCAGCGCATCCTCCGAGGGTCCATCGTATGTCTCAAATGGTGAGAATTGTGTGGCGGCACTGCTGTCATTGGACTCCTCCTTGGGTGGCAAGCCGCCACCCTTGACGCGCACCTTCTGCTTGGCCAATATTTCGGAAAGAACTTGCGATAGGGGCGGCAGCGGGCGGCTGCAGTGCACCTGCAGTGGACGCCCGAAGACTACGCGACGCTTCGATATGGCCCCGCCAGAAGGATCGGTTATCGGCTTGTCCAGCGGTATGAAATCGCTGACAAACAAATTGTCATAGAAGCTGGGTTGGCGCTTGCGCAAGTGCAAGGGCCGATTGAACACCTCGTGCGCAAATGCCACTAGATTGGGCATATCCTCAGTGGGCTGCTCCCACAGCGATTCGGGGACTTTGGTCGGCCCAGCGGGCGGTGACGGCGGCGGCGATGGTGGCGGCGGTGGAGCCGACAGCTCCGGCTCAGTCTCAACCTGCTTCGACTGCTCGACTGGGACATTCTTGTTCCTGCGCCGCTTGGTCTGCAAGCTCTGTGGCTTGCGATAGTGGCCAAAGCGTCCCGTGTACAACTTATGGTTCTTGTTGCCCTTGTTGGGCTTTAGCTGCTGCTGCTGCTGCTGCGGCTGCTTTGGTGTCTTCGCTTCACCCTCTGGGCGCTTTGGCGCTCCGCCGCATTTCGCGCAGTTATCTGCGTGCCTCGGCTTCGGCTTCTTGGCACTCATCGCCACCTTCACACGCACGGAGGCCTGACGCGCCTCCTCATTGCGCCGGAGCTCCGCCAGCATTTGCTGACGCATGGCTACCTTCTCGTCCTCATCGCTGGATGAGCTCATGCAGGCGCGCGGACGGCGACGCCTGCCGCACACGTCGCACCACAGCTCCGGAGTCGGAGCAATGTGCAGAATGGACCGCGGCAACTTCTCACAGAGACACCAGTTCGGCGATGTTCCACAGCTAGTCATTTTCTTCAGATATAGCGTGTACAGCTCGTACAAACGAAACATTAACAATAATTCAGTTTGATGAGCCACAAAATTTCTTTCCTGTATTTTTTTTTTATATTCTGTGCGCTATGCAAACGCCTGAGCACGACTAACTAAGCTGAGAACTCACAAATAGGCAATGGCTATCTCTTGACAGGAATCTTCATGGCTGCTCTGATTTGATTTAATCGAAATTGTATTTTCTATAACCTCTCAATTCCACGTTCTTTGCTTCAGTGTTGTAAGCTGCTCAAAAAGTGCTGCCAATTAGGCAAGACGACAAAATTACTCAACAGAACTGTAAGGATCTGTTCTAAAAGTCTAGCTATAGTTTATTACATTGAACCACAATTAATTATCAATTATTAATTCGATAAGTCGCTAAATTCATAATAATAAATAACTGTCGAAGACAACTGCATTTATAGTTGTTTCTACAATTAATTAAAATCAGCTCAACATTTAATAAAATTTATTTCTTTTCTTAATAAATTATATATATTTTTAATATTAAATAGAATTTAATTTAATAAAAATTATTACTTTTCTTAATAAATTATATAATTCAATTCATATCTGTTTTACTGATCTCGATCTAGAATCATCTTTGAGCTAAAGTTAAAATGCTCAAAATCCTTCCAAAATAATTCCAAACTAGCAAAATTAGTAGTGATAAATGTTGGAGTCCAAAATTTAATAAGTAAAATTTGTTGAAAAGATTTTAAAACGAATAGGGAGATTAAAATTTATTTTATCTTGATCTTATTGAAAATGACATCACAGGGTTAATGGTTAACCAATGGTTAATGGTTAACTACTAGATACTTGAATTTATTTGTATCGAATTTTTATTGATAACTATTTTCATTTTATTCTTAAGGATTAAGAGTCGTCCGCTTTCAGTTATAAAATTATGTGAATAAAATCGTTGGGGCTAGGCATCTTAGGCAATATGTAAAAGGTTTCGTATTTTTAATAAACAGACAAGCTAGCAACCCCTATATTGTGATAATCGCAATTGCGGCTAAATTGTTAATTTGTGCTTAGTTGACAACTTTTAATTTATTGTCATTTACAGCTCAGGACAAATGGACGAATAAAGTTATTTAAGCTCAGGTCGTTATTCTGATTAATAATAAATATACCAAACCTCGCTTTCTTCTGATTGTTAAATACATTTTCACAAATCCTTTATAACCTGGAATCTTATCCTCAGTGGGCTCACCTAATAATAAGCAACAAGAACTGAATGCTTTGATACGCTATGAAATCTAAAGACGAATAAAGACTTAGGCTTAACTAGCTGACGGGCATCATTATGTGACTTTCTGTCAAGTCTGAAGACTCTAGTGTTTGATATACGTACTTTGACAATTGTGGGCAATAAACATTAATATATACTATATTATTTAATGTATGCTTTTATTATTAAATAATAATCGAAATAAGATTTGTATTGTTTCATGCTAAAAATCCAAGCACTAACCAGTTAGTCAAGCCACATTTTTATTGACACTGAAACATCAGTTCATAGCAATGAAGAATTTAAAATATGACTAAAGTAAATCAACTCACAGTTTTTTTTGTGAATCGCATTGCATGTACAGCTAAGTGATTTTGTATGTTCCGAAAGAGATTATAGAAATAGGTGGAGTTAACATGAAAACTTTTTCTTTAGGCAGGATAGTCTGTTCCCATTACATACCCTGTACATATGAGATATTTTATAGATATATATTTTATAGATGTTTCATTTGCAATTTTTATTACAATTTAATTGGTTTCATATAGTAATATTTAATATCGGCCTCAAATTTCTTGCCGAACTAGATTTCTTGTTCTATTGAACAGTATGATGAATTAATATCTTTTTAGTCCTTTGAAGCTGCCAATAGATTTAAGGTTTGCCCATCTTATTATGAACTCGTTGAACGTATCCATGTTATTTAAAATTTATTATTTTTTTATTATATATTATTTTACTTTGCACTAATTTAATTTCATTATTAAAGCTGAGAAACGAGTTCTGGTTCGTATAATATGCTATGTTGCGGCCAAAGTCACTGACTGTCAAAATAACTAAGAATCCAAAAAGCATAAAGTTTGTTGACAAAGACCAGAATAATCTTTTTAAATTGAGATCCTTTTCCATGAGAAATATATTTTGTAAGTATGAAGTCAACTGAAAATACGAGTCTTTGCTTTCAACAAAAAGTTTTTTTTATCGATTAATTTAATTGTTCGCCCATCAGAAATCGTCTGTGGAATTTCGCAGCTTTTTCAGCAAATTCCTTTAATACCTTAAATTCTAAGAACAGCTTGCTGCGGGACCCGCCACATTTATTTAATTTAAGTAAGTGTCTTATGATAATGTAAATACAATCATATTACCAGTTTCGATATGCATTAATCTTTTAGGCTTACAGAAATTCAGCCAGCATCAGTTTGAATCTGAAATGCGATCTGTCTGCGCTTTTTAGAGTCAAAGAACGCATTAAAAGCGCATTGGCCGCAGAGCATCGAGCTCAATGTTGTTCAGCATTTCCGGCTCATTGGATAGCCAAAGGCGTTGCATACTTTGGGGCGCACTACAAGACTACGAAAATCAAGCTCGACTATAAATTATTAAAATATTCGTTATGGACGCACGAAGCACGTTTTGAATTACAGGCCAGTTGTGCCAGATTTATGCGAGCTATTGCCCATAAAAATACTTGTCTATATTTATATATATATATATATATATATATCTATATGCCTTGTATATTCGTCCATCATATGGGTGTCTAATTGTGTGCTGCACTCAATTGTGGTATATTTACTTATATTCTGAATTGGATCTACAATTGTTGGTGGCTATAGAAATTGTATGGTTTCTCTTGTTTGGCATTTTAATGCATTTTTATTGCGTTACTTCTGGTGTTTCTTTATTTTCGGCATTTTTACTTTGGCCTGGAATTTTCGTATGTTTCTCTTACAGTTTATATATACATACATACATATACATTTATATATACACATACATTTTGTTTTTATTTGTATTCAAAAAAGTGGGAAGAGCATATTAGTTATCTGACTGTATTTTAGCTTAGCATTTCGTTCCTACTGAAGCGAGCAAAGTTTTAAGTTCACTATGTTAATATCGCATAGCTTTCGGATTTTGGATAAATATATAATATAATAGTACATACATGTATATCAACCCATCGTTTAGCTCGAGACCTTATATTCCTTTCAAAATCAATGCTAGAGCCCTATCGAAATTTACTTAATATTATTTAGCGAATTACCTTTAGAGAAATATTGTAAAGTCTATCTATAGTCGGTTATGCCCGACTATAATATTTTTATTTGTTTTGTTGCAGTTGATTTTTGCTTTACTCGGTTGGCGTGGCTTTTAGTTGGCGTTTATTGCATTTGGCCAGCATTTAAAACGCGAATGGGCTGCCGTAATTCAATGTGTGCCAACTATTCTGAGGGCGCGTGCCATACACACAGAAGGGGCGTAGCCAGTAGTCTGGTCATGAATTTATACTGGAATTTCAAGTCTGTAAAGAGTGATACAGGCAGCGTTTAAAGCAGAAACTTTTTAATTAAGTTTTTATTCTTGCTTAATTGTTTAAGTTGCTTTCTTTAATTATTCTTGGATTGCTTTAACTTATATTACTTTATATTTATATTGCTTATAAAGTCGACTGTAAAAATTCTAAGACTTGAGCTCTTTAGCTGGCTCGACATAACTTTAATACCAATTAAAATTAAAAATAAAAATTAATTACAAATACAATTTACATTAAACTTAAGTAAAGAAAAATTAGATTGTAAACTAAATTACAATTACATCTAAAAGTAATATATTAATTAAAACAAAAGGAAAATCATAAAATTGAAATTGAAATTATAAAAATTATATAAAAAAATTTAATTCATAAATGAAAATTATATATGATTAATTAAATATAAATTAAATAAAAACTAAGCTACATTTTAAAAATCATATACATAAAATTGAGATTTAAATTTAATTATCAAAAAAATTATAATATAAATTAATATGTTTAACAATAATAATATTATAATATAAATTAAAATTTAAAAAAAAAAATGTTTAATTACATAAAATTAGGTAAGTATTAGAACTAAATTACTATAAAAAATTATATAAATAAAATTAAAATTGTAAATGAAACTTATTAAGTTAAATAATTGTCACTTATAACTTTAGAATATTTGTTAAGCGGACAGTTTGCCTGTCAATCAATCGGACATTCTGTGAGCCCATTTAGTCAGTCAGTCAGTCGGTCAATCAGTAAATCGTTAAATTATTTAGAGCTTTTGACAATCAGCTTTCAGGATTCAGTCTATCAGTCGAGTAGTTTTTAATAAGTTCGCCAGTCAGTCAATCAGCTGTCAATCAGACATATGTATGTATATAGACAGACCTAAATATATATATATATATATATATATTAAGTGTGGTCTAGCACTGTTTTCTGCCTGGCTGAAGCATCATGGAATTTAAAAGTCAGCTTGTGTTGACTGCAGCTACGTGACGTGCTGCGTGTCTGAGCATCCGTGTTTGTATTTATGTCTGTGTCTGCGTCCGTGTCGGTGTCTGTGTCGATGTCTGTGGCATATGGCACATGCATCAGAGAGCACACATATGTGCAACGCACAACTGTTTACTTATTTAACACAATTTGTACATTTCATAACTCAAGACGGTGCCAGCTATGTTGCACACGTGGCAAGTGGTTGTGGGATGTGCGCGCGTATTGCTGCCACGCATGCGTAACTGCCACGCCTTTCTACAGGGTTTCGTTGGGCGTTTTTTTATTTAATGGAATTTTAAATGCAACTATCCCGTTTTGGACGTTCTGCATTGTGCGGCTTCCTCAACGGCTGTCGTTGCAAGTTTGTTGCCATAAGTGGAAAGTGTTGTCAGGTGCCGCAGCTAGAGAGAGAGGAAGTCTAGTCACGGCAGCAGCAGCAGCAACAGCAGCACTGACCCAAGTCTCTAAGCGTTGTGACAACCTTGAAAAGCACTCAACAAATAATGCCACCAAAATTGCATACTTTCAAACACACAGACAAACATATACACAGTCACACTCTCTCACTCACACATATTGGCCACACAAGCAAACATTCACCCAAGTCTTTCATCCATAATTATGAAACACTCTCGTGTTGATGTTGATGTTGTTGGGAGAAGCTCACGTATTCGTTGCTACGACATTTCACAGTTGAAACTGTTTTATTCGAGTTTTTCCTTTTAGGCAAAAAGTCAGTTTTAACTTTCAGGATGACCATAACAAGCAGCGTTTGTTCTGAATCTGAAGATATTTAAAAGGTATAGGAAAATGCTAAGAAATCCAAATTAAAGATGATGGATTCTTGGATACTGCTTAAATACTAAATTATATTATATTTAATTTGTTATATACTATACTTTTAATTGACATAGCAAATAATGAAATTTATAATAATAAAAAAAATGTTCTTATGATGTAATTTTATAAAAGCTTTTCTATAGTTATATTGATATTAGAGACCGTATTGGATGATTTTTTTTGAGTGAGATTTTAGTAAACGCTCAAATCGAGTCTTGCCATATGTGTGAGATATATGTAAAGGTATATATATATATATATTATTTTAATTTACGACAATTATATATTTACGACAAATATTTATATTAATTTTTTAGACAATTATGGCTACAGCATCGATCGCTTCCTTTAGCATAAAAAATAATTAAAAATTTGGCATAATAGATTTATAGCTGTAAGGGATTTTAATATTTCAAAGAGTTTGATCAGTCGGGCTTTGTTTCGCTCCTACTACTCTCTCCAGTGCGTCTCTTAATTTACAATTCCATTTCATTATTTCAATTGTTATGAACAACAATAAATATATAAAAATATTTATCTAACATAGGAAGTTACACATCAATTATCTTAATACTTTTATTATAAAATAATAAAATGATTAGATAAATCATATGCAATTTACATTTCAAGATACGCATTTTTAATATATTTTAAGTATCTGTCTATGTTTTAATTGTTACTTAAGTAATGTAATTTTTTTACGATTATAATTAAATTACAGTTATAATTACAATTATTTAAGTTTTAAAAAATCTTAATTTAAGAATATAAGGAATATATCTAATTTTAATTTAATAACTGCAATTTAAATATTAGTTTTATACCAAGTTAGTCTCAAGTATAATTTAAATAATAATAAAGTAAAATATATAACAACATTAATATAATAGCTGCATACAACTATTCACAGAGAGTTTTAGTCTTGACATTTATGTTAAGTCTTTCATAACATCTAAATTGTTCTGTGGCTCCGGGCTTATTATTTATTTTTTAGTGTTGAGCGAATATTATAGATAAAAACGTGCTTGCCCACAAAGTGCTTAAAATGTGTTAATATATATATATATATATATATATATATATATATATATATATATATATATATATATATATATATATATATATATATAGATATGTATAGACATTATATTTATATTTAGAGGGAGAGCTGGAGTTCTATACAGCGTACTCTGAATGCAGTTTTTAGATGCTGAGGCTTTGCTGGTTAGCCAGCAACTTCCGCTTTCATAAAAGCACTCCTAAAGGTAATTGTTTAAAAATATATTTCATTTTATTATGGCGCACTGCTGCATAGTTGCAAATGCCCCCACTTCGGTCCGGCTACATGCTCAGACCTGTCTAGTCATGTTTGTGTGTGTGTGTGTGTGTGTGTGTGTGTGTGTGCCATGCCCATGTCAATTTCAGCAACTCTCCCAAACTAACCAACAAAATTTGCTGCTGTTGCGGTTTATTTTGTGTTGCAAAAATATGTAGAAGCCCCTTTGCGTTCATGCCACGCCAAGCATCCCCCTCGGTCCCCACCACCATATTTGAATGCTTACTGGCGCATTGTTGAGCTTGACTTTTTGTTGGTCGCGCGTGGATCGTTAGTTTGTTGTGCTGTGTGTTGGGCTATGCACTGTTTTCTGTTGTTAGTTGGCCTGGCTTGTTATTTTAGCCAAAAGCTGTTAAATTGCAGAAAACAAAACAAAACAAAACAAAATAACAGCGCACAGTGTATGTGTATATGCCATAAGTATGTGCGTGAGTGTGTGTGCGTGTGGCAATGTGTGTAAAAGGTGGCTGCAAATGTGCATTTAGCTTTGGCAGACAAGTGACCAAGTGCGAAACATTCACGGGCAACTATTTCGCCTACAAATCCTACCCTAAATTGGGCTATAAATATTACAGTGTCTGTCTGGAGGAGAATGCATTTATATATATATGGTTGATTGACTGAAAAGGAATCTACAAATACTTTATAAAACTTCACTTAAATACCAAATGGTTCAGACCACCAGTTAGGATACATAAAACGTAGGCCATCAAAGTGTTAATATTATTAAGCATTTTAAAACTCATTTCTTATCATTCATCATCGATATCTACTATATGACTGATTTAACAATGTATTTAGTTAATCTATTGTTAGAGAAGAATTTGAAGTCTTATTAGATTTTGCCAAAATGCCAATATGAATTGACGAACATCCTAAAGTTACAACGATATGGAATATAGACAAATGAGAATACCATTTATGCTCCTATTTAGGCATTGGTAGTCAGATATATATATATATATATATATATATATATATATATATATATGATGTATATATTATATAAGACTCTTTAGCAATAAGTACTTTACAATAGGTATTTCTATAATAAATACACATTTATTGCATGTTTTGAATTTTGGATATCAAAAAAGAGTATTTAAATTACTAGAGGCAAGTTTTAGGGAATACATTTATATGAATATCCATAAGATTTTCTCAAAAAGTTATTCAAAAAGTATGACCGTTGCAGTTGGACATTTAAGGTCTAAAAATGTGGAAATTGAAAAATATTTTCGAAAGAATGTCACAACCCCTAAAAATTTGTAAATTTTGTATTTCAGAAGTAAAGAGAGCAGGCCAATAGGAGCTTAAGACTTAAAGTATTTTATGCTACGCTTTTTCAGTTTGCCGCGTTCCCTATTTTACACGTGACACGCCCTCAAAAAAAGAATCTATCCCTTCAATTGTAATTAGTTAAAATGATCGAGGAGTTCAATATGCATTCAGAAGTACAAGTATTCGTATGCCTTAAACCCATTGAAATTGCGACTTTAGGCTAAAATGTTTTTGTAGAAATACTTAAAGTATATATTTTCGATATGCCACGCCTGGCAAACATATATATACAAGTTTCTGAAATTTTATCTCAAATATTTTTAATTTACGTAAAGAATTTCAACAGTAGACTTAATAAAAGTGTATAAATATATTAAATTGCAGCTAATTATTTTAATATTACTATTATATTATTTTTAATTATTATTTGATTGTTATAGTTGTGTAAGAATTAAAAAATACGTTCGAATTGTGTTTTGTGTAATGCTCAAAGCATTGAAAAGCGTCAGAATTACCTTAATTTGAATGAAAACTTCTCACTACTTTGGTCAGCTTTAGTTTTGGTCTTTTGTAAGAGGCTTTTATTGAATCTCTTGCTGCGCCCTCTTTAGAGTCTTGGCCCTGCGAACTTTTCAAGAAAACTCAGTTTTTATTTAGCCAAGAAAAATAATTAAAATATCTTTATAGCTCGAACACAGCCGGCGCACACACACATAGGAACCATAAATGTCTTAATCAAAAACCTTAAAGCAAATATAAAAGAAATATATAGAAATGGGTAAATTTCTTTTAGCGGCGCTTTCAAAGGATTCGCTACAAAAATAATTTATGTTTTTTATAATTTATGTTTAAGATGTGCTAAAAACTTATGCATTGAACCATGCGGCGTATACGCAATGCGCGTACTTTTTTCACCTTATTAGGAAGGAAAAGTTTTGCGGCGCTTGAGCCGTTTGCATTTTATCTGACTGGCCGAGCTTAACTTTCGGCTACTCAAAGTATCGGGCCACGCTTATTTGTTATGAAAACTTCAAGTGGAGAGTGGCTGAGGCAAGGACGAGAACTATTGCGTCGACTTAACGTCTATGAAAAGCTGCTCAAGTGCAGCCCTTTGACTAGCAGCAAACTGAAAAAAGCGTGCGTCCTCGCCTCAGCTTTCATTCCTCGGCTGCCAGTAGTTGATTTCCTGTGTGCCTGTGTGTGTCGGTGGCGTGTGTGTGCGTCGGTGTTAGTATGTACTTACCACTACTTATGTACCAGGAAGTTGTTGGCTTCCTAAACGGATATACTGACTTCAAATAGTATGTTTTTTTTTGTGCTGCTGCTGCTGCTGCTAAGCTGCATTCTTTTATGCTATTTTTGTGGCACTCTTTGTTGTTGTTGTTGTGTGCTAACAGGGAAGCAGGCAAAGGAGCAAAGGATGATTTCTTTTCGCCACAAAAAGACGATATGGCAGCATCCAGTTGCACGTGCCTGGCCGTGTGCACACTGGACACTTTCAGCTGATTTGCATGTGGAAATAACAAATTATATTTTTTTTTACAATTTTAATCAATTTTACTCAAAATCTCTTTTTTTTCCTGATTCTATTTTATTTTTAATACATTAGAAGTATTGGCTTGAATTGAAGCCGAAATAAATTTGAGCCTGAGTTTCATTGATTATTGAGCCTAAGAATTTTAATATTTTGAAAATAAGTTTTTATTTTAATTTTCACTTTAATATTTCTTAACTCTTGGGTTGACTTTTCAATTTTCTTTGTATTCTTTACTTTCTTCAATTGTACTAGATTTTTTATATTTTCTTTTTATTTTAAGTTTCTTCTCTTCGGTTGTCTTTTGTTTCCATTTGCTCTTGACAACTGGAGAGATGCTAAAGCATCAACCAATCCTCTCCAACTGCCTTGAAACTACCCAAATCGTTTGAAACGCGTGCCCCATTTCGATCCTCGAAAATCCAAATACAGATATACTCAAAATAATTGAATACCTAAAAGGTAAAAATGTACAAATATGAAACCTTATTTACTTACATTAAAAAGCCGATGGCTCTAGCATCAAGCGCTTTATTTAAAGTTAAGAAAAATGTTAATTATTCATAACTACTATAAATAAATAATTTTTTTCTTTTCCCATTTTTCTATTTTCATTTCATTAATTTCTTATTTTTTCTGTTTAATTTCTCTCCACCCTTCTTATTTTCTTACTTGAATAAAGTTTATTTTTCTTTCCTTTTTCTGACATCACTTCACGCTCTTTTTATAGATCTTAAAATTGTGTTTCTCTCTTATCTTACTACCTTACCACCTCTTGCTGTCTCTGTAATGTCCGTGTCTCCTCTCTTTTTGGATCTGTCGCTTTACTTTAAATTTGTTCTCTTTCCATTGCTTTCTTTTTTTTCTCTATTTCTTATATCTTCATTTTTCATTTGTTGTATCTTGTGTTCCGTCTTCTCTAATATATTTTTTTTTAATTTTTCTTCTTCTCTGATTTCATCCACTTTCTCTATTCCTCTTAATATGCATTTATCTTACCCTATCTTCGAATCCTACTTTCCTACTTTTATATAAAATTTCTTTGTATATTCTATTCTCTCCTCCTATCCTCTTTAAGCGTACATAATATTAAATTGATAAATGCATTTTCTGCGCATTCGAGTCCACTGTATGCGATATTTGTGTTGCAGCACCGACGCAACTGACGCCATTGGCGACCAAATTCAAGAGTTTAAGTTAACTTTGGCTAGTTCATAGATATTCACTAACAGCAACTCGAAGTTGAACTTTTTGCAACATATTTTAGCTGGCCGCTTGGGTGGCTGGCCAAGGGGGATGAGCCGAAGGCAAAGTGCTTATCGCATGCTGTTTTTGTGCTCCTGCAACGTTAAATGTGGCCTTTGATCTGGTTATTATATATTGGAAAGTGCTCAATCTTGTCTACCATAAATCATGGCTAACCGACATATTTAATACAGCTATTTGGCCACACTTTAAGGCCATAAGCCCGAGTAGTTTTACACTTTATAATAAAAAGTAGCGCTGATTACCTTAAATGCGCGCGCTCATCGTCTATTTAGCATAATTAAAGCTCCTGAAAATAAAAGAAATAGCGAAATGGCAACGTTGAGTAGAAAAATGTGTGCGATGTAAATTCATTTCGCTTATTACAACACGCAGAGCCAACACCAACGCCAGAGCCAACACCCGCGCCAGCGACAACTTGGACACCAAAGACAAAGGTGGAGCATAATCACGCTCAGACCGAGATTCTAAACCCACCTGTCCGCGCTGACAGCTTGCAGTGGCAGCGGCAGCGGCAGCGGCAGCGTCCCTGCAACTGTCGGGCATTTAATCTCGGCAACATTTCCTTTGCCTGCGCCTGCGGTATGACATTTCCTAACAGTGACCAGCACCCAGCACCCAGCACTCAGCACCCGGCACCGAGCAGTCCGCAGCCAGTAGCCAGTCGCTGTCGTCCCCGTTTATACTGTGATAGCCCCTTTGTCGTTGTCGAAAACAAAAATTAGCCGCACGGCAAAATGGCCGACAGGAAGTGGCAAGTACCTTACTACCTTACTGCAGTAACTAGCTCCAACTACCGCTACTCTCTATCTGACCAACCCACTACCACTACCACTATCATTAGCAACTGCCACATGCAGTAAAAATTCGTTAATGTGCGCCTAATTAAGTTCAAAGCATTGCTCCGGGCTCGGCCCGGTTAAAGTCAGGGATCCGTCTAGCGACTCCCCCATTTGCTGCGGCAGTTCCTGACTGCACTTTTTTTCCTGTTTGTTTATTTTTTATTCACTGTTTCCAATGAGAAAATGAGTATATTGGTTATATGCAATGTCTGTCTTTGCTGCCCACTTGTATGAACGCAAGCAATGTCGGCGCTATTGCAGCTAGAGACTGAAATTTGGACTGCGTCTGATAAAGTGTCAAATGTTCCAAAAGGGGGCGTAGCAATATGGCAAATACAATTTTTCCCATATACTCGCAGGAACAACTAAAGTGGCAAATTGGGTAAAACTTTTTTCCTAAGGTCTTTGAACTAAAGACAACACTCAAACAGCAAGTGTATTAACTTAATAAAAGCAGAATGCTACATCACTCAACAAACAGTCAGATCAATAGTCAGTTATAATGGGGCCTGTAATTTCCACTATTTTTTAGCTGGAAGCTCCCAAGATCTTATATAGGAACATAAATTATCTTTTTCAATTTATTTTCGTGGGAAACCGCAAAAGTCTATGTGTTTTAGGCTACTAGGGCTAGAAAAAAAACTTGCGCTGTTGCGCTGTGAATGTATCAAATAAAAATATTTGCTACATTGAGATGCTGGCGTATCGAAAATACCATTTAATTTCCATATTTTGGATACGGGAACAGAGTATCAATCAGTCAGCTGCGTCCCACTGCAACGTTCTTTTTTTTTTTTTTTTTTTTTATTGTGCAACTAGCCTTGCAGCTGCTGCTGCTTGATAACAGCTCTGACCAAGATGACGAAATGCTTCAAAGAGACATATAGCTTGGCTTAATTAGCAGCCTGGTCTGAGCACCGCTAGAACATAACTCACTTCTTACTACACTTCTCATGCAAAACTTGAATAAAAAATATACCATTTATAGGTCAATAATATTGTTGCAATGGCCATCCCTGGATGCTATGCAACAAAATTTTTTTAAGGCTTTTTCTGTTCAATGAATTGAAAAGAATATTGATCATTATTCATTAAAAAAAAAAATAAAAAAAAAGTCTCTGCTGTCTCATTCCTCACAAAACGTTTGAAACAATAACATTTTTAGAAAAAAAAAAAAAAAAAAACAAAATAGATTATTTGTCTATTATTAGTCCCAAATACTAGTGCCGTATGGATTTTAATCACCAATGGTTTAGATAAGCATTTTAGTCATCTAATATACGCCATTATTTTACTTCACGATCCATTTAAATTTAATGCTTAAACTGGAGAAATGGAATCGAACTATAATTTATTCTTATTTCTATAAATAATTATATAAATATTGATGAAGCACTTCAGCAGTTTTGAGCTGCCTTTTGAATAATATGAGTCAAAAAATTTATATTATTCTGAAATCTATTAGGGTAAAACCGATGTTGAGTGCTCCACTTCAAGTGGGTTGATTTCTAATAGCTTTAATAATTTTGTACATTTTTAAATATATTCAAATATTCTGAGTACCCATCGATGTATGACATAAGATATTTAGAAGAATAGCTTAGCAGGCGAAAACTCTACCGGTTGGTTATTCCATCTACATCCATCTGGTACTATTTTCCATTATTACGCCATTAAATTGGGGGCTGCATAATTTGGAGCGCCATTAAAAATGCAAATAGAAAAGTTGCCACAGACTTCGATGCTGCACAGTGAACACTTCACCTCATCAGGCATATTAGAAAAAATGTTGTTTGTGTGTTTGCATATTTTTTGTTGTATTTTATGTACAATCACATACAAATTACAGTGAGGAGTTGATTAAATACTTTTGCCAAGTGTCACTTAATGAAGGAATGATTTTTTTCCATTTTTATTTTATTTTGTGAATTCAGTGCGCTATCGCAGCTCAAGGACTTGCCACAAACTTGAAGACAAGTTCCGTTGGGCCTCTGGGCAGCTGGCAACAATTGCAACAACTACAACAACAGCAACAACAATAGTTGTATTTGGTATTACAATAGTTGATAAAACTCTGTTCTCAACTGGCGTCTGATGTTGATTGCAATTGCAATGGCTGTGTTGGTCTGCTGCGAGCTCGTCGTGCCGTCTTTGGCCATGCCGCATTGTCGTTTGTCTGATGAGTTTTTAAGTACAAACAATTACAAAACGACAAGCAACAAGAATTGCAACAACAACTGCAACAGCAACTTCAAGTGTAATCGTAGCATCGTGCCACAGTCGCTTAGCCACTCACTCAATCCTGTGGCCCTTTGCGTTGTGGTTAACGCAGTCCGTTGCCCAGTTTAGTTGCGTAATTGAATTAAATATCATTTTGGAATGCAAATGCTCTTCATTTGCCTTTTCTCTGCGGCTATGTCTGGTCCTTTAATTTCAGCTAATTCTTAATTGCCATTTGTTTGCCAGCGTCTAGCGCAATTTCGTATATTGTATTTGATGTGGCAAAGCCCACACAGAATTCCAATTGAAACGGCGAATATTTTACGAAATTGCATAACTATTTTTAAACCAAAAGGGGCTTTGTGCGGATATCAGGCATAATGAATTGAACCCATTTAGCAACACTGTTCAAGCGTGTTGATCAAACCAAACTAATTCCGGATATACACTGTGGCAAATGGCTACAGCTAACAAATCATATGAGCAACTGCGGTTTGCAGTGCCTAAAAAGAGACTGAATTCATTTGCCAACACTGTTTAAGTATAGAGGGCAGCGTATATAAGTCGAATTTGTGTAACTAAAGCAAATAATCAATTTGTGAACTTGAAATATTTTCAATATTTTTGACAGCATTTTTATACCCTGAATCCATAGAAAATTAAATTTCAGGGTATAATGATTTTGTGAAAATGTGTGTAACAGGCAGAAGGGGGCGTGCCACGACCCATTAAGAATTTATATTCTTGATCAGCTCGATTTGCTGAGTTGATCTACCCTGTCCGTCTGTCCATCCCTATGAACACAGCGATCCCGCAAACCCCAAAAGCTAGAGACTGTAAATAAAAAGCAAAACTCTTGACAATACCATACGCAGTACAAATTTTTTTCCCCGATAACTCATAACGTTTCCTTATGGAAGATAGAATCGTGGTTTATTGCTATATTGAATACGCATATTTTGTCATTTTTAGATTTTTGATGCCACGCCTCCTTCGCCCATTTACAAAATTGACAAGTCACGTATATTAAATATTAGAGACTTGAGATCTGGCAAATAGGTTTATTGACTGTCATTATTTCTCTATGTCTAAAAAAATAAATATTAAACTATTAAGTTTCCATAGTACAGCCTATGCTGTAGCGTCAGCGTTACCGCCTCATAGCTGCGCAGTACGCAATTGCGTGCATGTTTATGCGTGCGTATGAATGTTTGTGTGTGGGTGCATGTTTTGTTTGCTATTAATAAATAAATAATAAATGAAACTTTAAATGATTGGTACTACAGCTCAAAGGATTCAGGGTATCTCTTAGTCAATCCGTCTCAACTAGACTATCGTTACTTGTTTTATTTTATGATTCTGTCAAGAAGGCTAAAAAGTAGAAATTCATCAACACTTTTTTTGACAGTTATACGCTCGGTTGCAGTTTTTGAACACTGGCAATGCCGATTAGGTCTACCAAATGCTAAGTGATAAGTATGCGAGTCTATATTTACTTTACAGCACTGTTTTTATTTCATGGCAAACACTTATCCACTTTCTTTCTGGTCAGCTCAGAATTATAAAATCTGTTACCTGCTCAGCGGATAAAAGAAAACTAGAAAATTCGCGAAGTGTACGCGACAAATCGAATGCAAACAGAGAAGAGCGCAATTAAATATGCAGATACCCTTTCGCAGCTGAGGGACTTACGTGAAATATAAAAGGCAAACATGGCCAAAAAGCTGCTTAGTTTCAAAATGAGCATATTTACCTGCCATTTCAACTCGTGTCTGTGTGTGTATGTGAATGGACGCACAGCTAAAAATACCGGAACGAACACCAGGTCGATGGCATGTTACAGAGATGACATGTAAACATTTGTGCCACGCACTGCCGTCGCTCATTAATTAAAAATTGGAAAGCAACAAAAACGGAAATAATAAAAGCAACAACAACAATGCTCGAGCGGTTACCCTGTGACAGGGACACACACTCGCACACACTCGCACACACACGCACGTCATACCGTGTGTGAAATGGCGCTGACACGGCGCCAAGACTGACTGACAGCGAATGCCACAGATGCCGCAGATGCCGCTGATGGGCTGAACAGTGCCTAGCAGAAGTTTATGTATTAAATCACTAAAGCATATGACAGGATTACACTCTTGTGCCTCCATGCACATGTATACATACATATAAATCATGGCGAACTCTTTTGCATAACCAGTGTTAACTCGAAACGCTTACCGCAGCTTCATTGCATGTATGGCATGGACTTACAGTGTTGGAAAATTCAAAGATATTATGCAAAATATTTGAAAGGGTTGCATGCATATATATATTTATGTAAATATATTCTTCTAGAGTTTAATTACATGTATGCGATAGATAGTCTACTTACAGTGTTGGAAAATTGAAAAATATTATGCGAAATATATGAAAAGGTTGCATCAATGTCTTTGTACACAAGTATATATTCGTCAACAGTTCAATTGAATGAATGTTATAAATGGTGTGCTTATAGTGTTGGAAAATGCATAAATATTTAATAAATTATCATTTGTTTTTCAATATATTTCAGGACTTAACTTCAGGATACAGTTCACTGTGACAGTTGAAAGCTGCAGTCATCAAAAGTGTTAAAAAATACTCGAATATGAAGAGTATTGATATCAGATGTTTTTTAATTGGCATACTCTGGCTTAAGTCCATGGCAGAGATTCTTTTTTTGCTCGAATTAAAAGTTTATTAAATGATGATATTATATGAAGGGATTATATTTATGTAAGTCCTTGCAATGGGCATTAATTGGTTTAAGTCGGCTCTGCAATTGACCAGAGATGGAGTAACTTTCAGTGTTGTAAAGTACACAAATGAGAGGATTACACTTACGTAACAGTCAGTTACGTATCACTTCCATGTGGGCATATTCGCCGTTAAGTTAGCTTGCTGCATGTGAATTCAGCTGACCAATCTCCAGTGTTGGGAAAGTCTGTTAACTGCAAATCGAGCTAATGATACGTGAATGCTTGTGGAAAGCTAGCCAAAAAATACTATTTTTTTGACTATTCAAACGTGCACTTGAGCTGGCTCGCTCAGCTAATGCCAAAGCACACAAAAAAAATAGAAAACAAAAAACTTTGTTGACTGACCTTAAAAATGGCGAACCCTAGCGCATTGGGAGCGTTCCCAGGCGGGCATTGTTGCCGCATGTTGCAAGCGCAGCACAAAAGAGCCAGATAATCGCCGGCTAATACATTGAATGACCGCCCCCGGATGCGGATCCATTCGTATTGCCATTAAATTCAATTACATGACAATAACGTGGCGCTTATGGCGCTGCGGTTCACGAAAAATTGAATATAAAAATAAAGCTGCAGCTGATAAAAACTGCAAGCGAAAGCTAAACTAAAGCTGCTGCGGCGCGTGCACAAGTGGACGACAGAGAGCGGGAGTGAGTGGGAGAGAGAGAAAGAGAGTTGTTGAGCTAGACAGCTGCCCGCTTTCTGTGAGCAAATTATGATTAGCTTTTGGTAAAGTTTTCGAGCGCAGTCAGCAGGCACTCGAGAGCTGCTATTGCACACTTTGCGGCAGCCGAGCCGCAGCACACGCCGTTAGTCAAGCGTGCAGGGCAACCCTGGACGGGGCGACAGCGCGACAACTCTGAGCGTGCAACGTGCTCAGCCCCGTGACAATGGAGTCCGAAAATTCCGCAACGTTTGAATTTCAATCTTCATTCTAATGGCGGGCGCATGGCACATGGCGCATAGCGACGCTTTGTGTAATCGCTTCATAATCCAACCGAAATCACAATAAACTTTGTCTGTCACCATTTTGTATGATAGCTGGGATTATCCTTAGATCGCCTGTGTTGCAGAGAAGCATATGCAAAATCGAGTAGCTGCTGAAATGGGTCCATATAAAGAACTGGATCTTGAGCTCTAATATATCTATCAGCTTATCTAGAAATGTTCTTTAATCTGTAGATACTTCCTAATACCCTTTAGTTTGAAGCAAATACAAATGGGTAGTATATCTAATCAAAGAAGTAAATTCTCATTGACTTGGGTTATTTTAATAAAATTTAGATAATAAGAAAAACTGCATTGATATTGATTATATAAGTTCTAGAACTGTTATTAAATTTCTTAAAAAAAAGCTCATTTCAATGTCACATTTTTATAAGAGTTTTTATACTACATCACTTCCACTTTTGCTGTGCAGATTTCGAGTTCAGTTTCCGCCTTTAGTTTTTTGTAAGCATATATATTTATTTAAAATAATAAAACAATTTTGTGGTGCAGATTCCTTTTCCTTTTAGTCTAATCAGTTATCTAAGCATACACTATTTACATAATATAGCCGCAGTCATTGAAGTTAACAATTTGCATACATTTGGCTGAAATGGGACGCTTTAAATACGAACAGGAGATGCGCCCGAGCAAATTTAGCACAAAAAGACAATTTGTCACAATCACAATTATTTCACACACACACGCACACACCATGACATGGCAAATGGAAGACAAGTCAAGGCACTTTCTGAGCCAGTTCTTGGTTGCCTTGGGCTTGGGGTCTGTATAGTGATGCAGCAGGCGACACCTGAAGCCACACAAACATTTTGTCATAATTTTTAGTTAATTTTAAAAATGCAAATCATCGATGCCAGGCCAGCCTGGCCTCGCCTAGCCGAAGCTGCACCAGCCCAGTTCCTGGATGTCCTTTCGATGCCGCCTTTTGACAAATTCAGGCATCGTTGTTATTGGACTCACGTTTGTTAAAACTATGCAATATTTCAAGGAGCGTTTCGTGTTGGATTTCCCTTATGTTGCTTGTAGCATATACAAATTGTTGCCTCCGGGCCCGTGTCAGGGTCTGGTTCGGTTCGTCAATCCTTACAAAGTGCGCCATGTACTCTTTGTGTTTCACTTGCTTCTGTTTACTGTTGTTTTCATACATATTTAGTTCGTGTTCTAGTTAAGTCAAATTTACACATCCTTTTAAGGCTGCTATTATAGTTGATATTTGATTACGTCTCTTTTCTGTGATATTATGCACATATTCAAGGTAGTTTGGAAACTGCGTAATGCCGTTAAGCAATTTTTAAAGATATGTTATTACTTTTTGAAAATCGTTACATTTTTCTCAAAGTTTTCGTTTAATTTATGTATAACAAGTAAGAAAACTCTAGTCGGCGCGCCCGACTAGGGGATACCCTAATCCCACCCCCCTTAGTTTTCTTAATATAGTCCATAACTCGTATGTACAACCATATCACGCAACTTAAGTATGTGCCAATGGTACTAAGAATGTCGATCAAAGAGGAATTATGCAAACAAATTCGACACACAGATTATGCCAGCACACTTTTGCAAGCTCACAAGAATTGTTCCGTTACTATTAAAGAAGAAGATCGAAAACATATTCGCACAGCGACACACAGCGCCTGCGACTGCGTCACACAGCGGCGAGCGGCAATTGGAAGTAGGTAGCAAAAACAATTCGAACACAATTCGACCCAAACTCAAAGGCAATTGCGGTTCTTAGAAAATTTGTTCGCGAGCATTTGCATGTATGTGTGCACATGTATACAAATTGAACATGTATAAGCGCCACCTGGTCTGTGTGCGCTTTGCAGTTCAATCGCTGTTGATCTAGCCAAACATTTTGTTTAATAACTTTTGTGTTTATCAACGGATTTTGATGAAACTTTCACCATATGATTTAAATAATTGATTTAGTTTTCAAAAAGACCAAACACCATATATATTGCAACTGAAAATAATTTTCAAAATTGTGGGGAAATTTGGGGCCGGTATCCAAATGTAACAAAAACCGAAATTGGTAAAAATACACATAAAGGTACATGCGAAATTTGGAGTCTCTAGCTCTTAAGATAAAAAAGATAAAAAATTATAACTGTTTTTTCATATGGTTTTAAATCGATAACAAATATTCAGGAATAGTTATCGATTTTCTGAAACAAACTCGATATGCGCGCCCAATATACGCGCCTAACAAAAAAAAATTCAAGTCTCTAGCTCTTATAGGTTCTGAGATCGACGCGTTCATACAGACAGACGGACAGGGCTCAATCAACTTGTCTTGTCGTCCTGATCAAGAATATATATACTTTTGGGGGTGTGGCACGCCTCCTTCTGCCTGTTACATACTTTTAACAAAAACATTATACCCTTTTTTCCCATTTTCAATGGGATCAGGGTATAAAAATATATTCGAAGTAAATCTTAATTTTAATGTTAATATTCAATTCAATTGTTTCCATTGATGCTAATTTCAATATTTATAAATTTATATTATTTATATATATATATATATATATATATATTAAATAAAATTAATATCATTGCAGTACAATTTTATAAAAAAACATTTGAATAAAGCCTACAAAAAGGTTTTTTGAAATTTGTTATCCGTGTGGTGCACTTAATAAAAAAGTAAGTTTCGATCATTGATATTTCGGCTTTGGCGTCTTAAATTTAAGTATTTTCTTCTAAGTATATCATTTTTTTTTAATATTGTGTTTCTTTGTTTTATTATCTTTTCTCAAAGCGATATTTTAAGATTTTACAATATTGATATCTTATATAAATAGATAGATACAAATTTTACAATATTTCTATATTACGGTATATTAAATCCTGATAAAAGAGAAGAATTTGCTCCCCTTCATTCAATACTTACATTTTATCGACTAGCATTCTGGGATTTCTTTGTTAACATATATTAATAGAGTTATATAGGAATCTACAGCTATCTACATTACATTAAGTAATCAAAAAAATCCTACAATGCTAGCAGCTTTTATACATTATTATTTCGACTTTTAGAAATAACAACAAGCTTAAGCTTTCAGCTTTCAAGCTCGACTGGTCGCAGCTTTTGAGACGATAGCTTCGCAAAGCTCTGTGAGCCGACATCGCTGGCCAAAGCCGGTTTTGGTAATTGCGTATGCGCCACCGAAGCCGATGCCTAAGCCGAAGTCGCCAGCCAAGATGCATTTTGCATAAAGTACTTAACACATTTAGCTTCGCTTGGCTTAAGCTGCTGTTGTATGAGGGAGCAACCACAAGAGCAGCAACAACGCGACCCGTTTGCCAAGCACATTTAAAAAGTATTTGTGACAAGCTCAAAGCGAACAGTTGGCTTTGAGACGGCCACGCGTGCGCACAAAGAAGTACTGAAAAAGAAACGGTAAATAGTGCAATTGAAATGTGAAACGTATGGAATTGAAACACTGCAACGTGCTGCAAAATGTGCAAAAATTCATATTGAAAAATATATTACCTTGTGCTCTTACAAAAAAATTTATAGAAAGAAAAAGAAGCAAAGAAAATCAATATTTTAATATTTCTTTTTGCACAGATTCAACTGTTGAACAAAATGGCGTCAATAAAAATCTGCATATTTGCTTTACTCGTGGGTAAGTAAAGGCTGCTTCTCTCTCACCACTCCCATCGCTCTCGATGGCAATTAATGAAATGGCATCAACAGTCAGCACAATGAGTAATTTTATTCAAATATTTTTGACATCGCCAAACAATTAGCATTCATTTCGAGCCTCAGCTGAAACAGTTGTTTGGCAAATGCATATTAATAGCGGCAACAAATGTAATTTTTGACCAATAATTCAATATCAAATTGGCAACTGTCAACTGGGCTTCAACAATATAATGACAATATTTATAATACCCTAAAGTTGTTGCATAAAATTAATGCAATAGGCAGACCGACCTATGGTGTATATCCATATATTCTTTAATATTTAGTTATCTAGTATCTGCTTTTTTGCCTCATTGACTATTTTAATGTATTTTCAATATAATATATATATATATTTTTTTTTATTTAAAATTGATCAATATTAATCTATAATAAATAGAAAAATAATAATAATAATAAATAAAAAATAATATTGATTCGCTAGTTAATCAAATAATTTCTAATTATTTTGGCATAAAAATTTTAAGTTTCTGTCGAATATTTTGATTTGATTGATCAAAATTGTAATACTTTGCTCTGGTAATTTGGGGTACGTTTGAGACTCAACTAGACTTACAGAAAATATATTCTTTGAATTCATAGTATTTCATCTCGTTTTCAGCAGACTTATAATTAATCGTAGTTCATTGTTATTCAGATTCGTAATAAAGCTGAGCTAAAGCCATTAAAATTTTTAAAAAATTTTCTGTCTCAGAGGTTAGGGTATTTCTCAGTCAGGCTCATCCAACCAGATTTGCTTACTTGCTTTTGTTTTCCTTTATGCATTATATTTAAATTGCATTTACATATGTGCGCATAATTTTGGTTAGCAAACAAATAGACGTGTCAGCACGCATGCATTTCATTTTAATTCATATTTGACTAATGTTCGACAATTAATATATATAGTTTTTGCCCAGCTGGAAACACGAGAGTATTTAGTTAGCATATTTTTTGGTGTGGCGCTTCATTAAAAGCGTTGTCTGCCCCAACACGTTTCAAATTGTATTTTTGTTAATTTTCTCTCGGTTTAAACAAAATGTATATATATGTATATATATATATATATATATATATATATATATATATATATATATATATATATATATATATATGTGGGTGTGTGTTTGTGTGTATGGGTGTGTAAAACATATTTTGTAATCATGTTAAAGTGGCCATGAAAATTATTGGCAATTGTTTGCGCGGCTCCTCATTAAATATCATCTGTGTATGTGGGAGTCAGAGAGAGAATTTTTGTCTAATTACGGGGCGATTTCATGTGTGCAGAATAGCAACAAGCCGTGTTTGCCATAGAATAAGCTAAACATAAAACAAATACGATGAAAATAAATTTGAGTGTTATTGTGTTTGATTGAGTAAAGCACTCCCAACTATATGGAATGGGACGAGTTTGAACAATTTAAATATTTGTCAATTGCCCAGTCAGTGCATGGGCCACTCTACGTGCTTCTCACGCTGGCCCTTTTGGGCGCTGTCTAGACAACTTTAATGTCGTGCTACTTGGTGTGAATGGCTTGATTAATTCTAGCCACAAAACAGTTGAATAAGCGACCTGCAAATATATTGCAAGCTGTTTCTATTTCATCTGGTAAATGTTCAATGAACTTCGCACGCATGCTTCGCACCCGTTTTATTTCTGTGTGACGACAGTCTCGACCACCCACAGAATTGTGTGACTCGAATTCAATTTGACGATGAAAGCGAACAAGGCAAAAAAATGTTCGCTTTTTTCGCTCCCAATTTCATCACCACGGCAGCTAAGGCACTCAATTAATCTAGTTTAACCGGACTGGAAATAGAGTCAAAGGGGACGGGCACAGTCGACAGTCGGCAGTCGGCAGTCGAGAGAGGACAGACGACAAACGACAGTCGACAGTTGTCGCAACCGGGATTCTATGATAAACTTGTTGACAAGCTCGCAGATCGACGGAAAACTTTAATCGCACGGGCAAAAAATATGCGACATCGTTGAGCATATGTCAAAGAGAAGATAATATTTAGAGATATACAGACATTCAAATACCTAGAGATGATAAATGAATTTGAATATGTATTAACAAATAAAATATAAATAGAAGATAAGTCAAATGAAGATAATATATTTATAAATAGAGATCTATCTCTATTTCTCTAGAAAATCTATTAGGAAAATATATACACAGACGTACTTTAAAGAATTCATAGCGAGAGCTCAAGAAGAACATATATTAGCTTATGCTAGATAGAAATATAACATAATACTTGATCATTTAAATATATGAATATATTGATATATATACTTCTATAGTTATAGAATCAGCTGCAGATGGAGTTCAAGTTTCAGATAAGAATAATTTGAATAAATAGATAAATAGTATAAAGCTTAATATATATGTATAATATGAATATATTTTTATATAAATAAAAAGAACGAATGAAGATTTAAATAATAATTTAGTTACCTATAGTTACCGATCTTGATAATGAACTATCTCTATCAATACATAATGGAAAGTCTTGAGTAAGGACTAGATCTCTATCTCTATCTCTAGATCTTTCGATATTAAAGACTTATCTTAGTCCGTCTGACAATTGAGAGATAATAATCTAGATATTAATCTATGAGTCTTTTCCATTTTCAATATTTAAAATATATTCAGATTAATAATATATATATGTATACTTTGAAAAAGAATTAGCCATTAACATATAGATAAGTCTGTACAATATTGTGGCTACTCTCAACCAAACGATGAAATATATAATTATTGATGGCTTGAGCGAGGTGAAATCTAAGTACTTAAAAGAAAGCCTAAAAATGAAAATCGCAAACTTGTTGACATAGTTGACATAGACTCTCAGCTAGAGTATAGCCAAAATCAACTATGAAAGTCATAGCAACTTTTTCTGCTTTTGTGAGTTTTTTTCTTGATTTTTTGATTTTTCTCTTTTTCTGATTTTTTTTTGTGTCTTTTTGTTTTTGGTCAAGTCGTGTACGAAAACGTGTTTCAATGACAAGCGGCAGCTGCAGTGGCAACAACTTGTTTTGCCGTTGTAGCTGTTGTTGTTGTTGTTGGTATTGGTGGCGGCTTAAATGTTGCCTGACACTTTACGCACTAATTGCTCTGTGGAATTGTTTCTTTATTAACGTTTAATCGAATGTCAGGCAGCCGCAGGCGTCGTCGCAGTCACACTCCAATGGGCAGCTATAGCTCGTCGGCTTGAAATTTAATTGAGTTCGTCTTTTCTTGTATTTTCGTGACTTGATCGTGTTTTATATTTTTGTATTTCTTTTGCTATTTATTTTTTCACTGCTGCCATTTAAAGTGGTTCACCTTGAGGTGCCACGAGTTGTTGCAATTCGCTGCAGCTTGTCGGAAGTGCATGGCAATGGCTCTGTTGTTGTCCGAGCGGATTGATGACGCCTTGGCCGTGCTTTGACGTCTCAGCTGATTGGTAGCAAAAACAGCTGATTTTGCGCTTCTTTACACATTTTTAGCTTGTAACTTTCACTTTTGAGGTCGCTTGCCCGATTAGCCCATGTCGCAATCCCATTCCGTTCATAAAACAACGAAACAACACGCTTACTCATATACATATCGGCATATATTAAGTTCCAACAACAGGTTTCCAGTGTATAAAAATTAAACAACAAAAAATATGAAGAAAAAAAGCTTGAAATGCACTGAAGAAAATTAGGGTTGTAGTTTCTGTTTTTTTTTTGGCCGCCGGCAAATAGGAAAACAAAATTTTATAATAATTACTATATTATAAGAGAATTATAATAATATTTATTATCATGAATAATAATAATTGTGTTTTTTTTCTCCAATTTAAAAAATTAATTTATTAAAATGAAATCATGAAAATATATTTAATAAAATAAAATTTATATGTTATCAGCTTTATTTATTTTTTCTTTTCTAATTTTATTGTTTGCTTTTTTTATATAAAAATATTAAATTAAATTAAATTAAATTCCGGTTATTTTCGTGACATTTCGGCTCTGATTTCCTTTTAATTCATTAATTAATTCTAGCTTATATAATTTGTTTTACTTGGCTCAGGTACAACGCTTGCCCAGCGTGCATATTTACGTGTGGGGCCGGGTCATCCGCCCTCCCAGCGCCATTTGCCGCCAAGGACACGGGATCCCGTTCAGGAAGCAGCAGTGGAGCCCAAACGGAAACAAGTGCAGGCAGCGGCTGAGTATGAGCCCAGCGAGGAGTGCCCGGAGCCAAATGGCTTCTATCCGGATACCAAACAGTGCGATAAATACTATGCGTGCTTGTAAGTTCCATCTACATATATATATGTATATATATATGGATCTGTTCGACCATTCAGATCTATGAATATCCCCAATGCGGCGCCTGCAATTAATTGACACTGAATTCATTTTCATTGAATTCAATTAAATATATGTATCTGCATGTGCACACATACGCATACATATACATATATATACACACACATATATATGTAAGTCCAGTATGTGGACCGCCCCCTCTGCACTCTGAAAGCTTATAAATATATATATATATATATATATATATATTTATATATATATATATATATATTATCCCTATATATTTATATATATAGGTATAATATAATTATACTTTGTTCTGAGACCTTTGATGACTCAGTCAATTAATTGGCACTTATAAAACTTTAGATAAATTATCCAAAATTTATATCTCTAGAATTTGGACAAATATTTTTTATTTATATTATATTATTTGTATACAATTTATTCATAATTGAAGAGAGATATAAGTTTAGATGGCTTATCCAAAATATATATCTCTGTAGCTTAAATTATTTAAATACTTAAAATATTTTATCTATGAAATTTGGGAAATTTACTATTATCAGATTTTAACATATATATATATATATATATATATATATATATATACTAAGAGTCTAATATCCTTGGCATTAGTCAGATCATTGCTTGAACTTCTTGTTTAGCTGTTTTCCTCGCTATAATCAATGATGCGTACAAATGCGCGTTTGCTTATCTTTCGCACCATTGGGTCTTCAGGGAGGCGACATTATTAATTCAGGTGTGATAAAAAAGTGTTAAAATATGACACGAATCTAATGGTGTGAAAGCGCTTTGTGCACATAAAAATAGACAGAGATAATATAGGAGAGACTGGATAAGCCATTTGAGTAAACTTTTTTGGTATATTTTAGGCAATGTAGAAATTATTTTTTTTCTTTTGTCTAATTACAGAGATGGTGTGCCCACCGAGCGCCTGTGTGCCGATGGCATGGTCTTCAACGACTACACACCCATCGAGGAGAAATGCGATTTGCCGTATAACATTGATTGCACCAAGCGGTCCAAGCTGCGTGAGTACCGAGCCAAGTTCTGTTCTTCAATTTATTTTAAGTATGCAGAGCGTGTGGCTCAGTGTGGAGTCTCACGCTTTCTGTTATATATTTAAACCTGACTAAAATCAGACCAATAAACACAGAAGCCATGCCCGCACTTATTTGCTCGTTACGCGTACCTTTAAAGCTGAAAAAATAAGAAAAAAAATAAGTTAACTTATTTATTATGCAAAACAGCATGCGAGATGGTTAACCCAAATTGTTGTCGTCAATAGGTCTTTGGTCCCGGTTTGTGCTGAGGGAGGGTCCCTCTCGCTCTGCCTCTGCCCCTCCCTCTTCCTCTCTCTCTCTCACTCTCTCACTCTCTCTTGTTTTGGGTGATTCGTTTTTATTTTGGCCATTTCTTTGGTAGACTTGTTTTATTTCTGATTTTATTATTTTATTTTGTCACGCTCAGTATGACTTTATTGTTTGGGCGGGGGAGGCAGCCCTTGGGCCGACACGTGGCCTTCAAGGCTCTTGGCACTTGCCTTAGTACATTTCCATTGGCAGCAAAGAGGCTGAAGCTGACTGTATTTTCTAATTTCCAATTAGTGATATTTTCACGTGAGCTCCATTACAAGTTCATTTGGTATGCTCGTACAACATGATGGCACGTTATTTGCTGCAATTCAGAGTGGCTCGCTCACAAAATTTAAATAAATAATTGTTCATCTATCAAAGCAATTAGCACACTTAATATTCGCCCACTGGCAATTTCAATTACCTTTGTCTTTGGTCAGCATATGGTTCTCGGAAAGAATATTTTTTTTTGCCCCTTTGTCTAAGTACTGCAGCATAATCGATTTAAGTCTATGCTCGAGCATGGTCCTTGCCAGAGGAAATGCCCAGTGTTGGGCCACAGGAAGTTGGTCTTGCTGAGATATGTGCTCCAGTAGGTTGGTTGGCCCACTGCCGGCAAACTGCTGCGGCAGTAAACTTTCAGCTTGGAACATAAACAAGTGAAGCCAAAGAATGCAGCCTGGACACTAGAAACTATGCTGTAAAGGAATAAAAAACACTCCACTTCATATGCAAAGTGCACCATATAAATTATAAAGAAAACGCTGCCTTAAAGGCGTTTTTAAAGAACGCAAATAAATGTGTTTACTAACAGTGTCAAGAATAGTTGTTGTAGTAGTAGTATATGGTAGAAGCAGAACTAAAGTAGGTGTTATGGTCGTAATATTAGAGGTGCTGATAGAAGTAGTAGTAGGAATGGTAGAATAAGTATAGATAGTAGCAGTTAAATTAGTGGTAGTAGAAATTTAATTAGGAGTAATAGTAGACGGAGTAATAGAAATAATAGTATTAGTAGAAGAAGAAGTTGTAGTGGTAGTAGTAGCAGTAATGGTAATACTGGTAGAAGACGTGGCACGATTATTAGTAGGTATAGTAGCATAAATAGTAGTAGATGCAGAAATAGTAATAGAAATTTTAATAAAAATAATAGTAGTAGTAGTGGAGGTAGTAATAGAAGTATTAGTAGTAGTAGAAGTAATATTAGTAGTAGAAGTAATAGTAGTATTAGTAGTAGTAAAAGCAGTAGTAGTAGTAGAAGTAGTAGAAGTAATAGTAGTATTAGTAGTAGTAGTAGCAGTAATAGTAGTAGTAGAAGTAATAGTAGTATTAGTAGTAGTAGCAGTAATAGTAGTAGTAGAAGTAATAGTAGTATTAGTAGTAGTAGCAGTAATAGTAGTAGTAGAAGTAATAGTAGTATTAGTAGTAGTAGCAGTAATAGTAGTAGTAGAAGTAATAGTAGTATTAGTAGTAGTAGCAGTAATAGTAGTAGTAGAAGTAATAGTAGTATTAGTAGTAGTAGCAGTAATAGTAGTAGTAGAAGTAGTAGAAGTAAAAGTAGATAAAGTCGTAGTATGGGTAGTAGAAGTAGTTGTAATGGTAAAATATGTATTAGTAGAAGTTGTTTAAAGTACTAATATATGTAGTAGAAGAACTAGTTATACTACTAATACCAGTAAAATTATTCATGGAAAGTATTATTAGTAGTATTAGTAAAAGTAATAATAGTTTTAAATTTAGTAGTATTAGTAATATAAATAATATTAAAATAATAGGAATAGTAGTTGGATTGCTAGTATAAATTTAGGTTGAAATAGTAGTATAAGCAGTGTAGAAGTATTAGTATATCCAGTTGTAGGCAAGTATTATAATACATTTCTATTAAATATTATGCATTTTTAGTATTTCTATTACTACAATAATTTCTACTACTATTAACTCCTCTTCTCCTATTTGAATATTCTATACAATTTATTGCAGCAGCAGAATATCAATAAGTAGAAAATATTTTTATTTAAATATATAAATTTGCACTTTACATTATTTTTTTCATACAAAATCTTCATGCTATAAAATCTCCAATAGAAACTCCACAATCCTCGCTGCACTGTCCCCGTAAGAATGGATACTTTGGGCACGAGAAGCCCGGCATTTGCGACAAGTTCTACTTCTGTGTGGATGGGCAGTTCAATATGATCACCTGTCCGTCAGGTCTGGTATTCAACCCGAAGACTGGCATCTGTACGTGGCCCGATGAGGTGGGCGTCACTGGCTGCAAGTCGGAGGATATCTTCGAGTTCCAGTGCCCCAAGGTGAACGAGAGCATTGCAGTGACCCATCCGCGCTACGCTGACCCGGACGACTGCCAGTTCTTCTATGTGTGCGTGAATGGAGATGTGCCGCGCCGCAACGGCTGCAAGCTGGGACAGGTCTTCGATGATGAGAATAAGACCTGCGATTGGGCCCGCAAGGTGCCCGACTGGTAAGAGCTGTAGTAGCAAAACGAAATGTTGAAGATGGGCTAAGACTTTTTCCATGCAGCGCTGATTGGTACAAGGATCGTCTCACCGATGCGGAGCTGGATGAGCTGGAGAACCCCAAGCCAAAGTCAACGACCACCAAGCGGCCAGCACGAGTACGCGGTGCCTCCAGACGCAAGCCAAAGCCGAAGGTTGTCCAGGAGGAGGAGCCCGAGGAGGAGTAACTGCTGTGTCCACTTGTCGACTGTTTAGTCCTAAGTTTTTCGCTCCTATAAACAAATAAATTACGAATTCCGTCAAACATAAGACCTGTAAACTCGAATGTTAAGCGGAGCGACTTAAAGCCAACTAAATATTTTCCAGCCGGCACACAGACTCCTGCAGAAGTTGGAGCCGAACACAAGATGACAGCATTTTTATGCACAGTGTGACAAGGATTGCGTTGCTCAAAAAGCAAGAGGGGCATCCTCTCCATGGCAACTCCATAGCTTACCGGAATGCAATCAATGCGGTCCCTGCTCTGCTTTAAGTGTGCCTGCAGCGCATAAATTCAATTTGCCGTTGAGCATGCACAAAAGTATGCAACAAAATAGCAACAACTCGAACACCACACACACTCGCACACACACACACACACACAGAGACTGAGATTGGACATGTGTATGACGTTTGGCAGACAAGGAGCATTCGATAAAACGCATCGAAAATTGTATTGTGCGAATTGTGAGAACTGCGAGCAGTTGAAAAGACGAGATTTACAGTGGGGGGGATAAGCCGGCTGCATAAAGTGGGCCAAAGGGTGGCCAAATGGAGGCCAAATCGTAAAATTGTATTGTTTAAGTAGCAAAGTAAAATCTCCGACAAGCGATAAGACATTTCACTTGGCCGTGTTGCAGCTTTTGTTTATGCCAACCAATGGCCATCGCCAAGTGGTTGGCCAATAAAAGGATTCGCAAAGCGACATAATGTGATCGGAGCCAAACATTTATAGGATTTCAAGTTGGCTGGCTAATATGCTGGCTTATATACGTTATGGCGAGCAACAGATTATTTGTTTACCAAATATTCAATTCATGGCATAAGAGAGTTATTAAAATATTGAATGAAAGCTAAAGAGAGAAAAAGAAAAAAGTAGGTAAGGTATAATTTGATTACGTTAGAATAAAGAATAAAATAAATATATTTTATATTTTTAAGCAGCTACTGGTAAGCCTTCAGTTAGAAGTTTTGGTTAGGCTTTGGAATTTATTCGGGTAATCCGCAAGCAGAAACATTTTGTTGTAACCCTTTCGATATGAATAGAAAAATTCCTAAAACAGTTTCAAGGTTTTATCATGACTTACCTTGTTCAGCTAGGAAAATAATTTAAGATCGTAAGCACTCGAGGACTAGCAGGATAGAAATATATAAAGATTAGATTTGAAGACAGAATAAATAGTTAATAGATCAAAGCGGAGCCTTACAAGCTCATTGATAGGCTAAGAATATATAAACAGAGAGCAGAAATTACAGTTACTGAGGAATAATAAAGACAAGTACCAACCGACCCCTATCACAGTAAGGTATATACATATATATATATATTTCTACTACTACTACTTATAGCTCTATTATCTTCTTATTGCTCTATTTCTTATAGACCTTCTACTTAAAACTCAACTACTTATAACTATACTACATATAGCTCTATTAGTTATAACCTTAGTACTAAAATCTCTATTATTGATAGCTACTTACAATTTCATTATTTATAACTCCATATTTGTATTCATATACACAAGTTACCTGAAAACTTAACTTTAAGGCTCATACCTGAGCACAAATGTTGTGCGCGCAGTTGCGATTCATCGGAGCTACTATGCAAACAGTTTAAATCTTAGAGTAAGTTTGCGCAACGGAAATTAACTTGAGCAACAACAACAGCAGCAGCAGCAGCCAACAGCACCAGCAGCACATACGCAGCTCGACTAAATAACGCACTTCAAATATGGGCATGTCCAAGTTAAACAGTTTAGGGCGAGCATCAAAGCGTGCGTTGCCTAAACACCGGATGAGGCGCTCAACCATGATGATGAGCGTGGCCAGCGCCAGCGCCAGCGCCAGTCGCTTGTATCTTTGTTTGGTGTTAATGAACAACTCAATTCCGAGTCGACTCCGCCCCGTGGCGACTTATGACGCGGTCACTGGCGCACGCACATGGCCAGGACGTCGAGCAAAGGACGTTGGGCGAACGGATTGCTGGCCCGTTGGCCCGTTGGCTTTGGCTTCTAATTAATCAACCCCTCCGTCAAGGCTGTCAGAGGGCAAACACTGAGAGTACGTTGCGTGGCCAACTGGCGTCACGCTGTCAATAATTTGGCACGTCCTGTGACCCGATCAACGGTGCCACTCCTCCTGGTCGCTCTGGCCGACAACAGATGCTATCGAGTGGGCGCCATCTAAAAACCATTTCGTCGAGCTCAGCGCCTACTTAATCAAGTGTAACACGGACATGTCCGAGCGCACCTGTGTCGTCTGACAGGTCAGCCGGGCCATTGTCTTTGCCTACTCCAAAATCACTTCGAGCATGCATATATATTTATGTGTGTGTGTGTGGGTGTTTGTGTGTGTGTGGGAGCTTGAGGACTCTCACACTCACGTACAACGTGTCCCGTCTGCAGCTCGTATCAAATGTCAAATTTGACATAAACAAGTGTTTACATAATGACAACAACAATTTGCGTAATTGTCAGAGACAACAGCGTCGCGAGGTCACATAGCTGCCTCCGGGCCACTCCAACGTGTCCCTTCTCCTAGGAAGACTTCACTCTGCCTGCTGGTCAGCAGCACTTTACTTGGGGAGCGTCTCTCTGCTTTTGTCTTATATTTTTCTAGTTTGATTGTCATGTCGCATAATTAGTTTGGCCGCGGGACTTGATTAATTGATGGTGTGACCACGTGATAAGAGCTTAAGATCCACACGAGCCGAACGCTGCAAGAGATGACTAATTGCAACTAGCGTTAATTAAGACGAGTTGATAGTTTTTCCTGTAAATTGCTTAGCTTTAGTTGTTGAAGTCAAATTTGTTCTAAACTAAAGGTAACATGAATTCAGATATAGTAGCAAGTTAAAACTGATCAATGAGTCAATGAATCAAGGCTGAAAGTCGAAAAATTAGTATGATTGTTAAAGAGAATTTTAAGACCTCGTTATGCCTTAGAATTTCTGTAACTTCTTTTGAAATATGATATTTCAGCAAAACTTAAACTAGAAACATATGAAGAATGAGTTGCATTAGTAGAGTAGAGTAGATATTCCTGGACTAGTTTGAGACAGCTATGAATCTCTTTAGCTTGTATCCCCGCTATAAATTTGATGGTCTTACGAAGAGTAGCAAAATAAGTGAGACTCTGAATTAGAGGCAATTGATAAGAAAGGTTCGGATGTTTCTGGTCATCATCATTTATCATCATCATTTACATTAAATTCTGCTACTATGGTATATAAGATAAGGTCCCTAATTATTTCTTCATTCCTGACAAAGAAGTACTTTCTACGATTGATCTTAAAATGCGACATTCTCTAGTTATAGTTCTTCAATAATCTTACGAGTTCCAATTCCTCAAACGGAACACGCCCATTGCCTATGGGTTGTGGCATAGATACTTATAATACTTTTGAAATGGGACAAGAGCTTAGTTTTGGGTTGAGTAGCCAGCTCAGGTGTTTTCTTTTTTATTTTTATTTAAATATTTAAAGATTTTTGGATAAAGACTTAAAGAAATTATTTAAAGCAAAAATAAGTTTTTAGTTTCATAGGAGAACGTTGCAGTCGGACGCAACTGACTGCTTGATACTTTATTCTCGCACATAAATCTGTATTTTAGGCTTTAAAAATGTGAAAAAAAACTGGGTATTTGCGATATTTCTATTGAAGAATCAAATATACATTTTTGACACCTTGAGGTCAGTGTTGAATATATATTAATTCGTTTTGCTTTGTTGTAGCCATTCATTTTGTGGCTAAAACCTTTGCAGCTGCGAGAGAGTGCTGTATCATTCAACGTTTATTAACTTCCGAAGCATTCAAAATTTGTTGTTGCACTATTTTAGCTGTAGCACTAAAACTGTATAACATACTTGGCCCCAATGGACGTCGATTTGTACACGATTTTCCACGGCCGGTTATATATTCCATACATTTTTTGCAACGGGTTGTCAACGTTAATATATTTGCTAAATTTCAAGTCTCGGGCCTTAATAGAACGGACGAACATTACAAAAAAACCAATATACTCATGTTCCTTTGGGAACAGAATATAAAAAGGAGTTTTTGTGAACTATTAAAATTGCTAAAGCTACAAAAAATGTCCAGCAAAGACAGCAAGTTACAAACCATTATCTTTAATCTTTAATCTTTAATATGACCTTAAAACTAACATTCGTATAGGTCGCGTATTCCATTTTTAAATTATAAAAGATCCGCTCTCAGTCTGTCTTTTCGTATGCCGCTTTGATGTTTCTGTGTGTGCTGTCTTAATGCCATGAATGGCAAACAATTTGGTGTTGAGAATCCTTTGGCGCAGGCCAAAAGTGAAAATATTGTGCTGCTGCCTGGTTACTTTTTGGGCATGGCTGATGATGGCTGCGTCTGCTAACAGCATAATGTGGGCTCGCATCACGGGTAATATAATAAGAAAAGGGACGAAAGGGAAAAATATGCCAATGCCTTATGCTGGGCAGAAGTTGATTGTTTGCTCCTTGGGCTATTTGCTTTCTTGATGAAATAATTAAATGTCATTCATTGAGGCCCTTTGCAGCAGCAGCGACAGCAGCGGCAGTGGCAGTGGCTGAAGCAGTAGCAGCTGCTGCCTGTTTGCCTTAGCCCGTGTCTGACTCTCTTTACGGCTTCTTCACTGCTCACCCGCCCTCATAATTGTTGACCACTTGCGCATATCCTTTTTGCGCCTTTGCTTCTGTAACTAATTTGTGCAGACGCCTTAGGGCGGTGTCCTTGCTTTCCACGTTTTGATTTTACCACCACGGCCACGCCCATAGGCCGACGCCCATACTCGCTTTAACGCCCCGCAAGTTCATTAAACTTTTGCCGGCGCCTCACACACATACAGCAGGCTAATTAAGTGCTGCGCACTTTCGGGCAGCGCCAGTTTAATGAACCGACTTCACGACAGTCGCACCTGACACTAGCCAAGCCGCCGAGCCTTGTCGCTATTTGCATATTATCATAATACCCAAAACCAGCCAGTTTTAGTTCTCAAAGTCGATTGTCTGCGAATCCTTAAACAGGCAAAGTCGTCGCGCCCAAGCAGTTGGCACCAGATCTCAATGTCAGCTAATTTTTTATGCCAAGTCAATGCTCGAAGGTGTCGGGAAAAATTATGAAGCATTTAATAAAAATTTGTCTAATCTGCTAAAGATTAAATTAAAAATGTAATTTGGATTTTGGGATTTAATTTTGAAGAAATGTAATTTTAATTAGAATTTATTTTTGAGCTATAATAATTACGATAATATTAAACTATTCAAGGTTAAACATGCATTGGAATTGCTTTATCGAAGTTCAAGTTCTCTTTAGCAAACGTTAACCAAATTTATTTAATATTATTGAACATTTTTTCATGTCTTCGAAATTAATTGAGGTCAGTTTACAGCTTCATTCAGATCATATCTTTAATATTTAAGAGCAAATTTTTAATATTTATATTTTTAATATATATATTTTTTTTAAATTCTTAAGATCAAGCTTTTCTTTTGCTCTCCATGTTATTCTTTTGTCAACCCAATTCTCACACCAAACGAATAAAGTTCCAATTAAATTCTACCGAATGGCCCAAATTTGTATTTGCTGCTTTGCATAACTCAAAGCGAAGCGAGCAAAGCAAATGCCAACCTAAAACTGTCAGAAAGTTATGAATTTGCTTGACACACAAAAAACCCTCACACACACACACACATACAATTAAAGCCATTGCATTACAATTAAAGGAAAGATAATTTTAACTATAGCCACCGCAGCATGGAATAACAAAAGTGTAAAAAATAAAGCTTTGCCAATCCCGACTTGCCTTAGATAAATCACACAAATTTATTATGATGATGGCATAAATCATAGGGTCATATATAAAATTGGAGCCGAGATTCGGTTTAATTTTTTGGTTTTGGTTTTTTTTCTTGTTTTTATTTGTATTTTTCTGTCTCGTTCGGGGCATTGTTTGCATTCTCTAAACGCCGCAAAGTATGCAATGTGTGTGCAGCCAGTTGACAGCGAGACGAGCCCTAAAAACCAGCTGCAGTAGCAACTAGCAGCTAGCAGCCAGCCAGTCGATGGCTGTAGCCAGTGCACAGAACTCCCCGTTGCGGCGCAATTTTCGGGCAATTTCGTACCATATAGGAGCACTCGACCAGCCTAGCCTGCGTGCAATCCTCGTTGTGGCCAGCATTCCGTTTTCCCGTCTCTCTCTCTTTTTTTCTCTCTCTCTCTCTCTCACTCCTCTACTCTCGATTTGGGTTCATTGCTCAAAAATCACAAAAATTTGTTGTTGCATGAAAATTATTTTCTTGTTTTTGTGTCAGGCAGCTTGTAGGCATCCCCATGGCTGTGCAGTTAGTGCCTGTATTTGGTCTGGCTTTGCTGGCATTTGTTTTTAGTGTCTTTCATTATGTGCACACTGTAAATGATGAAACGGAAGAGTATATCCGGTTGATAGAATCACTTAATATGAAAAGTATCTTATGAAATGTCTTGGACCATGAAATGCCTCAATTTATTGAAACAAATTTATTATTATTAAAGTTATACTTTCGTAATTATTTCCTAAAGATTTAATTTATTGTTTATACCAGGGTACCATCGGCAATAGATAATCAAAATTTTGCACAAATATAAGTTACAGGCAGAAGGTGGCATGGAAGTCTCATAAATTATATATATTATTAATTAGGGCGACCAACATAGTCGTTTTAACCATGCCCGTCTATCTATCCGTCCGTCCATATCTAAATCTGCCCGTCGATTCATCTATAAAAGAGACTTGCATTTTGTCGTAAGGCATATTCGTATAAAACGGTATTCAATAACTATGTGTGATTGAGATCAGGGTATTTCTTAGTCAGGCACTCTTAACAGATTTGTATTGCATGTTTTTTTCGGATTTTTGGTGTCTGTCATATTTCATTGGCCGCCATGTCCATAATTTCCATGTTAATATTGCCCTTAAGTCGTAACTCAGCTATGCAATTAACTCGCCTGTGTTTTGTTCCCTTACCACAGAGACACACAGAGAAATCATGTTCCATGCAATTAGCATGTGGAACAATTGGACGTCAAAATTGTCAACGAATTTTTGTTTGGGGACTTGTGCAAATTGTATGACAGTTCAAACCGCAATAGCCTATTTGATAATTGATGAAATTATATTGATTTTCTATTTTATTTCAATAAGTTAAATTCAGAAAAATTATAGTAGAAACACATTTTTCATAGAATGTGATAATTAAATAAAATTAAGCTATAAACTTTATTTAATAACCAAAAATAATAATAATTGAGTTTTTATCTTGTGTAAGTCTTATTTCCATTGTACTCCTACCTACCTATTACCTAACATTGGGTATCTTATAGCCTACTATATTTGTTTTTAATTTAGTATTGTCTAAAACACTTAATATATATTTAAATTATTATTTCCTAAATAGGCACTTGGGGAGCATTTAATAATAAATTTGCTTTGTGAGCTTAACGCATCGTTTCATCATTTTTCAATTCCAGTTGGCGTAGTCCATATAATCGATCAATTATGCATCAGCCAAATATACGTTTGGACAAAAAGAAAATATTTTTTTTTTTTGTATTGTCGGCTAATTATTGGCTCAGCAAAAAGAGAGAGTTTAGTGCAGCTAATATAAGATTTTTGATTTGCATCATTTAGTTGCTAATTTCTATTTTGTCAGAGGAAAGCGCTTTTTGTTCGATTTAGGTCATTTCAACATATCGCCAGAACGAAAATTTAAATTTATTTTGCAAAGCTTGACTAGAATATTGTGCCTATGCCAAAGGAAAGTTTAATAAGCTTAGTATTAAAAAAATAGAACTTAGGTTATCATGCAGCCAGAAAACCACGTATTTTCTTTAGAGTTTGAATTGCAATAATAGCTTAGTTAGATTAAGAAATTTATGGTAGATTATGCAGTGCTATCAAAATACAAGTTACATCCGTACATTTAACGCAAAAAATAAGTAAATAAAAGGAATAAATATATAAAAAAAAATATAATTTTTAAAAAATATATTTTACAATAAATAAAATATTTTACTTTCACTAATCGATAACCGATAGGCCTCTTGAAGATCTAAACTTAAGAGGAATTCAATACATTTAATTAAAAATTGATTGCTTTGACTTTTCAATAGTTTATGTGAAACAATGCAACAGGACTTGAAGTTCATTGAAGCATTTTCTCACTCAAGTTCAAATCAGCTTGGATTGGTTTGCTAAAATGCTTAGCACAACAGAAATCCCTGGGATGATGCGCTGTCAAAGTGGCAACTGGATGAGGAGCAGGAGCACGAGCAGGAGGCGGAGGCGGAGGCAGAGGCGGAGGCAGAGGCGGAGGCGGAGCAGGAGCACCTGGTGCATATGCACATACACTTGACAACGTTGCATATTTAAAGGCGTCTAAGTGCCGGCAAAAAGTGCAGAGCGCGACGTCTGACACATCATGCATGCTGTTTTGGCTTGCCTGATTGTTTTGAGTGTCAGCGTCAACAACAACAGCAACAACATCAAATTCAACATGACGAGCTACCAGAACTTGGAGCATTGATTGCATTTGCGTCTGTCTGTCAGCAGCAAGGACCACGCCCACGCCCACGCCCATAGCACACTACAAGTGCAGAACAATGCCGTTGACATTCCAAGTGCAGAGACAACGAGACGTGAACACACTTCTTGCTAATGCCTAAAAATTTGTGTAGGGCCCTTTTGGACCTGGATGCCACTTGAGCGCCGGCGTCGACATCCTGTGCTGCCTGCACTTTAATCTGTGCCGTTGGCAAATAGTCAAACAATTGCAGTTTAGGGCTAGACGGTCCAATCGTCTGTCAATGGGCTGGAAAGCTCCGGTACTCCGGCATACTCACAAATATTGACTATGCTGCATATTGATTGGGTTTTTGTTGCCCTCCTTTGGGTTCACGTGCGCTGGATTTAAGAGGTAGGTAACTGGCTAAACAGGCCCTTGCCAGCGTTAATGCTGTTCGGCATCCAGCCATTTGCCTTTCGCCTTTCGCCATTTGCCATTTGCAGCAACTTGTCAGCGACACCTCCATCAAGAACCTTGTTGACACTTTAACAGCAGTCCCTGGGCCACGCGCTTTATTAAAGGGATGCCAGGACAGAGAGCGCTCCTCTCAACAGCTATGCAAAATACTTAACGCTGCGCGCTGACATTGTTTGACATTGTAAAAATTGCTTTTAATTAAAATACTATGTGCACAAATATTGACACCTCAAGCTCCATATATTGATGTATAAATATATATACACTGATGAGCTGCGTACGTTTATTTAAGCTGATCTATAGAGGGCATAGTTCAACGTAGATATTTGGGAGATCGTGTCATAGGCAAATGCATATCTGAAACTAGCCTTGCACAGAATTTGATAATTACACTAGGGATTGTTACGAGTTTAGTTAGAGTTAGTTATAGGCAGTCAGTGTACATGAAAGCCCTAGCTAAAAGCGATAACAAAAGCGATACATATCAAAGTTAAATGTATAATTCAACACTCAGATAATTCAGTGTGAAACTCTGATTAAGTCTGCAGATTGTCTTCTTCTAAGTTTCGTCTTAATAGAACAAAGTTCAAAATATCCTAGGACAATGAGAGGATTTTCTATAGTTCTTTAAAACGGCTCTAAAGCTCTAGGATTATTTAATAGCTTCCTTAAGGATCTCTAGGATTATTCTAGAGTTTCACTATGGCCTTACTTGCTCTGCATTACCATTTAGGATCAAGGCTTAGGGGTCTTTTTGGATATATTCTTGGGGGAAATTTATTCTAGTTTTGCTAAGGTTTTCCTATAAGTTTTCCATGAAACTTTTCCAAAAACTACTACAGGAAGGTTTCAGGGGCTTTTCTGAGCTTCCTACTATACTCATAAGGTTTTCCTTGGCATGTGTAGGAATTCTCATAATGATACTTGGCGGTTCTCAGAAGATGACTGGTTTCTCCGTATCCTTAGTGTTTCGTTTCATAACTTCATTGCCTACCGCAAAATACAAAGAAAAATATTTATTTCTTATATTTCACGGTCCAAATGAGCTGAATATTCATAATTTCTTGAAGTAGGTATATAATTAAATAATTAAGCTCTTGTTAGCCTTTTGCTTGTAGAAACCCTGTTTACCATTTGCCATTTATAGGAATCAATATCAATCAAATTACCCACGAGTGCGATTCTATGAAAAACCAGCTAGAAACACACACGAAATCCGCTTAGTTACCCTATAATTAGCGCACGTCGTGCGTAGGTGCCGGAAAGACAATTTGGTACACGCGGCGGCTGACTTCGCCTGCGACTCCCACACCCATCCACAGCCAGAATCACGCGTCATCGAGTTTGGGTGTTTTGTCTCTATTTTTATTGCATAATCTTAAAGGCTTAAAGCCAGGGGAAAAAACTATCAATAGAAATAAATCTGCAAAATATCGCTGGGACTCGTTCGCACTCGAACCCAACTCGAGGTTCAATTTTTGTTGACGCCATTCGTAATCGAATCGCATCGTAATTCGAAATATTGATTAATTTCATTGTTTGTTGCTTAAAAACTGGTTTCATTATTATACATATATTTATATGTATATTCATTTGAATCAACTTAATTGATTTCATTGTATATATGATGTGTGTTGAAATGTTTATTTAATTATTGAAAAACTATTGGAATTTTTTCTTTAAACATCGCTCGAAGCTCTTTATAAATTTAATGCCATTAATGCCAATTTGTTTTTAAACAATTTATAATAATTTGTTTTAAAATCATTTAAGGAGTTAATACGTTGCAGGTTAACTCTTTATTTATGGGAAAGGAAAAGAATACATTATTGTTATGGATCGTTGGGGAATTAAAAATAAGAAATTAAACGAAGAATACGTAACAGATTGAAGTAAGACGTACGAAAAGAAAGGAGTGATAAAGAGTGCAAGATAGCAAGAAATGAATAAATAAAAATATAATAGGTAAGAAAAAATAAACAAAAAGAGAGAGATAAATATATAGAGGCCAACTAAGGTAAAGAAAGGACTTAAAGTGAGTTAAGAGAGATAGAGGATAGATTGGAGTATAAAAATTATGAAAGAGAAAGGCAAAGAAAGAAAGAGGGACAAAGAGAGAGATATAGAGACAAAAATAAATATTATGAAAACTAATATTTGGAATCTGGAAACTTAATATAATTAATGTGAGACACATAAAAGTACAACAAAAAGATGTAAAATAAAATAAATAGAAAAACCAAATTTAGTAGAGAGCAAACAGTTATTTATTTATTATTTATTTATCTTAAATGCAAGACTCAAACTTGAAGTGTCACTGTCAGCAGATGAATCTTAAAAATAATCAACTTCAAGAATTAGACTATGGCTCGTAAGGCGTGTTGATAGCCAGCAATCAGTCAGCTAGTGGGAGGAGACAATCAGATAACGTATATATGCGCACATGTACACAGCTCAACTGATGCTCCATAATCAAGGGAACGTGATGAGTACTCGTTGCAGCAACAGCCTTGCGATATGTTGCCCTTATCCCTTTGCTGGATATTTCCATTATTGATTTTCGGCTTGCCTGCATGGCACGCACAGGGCTTAAACGAAAGTTCTCCTCGTACTTTCTTTTTATATTCACTTGAAGCATTTTGTTAACCTAGCCAAAGTGCTTAACTGACTGCCCAGGTGTAGCCAGCCATGGCTTGTTCTGGGGCCATGCCGCCTACGCTCGGTAGATGGAGTGCGCATAGTTGAATATCCGTTTCAGCGCCAATTTTGATGGATTATCTCGACTGGCAGATTGGCGACAAGCAAATCTGCAGAGTCGGAGCTGGGCTGACTCAACTGGGCCGCGTGAGCTGGGGGAGCAAGGGGGCAGCACAAAGCTGTCTGTGGACTCATTGAATCGACAAAATGTTTGCCATACATGCGATTCGTCTCAGGTCGTTTGTCTTTGCCAAGCTGACTGGCAATTATGCTGCTCGATAGTTTCATGATGAATACTTCATTCACAGAATGCGGAAAGGTGTTTATGAGCTTGCATTTGCCTGTCAATGGACATTTTTGATCGATATCTGAGCTGTGGGTATTAACGCATGACACCTAATTGGCTTAAATTCCCCGGCACAGTTCCTGTTGTGCCCAACGCAACGAAGCATTGAAGTCAAGCGCAAGTCTCGCCTGCATTTTCCATTTCAATAATCCATGGCCCACACATTGATTTCTGTGTAAATTGTGCGTGGAACTGTCTTTGAATGCACTCGCAGCGACTGTCGACTACTTTTTAGCTTCTTTCTCTTTTCACGCCACTTGCCGTGATTTTGTATATCTCGCTGATCTCTCTCTCTCTCTCTCCCTCTCTCTCTCTCTCTCTCACGCGTTCTCTTGTGTGCCTTTCTCTCGCTTGCTCTGCTCATTTCGCTAGCTAAAAATGCATTTCCTGTCAAGTGTAAAAAGGAAATGATGTGATGCTCTCGAGCTTTAACGTGCAATCAATCATTGCCGCCTCGTAGTCGTATCTCTGCTATTTTACAGCCCGGCACACGGCATACACCCAACTCGCACCTCCCACCTCTCATCTCTCCTCTCGCACCCATCCTGTTGTCCTTGACTCTCTTTATACCCTGAATCCATCAAAAAAGGTATTTCGGGGTATATTGACTTGGGGTAATATGTGTAACAGGCGGAAAGCATATATATTTTTGATTGGGACGACAAGCTGAGCTGCACTAAGCCTAGCCGTCTGCTCGTCCATCGCTCCGTTCTTAAGCCTAACATGAATACCATTAAAGATATCTGTGGGTAATTGCCATAAGCTTTTGCTTTCAAATATCAGGGTATTTTATAGTCGAATTGTCTCGCCCAAAGTTGTCTAACTTTTTCTTTTTTTTTGCTTCTTCTATGTGCAGTTGCCAGTTGCCTGGTCCTCGTTTGTGGCGGGCAAAGTCAACGAAAACGAGTTTATTAAGCCAGGCAAATAGTGTTAAGTATTTGTCAAATGTCAAAGTGTCTCTCGAACCCCCATTCCACACCTCACTCGCGGGGGTATTCGACTTTGCACTCATCACATTCCCATTTGATTCGCTGCATTTCCGTTACCGCAATTTCCGCTGCTCGCCAAACGCCATTAAATGGATTTCTGCCTGCAGGAAATCATTAACGGGTTACATCTTTTATGCAGCAGCTAAATACAAACTAAATCAACAACGTATAAAAATGAAAAGCAATTGAGATACCCTGTAATTTGATATGCCCCAGGCAAGTGTCTATGTGTCATTCTGTTTGGCAAATGTAGAGGGCTAAATTGTGTCGCTGAGCAAAGCAGAGGAAGAGAAACCTGATTGATAGCAGCAATGAGAGCAGCCCTTAGCTTATGCACTTTCTTTAGACATATATATAGATGGCAAGACTATACGATGACCTAGTACCCTAATCCTTAATTTGTAATTCCTAAATCAAGACTTATTTATTTTTTTATTGAATCCTTTTCTATAATATTTCAAGTACCTTTATTTCCCTGCGGTAATCTTGTCAGCCTCGCCTGCTGTTGTTTCTAGTCAGATTAGGTGCGAGCTGCTTTGGCGTCGGAGTCTGTGATTCGCATATCTGGAGCTGTGTCGACCTGTCAAATTTTGCTTGTGGCAAATATGCTTCAAAATTCTAGCCTGCCTGCTACTCTGCTACTTTATCTGTATATGCAAATCGCATGTCAAATTTTTCTAGCATCTAAACACAATTACTCAAACCCCAGTCAAGAAATTTATAAAAATATATTCAAATTATTTGTTTAGAATATCAAATTGTGGAATTTCATCAATCTTGTCAATCTGTATTATATATAGAAAATGCTTGTAAATATATTTGCATTCAAAATTATTTATGAGAATTTTGAAAATGACAGATTAAATATAATATATAATAATATTCTATAAATAAATATACATAAATTTTACAATAACTTGGATAATCACAATGTGAAAAATATTATATTTTCTCATAAATAATTTTGAATAAAAATATATCTACAAAATGTATATTAATTAAATAATATTGTATAAATGTGTAAGAAAATAATATTTTTAATATATATATATATATATAATTTATAATATTAAAATAATATTTATTTATTCATATATTTATTGCTAATATTTTAAATAAATATATATATTTAATAATTTCATAATAATTTTTATTTATTTATTTTTTTTTATAAATAAATGTTTTTTGTTATTATGTATATATTATTATATATATAATATATAAATACGAGTATCGATGAATCTTATATTAAATAAATAAAATAAATAAAAATAACAATTAAATTGAATAAGTAATTCCAATATAATAAATGATATCTTTTTGTCTATTTAACATTTTAACGTTTACTAATTTATATAATATTTTATACACTTATATTTCAATTTCCTTTAAGTATTTATGTTTATTCGCTTGCCTTCCTCAAGTGAAGTGTCTTTGGTAATCCGTAATTTGTTTTTCCTGCCATTTGTCTGTAATTTGGCCAATAATTTATTGAGCAGGATTAATTTGCAAAATATCTTAACAATTCGCTTTTGTCTCATTGCATAACGTCTGCTCGGGTTCAAGTTCAAGCCTTCTTTTTTTCGAATACAATATCCATCGAAGCATTATTATACCGTTTACTCAGACACAGCGGAAGGCAGTTGGCCAGGCCGCTTTATGGGTCTGGGGTTACGTGCCTGGAGGCAGTAATTGGCAATTAATAGGCTCGAGCAAAATAGAATGGAAACGAAATCCACTTATGAACGCATTACGCACTTTTAATTTTTCAACTGAATGGAAATGACGAACGCCTTTCAGTGGCTCGGTGGAAATTGAGACACATTGAGACATATAAGAGTTGGCCACTTGAATAGGCTCGGAATTCCTTGAATTTCTTGGAATTCGTTGCCGTTTAATTAGATTTAAGCCAGTAAATGAGTTGACAATTATTCTTCTTCCTCTTCGCAGACGCTGCGTGTGCCCTACTGCGAGAAGAAACCTTTTCATTTCTTGTGGTCAGACCTTCAGTCTTTTGTGTTGTATATTTCCGAGTTTTAATTAAAATTGCAGTCAACTGGGCTCGAATGCGGCTTGGCTAATTGTTAAGTCTACCCGAAGGTAACGCATAAATGAAAACATATTTCGTTCTAAATATCAATACAAAAAAGAGTTTCTTTAACACCTCTTTTCCTCTTCGCTGACTCTTTTTGAAAGAACTGTGCTTAAAATTTTTTCTATTAAGTATCGAAATTGTGTATGTATCTTCAAACCAAATTTTTTTATTATTGTTTAACTTAGTGCATTTTTTTGTATCTTCAGTATACATTCTTTGCCCAAAACTCCTATGTATCTTAAAATAACTTTTATATACTCTACTTTAACAATCTTAAAGATACTTGAGGCTCTAAATACTCAAGATCATTACTGGTTTAGAAATATATTTTTTGTCTGAATTTAATTTTACAATTAAACTGTTTCTTTAATGTACTTAAAAACATTCATATGATAATTAAATATAGAAGTGATAAAAATTATAGTAAGCATGCATTGCATGTTTTCATTATCTACAAAAATATAGATACATACGCCCCTATTGGAAATATACTTTTATGGTTTTAAGGCTACAGTCTAAAGATACTTTTGTATTTTATAGGATATATTAATATGATTGTTATTATAATTATGATTCTTAATATTATTATTATGATGATTATGATTATGATTATTATTATTATTATTATTATTATTATTATTATTATTATTATTATTATTATTATTATTATTATTATTATTATCTATTATTATTATTATTATTATTATTATTATTATTATTATTATTATTATTATTATTATTATTATTATTATTATTATTATTATTATTATTATTATTATTATTAATATTATTAGTACTAGTATTAGCATCTCTACGTCTATTCTATTGTTATGTTATGTTAATGAAATCATTCAGAAAAAAATAGTATCCCTCTAAGTCTATAAATAGTTTGTAATTATGATCAGCATAGACATGAGCCTTAAGTTATTTTGACCTACTGGATTAAACTTGAGCTGATTTAAAGATATATTTATGGTATGGCTTGGCATTACGCTTGGCATATCTAAGGCGAAGACACAGACAATACAACAATTAACAAGTAAATAAACAAAATGCTGACATGTGGGACATGGACAAAGCACAAAAATGGAGCAAATACATTCCCTAAAAAAACAACGAACGAAAAAAAAAAAATGAGCAGAGCTAAAACTGAAACTGAAACTGAAACTAAAATTGAAACTGAAAATCATGCAGTCAATGAAGCAAAATGTTGCTGACATACAAACGAGAAGCGAAATACACGTAAAAAGAGCCAAAGGTGTTGACAGACGAACAAATCACCTAACGGCAAGACAGAAGCTGAGGCAGAGGCAGAGGCAGAGGCAGAGGCAGTGGCAGACGAAGAGGCAGTCGCTGAGGTTGGGCTGGGCTGGGGGTAAGCAAGTTCCTCAATGGTTGACAATGGCCAACGTGTCGAGCGGAGTAAATTTTTGAGTTTCAAGTGCAAAAAATTTGGTACGTGATGTAAGCCGTGCGGTGCGTTGATTGAGGGATGCAGAGCGCCGTTCGCAGTTCACATTGTTGACCGATAATGATCGGCTTAATTGAATAATGGTCAATAGGCCTACAAGGAAGCGCCGGCAGCGCTGAACTTGAAAAAGCGCACAACAAAAGCCGCCAATGGAGCTGGAAAAAAAACGACGAAAAAAACCAGTTTGCAGCGCAATTGTCACACAATTGTCAACGCGTATCTATGAGATACTTTTGTATCTTGCTCTCTCTCTTTCGCGTACTTACTGTGGTACCGGTTTGGCCTCTGTGTGCGCCCGTGTGTGGGTGCAACAGCGCACAGTGTCTGTGGGCATGGCCATGCTAATTCTAGGCACCCGCCCGCTCCATATAAAGTGACACGCGCATAGCCCCAACCACATCATTTAGCAAGCGTCGCTCACAGCGCCAAGTGTCGACATCCAACATCCAGTAGGACCACCAACTCGAACCGGATCGCGGCATATCCATAACTCGAACACTCTCCCCTCGTGTGTGCTCGAACAACAAAAACCCGAACTCGTGTGTGTCTCACTCTGTACAGTCGAAGAGAAAATTCAACTTAACTACAAAATGGCAAGCAAAGTAAGTTCTACCTCGCCCTGGCTGTATCTAACGGGAGCTACGCAGAGGATAATCGACTGTAGTGGACAATAAACTAAATAGGTGGAAACTCAGCCAAGCACTGGGATAATCTTACGATGTGTATTACATGCTCTAAAACTAATCACAGTTGGCTACCTGCTACAGCGAGTATTTATTCTTATTCTAAATTTGCACTTGAGACTTCTTAATTCCCTTTCGATATCCTTTGATTTTGTTTTCTTTCTTTTATTACTTTATTCTATGCTGTCCAGCCTAAAAAGCTGTTACCTTTTTGATATTTTTGATCATTCCATTTTATTCTGATCTATCTGATCTTTAATCCCATTTTCTTTCCTTCAAATTTCCTTCTTCTATACCATAAGCTGAAGAGGAGATTGTTTCATAGTGGACTTAATAATTATTCTGTTTGACTAATCCCACTTAGAGGTTAAAATCCGCTTCTTGCTCCTCCTCAATTTTCTCCTTTGTTCTATGTTAGCTATTCCCACTTATCTCCGTTACTTCCTTCTTCCACTTACTTCCGTATTACTTGATTATCTTTTCATATTTGATTTGCACGATCTGCTTTTAAAATTGTTCCTCACACCAACTGCTGTCTTCCGCTCTTCCGTCCCGAAGAAAGTCTAGCTTCAATCTCCAGTGTTTTTATTATACGAATTTCAGTTTTTTTTTTATTTCCAAGAAAATTATAATTTACCTTTATCAATATTTCATTCTCTATTATTATTAGTTTCTGACTGCTCTATCGCTTCTGGCACTGACCGGCTGCTGCTTGGGCGGCTTTGCGGCAACCTACTCGGGTTTCCATCCAGGCTATGCTACCTACCAGGCGGCGCCTGCCCTTTACCATGCTGCGCCCGCTGCCGTCTACCAGCAGGCGGTGGCAGCTCCTGTGCTAGCCAAGAGTGTGCTGCCTGTCGCGCCCGTTTATGCCAAGTCCTATGCCGTGCCCACGCCCTTCGTCAAGGCCGTTGCTCCAGTTGCCACCTACGCAGCAGCGCCCGTCGCCGCCCCCGCAGTTGTGAAAACTGTTGCTGCCGCTCCTCTGGCTCCGGTTGTCAAGCAGGTGGAGCTGGAGTCGTCGCCTCGTTACGATTTCTCCTATGGCGTGCACGACTCAATCACTGGCGACATCAAGAGCCAGATTGAGAGCCGCGACGGTGGCAATGTGGTGGGCTCCTACAGCGTGCTCGATGCCGACGGCTACAAGCGCACAGTCACCTACACAGCCGACGACATCAACGGCTTCAATGCGGTGGTGCAGCGTGTGCCACTGGTGGCTGCCCGCGCTCTGCCTGTGCCTGTGGCACCCGCTGTTGCCGCAGCACCTGTGGCTCTGCCCGCGCCCATCTACTACCCACAGGCACAACAGCAGCTCTTCCAGCCACAGCAGCAGCAGCTCTTCCAGCCCCAGCAGCAGCAAGTGAACGTCGAACAGGAGAGTGAAATCGTGGAAGCGCCACGTCAGCCCGAACAGGAGCCAGCACCCGTCGACTACTCCGATGTGCAACAACAACAACAGCAGCAGCAGCAGCAGCAGCAACAGGTCTATCCTCAGGATCAGCAGTTCCCACCTTACCCTTCCGCTTCGCCCGCACCTGTTGACGAGTCGGACAGCGATGTGGTGGAGGCACGCTCCGCCCAGGAGTCAAGCAGCACCACTGCAGCTCCAGCTGCCGTTGAGGAAGAGAGCAAGGACAAGAAGTCTGCTTAAACCGTGATCCCAGTGCATAATTCCACAAACTTTGTTGAGATTAAAGCCGAATAAACAAATTTTAAATGAAAACTGTTTTTTCTTTAATTCTTCTTCAAAGTATTTTCCTATGCTTCCATCCATTTTTAATATGTTCACGATAAGAAATATCGAAAAATATGCAAACGGTAATACATGCAAACCTAATATACTCTTATTTACCTTGACTACGTGTTTTGCTGACTATGCAGATTCCGCGTTTGTGGATGGTAAGTGTCTTTGCTGCAAGTGTGTGGACTCTATTTAGGCTCACATTTAATTTACAGGTTGCACGTTAATAATAATAAGGATAACACAGATGAGTATCAAATGTTCATTTTTCACAATTATAAAAATATTAATAAGACCTGTTTCGATAATTTGAATGCATTTATTCACGTTACCATCTATAAAATAATTTATTATTAAACAGCGCCATCTGTTGTCTCGCGATCACTTAAGACTGTATGCGTGCCATTTTGAGTTTTACAGCGTATTTTTAAGTTTAAGGCTTGCAAATATTATAGTATATATTAAATATAATATATTTTTTATGAAAAATAATGATATTGTACTATAAAGATCGCTACAATACAATTCAACATATTGACAACAAGTTATCGAATCTATTAAGATCAACACCTATCGCTCACTCTGTTAACAGCATATCGAAACAGCAGGCGTCTCTAAAAAAGTCAAGCATCTCGTTCAAACTAAACGGAACTTTTTAGCGCAAAGCAGGCATTGATACCAGATTCTCTGTGATATTCCGTATTGCATTTAAAACATCTATCAGTTTTATTCCATTTTTAAAAGCGTTAACACGTTTAGTAAATTTGGTTTTTCTTCCAAATTTTTAGTTTAGTACTTTTTAAGTTCACCAAAATTTTAAGTTGAAAACATTTATTGTAGCTTAGCACACCCAAACAGTGAACAATATTTTAATATACAGCTAAATTAAGAAGGGTAAGTAAGCGAACGCAAAAATATGTATAGAGGTGAACGCAAATGGCGGTGAACTTGCAGTCTCCTTTGCGCCTTGTTCTCAAGCACAGTTAAACGCAGCCGCAGCTGTTGCGTTGTTGTTGCTGCTGCTGGTTTGGCCTTGTAAAGCCGGCTCTGTAGAGCGCGGCAAAAGCAAAGATAGACGAAAAAAAAAAATTAGCAGGAACAAAAGAAATGCAAAAAAAAAAAAAAAAAAATACGCACACAAACGCAGTTTTTAGCGCGCATTCATATGTCAGTGTGCGTTTGTGTGTGAGGCAATCGAAACAGCCCTTGAGTTAAATCTCGGCTCCCTTCATCATTTGTGAACGAGCTCACAGCGGACATTTTTTCTTTACAGCTGTACACTTGTTATCGTAACAGAAAAAAAAATTGTTAAATTTTTTGAGAAAGAACACCAAATACTTATAAATATTTCGACATGAATAAATCGGATGCAAACTCACGCCAGGGCCACTACAAGGCCAACACTATCAATACGCAGGTAAGTAACGCGCGCTCTTTTTTTGAATAGTGCATTTCGCATTTAACCTCACTTCCGACTCTGTGGCACGCTTAGGACTCGCGCATGCGTCGCCATGAGGTGACCATTGAGCTGCGCAAGTCAAAGAAGGAGGATCACTTGTTCAAGCGCCGCAACATCAATGATGAAGATCTAACCTCGCCCTTGAAGGAGATCAATGGGCAGTCGCCGGTGTTGCTGTCGGTCGATGAGATTGTGGCGGCCATGAACAGCGAGGATCCGGAACGCCAATTCGTGGGTATGCAACAGGCTCGCAAAATGCTCAGTCGCGAACGCAATCCACCCATCGATCTGATGATCGGACATGGCATTGTGCCCATCTGCATACGCTTTCTCCAAAATACCAGCAAGTAAGTTCATTTATATTCAGACATTGCGGCAGTCGGTCCTCATTTCGATCTGTGGTTCGATATTAGCACTCTTTTGCAATTTGAGGCCGCCTGGGCTTTGACCAATATCGCATCGGGCACATCGGATCAGACGCGGTGCGTTATCGAACAGAATGCGGTGCCCCATTTTATAGCGCTCCTGCAGTCGAAGTCTCTTAATCTGGCCGAGCAGGCCGTTTGGGCGCTGGGCAACATTGCCGGCGATGGGCCCGCTGCGCGTGACATCGTAATCCAGCACAATGTCATCGATGGCATTTTGCGTTTAATCAATAATGAGACGCCTCTGTCGTTTCTGCGCAACATTGTTTGGCTGATGTCGAATTTGTGCCGCAACAAAAATCCCTCGCCGCCGTTTGAGCAGGTGAAGCGGCTGTTGCCAGTGCTGTCCCAGTTGCTGGTCAGCCAGGACATACAGGTGCTGGCCGATGCCTGCTGGGCCTTATCCTATGTGACGGACGATGACAACAATAAGATCCAAGCGGTCGTCGACACGGATGCAGTGCCGCGTCTGGTGCAGCTTCTGCAAACCGATGAGCCCAGCATCATTGTGCCGGCATTGCGGAGTGTGGGCAACATTGTCACCGGAACGGATCAACAGGTCAGTCAACGTGACAAGCTGAAGGCTGATGGCTTTCAAGTCGGGGTGAGCTTTACTCATTTTTCAATTCTCGTTGCAGACTGATGTGGTCATAGCTGCTGGCGGGTTACCGAAGCTGGGCTTGCTCTTGCAGCACTCCAAGGGCAACATAGTAAAGGAGGCGGCCTGGACCGTGAGCAACATTACGGCCGGTAATCAGAAGCAGATTCAGGCTGTAATCGATGCGGGCATCTTCCAGCAAATACGCCATGTGTTGGAGAAGGGCGATTTCAAGGCGCAAAAGGAGGCCGCCTGGGCTGTGACCAATACCACCACGTCGGGCACGGCCGAGCAGATTGTGGATCTTATTGAGAAGTACAAGATACTGAAGCCATTTATTGACCTACTGGAAGCCAAGGATCCGAGAACCATCAAAGTGGTTCAAACTGGTCTGTCAAATCTGTTTGCGCTAGCCGAGAAGCTGGGCGGCACCGAGAACCTCTGCCTGATGGTCGAAGAGCTCGGCGGCCTCGATAAGCTGGAAGCATTGCAGCAGCACGAAAACGAGGAGGTTTACAAAAAGGCATATGCCTTGATAGATACCTACTTCAGCGTTGGCGACGACGAGGCCGAAAAGGAGCTGGCGCCCCAGGAAGTTAATGGCACACTGGAGTTTAATGCCACGCAGCCTAAGGCGCCCGAGGGCGGCTATACCTTCTAAGAAACTTAAATAAGTGCCAGCCATCTATTCACACACACACGCATACACATGTACACTCATACGAAACACAACAAGCATACCAACAGACTTAGACAGTTTTTTGTTCTTATGCGACCGCGCCTACACAGAAACATATATTATTTGTACACACTGTACACACACACTCCATTAGTTTGTCACTCCTAAGCACACCGAGGACAGAACGGCAAAGGCATGTCCATATTCCACTTCTAAACACACTCCAGGCCATGCCTTTGCCGTTCTGTGTATTTACCGTAGTTTGTTGTGCATTTCCGCATTGTCCCCCGCATGCGGCCATGAAAACGCATCTTAGGCGCGTTTTGTTAAACATGCACACATGCACACATACACATACACTCATCGAAGGCCTGTTGCGTTTGCATGGCCAAATGGACTGTTTGGAGTGTGCTAGTTTCACAATACACATTGTTACTTTCGGATCAACATTTATTTAGGCAGTTAGTATATTTATTTATTAGCGTATTTTGTGAAAACCAAACCCATACTCTCGAAGCTAAACCGCACCTTTTCATGCAAACAACGCAACAACAAATGTGTCCTCATCCTCATATTAATGTTAAAAAAGAGAAATATAATTGCATTGAACGCAAAAATTGTAAGCGTATGTGAATTTAGTAAAATACGAAAGAAAAAGGCTAGTATTTAAGATCAAATATTGTGCTCTCTGCAATTAAAAATGCTTATAAACATGAATGTGCGCTGTGTCGCCACGTCTTTACTCTAAAGCATAACGACGACCCAAATGCGATAGATTAGATAAGTTGATTAAACAATAGAACTGTGAAAACAAAGCGCAAGCTGCATGACACAATTCAATCAGGCGTCGCATCGTTGGCGTCGTGCAGCATCCCAATCAGTGGCAATTCGAGTGGGGTTCCAGCGCCAAAGCAGCCCCACCAGCGCTCGTCTTTGGCGTCCGTTTGAATGGAATACGCGGCAGCAAAATTATAAAAATAGATATAATTTTTTAGCGTCGGCCAAAGTTGTAGTAGTTGCAGAAAATTCAAACTTGGCCAGAGCTTTCCGACCCGCCGCTATCCAAGTGTCGTCATCAATGAAGAGCGTCGGCCCCATTTAATTAGAGATTCTTTCAAATAATTTTCGTGTGTTTAGCTCTAGCTGAGCGCGTTTAGTTCAATTCTGTGCGAAGCTGCGTGCGGGCGTCAATTTGTTTGTTAGTTTTCATTTCGTTCGTATTTCGTATTTTGTATTTTATCATATACTAAGTGTGCGCTGACAAGTGAACAGATAATATAATAGGTATATCTTATGCCGGAAGTGTTTCGTGTATGTGCATTTCTAATAAATATATTTTATGGCAAATAAACGTATTATTTCTATAAAATTGCAATGCAAATATTTACACAAGCAATCAAGTTTATTTATGTATATATATAGAATGTCCATGTCTTGGTAGCGATTATGATCTTCTTTAATGATCATGATGATCACTCCAAATTAATGCTGTGACCTCATGCTTAGCCATTGAAAATCTTAAGAGCATTTAACATCTGGCCCTCCCGTCCAGTCCTCCAGTCGCCCATACGTCAGATCTAAACATGATCTACATCTATCCAAATAGAACATTTTGTTTTCGGCTTGAAAAAGCCGAAGAAAAACACTTTTGACAAATTCATGATGTAATTAATTTCCCAAAGAAAACACACAGAAATTGGCACACCCAAAATAAACAATAAACATTTAAGAGTACGCTCTGTAGTGCTACTTATAAAGCGGACTAAGCTGCTCGATAAGACTATTTTAATACCCTACATAAAAGTTTTATAAAGAATAAATTTGAAAATAAAAATTTTTCTCTTAATGTATTAACTTATAGGAGATCTAGACTTGGGAAAGTAATCCAAAAAATCGCTCATTAATCATGTATAATAGTCTTATAGCTAATAGAGCGTTTTCTTAGTATAGTTCAAGACCCAAAGTTCTTAAATGGTTTCTTTTGTGGGGGCGACATAGATATCTTTCTGAGAGAAATTCGCGCGAGATTAAGATTTAAAGAAAATGTATATGTAAGATAAGTATATACATATGTATCTAATAAATATATATATATACATACATATCTATATATTTATATACTTATAAACAGTTTATGTGTGTTTGCTCGTTTAGCCTAGCAATGTCAAAAAGTTGTTCCGCTCTATGCTTTTGTTGTTCTTATGTGCTGGGCTAAACGAGAATCGTGTCAAGTTCTTTGGGCTTGCATGCAATTGTTTTCGTATGCTCGTCCATTAAGGGAAAAGAGTATATTGGCTTGAGCACATGCATCTATCTGGTCAGGACTTGATATATATAATATATGCGCAAAAGGGCACAACTACAAAATAACAATTTTTTAAAAACGAAAAATAATATTTACTTTAACCATAAGAGAAAAATTGGAGTGTTACTTAATTTATTTCTATAAATTCATTAAATATGATATATATTCACGTTTTTCAGCTTTAAAAGTCAAACAAAACTAATTAAATTAATTGATTTAAAATATAACGTAAATATTATGGGGTATGGCAAATCGTATTCCGTTATATATAATATATATAATATATATATATATATATATATATATATATATATATATATATATATATATATATATATATATATATATATATATATATATTATAATATTATTGTTGTTTAAAACAACTGATTTATAAACCATGTCGGATAGTTATTATTTTAAAATAAATTTAAGAATTTTTTAAATTTGCACGAGTATTATACAGTCAGTGGCCCCTATATATTATATGGTTGGCTTAATTGTTATTAGTGAATCTAATTTTATGAGCTATAATGGGTTCAGAGCTTTCGTAGTGCAGATTTTCAATTTATAATAAACATTTTTCAATACGACTTAAAATTCTGGAACACATTAAAAAACTTTTAAGACAATCCATATTTTATGTGGGAAGATTTTGACAATTTTCTAATGCCTACACTATATTGGCAAGTTGAGCATTCTCGGACGGAAGAAATGAAAATCGAATGTTTATAAGAAACCGAAGTTTTGAGGCCACGGCCGAAGATTTTCTAATTGAATAAAACGCATTGAGCACGAAATGGAATCTGTGTACATTTATCCAGAACAATGAGAAAATATATAAAAATAGTCTCTTACAGTGTTCAATATACGATTGCAATATAATAATATTTTATTTGGATACAAAGTCTAGATTTCCGTACTTCTAGTCATCATACGATATCTTGTATATCAAGGATACAATTTGTGTACTGAACGCCATGCAATAAGTCATATTTTAATAAAATTCTTGACATGTGTTTCGCATTATGCTGCAAGGGCACCCATTGATATCGATTATGTACGTGTGTTCACTGTACCATAAACTATTTTTTTTATTCACATTTGAGATCATATTTGAAGAATAAAAGCAACGAAAATAGAATTGTTTATTAGTCAAGAAAATATATATTTTATATACATTAAATTGTTGTTTACATATTGTTTACATTGTAAGGGCATCTCATATGAAGGGTGTATTTATGAGTCACTAAACACAGCACTTTATGAAAATCACTTGTAATTATATAAAGATTATAATTACAAGTGATTTTCATAAAGTGCTGTGTTTAGTGACTCATAAATACATAAAATATATTGATGTAAATTAAATATCTATATGCAATATCTTCTCTATTTACTCATGATCTAAATACTTTCATGAGCTCGACATATTCGACTGAATTCCAAAAGTTTCGACTGAAGACAGACTTAATTCCAGCTTAAGATTCCTGAGATAATTGTTCATATGTTTATATGTATCGAATTGAATGATTCTATGTTTGATTAGAGCAACAAGCGTAGAATAATTAAAGAGTTAGCAGAATTGGAACAAACCAAAATTGTTACAAAAATATTTATATAGACACATGCATATATGTATGTACATACATTGTATATAATATAGTAAAAATACGGTATATATTGTCTTGAGTATTATCAAAACACATTAAATTCGTTTGATGCCGAGCAATAAATGAACACCAATTACCTCATTAATATACATGAATACATACGTATACATACATACATACATACATAAATACATACATACATACATACATACATACATACATACATACATACATACATACATACATACATACATACATACATACATATGTATATATACAGAGAAAGTGTATGAAAAATTTTTTTGCATGAGTTTTGGCATTTTTATTCAGTTTCTGGTGCATAACATGATCATTATAAAAATTAAATAAATAAAATAAATATATTTTATTAAAATTAATTCTAGTTACTAAAGCTTAATTTAATTTATTTTAACAATTTTTAGTGCTCTTTGGAGAGTATGAATTTTTGTTACGCTTACTGTATGTATTGCTAAAGAGAACCAAACCACTTCAGTTATTGATAAGAAGTAGAATTATGGAAAAACAATTTAAAAACTGTATTACATATAATGCAATTTAAAATATAATAATATAAATGTTTTTATGCACTGAGATATATGTAGTATATATATGTATGTAAATGTTTGCATAAATATATTACATTTTAATATCGATAGGGTCCGCTTCAGTGCAAAATAGGCTCATCATAAAAGCAACTTTGGGGTTCTAAACCAAATGCTTGCTCACCTCTTTAGACTCGATTTCATACTACTTTCATAACACAAATTCAACATCCGGATGTATAGTAAGGAAGCATACATACATATGTGTGTATGTATGTGTAGGGAGAGCGATCATAGGAAGAGAAAAACAGCCAAAATTCGTTTCAACTTTAGCTGTTGCTCTTTACAACGGTATTTGATTAATATAGATTGATTATTAAAATTGATTTCATTATCTTAAATTACTTACTATATGCTTAAGGTCTTCAGTATATAACTATTATTATTAATATTTTTATCAACATTATTAATATAATTATTAATATTATTATTATTATTATTATGATTAATATTATTATTAATATTATTATTATTATTATTATGATTAATATTATTATTAATATTATAATTATAATTATTATTGTTATTATTATTATTATTATTATTAAACTTATTATTATTATTATTATTATGATTATGATTATTATTATTATTATTATTATTATAGTTATTATTATTATTATTATTATTATTATAATAATTATTATTATTATTGTTATTATTATTATTATTTTTATTATTATTATTATTAATTTTATTATTATTATTATTATTATTATTATTATTATTATTATTATTATCGCAACATATAGTCACCCATCTGTTTCTACTTTGCAGCTTACCTTTGTTAGCCCCACGTTAGCGCTGTCAATATGAGTGCTCCCACAGCGGCTGCCGCTGCAGCTGAAACTAATCTTGGAGCTGAGATCTTTCACAATATAGCATCCGCAGCAGCCAACGAGAATGTGATCGTATCGCCGCTGCTGCTGGAGGCGACACTTGCTTTGCTCTACTTGGGCTCCGATGGCACGACAGCGGAGGAGCTGCAGCGGCTGCTGAAACTGAAGGAGCGTTTCGCCAGCAACGCGAAGATGGCCAATTACTACGCAGCGGAGCTGGCAGCCGCAACGGGCGACCCGGACACACGCGTTCAGCTGCAGAACCGATTGCTGCTCCAGGCCAGCGCCGGGATGAGCATTGCGGACGACTTCCAGAAGATTGCCCAAACGTATTTCCATGCGACAGCCGAGTGCCTGGACCTGCAGCAGGCCGAGAAGCTGCGCCGCTACATCAGCGATAATATTTTGGCCAGTGTTGGCGGCGGCACCTGGCAGCAGCCTCTCCAAGTGAATTTTGGCCAGATGGCACAGCTGCTGCTGCTGCTTGCGGCGCGCCTTCACAGCAAATGGTTTCTGCCATTCAGTGCCTATCGCACCGGCCTCTACGAGTTCCACAGCGCCACAGGCGAGTCCAAGCCAGTGCCCATGCTCTTCGACGACGACATGTTTGTGAAGTACGCCGAGCTGCGGGAGCTTAACGCACGCGCCATCGAGCTGCCCTACGAGCACGCCGACGAATTGGCCATGCTGCTAATCCTGCCCAACAGTCGGGACGCCTCGGCCCTGGCAGAGCTGGAAGCCCAGCTGCGCGCCGTGGATCTGTCCACACTGCAGCAGCGCATGCAGATGGAGAGCGTTCAGGTGTTGCTCCCCAAGTTCTCCATTGACTTTGAGTGCAGTCTGCGGCAGGCGCTTAAGCAGGTGAGTAAAGTACTGAAATATTAGCGCGGGTTGCTTAAATAGTATTTGCCATTAGAGTCTATATGTATGTATGTATTGTATGTATGGGTATTATGTTTACAATCATCAATTAATTTTATACGTTAGTAAACGTTAAAAACCGAATGAAAGTTATATGTCACATACTAATGCAAATCGCAATTCTTTTGACATCTGGAAAGAATAATAATAATCGCTATAGATTTTTATGTCACTTTTTGAAATACATTATTATTTGAACTATGATTTAAACTCTAATTATTCCTCTTTTGAATCTGATCACCTTATTTTGTTTATTTAATATATCTCTAATACTTAATACATCAGATTAATTTCCAATGACTACTCTGTTCCCAAAGGTAAAAATAGTATATTAGTTATGTGTAAAATCCATCTTTATGCTTGTTTGCTTTTCTGACAGTCTGTATGACAAATTTCCTGATAGGCCCATTACGAGCCCGGCAAGGATATGCAAAATATTGTATATCAGAAGCACAATTATATTAAGTGCGAGAGGTCGAAATTTTTAAGATATATTCGCATTGAGAACAAACGATTAGTCAATAAATATAATAAAATTAAAATAAATTCACAGTATACATCTTTTCTTTTTTTTTTTTAAATAATGAGAGATAAACAATAATAATAATAAACCTAATTATAAAAAAATAAATAATAAATATTAATTTCTTAATAAATATTAATAGATATTAATTTCTTAACCAACCCTCGCCCGTTATTCACTATTTTCACAGCTGGGTTTCTCGCAGATCTTTGACAACTCAGCCAACTTCAAGCACCTGCATTCAGTTGCCAATCAGCCAATTGTCGATGTGTTGCACAAGCTGCGCATTGACCTTAACGAATCTGGCTCCGGCTCGGACTTGCCGCAGCCAGCAGCAGGTGAGCGCCTTGGGCAAGGTCACCTAATGAACGTATCTACTAAACTATTGTGTATTTTCCAGGCTATAAACCTATTGTGATCAGCAATTCGTCGCGCCAAAAGTTCTTTCGGGCGAATCATCCATTCTACTTTGCCATACGCGGCGAGAATGTGACCCACTTCGTGGGGCACGTGGTAAGTTTTTAGTGGAGCTGATGCGAAGCAAACAATAATAATAATGATAAAAATGATAATGATAATGATAATGATAATGATAATGATAATGTGTGCATCGATCACATTGTTAATATAAATTAATAATATTTTGTATACTCACAATGGATTGCTGTGGCAATGACTATAAATAAATCAGAACATTTTGAGCTTCGATTTTTTATAACAAGAGTCTTGAGTTTATTCAAAGATATATATATCAATACATATATATGTATGTGTATGTATAATTTGTGTTTTGCTTTGCTGCTGCAGAAATAGGTCTGTAATATTCATTTTAGTTATACAATTATTGTAGTTTGTAGAGTTAATTTTGGTTTTAATCATTTGATTTGGTTTTTTAGGTCTAGGAAAATGTTAAATGGAATCAAAAAATCGAAGCACTGCTGTGCCCACATCGATTTAACCTAAGGTTAATTGTTAATAATACTATAATCGGTTACGTTAATTTAATTTAATTTTTCTTTTCTGCTTTTCTTTTTTAATCTTGATTTTCTCTTTTGTAAATCTAGCTAAAAATTGTTTTAATTTTATTTTTTTTTATATAAATTCATTTTGTTTAGATGATTTGAAGTTTGATTTTGAATGTAATTTTACAGAGTCACGCGATTCGAGTTGATTTCATTCGATTTGATTTGATGGTATTCACATTCACAATTGATTTAGAACTTAAAGGAACTGATTGAATAAATCAAAAGGATCAATTTAAGCACTAATAGTTAGTTATTTACAGTTTGTTCGATAAATTAGTTTCTTTTTTTAAAGTTATTTACACTGATAAGATTATGGAGAGTCCTTGCTAGGTTTGGCTGGGTTTGCTTCGATTACAGCTGGCTGCTCTGCAGCGCCTCTTCGCACTTCTTGACCACCACGGCGGGCGGTGGCGGTGGTGGAGGCGTAGCTGCCTCTGCATCCAGACAGCCGCGGTTCAACAGGTAGTCCAGATCGTGGCTAATGCGATCCAGCGTCGCATCGCCGGCCGAGCTACTGTTGCTGTCGACTGCGCCGGTCTGCGTGGACGGCGTCACAGATACCGTGGTGGTGGCCGTGGTGGTGGTCGTGGAGACAACTGCAGCCACCATGGTGGGCAGCATCGGATCGAAGGTGGTGCGCGATGTTGGCTCCAGAATGGTCACCCGCTTCTGTGTCTTTGGCGTGGGCAGCGTGCTGCTGGCCATGCCAGTGCCAGCGCCAGCTCCACTCAGATTGCCGCTGATGGTGGGTGGCCCCGGCCCCTGTCCCGGACCCGGACCCGTTCCCGCACCCGCTCCCAGTCCAGGTGGCGTCTGCATGCTGAGCACCAATGGGCTGGGCACAAAGTCCACGTACGGATTGTGCTGCAGCGGCACGTAATGGGGCGTGGTCGTGTGTATGCCAATGATGCTGTCTGCAAGTGCGTGATGTGGTTAGCCCTAGCATAGTCGCACCTCGGCCCAGGCACTTACCTGCTGCCAATCCCTGCAATATGTCCAGTGTCTCGACTCCGACGAACTCGTCACATCGCCCTGCCGCATAGTGCGGCTGATGGTGGTGCAGAATGCGTCTGCCCAAGCTGCCCGTCAGTCCGCCCATCGTGTAGGCGTCGTAGGCATAGCCCAGAGCACTGGCCGCCTCAGTGCCGCCTCCTCCCCCGAGCAGTGCACAGCAGCGCGTAGCTGGCGAGGCCGCCACCGTCAGCGGCAGCTGCTGATGGCCACCGAGCAGAGTCTCGGCCGTGCTCACAATGGAAGCCTGGCAGCGCGGCGCCGTCGAGATGATTGTCAACGGCAGCTGCACAGCTCCGGCGGCTGTTGTTGACAGCTCCAGTCCTTGCTTCGGCTGCAGCGGAGCAGCGCCTGCACCGCTTGTCACAGCTGCCACGGCAGCAGCTGTTGCTGATGAGGCTAGGCACTCGCTCTCCTTTTCCTTGTCGTGGTTAGTATAGACTGCAAACGATGGGCAAATGGGCGAACGGGTTGAGAATCGAGAGTTGCTCTCATTTGACAGTCTGGTGGCTTTGGCTACTTACAGCTCAGTGGACTATTGATGCTGGCCGTCGTCGTCGTGCAGTAGTTGTCGTCCAGACTGGTTTTGCTCGTATTGAATTTGGTCTGCTTCAGCGAGCTGCTCTGGCTGCTGCCGTTGCTGCTCAGGAAGGGTGGTCCACGCAGCTGACTCTCAGCTTTCAGCACAAAGCAAAACAGAATGCAAAAGCCCTGCAAACAAGAGATTTTCTCATTAGTACACACACACACACATTTATATGTATATATGTATACCTATAAAAAGCGGAACATAAAAAGAAATGTATATAAACAAATAGAGCCAAGTTATAAGCAGCTGGAATTCCACTGAGTTGCAGATTACAAATGGATTTATATAGTTAGCGAAAGCAACATCCTTTGCAGATGCTTATATTATTTTCAATATTTTTATATAAGAGCTTTGTGCCCAGCCCTTTCGCAGAGGTAACTATTTCATATCAGAAATTAAGCTAAACTTTTCACAACTTAAATAAAATTCAAATGAAAATAGTATATAAATTTAATTCATTCTTTTATATATTTTATAAAGGCTAAATTTATATTATTAAATATAATAATATCTTAAATAAATAACAGTTAATTTAATGTCATAAAAAAGTTTTAGTGTAAAAAGTATATTTTAAACAAATATTTAGTAATGTATTTATTTTTAATATTGTTGAATATGTATATTTAAAAGATTTTTTTTAAATTTTATCAATATGTATTCAAATTTAAATATTAATTTTGAAAAGTGTTGAGGTACCTATAATTTTATACCCTGATCCCATTTTTCAAATATAATTTCTTCATTTTCTGATTAAAATGAAATTATTAATTAATACGCGGACATCTGCATTAGATAAACCTCAAATGCCGACTGCACGAACTACGAGCGCCGGCGCCAGCTGATCAAAACCGAATCACAATGGGAACGAAACACACACATAGAAGCAGAGAGAAAATGGAACGAAATGAACTGAAGCTTTTTACACTTAAAATCTCTTTTGATGCTATGCATGGAGCGAATAGCCGCTCTTAAGCCAACTGAGCTACTGGCCTCATTGTTGTTTTTTGCGCCCAACAATAAGTCTCTAACGGTCAAGAAAATTAATACTTATAAATATATAAACCAAAATATATATTAATATTTATAAATTTACATATATATATATATATATATATATATATATATATATAACAATATTTAATGTGCATAGCTTAAGTATAGCCTCTCTTATACCTGAGTCACTTACTCTAATGTCTTTTTATAATTCCTAATTTATTATAAACATATTCTTCAAAATACATAAATATCATATTGTAAAAAAAATATATAGTATAATATAGCAAAATATCCATTAAATTGTTAATCACAGTCAGCACTAAGTCTTTTTCGTTCTTGCACAGGTAAGTTGTGTCTAGGCTTTTTCTCATGTGTATATAATTGTCATTCAAAGTTCTTTAGGTAAATCACATGTTACGCTAACTCTGCAATTAAAAGTCCATTAAAACACAAAATATATCTAAAGACCTGAGCCCAAATGTTGAAATAAAATGTGTTATGCGTTTAGTTATCATTTGACAAAGGAGCCCAGCTTACACGGTAGGAATGTACTCTTTGAATTTATTATGATATTGAGATAGGAAATGTAATACAAACAGCTAAGTACTTTACAAGGCTAAAAAAATCATACTGTATTTTATTGCTTAAATGAAATTATATACATATTTTATATCTCTTTTGAATGTTTTTTGTTTTGTTCCTAATATACTTACAGCAATAATTATTTATTATGTGTTGCCTCATAGTCTTTGTAATTTGTATTGTTGTATTTTTAATATATTTTTATTTTTAATATATTCTTACCCTCAAGCTAACAATAAAAATATTTTATTTCTGATTTAATATCTTATGGCTTATGTTCATTTATGTTTACAAATGGAAACATCAAATAAAACTGACCTCAAATTAAAATAGCAATTACCCAAAACCAAATCAAATTGTTTACAGAATTGGATTGGGTAATTGGTATTTGCTAGAAACCCGTTAAAGCCTTAATGTTCAAGATGTTAAGCATTTCCTTAACTTTTTAATGAGTATTTTGAGTTTCAGAGAAATTTAATATTAAAAAGTTTTTCATAATATTAATAAATTGAGATATATTCTTTAAGTGATAAAGAGCAGCTCCAATATTTGTGTGGAGTTAGCTATACACATATATGTTTAGATATACGGACAAAAGGACAGATGGACGGATGGCCTGACGACAGACGCATATCCAGAAGGATAGATGGTCGAACGGACAGAGGACAGAGAGATTGACGGATGGACAGACAGACATGACTGGATAGATCCGGGTCGTAATCCTATTTTCGCAAAGCCCTGAACTTCTATGAGTATAAAAAATGATTTATTAACCATAAGAACTAATACATAATTATTCAAGTGTATTCACTCAATATTTAATTTCTTGTAGATATATAAAACATTTATTTAGCAACCCTTTTGGAGTTCATTTCAAGCCATTGACAAAACGCTTCGTCAACAATGCCAAAAGCTCACATAACTTTCAATGACTTTATGAACTTGCCTGTGGTATTCTACCATACCCTGGGCATAAATCCTTATGTATCGACTACCAACAAGGAAACGTCGAGTCGCTGGATCTTGGGAGTTTTTCTATTCCATGTGGTCAACCTGAACTTTGTATTTGGACTGGAGGTGACTTTTGTGTACATCTCGTTCAAGAACAGCGAGAACTTCGTCGAGTCCTGCATGGTGATGGGCTACATTGTGTTCGTGATTGTGGGCGAGCTCAAAATGCTTACTGTGTGGTGGCAGAAGAGTCAACTGAATGAGCTAATGATCGAGATGGAATTGATGTTTCCCTCCTCGGACAATGAGCATCAACGACAATATCAAGTGGATCGCTATCTGAGACGTTGTCGCATGTTCACGAAGGGCTTTGCCTGCCTCTACCTGGTGCTCATCGCAACTTACAATCTGTTTGTGCTCGTTCAGTTTCTCATCCAGCGCTTTATTCAGCACTTGCCGAGCGCCGCGATGGCCATGCCCTATACATCAGTATCGCCCTGGAGCCTGGACAGCCCCTTGGGCTTCTGTCTGATGTACATTTTGCAGGCCATTGCTGGCTACACTTGTACCGCAGGACACGCCTCCAGTGATATTCTCATCTATGCCGTGCTCATTCAGGACATCATGCACTACGACTATTTGTCCAGGACGCTAACAGAGCTGCACATCCAAGCAGGAAGTGTGCATGACGGCTATGAGCGGGATCTTAAAGTACTGCAGAATCTGATCGCCTATCACAACAAATTATTGGGGTAAGCTGCTTACATAATACCGGATTTTTTTATAAGGCGACTCTACTTTCTCTTAGACTCACCGAGGTCATAAATAAGGTCTTCGGTCTGCCCTTGCTCTTAAACTTTATGGCTTCTTCGTTGCTGGTCTGCTTTGTGGGCTTCCAGATGACAATTGGACTAAGCCTGGATATCGTATGCAAGCTGGCAGTGCTCTTAGTGGCGGAAATGGTGCAAATCTACTTGATTTGCTACTTTAGTGACTTGCTTATAAATGCCGTGAGTTGAGCTCTTTGGAAGTGAGAAATTGTATTTCTATATTTGCCGCTTATTCTGCAGAGTCTCAGTGTCTCCGATGCTGTCTACAATATGAATTGGACTCAGGCCGACAAGAGATTCAACAAAATGCTCATCATCATTGCTCAACGTGCACAGCGGCCAGTTTGCCTGAGGGCCACTGTCTTCTTAGATGTCTCAATGGAGACCATGACAATGGTGGGTCGATTAGACAGATTCTTAGTAATCCTGCAGCCTCTTTTGATTGACAATATTTATTTACTTATAGTTCTTGCAAATGACCTACAGATTCTTTTGTGTGATTCGTACCATGTATCAGTAAGTGGGAGCGACCTGAGATGGCTTAATATATAAACTCTTACCCGCTTAGATCTCTAAATATTTTTACTAAGAAATTCAAAGAAAACTTTAAAAGGTCAGCCTCTTGCTATCTGTGGGCAAATTAACCTATTTAATATTATTATTATGCATATTTTTGTCTAAATAGATCAAGTACTGGTACCTTCTTTTAATAATTTCATATATTTATAACAAATATATAAGTATATATTACAAAACATATTTTTATTTTTTGGGACTCCCACGGGGCTCATAAGTTGCTGCCCAATTCTATGTGATATTTATTTATAAATGTGGTAATATCCCAGACAGACTTAACTAAGTCCATTGGTTGTTGTCAACAAATTTTATTTTACTTAAAGCAGAGACAGATTGCTCTTTGTTTGCTGACTCAGAATTCTATTGTCAAGCTATGACTGACTTTTATCAGCTACAAGAACTTGTCAAATTGCTCAATTGTCTGAAAGTTTTTAAGGTTTGACCACTTTGTTTTTAAGGGTTAACTTCAGCATGAGTCACACTGCGCAGGCAGCTTCGTCTTTGAATGCTAAAATATTTCTGCATCTGCTGGCGAGGGTATCTCCAATATTCCTATGTATAGTTTAATGAACTATCTGCTAAAGAGACTGCATCAAATTAGTTTTCCCCTAGTCAATACCATATCGGCTTCATTTAACACTCGACAGCTGCATTTTCTCAGGGTCCCACTAAATTGGCGACGTTTATAATTAGTGGGTGAACTAGGAATTCCGACAAATGACTTTATTTGCAAACAGCGGACAGTGGCTCGAATGTGAATGACAACAATAATTTGCGTTATGAATGATTGAAGACCTTTAACCGCGACACGTTTCTAATAACCTGGTTAGGCATCAATAATAAATACTTTGAATAAAATAATATTTATGGAAAATTTCTTTGCTTCTTAAAAGTAATAATTTTTATGGCAATTTTTTGGGCTTGTATTCTATGTTTTTCATTAAAATCTAGTCTTATACCGGAGTAAAGATCTATTTGCTTTAAAAATAATTTTATTTAATTTTAAATTATTTACTAATTTATTTTAATTATTTAATATAAGAAAGCTATAGCTCCTTAAGTAATGCCCGACTAGGAAATATGCTTAAGAGCTGCTGTCTCAAAATTTGTTGTCTTTTTTTATATGCACACAGGCGCCCCATGAGCTTGCACTCTATTTTCGGATCCGATTTATGATAAGCCAAGACTCAAACTGAAGAGAGAAAATATATAAATTCACGAAATCTTGTATATATATTATAGACTATCAATACACCATATCACATATCCTTGTTTGCGTATTCTTTGTCTGGCCCTCTTCAACTATTGTCTATATAATATATTTTGTGGTTTTCTTAATTGGCTGAATAGAGTTTGCGGTTTTGATAAACTATCAAAATTAGACAATAAATAGTCGCAATGTTCATGGCCTAGTTTCAGTCGAGAGTTGAAGTGGAATAGCTAAAGTCTTAGAATTTCGCCTTAGGCAACATGGCAGGGGAATACGCCACCTTCAATGACTTTATGAGCTTGCCCGTGTTCTTCTATCACACCCTGGGCGTGGATCCCTATGAGTCGCCCAGCTTCAAGAAAGTGCCCAGTCACTGGCTCTATGTTGTTCTGCTGCTGAATCAGTCGAACATGAGCTTCAATTTCCTAATGGAGTTTCTCTACGTCGTGCTATACTTCAATAACAACGAGCACATTGTGGAGATATGCATGACGATTTGCTATCTGGGCTTCATCCTTGTTAGCCAGCTGAAGACGGCCAGTGTGTGGCGGCAAAAGGCCAAGCTTAACGACCTGGTGGCCGAGCTGGAATCAATCTTCCCCGCTGCAGTTCGCAAGGAGCAGGACGACTACCACGCGCTGTATTACAAGAAGCGTTGTCGTTTCATTTTTCGTGCTTTCAGCGGCCTCTTTCTGTTTCTGGTCGTCATCTACAGCTTCTACATCTATGTGCGCTATGCCATACATCACTGGCTGCTGCATGTGCCGGACGTGGAGAAGGGCATGCCCTTCTTTTCGATTTCGCCCTGGGACTGGCACGACCACTGGAGCTACTACTTCATGTACATGCTCCAGATCGGTGGCGCCTACACCGCGACCACGGGTCACATATCGGCCGATCTGTCCATATATGCCGTCAACATGCAGCTCATTATGCACTTCGATTACCTCTCGAAGGCGCTGGCTGAGTTCCAGATAAAAGCAGGCATCGAGCCCAATGGCTACGCCAAGGACTTGGCCTCGCTGCGCGAATTAATCTTATATCACAACAAGCTGCTGAGGTATGTCGACGTCGACTAGACTTGAGGCTCACATTTAGTTTTGCTTTTGCAGACTGTCGGATGTCATGAATTCGGTGTTTGGCGTGCCTTTGCTCTTGAATTTCCTCACCTCCTCGGTCATGGTCTGTTTTGTGGGCTTTCAGATGACGCTCGGCCTGAGCGCAGATCACACGGTGAAGCTGGCGCTCTTCATGATTTCGGCAATATCGGAAATCTATTTGATTTGCTATTTCAGTGATTTGTTAATTGTTTCGGTGCGTGAATTCCACACTCAAATATTCAATGTGTCAAGTAACTAAATATTTGCAGAGTCAGCGTGTAACTGCGGCTGTTTATGAGATGAACTGGCTGCCCGGAGATACGCGGTTCAATAAAATGCTAGTTTTCATAGCCAAACGAGCTCAGAAGATCGTATGCCTAAAGGCTACGGTATTTCTGGATATATCTATGGAGACAATGACTATGGTGGGTCTACATGAGTTTTATATCCTATTTTGATATGCCTAATTGAGTTCTATGCAGTTTCTCAAGATGTCCTACAAATTGTTCTGCCTGATACGAACAATGTATCAGTAGAGCCATGGCTCAATCTACGGCTCAGGTCATACCTCAAAAAAAAGGAAAAATTAAAATTTAAGTTATGCTTTCCTATCATGTATCTCTACAATAATTTAACCAATTTAACCTGTAGAATGATGCTCAATAAATTTGTTAATTTACCAACTAAATCCTTCCTTAATCAGACACGTTAGCTGTTGTTTGTTTTGGCTCATACCAAATGACGCTGCACGGGCAACCAAGGCTGGAATTCCTAGCGAAATTAATTACTTAATTAACGTAGTTCTGAACCCATTCGAGCCAGTTTAGTCAGTTCGAGGTACTCGTGTGGTCGCTCTGCCACGTGCGTCTGCTGCGGTCCTTTAAATGTTGTTATAAATAATTAAACATGAGCAGAGGCCGACCCAGTCGAGTCCCGACCAATTGATGGCCATATTAATAGCCCCAGCTGGGCTGTGTGTGGGAGTTGCTTTACAAAATTCTGCCAGGATTTGCATTTGCGTGTTTAGGATATTTAAATACCTCGAGTTAGGGGAATCAGATTCATGGATGCGTCTAATGCAATTTGCATAATCAATTTATGATATTTATATTGTGTGTTTTATTCACTTATTCAAGAGAAATTTAAATGCGCATTGCGTTAGCTGAGGCGATCGATTGTTACTTTTATTTGTAGTGAATTACTACTAGTATAAAACTATTTTATATCTATTCAAAAATTTTAATAATACGAGAAAAATTTAAAAAAAAAACTAGTAGAAATAGAAATGAAAAATGTAGATCTTTTCTAAGTTTTGAGCACCATCGGTGTTAGAGACTGCAATTATGAAGCGTGGACGAGCCGTATTGAATCATATTTCTAACTACAAGTGCATTAACCAAAGGCTGACTGCTACAGCACCCAACAAAAGCTGAATGATACATCGCATTACGCTCAAGTACAAGACTCAGTAGAATGATAGAAACTGATTGCTATATCATTCAACTGCTCACCCAGCTGATTGCTACAGCTCAGGAATGCAGAATGCTTCAGCAGCAGCCTTTATGTATGTGCAGAAAACAAAAGCTGAATGTTACAGCACTCTACATTCCAGTTAGCAAAAATTTGCATATCAAAGAGAAACTTGCACTTTTAAGTTAGTATTTAACTACTTGGTCGATGCATCAATCAAAATTATTTGCATCGAAAATCCCTATTAATTGCCACATTTATTGAGCCTAAATGATCAATGAACATACGGGAACAGAGTATTATACAGTTGGCTGCAGGCGGGCTGCAACGTTCTTTTTTGTGTTTTGCTTATTTTTACAAATATTTTCTGAATACTTAAGCCAAATTTGTGCTCAAGTCCCAAAAACAAATTTAATCTCAATAACTTAAAAATTCAAAGGGAACCGAAATAATTTGAAACAAAAGTATGCAAGGGATATGTGGGCGAGGCAGTTGTTTTTGGGTAAATGTCTTTGAGCTGCTCAGGTGCACTTAAACAATTTACAAACTAAATGAGTAAAAACATAAAAAATAAAACGAAGCAGAAGCAGAAGCAGAAGCAAACATAAGAAGCTTGGCGACTGGAGTCGATGTCAAGTGCAAAGTAAATGCAAACAAAAAAAGGCTTCTCTTAGCCATTTTGATAGGAGCGAGAGAGACCACAGCAGCAGCGGTGGGTGGGCAGGCAGGTGGGCGAGCGGGCGGGCGAACGGGCGTTCAGGCAGCTGTCAGGTAAGAGCCTAATGCAGCCAGTAAAAGTGGTTAAGGCGGTCGCCAAGGGGGCGTGCCCGCTGGCTGCTGCGCCAAGAGTCTCAGTTGATTTTGCATGCATAATTTGTGAGGCAGGCGTAAAAATATGCAAGCTTTGCACTTTGATAAAATATGCGCGCGCAATAAGGCGAGCGAAGAAGATGAAGCAGCATAAGACTTGCCAAAGATAATAAACAAAGAGGAGATATAACAATTTGCATAAGTTGTCCAGTTGCTTAATAGTTTTGTTGACAAGCGGGAAGCGATGCCACTCGCACAGCTCAATCAACGTGAGAGCGGCAATTGCTGAAAGCAAGCATACGCACCGTGGCACGCGCACTTAATTACACATGAGCTCTGAACTTACCAATGTCATGCACGAGATGCCAAACGGATATGCCCATAAAGTATCCGGCGTCGAGTTAACGTAGACTATGAAGCAGCCGTCGGTGCAGAGTTTTACGAGCAGCAGGCCGCCTGAGCGATAAAGTAGGCCAAGTCTATAGAGCGAGAGAGGGAGAGAGAGAAGAGGAAATTAAAATCGCTTTCATTGGGAGACGCTCGAGAGCTGGTTTTATGGCTTATGCTCGTCGTCTGGTCGCAGTTATTAACATTTTCAGCTTGGAGAGCAAAAGGGAAATTAGATTTTAGGGTGGCCCAAAAGCAAACTAAAGTCTCATCGGGCATATATTGAGAAAGCATTATCAATGCATTAGCTAATAGTAATTGTTGTTTGCCAGCAGAGCCGAGCCGAGCCGAGCCGGATGAGCCCAGCCCAGACTTGCTCGATTTCTATTGCCAATCGAGCTGCCTCGTCCCTGCCGCAAATACTTACCGCCTGCGCAGTGCCATATTGAATTTATCCAGCGGATGTGCATGCACATTGCGATTCTTGTGCCACAGCCACAAGAGCTTCTTCATTAAAATGACAAACAGCGCGCAGAAGAGCAGAATGAACAGCAAATCGATGCAAACGAACAGAATGAAGCTCAGCGAAGGCGACGGCGACGGCGACGTTCCGGAAGTGAATGCCGCGGCGTGTCCGGGCAAAGTCCAACCAATGGGCCTCGGCTGGCGCGGCTGCTGCTGCTGCTGCTGCTGCTGCTGTTGTGGCCAAGTCAATGCCGCAGCTGTCACAGCGGCCAAGTTCGACTCGCTGACAACTGTGATTGATGACGCTGACGTGGCGAGAGCATTGCCCGCGCCCGCATCCATGGCTGACGTCTCAGTCAATGTGGGGGCTGCTGCCTGACGTCTGCTAGTCGCATTGCCCAGCAGCGCCTCCGACTCGAGCAGTAAATTATCTGCATTGAGCAACGAGTGCGTGGCGTAGTAGACGCCTACATCGTTATACTCTGCGCTCTCCTCGCTGGCGGCATCTGTCTGCTGGGTGCCTCTCCAGACCAGCTCCAGCCACCAGTGCCGCGGCCATTTGCCAATGATGCTGCATATTAGCGGCGCGGCGATGGCAAACAGCAGCGGAAGCAGCCAGCTAATGCCGATGGCGCCTCGTATGCCCGCTGAGCCGCTGTACAATGGCAGCGAGGAGCCGCCGGCGGTAGCGGCAGCGGCGGCGGCGGTGGCGGCAGACCTGGATCTACTCGGCGGCGGGTGATTTCGACTGCGACTGCGACTGTGACTGCGACTGCGACTCGAGCCATTCGCCTCCGGAGACTGGGCGCTGATTTGCGTAATGTTGGTTAGACTCTCGCGGCGTTTGGCCGCCTGCTTGGTGGGGGTCGGTGGCTTGCTGCCCATTTGCAGATACTTCTTGGGCACCAGCTCCGTGTGTATGACCAGCGCAATGGCAATCAGCGTGGAGATGCCCAGCAGCAGCAGCGATGCCAGCGAGCTGCTGATTATGGCATGCCAGTTCTGCAAAGAGGAAATTATGAGCCGCATTAATAACGCTCCACTAAAAGGGAGATTGGCAGGCACTTCGTTGCAACATCATTATTTTTAATTAAATATAAAAAGTTCTCATCGCATTACAGCAACATCAATAGCCACACCATTTACGACCTAGCATATATTTGCTTCACTTTTTATGTGTATTTATATATTTCACAGCTATTCACTGGGATTTCCCTCGGCTCTGCGAGCCGTAAAGATGACATCACAGCTTGACGCGTGCTTCGAGCATAAATTATTTCATTGCAATCCCGACAAATGACTGGACATCACTTATTAAAAAGTTATAAAAAAGTTCCACTCTAGCTTGACGCCGGCCAATGGCGAAATGTTTTATTGCCGTTGTAAAAATAAACATAATACGACAAGATTTTCTCAGACTTGGGCTTATTCCCGCAAACATCAAATAAAGTCGTACGTTAATAATTATTACCGTATAACTATGTATTTTTATAAATTACTTAAAGAGCCTAAACTTTCTTTTAATCAACATTTATCGCGTGCAGCAAAAATGCTTGGCATTGTGCACTGCTTGCGTACTGCTTGCTAGTGACAGCGTGAACTGCTTGTATTGCTCTTTGTGTTTTATGTACGTAAAATTTTGACAAAGTAAATAAATAATATAAATAATAAATAATTAATTAATTTAAAATGAATTAAAATTAAATTAAACTAAAGATTATTTATAATTATAAATTAATTTTGTGATAAATTTATTTTGTTATTATTTGACTGTAATATGGAGCGAAAGCTCGTTGACAGTTTCAATTTATATTAAACTTAACTTGGATTGCGGTAAATCCAAAAATATTTTTAAGCTCAAACGATTTTATTTCAGTCATTATTCAAAAATATAGAGAAGTATATGATTGTCGAAAGATAATATCTGTTATTCCATAATTTTAAAATTTTTGAGCCAGATCTAAAAGTCTTGATGCATTACTGATATATGAGTCATAGGTTAGACGCATTATTTCTTTTGTTTTAAACTATTAAATTTATTATTTTAAATGTATTAGTTTCACAAAATATTTTCTCTATCACAGCTTTAGTATATATATTTCTATATATAATGTCTTCGAAAATATTAATTTTTTATGAATCAAAGGATTTAGGAAAGTAAGGAAAGAAAATATTAAAATCATGAATGTTCATTAATATAAAATGCCCAAGAGGTAGAAATAAACTTTTAAATATTTTACATGAAAGTGGCAAAAATTGATCTTATAGAAAAACAAAAGAGAAAAAAAAAGCACAAGCAAATAATAATTTATTTGAAAAAAAAAAATAGAATTAAATTGTAAATTAGCTTACATCACTATAAAGAGTGGAGTTTGAACTGTGTGTGCGGGTGTGGCGCTCTCCCTATTGTCGCTTTTCATACATGGAATATAATGAATTTAGATTCTGAATCTAAAGAAGTGAACGAGCACCTGCGATGGAGTCTGAAAACCGTATTTATTCTGGATACAGTTTGCATTGAACTGGACTTTTGTCATAGGAAAACACATAAAAGGGCTTTAAAGAGATTTCAGTTATAGGAAGCAGAGGAATTTATTGAATTTCTTTGAGACAGTTGGTTATTGATACAGAAGGCAATATAATTGAACTAAGTTACAGGGTATTCAGCAGTTCAAGCACCTTTCAAATATGCTTTCAATTTGGCAATATTCATTACTTAAATTCACAATATGTTCGTAAACTATACGACTCGTTCTTCCGCAGTTGACTTCATTCATTACTTAAAGTTATAATACATAATTTCATTTGGTCTGTTTAGTTCTGGGTTGTGCTTGTGGTTAAGCTGCCAATAACCACTAACCGAATTGCAAGCTAATGTGCATTAAATATGTGTGCGACCCTCCGATATTGAATCAGAATTCAGCATTCACAGTGTTTTTTTCTGTCTTTCTTCTTCAGAGCGTTGCCAAAAGGGAGGATGAGCTGTGGTTGAAGCAAGGCAAAATGTTGCGGCTTTAATATGGCAGCCACAGTTCATTACATTAACAGCATTTCTCTTTCCACACACACACACACACACAGTCTCACTCACACATATGCATATTTATTTACACATAACTGTTGCTTCTTGGCTTCTTGGATTCGTGGAGCGTGGATCGTGGAGGTCAGCTGCTTTGTTGTCTGCCCCAAGTGCAGCGGGAGCCGTAGAAATAAATTTCGTAAACTTTTTAATTTTCAATGCTCAGCGCGAATATTTGTATTTATGCGAAATTATGAGTTAAGTGCGCTTAAAAGCTTTCGCCTGTCCCGCTCGCTCTCTCGCTCGCTCGTTCGCTCGCTCGGTCGGAGCTCTCCCGCGGGACCCGCTGCGCATGTTATTTATTATGTATTTTTTAACCGGCGCTGAAAATTGTATTTATTTATACACAAATACCCATGCAACAAGCGAAATGTAAATATATTCGCATTTTATTTATTGTTCGCCGTCAACAAGGGCGTGGCTCGTCGCACTCGTCGACACGTGTTCTGTAAACCATGCGAAATTTGCATATGTCTTTGCGGTGTGTTGCATGTGTTTGTGTTGCGTTTGTAATTTCCTTTTTATTATTATTATTTTTTATTATTTTTTTAATTTTAATTTGTTTTACATTTTCATAAATTCGCACGCGCTGCCCGCTGGCCGCTGGTCGCTGGCAAACTCGTCTTTAAGTCAACTGCTCATGAAGAGCTGCCTTCAAATGCGAACTGCAATATGTGGCAAGCACACATGGGCAGACTTGTGTGGCCTATCGCTTGCTGCAGTTCGTGCCACCGCCAAATTGTGACAGCCACATGCCTGTCCTGGGGGCACACTCGGACGCGTTTGCTTTGAATTGCACTTGAGTCGAGTTTGGTGCAGCCATTAAGTAGACCTCGCCCACTTGACTAGAGCACTAGAATACACTCGCATACACACACTCGCACAGACTTTTCTGTTAAAAACTTTGTCTTCGCTTTGGCTCAGTGTGCGTGTTATTACAGCGCTTTCGGGTTCGGTATTGGGATCGGGATCGGGTTGGGGTTCGGGGCGTAGTTTCGACGATGATTGTCCACACAAGTTGTTTTCTTTGTTTTCCCGCTTGCTCTATCTGCAGCGAGTTTTCCCAGTCGCCGCTCTCTTTGTCAACTTTCGTCGGCTTTTCTCAAACATTTTCGATTGTGCTTTCAGCTTTTATTGTCGCGTTGGCTTTTTATTTGTTTTTCATTTATTTATTTCGCTTTTGTTGTGCGCTGCGGCTCAGTTTATTACTAATTCAGAAATGTTACATCTTGTTACAGATTTTCTCATCTTTTTTCTCTAGAGATTAGAGAGCTTGAATTTTTTGTTATTATATTTTGTTTATGCGCGCACTTTTCGCTTTATAATTTAAAAGATTTTCGGATTCTTTTGGGACCTGAAGGTTGCACAAGGCAATGAGTTTTTGAAGGCTCACACTTTTTAGGCGCCACTGAGGCGGGTCTTTGCAAATTGAAAATTTGCGCTTTTATTAATATTTATTTGGACTTTAGTGAGTTCACTCTCTGGAGAACTCGTGTTTGGCTGTTGGCTTTTAATTTCCTTTCACCGTGCTCATTGGCCAACAGGTGGGCTTCATGGCTTCTTCTGCGTAACGAACTGTAAATTATAATATTTAGCAATCCCGGCTCAGTCCGTACATTTATTGGCGCATTATTTGCCAGACGACAAGCTAATTTGTGATTTGCAAATTGTGTTCATGATGTCGGCGATGATTGCGGTCGGCTGATGAGAATTTGGCTGATTACTTTTCATGCAAAGTGAAATTCATGCTTGAGCTCCTGCGAAAGCTTCTAATTAGAATATTGCGGATTTTGCTGGTCAACAACAAACAAACAGCAAAATAACTGATTGTTATTTGAGCGGCAAATGGCTTTTTGCCGAAAACTAATTTCAATTAGACTTTATATTTAACCAGCTCCTTGTTGCTTCGTTGCACGAAGGCCAGCCTGTAACTCAATCTTCAACGCCGTTTTTACTATGCAACGCAAATTGTTTTTTTTTTTTTTGTGTGTTTTTTAATATTTGTTTCTTTATTTCACTTTGTTTAAACTTTATTCGGTTTTTTGGGTTCTTTTGTTGTTTTGTTTTTGCCTTTATTTCTGTATTTATATCCCAGTAATTACATTTTTCGCCTTGGTCGCTCTCTGCGGCAGGTGGCGTGTGTGTGCATGAGTGAGAGCAAGAGAGAGAGAGAGAGGGAGAGAACCACAATGGCAGCTTTTGTTTTTACGCGCACCGCTTAAAAGTATGCTACGAATTTTTGTGAAATTTCTGGTTTAAGTGGACTTTTCATTGAAAACTGAAATAAAATTCCTCTGTTAAGTCACAATTATAGTTTTTGATTTGATTTAATGCGGTATGCACAAGAACTCTTAACAAAGGCTGAGAGTGGCTGGCATGAAAATGTTATTTTTCTATTTTGTGCCGAGTTTTGGTAGAAGAAGAGAATTTCCATTTATTTCGTGTTCAATGAGCTGAATTTGGTATTTAAAAGTAAATTCTCACTCACCGCCGGCAGCATTTTCATGAATCCCAACAGGTAGATTAGCATCACACTCGACGTGGATATGCAAAATTGCATCTTGAGAAAGGTCACGGCGCATTTGCGATTGCACCAGATGGGCAGCAGGATGAGGAAGGCGGAGCAGCACTGCAGCAGGCACAGGGCGCAGCTCACGATCACAAAGATTGGCCGCTGAGGCGTAAGCGACTGCGAGGACTGTAACGAGATTAAGGGGGATATTAAAGAAAACTTATTACGTTTTTTTGTTGCCATATGAATAAATAATATGTAATGTAATAAAATTTAATATATAGCATTTTAATATATTTTTTATGGATTGTGTCAGATACTGTTTAAATAGTTTTTTAATTGCTTTCTGACTTGTTTTTCGATAGGCCTAATAAAAGTTTTATTCTGCGTAAATGAATAAAAAGCGTGAAATAATAAAAATCTATTATTTGGGAGACGCTTGAGAGGAGCTTGCCAAATTGTTCCTAACAAGATCCTAGCTCTTAAAGGTTTCTAAAATCAGTGCGTTCATACATACTGACAGACGGACATAGCTAAAGAAACTCAGCTCGACGTCCTGATCAAGAATATATAAACTTTATGGGGCAGCCACGCCTCCTTCTGACTATTACATATATTTGCACAAATTCATCATACCCTAAAATCTATTTTTTTTTTATAAGAGCAGGGTATGAGCTGAGCAATAGTTTATTTATTGCAAACTATTTTTATTATTTAGTAAATAAATTAAAAATAATTGAAAATTAGAGTTATTGTATGAACATAAATATATGATTGAATTAGCCCAAGAGAGCAAATGATATTGTTCAGCTGGAGCACGTAGAAGAGCTCTGCCAGGTCAATGAGAGGCAGCCCAAGAAAGGAGAAGGTTTTCAATCGGTAGTGCCAAATGCAGACTGAGACAGAGACTGAGGACATGACTGACACTCATCCTAATAAAATATAAATAATTAAAATAAATAATTCTGTTAAAAGAAATTTTAATATAATAAACAAATATTTTTTATTAATTTATCATAATGATATTTATCTATAATAAAAATTTGTTCGAAAGATGCCAAGATATTTATTTAAATTGCTTTAAGTGGGCTGCCATTAGGCTTAAGAACTGAATATGCTAAATATAAATATTTCTCCTACTTATTCAATTTATAACAAAATATAAATTTCAAAGGCCTTTCGATTACACATTAAATAATATATTTATGTTGGTAAATGTTGATATATAAATAATTAATATCAGATGCTTCCACAGTGAATTCCTAGTCTGCCCAAATATATAGAATTAAAGCGAATTCTGTCCTGCTGGCAAGTAATTGCATGCTGTTCGAGTGTCGCACTGAGTCTCTATTGTGGCTATCAGTAATTTATTTGGGAATTATGAAGTTGGGCATGGCCCGGGCATATCATGAAACTGGATTTCATGGTCTCTACTTACGTGTGGCTGCCTCTTGGTCAGCATGACCACATAGGTGCCGGAGAGGGGGCAAATGCAGCGGGTTATGTTCTCCATGAGATGCTTTGTGATGCACAGATCCGAGCGCCAGGTGGAGTCAAATGACGCCTTGTAGTCGTGCCTGTGCACATGTGCCGAGTGACAAATAGTGATTACTCAAGGTATGATTAAATGTAATTCAATTGAAGCTCACCCGCAGACAGCTACCCAGTCGCCAGTCTTGGGCACACTCTCGTGCTGGAATATAATCTCCACGTGGCCGGCCTCAAAGGACAAGTCGAGCGGCTCGCGCAAATTGTCATTCGAGCGATTCGATTGAAACAGCCAAGTCTGTATGATGCGTGAGGCGAGCACATAGTCCGCGTCCTTCGGATCGCTGTGAATAGAAAGTGGGATTTGGCAGATTTCGCAGTTAATAGCAATAATCTTGAGCTATGCAAATGCTCAAGGCTGGCGCAGCAGCCTCAGCGATTTAATATTCATAATCCTTATTCTTAAGTCCTCGTACAATCATATTTTCGGAATTACAGAGTAAAACATTAATCGGGCAAACAGCTGCTGATGCTGCTGTTCATGCCACAGTTGTAGCTGTCATTCAGTATTTCAGATAATCTTATCAAGGAACGCAAGGACGAATCGTTCAGCTGTTGAGTGCATGTTCATTAAGCCCACACACATACACACAGAGACAAACGCACACACACGCACACATACACACATACATGCACATATGTCTCTGTGGTTCATTATAATTTAATCAACATTTGTCTGCATATTGGCAACTATTTCTAGTTCGCATTTCATGCCACATTCAGATCTCTGCCACTGCCACTGGCTCTCGCTCTGGCTCTGCCTCTGGCCATGCAAATATGAAGTGTTGTGTTGTGTTGTTGTTGTTGTTGTCTCATGTTACATGTTGCATTCAGCTTATTTGCATTTTGTTTACAAACTAACAGCTTTACATAGCACTGTGGCGCTGTACTTTTGCAGCTGCCTTAATGCGCTTATGAGAGATGGAATCTCCTATGCGGCAACACTTGGTATTACAGAGAATTATTCCTATGGATATGCATTAAAATTAAATGTTTGTTTGTGGCTTGGGCTTTAAAGGCAAATTGAGAAATTCAGTGCGCGACTTTGACCCAAAGTGTGAAATATCTCGGCAATATTTGCTCATAGTTGATTTTTAATTAATGCACTTATTTTGAAGCTATTATAATTGAAATTATATTTTAAACATAGTTTTTATGTCTATGAAAAACTATCAGAAAAAAAATAAAAATATATCTCAAATTAGTTTTTCTGCAACATTTGTTCTTAATATTTTTAATATCACCAAGGTATATAAAATTATTGTTGATTTTAAATATAATAATTAAATTGAGAATGTCAGAAGAAAGAAATGTTTTCTTTTAATTTATCATTTTTATATTTATCAAAAAAATTGAGAATTATATATATATATATATTTTTTTTATTTTTAATAATACTTCGATGTTATTAAATTTATGTATTTATATTTCATTCAAGTTTTTTATCAAATAATAATTACCATTAAAATCAACTTTAAAGGCGTAAAAATAAAATAAAAAAATAATTGATCTTTGTTAATTATTATATTATAATTAATATTAAAATTAAAATATTATGTTGTTTTTACAATATAGCAATAACCGCGCAGGGAAAACTAAAGATATTTTTCATCTTTGATTAGTATTTAATTTTCGTAAGGAATTTAAAAAAAGGTTTTTTTTTTTTTAAATATAAACTTTATTTTATTTTTAATAACTCATTGCATTAAAATTAAATGGGTCTTTAGTTTGTCTGCACCAAATTTAATATATACTTTGTATTAAAATAATAATAATGCTTTTTAAATGACAAGGAATTCCAAACGATTTCATTAAATTATATTGCATATGTTATAATATAATTTTATTTATTTATTTGAAGTTTTATTTTTAATATTGAACATTTTAAGTGTAATATAAATTTAAATATGTGATTTTAAGCAGTGATGAATTACTGCTTTATAAAATGATCCTTATAATTTATAAATATAATTTAAACTATTTTTATGCTTCAACTGTCCAATTAAATTTGTCAAAGTATTTTAAATTTACTAAAGGTAAAAATACTTAAAGCAAAGGAGCATTGCTTACTTTTAAATAAATGCTTATTTAATATTATATATAAAACATATTCGCTTTAGCTACCTACCTGCCGCGTGTGTAGTATGTCTTGGGTAAAAAACTCTTAAGATTCTTGTAGGAGATCACAGAAGCAAATATTGTCGAATTGGCCATGATATGCAGCAGACGTGTGGACAGTCCAATATCCATGTAGAGTTGGTCCGAGAATAGGTCCTCGCTGCGTCAGAAGAGAGAAGTGCACACGGGTCAGATTAAATCATGGCAGTCCACTGTTAATTATCTTAATAGGACACTTAAAAGAGTCAAGGTAGCTTAGCCGCCTATCCGCCTAGCCGCCCAGCTGCCCAGTCAGCTTGTGCGAAAAGTCCTTCAAGTTGGAATTTTTATGAGCAATTTTTATAGTAAGCAAGCGCGTGCGCTTGTTTTATGCATTTATATTTCTTTTTTTATTTATGCTTGCCCATAAAGTACATTTTCCATTAGAAGGAGATGCAAAGAAAAACGAAGAAGCAAGAAATTTGTGCCCCTGCCAGTGCATATTAATCAAGTGACCACAAAGCGAAGTATACTGTTCGCTTGGGCTGCAGAATTTGCATTTTCCTTTATTTCTAATTATGAAATTATGCAAAACGCCTGACATATGCCAGAAGCAGCAATGACAGGGCCAAGAATTATTAAGAAATCTTGAAGGTTTTCTATTATCAGTTTGAAATCAAAACTAAACAACATTTTATAGTTATTTATACAAAATGTTATTTGATATATATAAATATTTTTGCAATTATATAAATTATTTGAAGTTTTGAAAACATTTTTTGGCTAAACATAAAACTTAATGTCAAACAACAAAAATCCCAAAAATGAAAAAAAAAAAAATGTTGTACAATAAAATAATAATAAATATGGTAAAAATTTGACTCAAAGAGCGAATCTTGAAGTAAAAATTTAATTAGAGACATGGCTATGATTTTTATTTATATTATTAATTTTAATACATAAATGTAAGTTAAATATTATTTATCGAAATGTTTTTCGAGCTACGTAAACACATTTATTGATTGGCGTGGAAATTACGGAAATTGAGCAGAAATGATGCAATGCACTTGGCTCAGCCGCGCGACTCACAACTCTCGACTCACCCATAAATGCGTAAATTGAACGGCAATGTTTTCACTGAGGTCATGTAGATGCGCAATGAGTTCAGCCGATCCAGGGACAATGTGTCCTCGTCTACTGTCAAAATACTTGCGGCTCCGCCGTCGCCAATGGTGCCGCCGCCTGCTCCACCCTTGGCCAGCAGCTTGCTCGCAGCGCTGCCGGCGTCGCCAATCCCATCAGGTCTGCCGCTGCCCTTTGTCCCCTGTGCGGTCAAAGTTGTCGAGCTGTCAGCAGCCGTTGCCGAGGATGTCGCTTGGCTGCCACCGTTGCCGCCTGTCGATGTGGCCAATTGTGAGGCCGCAATTGTCTCGCGGTTCAGCGCCGCAGATTGCGTTAAAAGTTGCAACTTTTTAATTTGCTGCAAAAAGTCAACAGAAAACAGAAAACAGCGTGAAAATATTGTCACATTAAAGTTTAACACCTCAAATTTCAAACTTTGAACTTTGGAAAGACCAAAAACAATTGCGTTGCCCAGGCAACGGCCATTGTCGTTCCCCGAGTCTAATTTATGAACAATTCTCGCTTTTAACGCCTAAGGTCCCCTGCAAACAGCAGGCGTTAGCCAGTATTGGATTTCAATGAACCGAAATTGCTCAGGTGCTCTAAACTTGCCAAATTGGCATCGGCGGACTCCTCTGCGTGTTGTCATGGCATCACGACTGACATTGTTATTATTCTTATTATTTCAAGCGAAGCGCTATCATGTTTGCTTGAGTTCAAGCAAATGAGGGCGAATACTTTTCAGCTAAGTTTTCATGTTTCAATAACAATTAAATTTAAACACTTAAACACAATTCGTATGCAATATAATATGTAGTATAAAATTGTTAATATTAATCAAAGAGATTAACAAAGACCCATTGAGCTGAAAGAGAAAAAGTATCTCTGTGTGTGTGTATGAGGTGGAGAAAGCAGAATCGAAGACGAAATTTGAGAAGGAATATTGAAATTATGAAAGCCTATAAGGCCAGTTGGAGAAGCTTTCCATTTGATTTATATAAATTAATATTGTTATTAATTAGCAAATAGTTATATTGAAATCTATTCAAAATATAAGCTAACTCTAAAAGAATTAATTGGCATCGCTTTATATTGTCGTTGCAAAGCCTGATACTTCGTTGCTTATATCTGTATGTATATTTATATATAGACGTATATATAAATGTCTGTGTACAGAGCATCTTTTGATGAAATGCTAAGCATACAGATATTAGATTATCCCTTAATGTAGATTGATCGAAATGACAATGAAAATGTAAGGTCTCAAATTAACTGCATAGAATGTATATATTCTCAATTAAAAATAAGAGAGGCATCGATATAGATGAATACATTTGATGATCTATGTATAAGTTGGCAGCGAAAACTTTTAAAGCTACTCACATAGATCTGTCTAAAAATAATCTTAAAAGCTTTTGAAAGGTCTTGATCTTTGTGCTTGTTATCTTATCTTCCTCCTTTATCTCTTCTGGTTTGGTATTCAAATATGTATACTTATATAAAAAATAATATTTTATTAGAAATCAGCTGGCTAATACTGAGACTATCTTTTGTTGAGTTGCACATAATACTTTATTGAACATAGTCATTTTTAAAATGAGAGCCACGAATAGAACGTTTTTTCAGATTGTTTTCAGAATTAACTTAACTTTGGGATATATTTTTTATTTATTATTTATATTATTTATTTTTGTTCAAATTATAGGGTATGGGTAAGTCAGTGTAACTCTTGCTGGATTAAAAATATTGTATTTTTATTTTCAACAGTTTTTTTTCTTTTGAGCCTTAAGTTTTCTTAAGCCTTTAGAAGTTTTCTCAATACTTTTGCACTTTTGATACGAAAACTGACCTAAAAGGAAATTGCTTTATATCTAAAGAAATTTGAGTATTCAGCAGCTTAATTTTTGGTATCAAAAAGTCTTAGAGTTTTTATTTGACTGTGGCCAAAAACTATGCATTTCAGCAAACTAAACCAAATAGAGTCGGGCTAAGCTAGCCACAGAAATGGCCATAACAAGAATGTGCGGCAGCCAATGGGCCAAGGTAAGACTTTCCACTCTGTTCTCAGGGCTGACCCAGTCTGAAGCTCAAGTTGCAAATCGGTCAATGAACCATCAATCAATTTGCCTCGACTGTAATAAAGGCTCTATTACAATGTAATTTGTCTACGCTTTGTTTGTGCAACGAATTTTCTGCTGTCATGGCGCAATTTCCTGTTCAAATCAAAAATTACAATCGTCCGAGAGGCATCCAAGTCTCTTTCGCTTTTTTTTTCATTTTTTCTAGCGAGCATAAGCATAAATTTATAAACTCAAACATGTGCAATCGAGAACAGAAACAATTCCAATTGGAAAACTTTTTCGTTGCAAAAATAAAAATGAAAATGAAAAGCAAAAGCGGAAAAAAAACAAAAACAAAAACAGAAAAGTTTTGCAACATCAGTCAAGCATGATGTGATATTTGTTGTTGGCGCCCTCGCTCCCTGCGCCTATGCAAATTGGGGCATTTGTTTAAAGACATGAGGAAAAAATGCTGCGAAAGAATGCGAGGGAAAAGTTTTAAGTACGAATTCCGACCTGTTTCCGACCTAGCCACGTTGAACAGTTTACCGTCAAATCACTGGGGAGTCCAAATGCATGGGCGTGGCACATGTGTCAACTCCTACTCCACGTGTGTGTGTGTGTGTGTGTAAAAGTTTTCTTGCTGATTCGAAAGTTGGCTTGCGACTTTAGAGCACGTTCCGTTTTTTGCCCAGCTACTTTTTGGCTAAGTGATTTGTCGTGAACTTTGTGAATTTGATTTCTGAATAGGCCATATCTGTAGTCAGGATTTCCCAGCTGCAAGCGAAAAGTTTCCTGGTCAAGCGTCAAGCGTCAAGCGTCGAGCAGGAGCGGTTCAGCAAACATCAAGTGATATTTACTTTTGTGAAATATGAATTTAAGTTCGCTTTTTAATGCATTTGGTTAGACGTGATAATAAGGGCACTAGTCTTATCCGGCCCTGCGAACTGAAGTCAATAAGTATTTGGAAACTGGGTCAGTTAACTTTGTTTGCCATTTGGTTTGCCTTGGTCCGTAATGAGCCAATACGCATTGAAAGTTCAGCTCGTACATTTTAATAAACTTTTGGGATTCTAATATTGAAATGCAATTGGAAAAGTCGACGACTATTTTGGCCTTTTGGCCCGAAAACTTTTTCAATTGCAATGCACACAAAATGCAGCCCGGAATCAATGTTAATCAGCCAAAGTAAATGCAAATCTGCTTAAACCAAACGAATCGCAGTCGAAATCCCGTAATGCCATTGACATTGCATTGCCAATTGCAAATTGTCAACAATCCCATTGACGGGCCCCACTCAGCGACAGCTCAATTTAAATATAATAATAAATTGATATTACACCGACTCTCGATACACAATTTGTTCAGCCCAATTGTATATATACTTTGAATTATTGATAACGTGTCGAGGCCCTCAAATGATAAACAGAATTATATTTCACAGTCTGCATTCATTGTATACAAATATTCAACTGCACTTCTACATATACTGAACTCAATCAATTTTATTAAAGCTTTTCCATCATGTCAGCCAGTAATGAGAGCAAGTATAAACTAATAAATAAAGTATTCAGGCAATTAAAATTATTTTAATTATAAATATAATTTAAATAATTCATATATTAAAGTCATTTGATGATGGAATGAAATTGTCAGTTATTCGCCGTGAAGCAAATATTATTGTATTTTTATTTATTATTGTATATTATTTTCCCTATAATCTCCATATTCACAGTCTTCGGGTGAGTTAGCTGAGGTAAAACAAAATCGAGTTTAAAGAAATGAACAATAGCTTTAAATTGAAGTCCCAAAGCTTATTTTATACTGGACCCACTTTAGACTTGACTGCGTTGAAATCTGGACTTGGTCGTTTAGTGACTCAGTTGTTGTTGTATATATAATTGTAAATACTTATATCGTAGTAGGCCAGTTGAGATGGGAAAATAAAGCCTATAAAAATATATACATATTACTCTCGTTCTGCCGTATTTCTTAAGCTTATGCTTAAGAATTCTTTAAGTCAAATAAAGAAAAATTCACAAAAATCGTCTAAAGCTGAGCTGACGGTTTTATTTTTTTCAACAAAATAATTTAACTTTATAGTTAGCGAGTGCCTGTATATATTTATATTTATTGATAGTGGGAGTGTAATAAGCCTATTTATTATTCATTCAAATGCCTCAACAATGGCCGCGTATAGATGTATATATATACTTAAGTATAGATCCATAGTAAATAAATAATAATTAATAAATAATAAAGAAAATAGTGTAAGCAAAGTATGAATATTTTATAATATATTTACTGCCTTATAGATAGCAAAACTATATTTGAATCATCTTAAAAAATGTTTTAAGCATACATTCTCCTTTCAGTTTTCGAGGTCTTAAAGGCCACTGAGACGCTCAGCTGGGCAATTTTACATGTTAAGAAATTCATTTACACAATTTAAAATGTTGTGTTCTAGTTTACAGAGTTCAATTTAATATATTGAACTCTACTGCGCTTTCGATGCTGCAATTAAAAATCAATTTTACCTTGAGCTTTGCTAATTAAAACTCAGCACAAACACACCAAAAAAAAGGGTAGAAGAAAATAAGAAAAGTATTTGTAACTAGCTTAAAGTTTGGGCTGAGTAAATAAGAGCGAAGCCAACTATTTGGTAAGTTGGGAAAAGTTGAGAAATGCTGGCATTTAATCGACCCAATTATGAAGGCGAGGTTTTTATTTGGCCTCCAACGCTTCGTCAGCTAATAAAAATTTAACATAAAAGCGCGAGAGGGTGAGGGGCAGTAGGAGGGGGCGGGAGGAGCTAAAGTTTCAAACTCATATGGCGCATAATATCGAAATGTCATAACTCAGCTTGAACTCCGGGAGAAACAAAATTAATTTTAGCGCATTAAAAAGTTTTAGAAGCCGTCGTCTTGCCCGCCGTCTCTTAAGTGAAGTAAAAACTTACTTAATTTCCGTGCGTGCCGCGATCCAGCGAGATGAATATTAAAACGGGGCTAGTTCGCTCGAGCAGACACTTAATATATTATGCTGTATAGTTGGACTCATTTATTAAGCTGCGCCTCCGAGGTGCTTGACATTGAGGCGGCTGTGCTTTAAGCGCCACGGCGACGCATTTGCTCCGCCAACAGCTGCAATCAACACTCACATAAATTTGCATACCAATATTTGAGTCCTGATGCATGTGGCATACAACTCCTTGCTGCCACAGCTGCTGCTCCTTTAAGTTGCTGCTGCTGCTGCTGCTACTGTTGTTACTTTTATGCCGCACTTCGCGAAAACAAAGTGTGCTCAAGGAATAAAACATGAGCCCCAACAATGCGAAGCTCCATCGCCTGCCCACTTAAAAACTTAAGTAAGTGAAGTGTGAGACGAGCAGTCGAACGAGTGGAAAGGGCAAGCCCCACTGAGCACACAACATCCAAGGACATCCAAGGCTGAGCGTTAAGACCAGAAGGAAAGCACACCTTTTTATCATCATCATCATCATCCCCATCATCATCATCATCATCATCATCATCATCGTGGGCTGTGGGGCCGTCATTGTCTGTGGCCAGCCGCCAGGAAGTGGCTATGTTCATTGTTTTGTGGCTCAGTCAGCTGTTATGAGAAGCAGCGAGAAAGGCTCATTAGCTGGCTCATAAGTGCGCAGTTTCGATGGCCGCTAATTAACAACAAAGTTCATACCGGCCTATTCGAGTGGTCGGAAATGAGCAGTGCCACTGAAGAGCGCTCGAGATGTGTGAAAATAGTTTGAATTTCCCCGAATGTTCGAGTGTGTGCGAAAAGTTAGAAATATTTTGTCCTTTGACTGAATTATGATAGCCAATGTCTAATACATTATTGACCAAACACTCAACCGCATTTGCCTTCAAGCTCCATTTCCTGAGTAGAAGGCTTGGCAACCTACAACAAATTGACCTTTTTGCATCCAAAGCCTCAAATACATGGATTTCGCAGAAGGTATTCATTACCCGCAAACATGAACATCAATTCTGTGGCCGCCTGCCGTCTGCCGTCTGCCGTCTGCTGCCTGAGCATGTGTGAGCCAGACAAATGTAAATTGCGGCCCAGCTACAAGCTAAATAAAAGTAGAACCACAAAATAATATATATGCGCCTGCCATACAACAAGGCTTGCCAGTCCAATTTGGAGCCCATGTGCAATAAATCTGGGAAAGTAGTGGGGTGAGGTTAGGTGGTAGGTGATAGGGGGTAGGGGGTAGGTAGAGGGAGGGGAGCCACAAAAGCAGGCTGGCAAATATTGAATATGGCTGTAGGTTATAAATTATGACACCCGAACGCTCGACTGCCTCTGTTCGCATAATTTATGCACGAGTGCAGTCAAAGTGGCAGCAGTGGGGCGGGGCATGTGGCGCTGCACAGAGCGTCGCACGTCACACGTCACACGACACACGACAGAGTCTGTGCCTACGTCTGCTTACCTGTTGACTGTTCAGGGATTGCGCATTCTGCATGACTTTATCCAGAATGCGCAGTATTATCTCCGCCGCCATCTCACGCTCCAGTTGTGTGCCTTTCAGCTGCAAGTAGGTGTCGAGCTGCAAAATAGGCAAGCAAATAGTCAAGCATCAGCCAAGTGCCCAGCAATAAGCGAAATACCAAAAAATAAAACAGGGCCCACAAAAAGAAGTAGGGAAAAAGCGAGTCCCGAAAACTCTTCATGGCCATTCGTTAGGCGGGAAATTTGTGTGCGCATTAAAATGAAAAATTGTTGCCATGCGGCACGGGGGCAACTTTTCTTTGACTGTAGCTCGCCTGCGAAAATTGTGTGAAAAATTGCAAGGCGCCCGCTCGCCGAGGCCCTCTGCGCTCAGACTGCTGCTCCTGCATTCATTTACGTGTAAAAATAGTTTTGGCAAGCTTGTTTGCCGAGTCTTTGGGCCGACTCAAGTGGCTGGCGATGGATCTTCAGGTCCAGGTAGTTTGTAACGCTTTGAGCTGTTTTTGCGTTCTGCCAGCGCCAAGGCTTAAGTGTGTTCAAGAGCTTTTTGCGGTGTGTCCCGGGCGCTGTGATACCAGTTGCTTAAAATTGAATTTGGGAATACGAAAAGCAGTAAAAACTTTGCTCTCGTTACAATATTATGCAATTTCTGCAAGACAAAGTGCGGCACAGCCACTGAAGTGGCACAGCAGCAATCGTGAGAGTCTCCGAGGAAGGCGCACGCAGCTTTCTCTTTTCGCAAGCAGTTGCCCCATAAATCTGCATAAAATTTGTGCATCGCACCTCGGGGGGATCGGATTCCCACACGAGTGTTATATAAATATTTAGTCTAGATAAACTGCGACTCACCTCGTGCAGCATGTCGATGAGGAAGCTCGCCTCGCCGGGCAGAAAGCTCTGTCGCCGCTGGAGCGTGTACTCGAAGCACGCCTTCAGTATGTTCGACGAGTTGGTCTGCTGGAAGCCAGCGCTCAAGGCCCTGAATCTGTTGTAGATGAGCAGCAGCTCGTCCCGCACACAGCTCGAGAAGTCGGGCAGCAGCCAACTGGAGTTGCCGGCGTTGTCTCGCTGCTCGCAGATGCGCCGCGAGTGACCCTCGAAGCCCCGCGGACAGTCGGTGATGATGGGTGCGCCGGGCGCACTGGTGGGCCAATGGACGCCGTAGCTGGACTCGGCCAGGCAGACGTGCACAGCATTGCGCTCGATCACGTTGATGTAGACGCTCCTCGATACCGGCCGCACGCTGTTCGAGACGAGGCAGGCGTACTCGGCGGACTTCTGGATGTTGTTGATCTTCAGTATGCTGCCGTCTGGGTAGAGATCCTCCCACATGGCAGTGGCCGCATCCGACTGGAAGAGCACTCCGTTGCGGGTCCAGCTGTAGCCCAGCTGGGCATAGCGCTTGATGTCATCGTTGCCCGGCGACAAGCAGCGCACGCGCAGCGAGTCGCCGCGCTGCAGCGTCACACTGGCCGGATCGACGCGCAGACGTGGCGGCGACTTGATGTGGACGTGCAGCGAGCGGCACTGCTCCACGCCCCAGTCGGTCACCTGCGGAAGAGACGAGAATCAGTCAAGTGACCACATTGCATTAAGCTCTGTTGCCTCTCGAATCAGCCAACTATCACGATGTCTGATGAGCATCAACAACAAAATTGCAAACAGCAATGTTTGGGCTCTGCCCACAGCCAGCCTTTTGCAGTTGGCCGTGTGTCAACAGTCGTTGATGTCGTCTGATGCAGCTCAAAGCGTTTACTCGAATTTAATAGACTTCTCCTGGCCGCGTCTCTGGCCAGCAGCTGATTGAGCACGACATTGTCTGATTGCACGCGACGTGTGTGCTGAATGGATATGTGGCGTCTAAGCCGCCAAAGCGCTCTGCGGCGGGGGATAACACGATTCGGTGGCTACTTAAGCGAGGGCGAAGAGCTTTAGCTGTCATCTGGCACAAACATGTTGCACTTGTGTGCGCCCCACACCCACCCACACACAGACGCCCACACACACACGAGTTGCTGCAAGTGCTTCAGGGGAATACAATGTGAGTTGCAGAGCTCAAACCGGGCATTACGATAATGTTGATTATGATGATGATGACGTTGCTCTCAGTGAACTTCCGTTTCAAATTTAAAAAAAAAAGCACACACAGAAAAAGGGGAGAGAAAAAACAAGGAGCAGACAAACTAACGAGCAACGTCAGGATCACACCTCGGGGTCCTCGACGTCGGCATGTGGCATTCATTGAGACTTGCCTTTGTGTCTGCGATGGCGTCTGCTCAGGCTCCGGTTACGGCTCCGGGTCCGGGTTCGGGTCCGGCTACGGCTCCGGCACCGGCACTTTGTTGCAACTGAGCCGGAATCATTTGATAGACGCAACTTTGGGCGCAAACAAATTGAAGATTTCTTTTTATGGCATTTCAAATTTAAGTTGAGTTTTAAATTCGTGCCACGATTCCTGTGGCGTGGGCGTGGGCGTGGCGTTAGCTTTGCCTTTACGACAGTGCAACGTCAACAAATCCTTGCCTGCCACAAAATCCAATTGGCAATTAACTCATTTGGCCCAGCGACAACTTTACCATTTTATGATCAAATGCGATTTTACTGCCTGAAGACGCTAAGTCTTCCCCCTCGCCCCCTCGCCCCCTCGACCACATCCGAAGCTCCCTCACACGATTGTATCTGTTGGCTGCGTCTCATTAACAGTCGAAGTCGTTAAACATCACATTGTACGTGTATGGCTAATGTCATTTAGTCTCCAGTCTAAGCTCGCTTTCTGCCTCGCTCCCTCTCTCGCCTCTTCTCTCTAGCCAATAAAATAAGCTGTGGCAACACTCATGCCACCAAAAATTTGCAATGTTAATGACGCCGCTGCTTGAAAATGGCTGCCTTTTATGGTCGGCTAGATAAAAGTGTCTTTACGAACTGAAAAGTGCATAGCATCAAGATGTGAAGCAAGACGGAGCAGAAGAAGAAGAAGAAGTAGAAACTAAGCTGAGCTAAGAAAACACATTTTCCTATTCTTTTTATCGTATATTTTTACAATGCAATTTGTATGAGAATTGCTATGCAACAGTTCAGATAGTTTTTATTATCGGCTATCAATTTTATGATCAGGAATATTAAATGACAATTTGTGAAAATTGCGAATTGGAAATGGCATGAGAGAGTTTATGCATTGGATAAGAAGCAATATATATAAATATAAATATAAATATATATATATATATAACTGCGTATACCTTGCCTACGTCTGTGCTGGCTGTGCACAGCTCAATTCATGTTGAAATTTAAATGCATCCACTGAGACTCTAGTGTGTACTAGAGTCAGAATAGTAGCCCTGATGTGTGCTCCTCTATGTCTATATATATTTACATAATTTACAGTGATATTGATCAACGTTTCTAATTTCTTCAAGCCATGAGTCCTCGTTAAAGTGACAGCATGTGAAAATTTAAGATTAAAACGACAGAAATCTCTTTACAATATATCTCTCCAATAATCCCCTACAGAAATAGTCAGTTTTTCATTAACTCTGATCGACAAGCTACAAAATACATTTTAAATTTTATTAATCTTCCAAGTCTACTAAGTTAAAGGACAAATTTAGTTATATTTCAACTTTACATTTTCTACTACCTTTTTCATCAAATCAAATCAACTCTAAACACAGAGATTCTTTCTCTCTCTCTCTCTCTCTCTCTCTCGTTCTCTTTCTCTTTGACTCTTGTCCTTCATTCGATGACGCAGCCCTTTATTCAAACGGATCACATCACGGACGAGCGCCTTTGTCGTTAGTCACTCTGCTGACCATGCACAAAAGTGTTTTTTTCTGCATGATCGGATGCTGTTGACCCATGGTTGACCCGTGGCTTAACTTGCACATTCCATGTCAGGGTCAGAGGTCGCATAAATGTAAGCCTGCCTTTAGTTGCTCATATGTGAATCTACAAATTTATCAATTAGATTTTGGCTATTGCAAAATCAGCCTTGGACCAAGCTTATTATAAGTCATGATAGATTCTCTTTAAATAAATAAATATAAATATTGACTTCTTTCTTTGTTTTGAAATTCTCTCATAGAGTGGGAATGTGCATGAGTTTGGCTAAACTACATCACATTTAGGATATCTTCTAGTCGGACAGCTCTCTTTAGTCCACTTAACTTTAATTTAATAACTTCCAACTTCCTTATAACATAATTAGAAGATGACCAGAGTCAGGTAACAAAATATTGTTTTAAAATTATGCAAGTGCTGAGTTCATCATGAACAGTTTAATGTATTTATATTGAGTGTTAAATAGCTTAACACGAGTGCTTGGAGGCATTTGCCAAAGTTAATGAACTAATTGCAGCTTAATAGCAATAAATAAATAATCATTGGGCTTATACTCCCGCGGGTAATATCATGCCTATATATATAATGTGTGTGTGTGTGTGTGTGCTTGAGTCTTGGATATGAAAAGAAATTCCCCAGGGTCTAATGGACACGGCCTGCCACACATTATTGACGTGCGGCACACAAATCGCAGCTCGAGGCGCTGCCCGCCGCAAAGGATTCATTCATTTCTTTTCATTTTTAAGTCAACAGGAGCTACAGCAGAAGCAGCAGCAGCAGACGTGAGAAGGCAACAATCAACCTTTGGGGATTCTACGTTAAGCACGTTCGTTGAACAGAAGAAAAAAATAATGTGAGCAGAATGCGCTGATTAACGTAAAACTCTCCTAGCAGTGCGAGAGTGGGGCTACCCCTGCCTTGAAGCCGAGCCTCGAAGTGCTTGCCTTTGATGTGATGCCAACATTACGTAGACCACACTGCGACATCAATGGGAGGAGCGCACTAGGCGTGCGGCCAAAGGCATAAAGCGAGCGAGGGTAGCAACAGCGCAAAGCAAAGTGCTGGGGTGTCGACTAGGAGCCACAAAACGCTGCCCAACGACCGAACACCCCCTTGGGCCTGTGAGTCGGCGACGGTGCTCTCGGACAAGGCATTAAATACAATTGGTGCGCAGCTTTAAGAAAATGTTCGCTCGTTAGCTTAGCGGTCGAGCAACAGCTGTGTGCCGTTCCTGCTGCTGCTGCTGTTGCCGCTCTTTGCGGTCTTAAAGCGAATGAATTTATGGCACCGAGAGCCGAAAGTGCAGCTCAAACAGAAAGAAATATTGCAGCTTTAACAACCAGCCAGAGACTATTATGGAATGCAAAATTGTGCCAAAAAATGTTTACATTTTACATATTTGTTAAATTCCATTTTTGAGCAGACTGTTTAAGCATGTGCTAAGAGTGTATATGAAAAGTGTGTGTTATGTCTATTAGGAATGCTCGTATCTATTTGTAAGATTGATTTTTCCAATTCTTTAATATATTTATATATTTAAATATTGTATATTTTGAAAATAAAATAAATATATATAAATTGACTTAATTGGAATTGTATATCAACATGCAGAATAATATGAAAAGGCCTATATATATTTCAACTATTATATGGAGTTGAGCATCGTAGCATTCATATTTATCATGTTCAATTAAAAGCTTGAAGTATATGAAATATGACTTATTTAACTACAGTTTTGTCTTTAAAATTATAGTGTATACTTTTGATAACTTCAAATTATGTTTATTTCAAGAGGAATATACCGCTTTGATTTAGCTCGTGGGGAGTGATGAGCCGTGATGGCCGCAGTTCATTCATATTCATGCAGAAAAAAATATGAATGCATTTTTTGAGGAGAGAGAATGTTTTTATATTATTTGTGCTATTTGAATAATATACATTTGCACTTAGCTCAATCTTCAGACAAATGACTATATTAAATTTATTATGCATGCAATTCATTTAATATATTTAACATACATTTCAGTTTATGGAATACTACAAAAATTGTCGAGATAAAAAAATGAAGTATCTCTGCTATAAAGTTCGTCAATTTTAGCAAAAATCTCTCAAACTTATACCTAAGATCATCTGAAGCTAAGATCTGTATATTTTGTTACGATTTTATATATGTAATTTAAAAATTGTTGACGTTGACTTTACATTGACATTTCTAAATTGAAACTTAAATCAATCAAGTGCAGTTAAACGAGAACGATTTCAGCCAGTTTCCCTCAAATCAAAAGAAAGTTGATTGAAACTTACTCATGTAATGGGATAATATATTAGCCAGCATTTCATACATATTAAAGTTAAGGTCAATAATGGGCTTGTCTGCTAAATAAGCTAAGACTGCTAATTTAATTTGTAAAGAACAGCAAATTAGCTTTGCTGACGGATTTTTTTTAAAGATTTTTAGCCTAAAGCTTCGAGCCTATATTTTGAAAAGATAAATTTTATAAGACAATTTGTAATTTTTTCATGCCTTCATTTTCTTGGAATTCCAAAATTATAATTGACATTTTTGACAGCCGTTCAAGCAGCGCTTTATGAGTCTCTATATGTGTGTGCGTTTGCCCAGGTAATCCATTCGGAAGTCCAATTAAATTGTCTGGCCCGTTTTCGAGTGTTCCTTTTAATGTTGAGCTGGCTTTCATGCAGAAAGAGTGGAGCTCCTGGACGACTAATCAGTTTAATTGCCATGCGTTAAGCCATATCAACAAACACCCGCAGCGTGTTGGGTGGGCGAAGGAGAGCGAACTCAAACAATAAAAATAAACCTCCTCAAAAATGCCGCAAAATTACTTTTAACTTCTCCGGGTTCTGTTTGCCGCAGAGGTCTTCATTTGCGCTAAAACGTGGCGTTTAATTAGCCAAATTAAAATATGCGAAGAGCCAGAGGCGGAGAAGATTAAGTGCACTGAAACTGGGTTATTTTGATTTGTGTGTGTGTGTGTGTGTGTGTCGGAGTGTGTGTGCGTGTGTGTTTGGGGTCTTGCTCCATTTTTTTTTATTTTTATGCATTGAAATAAATTTTAATCTATGCGCTCAACTGTTGAGTCCTTAGCAGGATTTGTTGGCCGATTGCAGAATATTTTCGGGTTTTAATAGCACTTGCCAAGTCTTTAAACTGTTCCACGCCATTAAGCCCACAAAGCCGCTCAAAATACGGGCCGGTAAAACATCTTTGTGTTTATGGCTTGGCAAATAACAAATTACGCAAATGGCTTGTAAAAAATATTGACATGTTCCAACAGCAACAACAACAGCCTGATCTGAGCGCGCCTTAGACGCATCTCTAGTACAACATGTTTATGACCTGCGAGCTGGAATATTATGTGTGCTGTTGACATTCAGAAGACGACGCTCCCAGGAGCAAGTTATAAATCAATTGGTAATATGCTTCGGCTTCACTTGCTCACACACAGAGTATAAATCAAATCAGCTCCAGCACAATGACTGACTGACTGGCTGCTGCTCACCTTGCAACTGTAAACGCCCTCATCGATGCGGCTCGCTTTTGTCACACCCAAAATGGCCGTGTAGACGTCTTTCGTTTCCGGCGGCAGCACAGTTGTCCAAATTTCTCTGCAAGTAAATGAGATGTGGCTTATTTGCAAAAGTTTATTTAATTTTTTTTTAAGTAAGAATACAAGTATTTTTATAAACCTCAAGAATGCACAGATATACTTATCTAGGTCTAAATATGTTTTAAAATTGTATGTATATAAAAAATTCAGATCTTGTCATTTATATTTATTTATTTATCATTTAATTTTATCTCTGATAATATAATAAATAAATCATGGAGCTTCCAACTCTTCCTATTAGAATATATTTAATATAATGTCATGAAAATTTTAACGGTGTTAAAAAAACTGTTTGTAATAATACAACAAATTAATTGTCTAACTTTTTAAGATATTATGATTTTCTAAAAGTATTTTTAACATTTAAAAGGAGACGTTTCACATCCTGTAAAGAATACACATTATTGATCAGAGCGACACGTTTCGAGTATTACTGTCTGCTCTTCCTTATGAACGCAGCGACATCATAAAAGATAAAATACGGAAAAATGCAATATCATAGTATTCCGCGGTATAAAATATTTTGAGATTATTTATTTCTGCTGTGGGTCTATTTAATATGCATATTTTGCTATAATTCATATGCAAATAATACACAATATGTGTTGGGATATTAGGATCATAATTATTAGAATTAAGCTCAAGTCTTGGCAAACAATTAAAATATTTTTCAATTTATTTTGATGAGGTTATTAATTATTCGTTATTATTTGCTGCTTGTAGAGTATACAAAATGCAATCAGATTTCTGAATTGAGCTTGAAACTACGTCCTATTTGGGAAAATGAAAATGAAAATTACAAAATATAGAGCAGATGAAATGACTTTACATACACACATATAGTATATATAAATATAAATAATTATGATATGATTTTATAGAGTCAAATATGGTAGAGAAACAGTTAATTAAGAGACAACTTTCACTTTTGCACTTGTGTCAGTCGAACCATTAATTTTCCCACCCAATACCCAGCTGCACGGGCATCTGCATCAGCATCAGCATCAGCATCAGCAGAAAATGAATTGGAGCGTATGCAGTATGCAGTATGCAGCTTCCCCGCTAATTGACCCACTAATAGCAGCTCACTTATCATTTCCCAGCGAAAAATGCACTCTGTGTGGGTGTGCTTGTGTGTGTGTGAAAAATCATAGCTAATGTGAAAACAATCGCGGATGTTGCGGCTCGAAGTCAATTAGCAGACAGCGTGATTCACTCAAAAATGTTTTTCAACATGTTTTTGGTGACGCGCCACTGAAAATTGTGAAAAAAATACAAAAATCACGCGCACATTCTATGGCTGTTTGAAAAAAAATGGGCCAGAGCAGACTCGATGACAGCCGCAGGGCAGACATTATCCCGACATGAATACGTTCTCTATGCACCCACCCACATATGCCTCTAATGAGATTAGATAAAAGAGCATCGAGTTATTAGCAGCAGAAATACAGTTTGGAAAAGCTTATTAAAAATTTAGCGAAAAAGTTATTTATGCTAAGCGCACGAAATTATAAACTTCAAATTGTTTTTGTGTTTTTTTTTTTAGCAATCTAAAATCAAGAAATTAAGTTAGAGAGAAAATAAATGAAATAGGCAGATTATGGTTCATATATTTGGTTTCATATATTTATAATAAACAGTGATAAGGATGTTGTTCCAAAACTTAAAATTAATAATAATAAAAATTATATATGCATATATAAATACCTACAATTGGAATTGAATGGAAGAAATTTGAGAAAAAAGTTCGGATGCTAAAAACAGCATATTTATTCGGCTTGAATTTATACAAAAATATAAATTAACTAATAAATTTTAATTGGAAATTTGAAAAATATGAAATAAATGTATAAAAAAAAATTAATAAATGCAGAATGAAAAAAAAAAAAAACAAAATGCTACCAAATAATTTTTCGACTTAAATTTATACAAATAAGTTTTCGCTGCAGTGGAGAGTCTATTATTGTTTATTAATAAATATATAGACTATAGAGAGGAGCACTCATTTGCAATACACTTGCCAAATATTAATATTCAAACTCTAAGAATAGTATATTCTGTTAGGCCAATCCCTTTTGGAAGTGAATATATAAGCTCTTCGTAGCTAATAATTACTTTTTCAATATCAAGGCTTGTAGCTATAAAGCTATGCAATATAGAGTCCTTCTCGATTTTCCATTACCAGACATTTAAAACAAATTCAAAAACTCTATAAGACAGTGGCATATAAACCAAATCCAAATCTATCTAGACTCTGGGCCTAGCGTAAGAGGCAGCCAATATGCTCAACTCAATTCATGAAATGGATTCATATAAATTGACAAAAACTAATTGCTTTAGTAAACTGTGACAATTAAATGCAAATTTACCGTCAGTTGGCATTTTATTTGATGTATTTCATGCAGAGTTGCTCATGTCAGTCACAGTTGTTGGATGATTTATTATCTCGCATGCTTCGATGACTCAAAAAATTTGTGCATCGACGGCTAAATGTGAGTTGGCATGAACATAAACAAAGCGGCTTAGTTTTTAAGCCATAAACTAAAAGCTAGTTTATGAAAACTCGAGTAGCTGCAGCTCAGAGCGAATGGAAAAGTCAAATGTGCAGAGGCTGTTGCATTTCAGTGCTTAGCTGTTAGCTTGAGTTGTGCTACCTTTCCACTTAGTCGCCCGCTGAGTGCAGGCCGCTGGCAGAGGGGGCATAAAGTGAACTCCAAAATCAAATTCAAAAGTGAAACCAAAAGCAAAACCAAACTCTTGCAGTTGGCAACAACTTAAGTGCTGTTTGGGGTTTAGGGTTTGGCCAAAGGAACAGAAGCGGCAGATGAGGTAAGAGTTATCTAGTCAGATGCTCGTTGAAGCGAAACGGCTTAGTGAGTGCATTCCACTAATAACTTTTACGCATGGATAACAAGGATAACAGCCTCATAACATTGAAAAAGTGCCCAAAAACCGCACAAAACGAAAGTGCGGTTAAGGCAGGGCCATAAACCACAGCCGTGCCTCAAACTGAGTGCGTCAAGCAATTTGCACAGGTGCATTGGCCAAAATGGCGTTTGCAACGAAACGGAACGGAATGGAAGTGAGGGGCGTGCAGCGAGGGATGAGGGGCGAGAGGCGTGGCATTGGCGAGCATACAAAGCACTTAACCCACAATTTGCTAATGGCCAACGGCGCAAGAATTTGCCGGTGCCAGTCACGTTAACTGTGCCATGCCCATGCCCATGCCCACCCCCAGGCCCATGCCCATGTCCCAGGCCCATAGTTGTACCTTCACCTGTCGCTACGCACCTTCAAAATCAATTAAAAGGCAACGGAAGTAATAACATTCTGTGCAGGAAGTGCGTAACGCTTAAATGCAGCAGCGAGCTCAACCGCAAAAACAGCAAAGCTCGCCGCTGCTCGTTTACGCCAAATGAGCAATAGCAACAGCATCAACAGCTTCAACGGCATCAACAGCCCAAACAACGCCAGCAACAAAAATGGCAACAACAACAACAACAGGAAGCCGCCTTAGTGCTGGTTACTCCTCGACTAATACAATTACATACGGAGCTGTTACGCAAATACATACTCATATGAACGACGGGCGAGCGCACACGAAGCAGCGTACAAAGATAAAGCGAAAACAGCCCACGACCCCTGCTCGGCCCACTCTGCCTTCTGCCCATCTACCTTCCCTCCGCAACATCCACAGCCACGTCTCCGATGAGCAATTCATAGAGAGGAGCGCGTGAGTAGTCAGCGCCTAACGGCATCAAGTTTCGCATATTTTGATAAATGAGGCAACTTTGAAAGTTGTAAAATGAAGTAATGGGAGAAAGAGAGCTCAAATTACATAATAATTAGTGAGTGTTTAATGATCACACAATTTAAATCGGTAAATTACACTCTTTAATATGAATTATAATTATATTATTTACTGATTATAATTCAATTTAATGATATTATTATTATTTTTGATGTACTAGTAATCATAATATTTTATCATAATAAATGAATGAAATCAAATTTCAGCTTTAAATTTTAATTGTTATACAACTTTCTTTACAGACTCAATTTTATTATGTGTTGGAGCTAATTGAGTAAGCTTTTCAATGCCAGGCACTTGGAGTGCTCTACACGAAAACATGTGCATCTCTAGCAGAGGGGAAGGCCACATCCTTTCGGTTCAGCTTGACTGCATTTGTAAACTTGTAGCCACCAAAGGGCCAGATGCAACGATTACTGCATGTGTGTGCTCGAGTGTGTGTGTGTGTGTGTATGACCAACGTGTGCCACTTTCTACCTCGCACACACACACACACACAGTGTTATTTGCGATGCAATGATTTTCTGTGATTTTTGAAATGTGCTCAAAAAGGGGTCCATAAAATGCCATTGGCAATAAACTTGACTGAATCATTTGAAATGCCAAAATTGCATACCAATTGAAGGGTCATAAAGGAAAATGATGCAAACAGCTAAAGATTATTCTTCAATAACAAGAAAAGTTGTATTTAACGAGCAACGTGACGTATACTAAAAAAAAAAAATACAAATAACAAAAGAAAGATGATATTATGAGGAATCTTAAATTTTAACCCATCATTAATTTTATTAAAGATACTGCCAATAAATATTCCTACTATCCAAGCTGTTGGTCGTTCACTTAAATAATTCACACATCCCTAAATTCAAAAGAACTCATAGAATTATCAAACCTTCGATAAGAACAGAGACCCTTCATTTATTCCTCAGCTGTCAACTTTGTCCCTCAATCTGTGTTTCAAATTATCTTTTGAATCAATAACCACTTAATAAAGTTTAAAAATTTACAGATAATTTAAAATTGAATTGAAATTAAAAAAGATATCTTAAAATTCAATCTGCATTCTATTTGCTTATGGCCGTTGCCATGCGGAGCTCAGGCAGAGCATCATTCCATCATCAGACAGAAATTAGCTTCTCGGCATTCATATACATGTGAATATGTAAAATAACAAACATATGCTCCAGCCGACTCATAAAAAATCACAACAATAGCTGGGAGCGTTCTCGCCTCTGGTGTGGTCTTTGTCCCCTGCATAGAGACCAGGGATTAGATTTTTATGTGACCAACACCGCAAAAGCCTTTGGGCTTTCAAATACAAATCCATCGCAATGGTTTTATGAGTTCATAAAATTGGCGTGTAGGTGTTTACACTGGCCGCTCTCTTTTTTATATTTTTGTCTCGGCCTCTTTCCCGATGCGATGCTGCGGGAAATTGAAATTGTGAATTTACTTCTTCTGCTGAATTCTTTATGAGCTGCCCGTGCGAGCGCTCGTAAATATGAATAAATCTCTATGTGCTAGCAATGCATTAAAGCTCCCAGTCCCATAATCGTAACTTGATTAGAAATACGATACAGACCAACCGAAAAATTTAAGGCCAATACATTTACACACACAGAGAGAGAGAGAGAGAGAGGGAGAGAAAGAGAGAGAGAGAGATGCACACACACACAAACAGTCAGGCGTTCTGGAGGCATATAAAAACTTTATTAAACGCAACTACGCATAAAAATAAAACGATGACAAAGTACGCGGCGCGTTTTGCAGCCTCTGTTTTAGCAGTTGTTGTCCCTCTGCGTGACTGCGACGGCGACGTTGGCAGTTTTTGCTTCTGCTGCGCCTATTCTCGCCTCTGCCTGTGCCTGTGCCTGTGCCTTTGCCTGTGCCGGGGCCCACAATTCACTTCAAGTTGTAACAAATTTCATTACAATCGTAACAAGAAAACGTGTCTCAACAACTAAATTGCAAAAGCGAAAGCGCAGACTACAAAAAACTGCACATAACTAGGCTGGCCGACATGGCCAAAGGCTTGATTGGCTTTTAACAGAGCCACGATTAAACTTTAACATTTCGCTGTTAAATAACAGCGGCGGCCCTCATCTCAGCTTTAACCTGCCTGTCGCAGCGTGTGTTAGGGCCATCATATTAAAGTGAACAAGGTCTGCTAGATCTCACTTCCTGCCCTACCTCGAATCGTCTCTCTCATATTATTTGCCCCTTGGCATTTCGCTGTCATACAGCGAATTTTTTTTATTGTTATCATGGCGGCATTTGCTTTGTTGTTTGGGTCAATGCAGCAGCGGCGGCATTTCCCTCACAGTTATTTCTCTTTATTTCGCTGACAAGCAGCTGCCTTTTCCGACTGTTCTATTTTATGGACGTACGCAAAGGGTCCTTTTGGCTTCTAGGTGTTAGTGAATTTTATTCAAATTTCACACTAATGAAATGGCACGTGACAAAGTTGGCTGAAACTCATGTAGAAAATCGAAATCTATCCATATGCGGGCATCTCAAATAAGAGCGTTCATGGAAGAAATCGATTTGAATATTGTTTGGTTGAGAGCTGGAGCAAAAGTGATCTAATTTAACACTGAATCCGTCTTGCCCCATGACATAAAAGAGGTATTTTGTTATGAGCATTTCGAACAAAACAGTCATTGAATAAATGTGAATGCAAAATAAAAAGTATTTTTAGGCTGAATTTTTATATAAATAAAAAGAAATATAAATAAATAAAACAAAAAATTAATAGATAAGAAATAAATTTCAATTGAGAAATATAAAATAGAATGAAATTCGTGGAAATTAAGCATATTTTCAGCACATTTCACATCTTATTATATGAAAATAAAAAAAATAAAGATTGAAATAAAATTACGTTTCTTACAGTGAGGAGCGGCAGGTAGAGTTGGAGTTCTGTGAGCGGAGTGTCGAGTATATGCCTGCTCCTCGGTGCACTAGCTCCTTTTCATGTTGGATTCGGACAATAGTAGTACAAAATTGAATTTACGATATGAACAAGTAGCTGAGTTGGAATCACAAAGGTGTTTATATTCTATACATACTTTGGATCCGGAGCCTTTTCTAAGGACACGTTTTTTTTCGACTTTCTTAATCATATTGAAACAAAGAAATATAAGCAAATTTTGCTGGATATAAATATGTTTATTGCCTAAATTGTATCTCGAGTATGTGGCCCAAATGGCTACCCCACACAAGCTGCTATCTGTAATAACAATTTGCACCATCTCCTAATCATCCACACATGGACTCACGACTCCGCTAGCCCATAAAACGCATCCAACATTAGTTATCTTTGTGTGTAATGGTATTTCGATAAAAGCTGTAGATTATCCCCCTCAAAAGCAACAAATTCTGCTTATTTGAGTACACATTCAACCAAAAATGAGATTCATCGTTATGTAGGCATACAATGGACGAAGTCCAAGGTCAGTTTGACGAACAAATTTTAGCAATTAGCGTAAGTTTATCTAATATGAAATACCAATTCATACTTAACAAAAGGCAAATATCAGCTGTTAAATGGGCTATACAATAAAGTAGATTTGCAAACTGAAAAACACCCAAAATATGTAAGAATTTCTCTTTGCTTGGCCCTTGATTCTCATGATTCTCATGAAATACCAATTATAAAATAATTAAAAATTTATTTTAAATGTATGAAGTATTGTGAGGGCCGAGACTGAGAAATAGAGTCCGATTATTAGAAATATTTATGAAAATATGTTTCAATACCAAGTAGTTAATATTTAATATTAAAAAAAATAAATAAATAAAAAATAACATGTTTTATTTTTAATGTAAAATTCAAGTGAAATAAATAAAATGTAAATTAAATGCAGTTAGCGAGCATAAATTAATAAAGCATTTGACAATATTAAATGAGGTCTATCTCTATGTACATTAAATATTAATTAACATAAAATATTAAGGGCTTTCCCGGAGATGTCATTTAATTAATACTTCAGTTTTGTTTTTGGTGTGTGCTTAAGATAAAGTCCTTTATTGGCATTGAGTAAGTTCCAAGAGCAAAGACATTGCGGTTTCTATATAATAAGTATATAATATGTTATAGCTAAAGATTCTAGGGGGCCATATTTGATAACGCTTACAACAATTTCACTAGGTGTCAACAAGAACGGAATGAACAATATAACCTGAACGGTTGGACTAGTCGATGAAAGTCAGTGTGCGTTGTGAGTGCATATGGTGAGAGTGTGGCCTGGGGCAGGATCATACGCCTGCTAGTGGCATACTCAGTTTAGCTTCATTCAAGCCGGACGACTGACTCTGACGGCCCTTACGCGACGCAGGAGGCGTCTCTTCCATTTGCAGAGAGGAGGCCAGGCACGCGCAGCCGCCAGACGTCGCCAGCTTCATTTGTCCGTCGCTGTGCCAGCAGGATGCGCCTCGCCACCATCCACGGATGCCGACTGCTCGATGGCCTTGGATGCACTGGGATCCGCAATGCTGCCAAAGTAATTGCCGGTGGACTCGATTTCCACCACACGCTCGACATCGTCTAGTTTGGGTGGTGCTGGCACCGTCACCATGAGTATGCCATCCGCCGAGAACGTGGCACGCGCCTGTGTGGCATCGTAGTGGCGGGGCAGCTTGTAGCAGCGCGTGAACTCGCGCGTTATGCACAGCTGGCCCTTGTCGGCGCGATCGTCCGCCTGTTTGCCCTCCACGCAGATGGTGTCGCTGTTCTTGGCCTTAACCGTCAGCTCGGCCAGCTGGAAGTGGTGCACGTCCAGCACCACCTTGAAGGTGCCCCGACCCAGCGAATCCGGTTCGTTGCCCGTCTCAATGACCACGCGGCCCACCAGGCACGAGCCGTGACACCAGGCGCTGTCATCCACCCGCAAATGGAAGTCCCGCGCACACACGTCCAGCTCGTGGGACAGGTAGTAGCGCCTCTGGCGGCATCTCGGCTCACCGGCTGACCAGTGCCTGCGCAGCGGCCAGTGGTAGTGAGCGCCATGGCCATGGCCATGGCCATGCTCGTGCTCGTCATCCCAGTCCCAGTCCCAGTGAATGGGCATGGTTTCGCTTAGTGTCTGTCTGTGTGTGCGTGTGTGTGTGTGTGTATGTGTGTGTTTGGTGCCTTGTGAATTGTGTTTCGTTGCACACGGAGCAAACGCGTTGCTTTTTGGCAAGGGGCGCCAAAAAAACCGTTGTCCTCTGCTCGACTCTTACTCGCTAACTAACTAAGCCAATTGGCCAACTACCTCAGCCACTCGTCAGCGAATTATGCAAAGCTATGCCAGCCGATAGGACTCGAATGCGAATACTCCACGTGCCGGTGCCAGGCCCAGCCAGCAACTGCATCGAATCACTCAATTCGCATATAAACATTTGCCATGCAATTCGCCGAAAGTAGGACAACTCCAAGAATTGTTTGATCAATACTTTCCAGCCGTGTGTCTGGCGCGACCCTTGGAGCTATTTTTATATCTTCACAAAGGGCGCCCAGAGGGTCGCGACTGCGTTAAGTGCTACCAAAACAACATTTGTGCAACTAATTGTGGTATTCTCGACCAGCTCAGTTCAGCTCAGCTTAGCTCACAACAGCAGCTGAGATGCTTTCCTCTGCTCTGCTCTGGCTACGCATTCGGGAAAAACATGAAACTAATGAAAATCGTGACCTCCATTTGGCACGTCTCTCATATGCGAGTGCAGCGGGCACATGTAGAGAGCATATACAGGGTGTTATATTACTTGATAGATAGATATCTCGAAAATTTGTCAAGGGATATTCTTATTCTTATTTTTTCAAAAACGGAAATTGATTTAATGTTACCACATTACTCAGTGTTGCCTAATTGCCTAGCTTATTTATAACTTTTCTTATGGAACGATGAATTTCAATTAATCAATATATGAAATTTAGGAGACTAGAGTTTACTCAGCATTCAGCAGATAAAAAATTAGAATCTGAGTCGTTGTTCCCCCAGTGTATTTTTCATATCAATCTGGGAATCATAATATCTATTCTTGGTACAGAATAAATCTATGACTAATCAGAACTCATATTTATGTATATCATATATATACCGAAGTAGAAATGGAGAATCTGATACTTTATGGCAACAATCTATATTCATGTGATCATTTTTATATCGAATCTATCAACTGATTGAAGCTACATATTATGCAAAATTGCTTTGCTTTAAGTTTCTGCTTCAGTTAATTGCTGGGTATAATGAACTTTTATATTACTTTATCTTGATCACCCTGTATGTTTCAGATGTATGAGAGGAGAAAAATATACTTCAACTAAATGTTAATTTGCTTCATGACTCAGCTTTAGCTTATATGTAACTAAATTACTGCAACATTGTGAAAAGCACATCCTGTCAAGTGTCTATAAACTATAGTAATTGCTTTTATAAGGGGCTGGGCTGAGCACCCTGTATATCACATATTGTGCAGAAAAGAGTTTTGGCTAAGAACAAAATATTTCATAGACATTGTCAGGACACTTACAGCGCGATAGCTGCTGCTGCTGTTGTTGTTGCGTGTTTGGTTCCGAGTTGAGCCAATTTGTAAAATAACGAAATATGTATATAGATATATATTTATATATATATATATATATATATATATATAGCATATTTTACTTATATTGCCATGGGGGTCGGGCAGCTTTGCCGGGCTGGTTGCTGAAATTGAATTTGTGCTGTTAGCTTTACAGTTTGACAAATTTGCAGCAAACAAGCCAAAAGTGACTACAGCTCGCCTCAGCTTGAATGACAGAGCGCATTGTGCTCTTAAACAGCAAATGGAGAGTTTTTCTACAAATTGAGCGCGGGGTGGGCTGCAAGTGCAGGAGTTCGCGCTGATGGCTTTGTCGTAAAACTTGGCCAAAAACTTTTTCAGCAAGCGTTTAGACGACGACGACGATCACAAGATTTACTTAAACTGAATTAAAAGAGTGACAATACAAGAGCAAGGGATGCATACGACAGTTCATTGACTACAAAAATAATCTGTCAATCTCGGTTCTCGGAGAAACCATGTCTCAACTTATTTGGATGCCATTGGAATATAATTATACTTGATATTAATTTAAATATTTTCTTCTATTCCTTAATAATAAAAAAATAAATAATGTAGGATATAGAATAATTATATAGAATAATCAATCATGAGTCCACATTCAAGAGTAGCTTAAGTCGTTTTCTTTAACTAACTAAGGGGCCAAGGTCTTGACTCTAAACCCACTCTTCAGATGACAATAACTCAGATGCCACAAAACAATCATTAGTTTGGAATGTGATACAATACAATGACAATCAGTGAGTTAAAATTAAATATTTGCCAAGAAGCTCATGTCTACAAGGTGTCTACGTATTCTTAAGATATTAATACGACAGACCGACTTCAAGTTGTGTGAATTTGTGTTGCTTTGAATACGGGACACAAATGGTTTTTAATTTTGTTTTCCTTTTTTTTCAAAAGCATGTGAGAATTATGAAAAATATGTTAAATATATGACATATAAATTTTTCTAATATATATTGAAATCGTTTTTACACTTGAATTTTAAAATCATTGATATATCTTGTGGGCTAAAAAAAAGTTGTATAATCAATAAATTATTAATGTGTTGTCAGCAGATAAATGCCTTGCCTTGACAAGTTCTCGTTGAGTTTTTAATAAACAAATTGAACTCTCTTCCGAGGCATATTTGGTTCATATATTTCATATATGCAGCAATGCAATTCGATTAGATGTGTAACTTAAGGTATGAATTCGGAGTAAAATTTGTGAGGAAATGTTGATGCTAATAAAGTACAAATGTCCTTTTTTATAAATATTAATTTTATTTTTAATGAAAATATATTTCAGTTTTAATTATTTTAATTATTTGATAAAAAATATAATGTTAATATTAAATAAAAATATATATTAATTGCCTTTTTATAGTAAGCTTCAGGCTAAAAAACTTGAGTAGCAGCTATGAATGTAAAAGAAATTGCTGTTTGATTGTTAAATGCATAGTAGTTTTCTATAATAATTCAATAGAATGCTTTTAAAACTACACACATACATATGTATGTATGTATATACATATGATTAGATGCAACATCGAAATTGTTGTTGAAATCGACAACTGTATGCAAATGACGCAGGTTTCTTTTAAAGTTTTTCCTATTCCTTTGCTCATGTCTCAAAAATTAACAATAGTTTGTGATAAAAAATAAAATTTTTCAATAATCGTAAAAGTTTTTCAGTGAAAATTTTAAAGTTTGCCCGTCCAAACAAAAAGAGCTGCATTCAGTTCGCTTCCATTCGCAAAGCGGTTCACACAGACCTCGCTCAGTTCAAGTTAAGAAAAAGTTCAAAGAATTGTGCAGAAAAAAAAAGAAAAAGTGATTCTAGTTTATTTAACTCGAAATTGAAAAATTCAATTGAAGTGCTTGAAATTAGATTTTATTGCCAATCAAAATAGATTTTGCACCTGCAAAGGTAATTTCTGCGTAATAAATACAAAGAAACTGCGCGAATGGGAGACATTGGCGCAAAACTAATTACTGATATTTTACCACGAAGCCACGCACACGTTGCGGGTCACACGATTAGAGCCAAAATTAATGACAGTGACTCGATACACACACACACACACATGAGACCTGGGACGGGGTGGGGCTTGTTAATCAACGTGTCGGCCTTCGCTAAGTTGTGATAGCTCAGGGATACGTTAGCGACGTGATTGGAAAATAATTGCATTAATTATCCCGGCCAAGCAGCTGAGGCTGTGTCCTTGATTGAGCAGCTGCCAACTGGGTCAGAATTGGTTTGTTGCCACTTATACTCGAATTATGGCGGAGTCTGAATGGGTGCGAGTCTTTGGCGGATATGCAAAGCAGCTTTAAGATTGACTCGCCCCGATAAATAACCTATTTTCTAGGAGGCGGACAGCGCGCTGCCCCATCAGGCCAACGGCCCAGCGGCCCAATGGCCGAGTGAAATCAAGCATTCGAAATTCACTTACTTCCGGTTATTTTAGTACGCAAAGTAAAGTCAGCAGCCACTAACGAGTCGGGCTGAGGGGTCAGCGGCCCCGCTCCGAAACGACCCAATGCTTAGTCGGTTGTGTAATGCGAACTTAGTAAATGTCCAAATGAATGACTTCACTTGACTTTAGTTAAAATATTTACTCATATTTTGCACCCGGTCTGGGGAACATGTGTTTGTGGCCTTTTCTACAGCTCTAATTATTAACGCATCAATGCGCCCCAACTCTTTGGATGGGCGCCGAGGCAACGAGCCAAGCACATGCACATGTACAACACTCTACGCATGCTACATGCCGCATACCATTATCTAAAGCTGCATGCAAACCAAACGAATCTATAAATGGGGATTCGTCTCAGTCAAACATTATCAAACTGCTATGCCAATGCCCTACAAATTTTATTTATATTTATAAATAAATATAAATAATATATATTTTCTGTCAATTCACTAAGCTTTTGAAGGTTTTTTCAATAAGTTTTCAGTGTATTATCACATAGTCAAAGCTCGAGCGCAGAACGACTTGCAGACACTCTGTACATAACTTTGGTTGTAGACAAAGAAAACGTTTCCTTAAAATATTTTCTATTGTCCACTAGGAGAATTTTTAATCACAATTTAATGAATTAATTTTCTTTTGTTAGGCTGAAGAGTTAACTTTTTGAAAAAGCGTAAATTATAAAATATTCAAAAATATATATTTATTTTGATTTTCTAGATATACACAGGCTAAACTTTTTAAGCCTTTTAAACCATTCACATGAATTTGTAAATTTCTCAGACTAATTGAAGCAGAAATTGGAAGTCCCTGACATTCATTGCTATTCAATTGATGAATTTATGATGTGGTATAGATTCTCTAAGTCAATGATATACAATTTGTGCACGTAAACAAAGAAGAACAAGTAACGAAACTCTAGTCGAGACTGCTCGACTAAGAGATACCCTGAATCCATTGAGCTGTAATACCAATCATTAAGAGCTTCATTTATTCATTAATAGTAAACACATGCACACACACACACACAAACATATGCATGCACGTAATATGCTCACTGCGCAGTATTGCGGCTGCAGAAGAGGTTGTGCTATGCAAACTTTATTGTTTAATAACTTTTTTTCTCGACATACGTTCCTAATGAAATTTTCGGGGAATGATTATGACATCCAAATGTACCTATTTGCCAAATTTCAAGTCTCTAGTATTTGATATGCGTGAGTTATCGTTTTTGTTGAATTGTGGGCGAAAGGGGCGTGGCATCAAAAATCCAAAAATGACAAAATATGCGGATTCAATATAGCAACCAAACACAACTTAGTGCACGATTCTATCTTTATCGGTGTGCACGCCAGACCTCAAAAACAAAGCGATATTTTCGATAGTTATCGATAAAAAAGAAATGGGACGAGTTATCGAAAAAAAAAAATAAACTCGTACAGCGTATGGTATTATCGAGCATTTTGCTTTTTATTTGAAGTCTCTAGCTTTTGTGGTTGCAGAAATCCAGGTGTTTACACGGACGGACGGACGGACGGACGGACGGACGGACGGACGGACGGACAGACGGACAGGGCTAGTTCAACTCAGCTCATCGAGCTGATCAAGAATATATATACTTTATGGGGTATGGCACGCCTCCTTCTGCCTGTTACATACATTCGCACAAAAACATTATACCCTGAAATTTCCATTTTCAATGGATTCAGGGTATAAAAACAGAAAACATTTGTATAAGCAATTGAGAAATTAATTGTTTGCTAACAGGTGTTTCAATTTAGGTACAGAACTCGTTAAGAGATGAATGATATACGATAAATCTATGTAAATAAGAATTCTTTTAGCTGAATATTATTTTAATGTTCACGTCAAAACCAATAAGATGTATAATATAGCATATATCTCATGAACATATTTGCATATATAAAATTATATTCCTTTTTTTCCCATATTCAGTAACATCAGGGTATTAAACTGAATAATTAATGGGTATATTCGTGAATGGCTGGTATTAAAGAATATACTGATTTTAACTAAAGTATATATGTATATATATATATACATATTTATAATATTTTAGTAAAAATTTCGATAATACCCAGTCAGAAGCTATGATAAACAATGAAAAATGTTATTAAAATAAAATATATATCTATATATATATTTTTTTTTTGTTTTAATAATATTTTTGATTGACTCAATTATTATATTATTCTGGGTATTATTTGAAATTCTTGCTAAAATATAATTTGTTCTGCGTTAAATATTGATTTTTGTTTTGAGATTTGTGGAAAGCTTTCAAGTGGAGAAATGTAAATACTTTGGAATTGGTATTTATTTCGATATGAATTGTTTTCCTGGCATGACCTTCGGACCAATATGCGAAACAAATCGCACCAGGCTTCAATCCATTTGGCTTTCCACCTGACGCGCACCCCGAACCGCCCCGCCAGCTTGTTGCCGGAAACTGGCGCACTGGTCCCCCCGGCACACTCATTGTGCGCAAATTGTCAAGGCTGCCAGGTCCTTTAGTTGCGGCTAAGGCTAAGCCCCTAGAAACCTTCAGAGGCAACTGCGCGCAGTCGTCCAAGCAACAACCCCTCGTTAGTTACGGCCATATGCTTTTTATGTAATACACCGCAACCAGATGGAGAGACTGACGGTTGTGAGTGTGTGGGCTGTGGGTGGGGATGGGTTGTGAGCGTATGATGTGCTCTGCCTGACTGCGGAGTCTAAGGTTTATGATCAATCATTCGCCCTGGCTGACTGCGGTTTCGCTGGCTGGCCTCTCTCTGCGCTTCGGCTAGCCGTTCATCGTCTCGACCAACGTCGTCCCGGACAAATCTTTATCTCTGCCCTGACTTATTTATCCTTTTTGGCCGTTTCATTTTTATTTTGCCGGAGCATTTTATGTCATGTTTATTGATGTGTAAAAGTCATAAAGTCAAATTGAACACTTGTGCTGGAAAACTGGCCAAAAAGAGGAAAAAAACCCAGTCACCCCCAAAATCAGAATGCTTTAACATATTTTTCTCTCGCTCAGTATTTGAGCAAGCACCAAGACTAGACATAGCCTGTACAAATGTATTCGTAATCAACCAGAGCAAAGCAACGCTTTAAGTTATTTTTAAGCTCTGCGCTGCTGCAGGGTATCTTCAAGTCGTGCAATATTCTAAGCAACCAATTGGCATAGCATTTGCTTTATAGTTTTCTATTTCAATGGTCCGTGGTCAATGGTGAATGGCTTCGGATAGACAGCTGTGACCGCTTATCTATCTAAATTGTATTGGCTCAGATTTGCAGCAGGCCCTGGGTCTGAGTCTGATTCCGGTTCTGGTTCTGGCTGAACTTAAGCTTAAGACTTACCTCGTCGCTTTGGTGGCATTGACGGCGGCTCCGTCTTTGAACCATTGAAACTGCATGCGAGATGAGCCCTGGGCCGTGCAGGATATGATAAACTCGCTTTCCTCGCGCACAGCTGCCTGTGGCTGATTGACGCTCAGGTCCTGCAATGAGAACGTAGCACGGTTTCAGTACACACAATGTTCACTAATTAAACGCCCACGTGTAGGCGGCTAGGGGCTAGGGGCTGAGGGGTCGAGGGGCTGGGTTGTTGTTGTTCCGGTCCCACGGCTTCTCATGTCGAGCAACACAAATTCCGTGCTGTCGTTCGGGAGTACCCTGAGGTTTCCGGCTTGTCGGTTATGTTAATGCAGCCTAATTGCGAGCAGTGGCCAGCGGCCAGCGGGCCGGCCACCTGATGAGGCCAATTGTTCAGCTGCTTGCCACAATTAATAAATAATTATTTTTTCGTTGTTGTTGGCCAACTGCCAAGAGCCAAGTGGCAAGTGGCAAGTGGCAACTGTGCTGCACATTTATGCGAGTGCATTTGCTATTGTTTTATTATTTTATTGCTATTGTTTTTATGGCGCCATAAATAAATATCAATAAATAAATATTTAATTTCTGACGGAAGTGCAGATAGATACACCTACACATGGATATCCGCATTAATTTGTGTAGACCCTTTAACGCCCGAGAGTGTATATATTTATAAATTTATTGCAAGCAAACAGTGGAGCGCACTGTTGATTGAAGCCCATTCAGCAGCCATCGAAAATGTATTTTAAAAAGTGAATAATTGTAAATTTATTTACTTAATTCATTTTTATGAGCTTTCATTAAAATTCGAAAGGCTGAGGGATAAATATGGAATTGGTTTGTCAATTGCAAAGTTAATGAAGAAAACTCGAAGGAAAACTTTGCATAATAACACTACGAAAACTTTATGGAAAATTTATTTTTTTCGATTCAATAACTTACCAACATGTTCAAAGGTGGATTCTCATCGAAGTGGTGAAAGTTCGAGACGAGCGTAAAGTTTCCAATGCGGCCGCGCTCGACCATTCGAGTTATGGCCTCTCGTATGCGCTGCGAGTCGCCTTTGACGCCAAAGAAGTGAAACGTTATGTCCAGGCGATCCGTAGTGTTCGAAATCAATTCCAGATCGCTTATCTTTGTTATATTGAAATTGCGCAGCACTCGGGACAGCTGCCAAGAGATAAACATAGAAGCGATTTCTTATTAAATTGATGGATGCCTGGTGTTTCGCAAAGCGTGCTGAGCACTCAGGGGACCATTAAAGCAAATTGACAGCATTTCGATTTCTCAGCGCAGGGCATTGATTTTTATTACCCAACTACTAGCCTCTCGCGGCCCCTCAACCAACTCGACAGCTCTTTGGGCCATCTTGCGAAATAAATGATAATATATTCTAGTAAATGGCCCCATTGAGCGTTTACCACGCATAAAAAATACAATGTCAATGAGAATGGCAAAAGGTAAAAAGTAATATGTTAATACGGCAACAGATTGCCCTAAGAAGCCTAAAGTCGAATGAGTGTTCTGCGTCTCCTGAAGGACTTTCCTTTCACATTTCTATCTATTCATAAAATAATATAATAAAGGGAAGAGGATTTAAGATCACGAATACAAATTATTGCACCCATAAGATTTTATGACATATGTATGTGAATCGCATAGAAAGGCACTAAATAAATGTTCATTTCTTAAACTAAACAAAATAGTATAAATATTTCATAAGAGACGTTCAAAAAAGTCTCAGCTTAAATATGTGCAGCGTGGGAGCTATAAAAAATTATTAGATAAGATCTGAAATTGGGTTGTGGTGTATGAAATACAGTAAATATTTTATACAACATATTTTGCTATCGCCATATATATTTGTGAACCTTCTAAATAACATGTTTTCTTTTTAGTAAACACTAAATATTAAAAAAAGTATATATTAAAAATGAATTTAATGCCAGCTCGTTAAGGTAAACAAATATGAAAAAGTTCAAGTTCTTAAAATACTTTTCTTTGGCTCTTTTCTTATCTGGCCAACTTAAAGTGGAAAGTTGTTCCTTTGCTCGCTCGAAATTGGCTATGAAATGCAATTTTGCTCTTGCCTAACGAAACTTTTCATTATTTTTGTTGGTCTCTCTCTCTCTCTCTTTCTCTCTCTCCCTCTTTCTCACTCTCACTCCTTCTCGTTGCACCGCCGTGTGTCATAATGTGGAGCCAGTGCGGTCTGGCTTATCCTTATTTAAATGATTATGTATTATGTTAAAGTCGTTTGCTTCCGCTCAGCGCCGGCCCCAATGCGAGGGTCATTGCACTGGCCAAAAGTTTTTTTTTTCAAACTTTGTGTTTGTACGCCACCACGGACCGAAAACTGTCTACTTAAATATTAATATTATTGAGCTATCTCCAGTGCATGGCGAGGCTTCTGAAGTCAACGACTCTTTTTACTAGCAGAGAGCGTCATATAAAGCCGAGTGAAAAAAATGAAGGAAAATAAGAAAATTTCGAAATATTTGGTGGCAAAAGTTGCTGTGGCGCACACGTTCGCTTCAAGCTGGCAACTGTCATTAGAAGTACTGCTGTTAACTTGGCAAGTTAAGGCCAATGCGGCAACGCTTCATTTGCCACCAGAGCAGCATAAAGCGAAAGACCAAAAGCCCAAAAACCAACACAAATGCAATTTGAGGCATTTGCAGAGGGAAAATGTTGAAAATGCTCGACACAAAAAAGGCCAAGCAGAGATCTACCTTAAAATGACGAAAAAATGCTTCCTGCTTCGAAGACCAGCAAAGAAAATGCAGAGGATACAGCTTAAAATACTTTAGTCTGGAATACAATACTTCAGTCTGCACTCTGCCAAAGGAACTATTTAAAAATACCAAATTTCCAGACTTGTGAGGCAATTTTTATATTCACTTTTCATTTAAACTGAATTTCTGGTTGTCAGATTTAATTTCTTAGCCGGGTATTATTCCTATTGCGCTTGGTATATAGAACAACAATAACTACTAAGACAAGGCAAAAGACTTGGCTTTGGGGTATAAACCCAAATCAGACTAGTTATTGAATAGCTTTGTAAGATATAGAAGATATAAAAGGCAGAGGAGAGAAAAAGAAGTGAGAGATAAATATAGAGGACTATTATAAAAAAGAAAGACATTGAAATATAAAATTGCGAAATTATTGTAAATTATTAAAAGAATTAGAGATAGTGAATGAAAAAATAGGTACTGCCGGAATGTAAGAAAAATTATATGACAGAGAAATAGAGAGCACAAAAAGAGAGAAAAAGTGAGGAGAAAAGGGAAAAGTGGAAGAAAGACAATAAGACATAATCAGAAAATAGACTGGCAGAAGGTAATAGAGATTGAATGAGAGAACGAGACAAGAGAATAGTATGGGAAAGAAAGAGAAATAAGTGAAGGATATGAACAGAGTCAAAGATTGAGAACCAGTACGGGAATAAAAAAGTGATGAGTGAGGGAGAGCGCGATATATGTAGCCATTCAAAGTCAGACAGAATTAAAGCGAAGTGTAGAAGTCGACACAACTTTTTATACCCTGAATCCATTGAAAATGGAAATTTCAGGGTATAATGTTTTTGTGCAAATGTATGTAACAGGCAGAAGGAGGCGTGCCACACCCCATAAAGTATATATATTCTTGATCAGCTCGACGAGCTGAGTTGAACTAGCCCTGTCCGTCTGTCCGTCCGTCCGTCCGTCCGTCCGTGTAAACACCTGGATTTCTGCAACCACAAAAGCTAGAGACTTCAAATGAAAAGCAAAATGCTCGATAATACCATACGCTGTACGAGTTTATTTTTTTTTTTCGATAACTCGTCCCATTCCTTTTTTATCGATAACTATCGAAAATATCGCTTTGTTTTTGAGGTCTGGCGTGCACACCGTTAAAGATAGAATCGTGCACTAAGTTGTGGTTGATAGCTAGTCCGCATATTTTGTCATTTTTGGATTTTTGATGCCACACCCCTTTCGCCCACAATTCAACAAAATCGATAACTCACGTATATCAAATACTAGAGACTTGAAATTTGGCAAATAGGTACATTTGGATGTCATAATTATGCCCCGAAAATTTCATTAAGAACATAGATCGAGAAAAAAAGTTATTAAACAATAAAGTTTCCATAGCACAGCCTCTTCTGCAGCCGCAAAACTGTGCATTGAGCATATTACGTGCATGCATATGTTTGTGTGTGTGTGTGTGCATGTGTTGTTTACTATTAATGAATAAATGAAACTTTTTATGATTGGTATTACAGCTCAATGGATTCAGGGTATCTCTTAGTCGAGCAGTCTCGACTAGAGTTTAGTTACTTGTTTTTATCTGTACTTGAAGCTGACAAGAATGTAATACAGTCAGTTAAAGTAAAACTATTTAAGCTCCTCGACAGGGCCACTCTCTCTGTCCATATACACTCACACTCTCAACACACACGCACACATATTTTCGACATGATGCAGACGTAACCAATTAGCTCTTTTAATTAACACAACATTAAAGAATTGTAAAATGTGGCAGCTGAGAGTGGAGAGAAAATGAAAAAATGTTTAAGACCCAGCTGGAGGAAGAAAGCCATGAAATCAGAGCTGACAACAAAAGTAAACTTGCCACGCCTGGTTTTTTCCGCTTTAGAGGACGTTTTAAGAAGTCAACTTCAAAACACAATTATTGAAGAGGAAGTAGAAGTGGAAGTGGAAGTGGGAGTGGAAACGGAAGAGGAAGTGAGAGAGGTGGCAAAACTTAAAACTATGCGAGACGTGGCGGCAATCAGCCTCTTATTGGTAGTTATTACAGAATTTTCTTTTTGTTCACGCCTTCGAGACGTGCTCGAGGAAGGCCCTAGAGCCCGCTGAAAGACTTTCGACGTTAGTTTTTTAATATTTACTTTTATTATTATTATTATTTTGTTTTTCGTGAACTTGGTAATTATTTTGCACAAGTGCGATTTTGTTGCTCTAATTAGAGCCCCCAACTGAACGGGGCTGCGCGAGCAAATTAGCCCTGCCCGGGGGGCTCCATTGTTCGGTAGAAGTCGCACGGTCACACCTGAGTGTAAAGTAAAGCCCGCAATGTTACAGGCTGCCACTTCGGCGAGGGCCGGCAAAGTCGAAGCCGGCTTCACTCTCGGCTTATGTAAATTTATAGCTATGGCATTAATCAAGAAAGTGCAGTGGAAACAAAAAAGCAAAACAGATTGCAAGAAAATAAATATTTTCGGTTAATATGAAAGGCTTTTATGTTGGCTCGGCGCATTTTCCTTGCTGTTTTTATTTTATTTTTAATAAATATTTCACAAAAAATGAAAACTTGCAAGTGCCGAATTGAAAAAAAAAAAAAAGAAAATGAAAAGAGAAAATGAATAATGTGCAACAGTCAATGTGCTGAAAAGTGGCATCCAAAGTTAACAAGAGCTGCATGAAGACGCGAAGAGCACACGAACAGGCGCTGTCCGGCTGTGCCGCGGCCGTTTGTTTGCGCCTGTTGGGGAGAATGTTTCAAGTTAAGGAAAGGAAAAATGTGTAAAAAAATGCGGCCCATTGTTTGCTTAAAAACTTTTCACAGCGGCTGGCAAGTTAAACGGACGCTCCCTCAATGGGCTCTCAAATTAAAAAAAATTACAACCAGAGTAAAGTTCCCACTGGCCAATGTTAAATTTATGCTAACATAACGGAAACTTAACATTGCTAAGTAACAGAGTGGACTTTAACAGCATACGAAATGTAACTCTGCAGCTATTTATGTTTATTTATACTCTAAAGACTCACTTATTAACAGCTGAGCTAATCATTTCACACGTGGATCAATCTTGACTCTGATCCAAGACGTTTCAATTTCCACAGTCAAGATGGGCTTATTGTTTGCGAGGTGTCGAAAAATCTGTGTGAAACAGATTGCAGAATATTCATTCAGTGTCTGACGGATACGAAAAATTTCGAATGGAAATTCGCAAAGTTAAATAATTATGCAGATCAGAGTTAAGTGAATGCAAATTTAAACGACAGCAGCTATTTTAATTAAGATGTTTTTTCTTCGTATCTGCGGAACTGCGAAGAGAACAATACTCTTTTACGGCCTGAGCGCTGCGACGCTTGTAATACAATACGCTCGAGGACTACGGAGAGCAAGCTAAGACATTTGATGCCAACTTTGCTTCGGCTCTTGCGAACTGCCAAATATTCTTTTGGCTGCAAACTTGCCGCCTAATAGGGTTTAGCTGCAACAAAGTTAAGAGTTTAGAGCCGACAATGAAGGCAAACTTTTTCGAGGGTCCTTTAATTGTTCTGCCTGAAACTTGTGCCGTTCTCTGCAATTCTCATTAGAGATGGCTCAACGCTTTGTGCCCAAATGACATTTATAGCAGCAAATTAATATCATTTTTTTATAATTCCATGAAATTAGCTTTTTTTATAGAAAATATTTTGTTATAAAGGAAATTGTACGAGCATATCAAAGTTGTAGCAGTAGTAGTAAAAATAGAAGTGATGATAGTAATAGTAGTAGAAATAGTAGCGGTAGTAGAATAACTAGTAATAGAAATAATAATTGTAGTAATAGTAATAAATATAATAGAAGTAGTAATACTAATATAAATATTAGAATTTACGCAGTAGTAAATAGTAGAAATATAACTGTATTAGTATCCAAAATAATATAATAGAGTACAGGTATACGTAGTAAGCACATACTACAATTTGGTAGCAGTAGTAGAAGTAGTAGTAGAAGTAGTAGTAGAAGTGGTAGTTGTAAAGCAAAAAGGACTCAAATATCTCTAAACTTGATTTGTATTGCAAACTTTACGGTTTCCTCTCGCTTGGAGCCGAGTCTGGCGAGAGGAATGCATTTTGGCATTGAAGATTCTAAAGCTCAGGAGCAGTGCCAAGTTTTATTGTTGTCTGTATGTGTGTGTGTGTGTGGGTTGATGGCATATATTTAGCCTAGCAGCAGGACGGTTTATGTTAATGTAGTCCAGCTGGCTGTGACCAGCCATTGTCCCGTCTGCTTATGCGCTATGCATGAGGCGCCCACCTGAGGCAAACAATTTGTAAACTAAAATGGGCACTTGTCTGCTTTTTACTGTTCACAGTTGCGTCAGCCGCTACATCACCTTGACGGAGCAGCGAGTGGACCGCGGGAGGCATCATCCACAAAATGCCCGGTGTTGTCTTCCTAATCGTTGTGCCAACAGCAAACTTTGAGCGGGAGCTGATTTACGGTAAGTCGGCGGGCGAAGGAAGAGCGAGAAATTGAATAAGCGCCGAGCGCTAATTAAATAGAAAGTTACAAATTTGCTTCCCACTCACCCAGCTCACATGCAGCACACTGCACACTGTGACAAGTCTCCACCTGCTGGAGGCCCACATGTCCATCCACATATACATCCACATTTACATCCACATCCACATCCACATCCGCTTCCTGCCCGCACCTGCATGCGCTGGTGCTTAGGCGCGTAATTATGTTGTTTAGTGGCGTTATTAATTATTTTATGACATCGTAAAAGTGTAAAACTGCTCTCGGTGCCTAAAAGCCTGCCTCGAAATCTGCCCACAACAGAACCCATCTCACGCCACGCCCACCCATACACTAACACACGTGCAACCGCACGAGCTGTATCCCTTTTGCAATATCCTCTTGTGGCGGGGTATTTGAGCACACAACATCGAGTATGCATCCGCAAGTCGATTCAGCATAAATTATATATATTTATTAAATAGAAATTAAAAAAATTATTTACAAAATAAAAGATAATATATATAGGATTTGGGACAGAAATCCAATCGAATTATGAAATATTCCAAGCTTTTATGATATTAAAAATTATAAAGAAACTCAGATATATTTAAGAAATTCTATAGCTTAAAAAATATATTTTAACACTGCACATCTTTTTTAACTCTTAAAAACCTTTATTAGAGTCATAAAATAAATATTGTTCCTGTCAAGATTTCATTTATTTAAAGTAACTTAGAAAATAAATTTCGAAAAGCTTTTCAGTGAACTAACATAAAATATCTGTGTGACAGAGACTCTTAAGAAATTCCTATCAGACTTTGAATCAGTTTAAGTGTCTGTATAATGTATAATGAATATATCGTTATAATGGATATATATTGGCTAATCTAAGAGTATTCCATGGTCGTTGCTCAACTTTTCAGTTTTTTTTCTTTTGCTTTTGCTTTTCGTCCACTTAAAGAGGTTTCAACAGCGAACAGTGCGCTGTCTAAAAATTGAATATTAAATTTTAATTAGCCAGGCCGAGTAGGGTTAAGTGTTAGCATGTGAAATGGATGCGGTAAGCGGAGCAGCGGGGCTGAGGCATGTTTATTTACTCGCAAGCTGGATGTGTAAACATCAAGTTGCCAGCGAGTTGAGAGGTTAAATTTTACCTGTAAAAGTGGAGGATGCAAATGGCACACATACACACACACAGGATATACTATAGACAGGCAGCAGGTTCAAAGCAAACGTAATGAAACTTAATCACATTTTGCATAAGTGGATCAACTTAATTTGCTAAATTTGCCCAATGAGGCAAGCTCAAACCTTGAATTTAGAATTTTGTGAAACGGATTAGTAAAAGTCAGTATAAAAGAATAAAAAGAAATGTAGAATAGAAATTATGAATTTATTTCGAATCAAAGATGAGAAAAGGAAATTTGATTAAAAGTTTAAAATTTAATTTTGTAACTTAAATAAAAAATTCTTTGAGTTGCAATTTTAGGTATAGATAAGGCAATTTGACTTAACTTGTTTATTATAGGACATAGGCAAAGGGTATAATCAAATAAGGATTAGAACTTCAATTTTGATTAAACATAATTAAGTCAGCATTAGTATGTTTGTAATGGAAACAATTTTGAAATACTCAAAGAATTTTAAAACAAAATTCACATATCTTATTAGGGGGATGAAGAAGGGAGCACATTTGAGGGCGGATTAATTTTGATGTGAACAAGTTTGCTCTGGGACTGTCATTAGGACTCTCATGGTTTTTAATTAATCATAATCAAAGACAAAACTGCCGAGAATAAAAACCGATCAGAAGCCATAATTTATGAGACGGAAGTCGACAACAGCAAAAGCCAGAAAAATGAAGGAGACTGAAAAAATATGTCAACTTATCAGGTTCGATTTGGCGTTGAGTGAAGCTCGCTGCTATTATTAATCAAATATTTATTTAAATACTTCGAAAAGCGCAATGCGTTCAATGGGCATCATTAATATTGTCTGTCACCATGGCTAGATCTCGTTGGATAATGACCCTGAAGCTTACCACTGACTGAATGGGCCTAGCAAGGGGCTGGGCTGCAGGGCGTGAACAAAGTTTTAGTGAGTCAAACTTAAATAAATGACTTTTTCCAATGCAAAAATGAGCAACGAGCAGCGAGCAATGAGGAAGACACAAAACACAGCCACTTGACATGTACATACTTGTGTCAAGTCATCGCTGTAGCTGGGCGAGGTGTCAGACATAAATCACCGGGCTCAATGTCATGCCAAAGCGTTCTCAGAAATTTGCAAACTCTTCAAAGTGGCCAAGAGCAGGAAGAAGCAAAGCAGTCAAGTTTTTTTCTTTGCTTTGTTTTGACTTCTCTTGGCTACTTATGGGACAAGTGGCCCAAAAGTGAAACAAAGACTTGGCGGCTCATAGCAAAATTTAATGCTCTGCCCTAACCTAAGCTCATTTAAGCCCTATTTTGGCATTTGTCAATGCCTGGGGATTTATATGGTATTGCTTTTCTTTCCCACTCTCTCTCTCTTTCTCTCTGTCTCTTTCTCTCTGTCTCTTTTTGTGCGTGTGGCATAATAAATTGTGATTCCTTGTGTGGTTTCTGTGTAGGCTTTGATTTGATTTTTAGCTGCCAATTCTATTTATTTAGCTCAAGTGGAGCTTTCGGCGCCACACTCTCCGGACGATGGGACAGCGAATAAATAATAAATTATTATTAAATTATGTTTGGACAGCAGGCAGAAATTCCTTTTGCCAACTGTTGCATAAATTATATAATTAACATTTGCCGTTTTTGTTTAATTTAAGCCATCAATTTAATTATTGCCATTCACAGCTATTTAGAGCTCTGCGGTCGATTGCTATTTAAACACAGCACAAAATCCACCTCTCCCAGGCGCAGAAAGCAAATATTTATAAAATGCTTAATGCCCAACAAATTCGGGTGAAACGAATTTCGCTAATTAGAAAATAAATCGCGTAATTATATGGAATTAAACAAATTGTGCCGCAATTTATTAAATGTTTAAAGAGCTTTGCTTTTGCTCCTATAGCGCCAAAATATGCGTACACTTAAATATTTAATTTGTTTTTCTATGAGCGTAAAATAAACTCAAACTCATTTCCATTGGTGCTATTGATTGATTGTAACGAACATTTCTTAAAATATCGTCATCTGTTATTTGCTTCATTTGTTTTTACTTTTGCCAATCAAAATTTGATATTTCCATTTGAAGCTTATGCAAAAAGAGAAATAAATATATTTGTTAGGTTGTATCCAACGTCAATTTTCAATCAATATCACATCAAAATTCTGAGTTTTGTTTTCATTTAAATCATCTGGGAAAAGGGCTTTTATTTTGGTTTTATCTTCCTGTCCGTCCGTCTGTCCGTCTGTCTAACCATCTGTCCTTGTTGCTGTCCGCTCGTTTGAAGGCTAACTTTGCATATATTTATTCTAGGGTATAGAGTATTATGCAGTCGGTGGATTTCAAATTTGATTCCTATATATTATGTATTTAGCAATTTAATATGCAAAAAAATAATAAATTTAATTTTTGATTTATGAAAATGTTTTTCTTTTATTGCTATGCTAAATTAATGCATTTTAATTGTTCTATTTGCCAATTAGAATATGCAACTAAATTATCTAAATGTACCTAAAGCAATTTATTAAAATGTAGCAGAAATCAAACCGCATTTTCTGATATTGACAATTTCTATAATTAATTGTAAATTTATTGTGATATGAATCAATATAATTATATAAGGAGAATAGGAATACAGGCTTGAGTGTATTTACACAATTAACCGAAGAAGGTTTAGGGCCTATGCTTAAATGGGTTTCTGGAAAAGCAGAAAGGCAAGGCATGCAGCAGTTTTGCCTTGCCTGTGTCAACTCTTTGCGATTTTTGGAGGCATTGAAAATATTCGTCAAGGTTTTCTTAAGGGCCTTAAGGTGCTCACTGCACGCTGGCCATATTTGCTCCTCTTCAGGACAGAGCTGATGCCTTGCTTATGAGCAGCGAGCAAAACGTCAAAAGTTATCTTATTTAAAATACAACTGCTGATAAAAGAGATGAAAGAATGTAGGTGCGAAGGGGTTGCCATTGGACGCCTTCGTTCATTGCAAATCAAACATAAGACAAGGGGCTAACCGAGTTAAGCTAGCTATGCAGGACCATTTGTCCTTCTGTTGATCCGCATTTTTTACTGTTATATTGTATTTATTATTTATATAAGTCCAACTGTTCACACACAAGCCATAAATCAATGCTGTAAACTTTAGTGATGAGAAGAGTCGAAATGTCTTCTGTTTATATGCTGAGGAGTACTAAAATTACTCTCATAAGTACTTCCAGGCATTGACGTCATTTACGTGTCAATTATGCATATTATACTAAATGGATGCAACGCTCTTAGGTCCTCTGTAGAATCCTAACGACTCACGTCTCACCTCACGTTCCGTGCCGCAAAACGTTGATCCATTATTATACGCTTAGGCACACTGTACGAGTGTCCAGCACTTGTATCACCTTTTCATTTACTCAAAGGTACTTCGAACAATGCTTTAACTGAGCCGCAGACTGGCCCGGCGGGTGGAGCTGCTGGCCATGGCCATGGCCATGGTCGCCATCCAATGACCAGTGGCAATAATAATCTGAACATCAATCTTCCGGAAAATAACAACGCAATACTCCGACTCGAAGTTGAGTTACGTGACAAGAATGTGCCCAAGTATCGACGCGGTGGCGGCGTGGGTGGCGTGGGCGCTGCTGGGCGTGGCGCCAGCCCGGGACGTGGGGCTGCAGCAGCAGCTGCCAAGAGAGCGCCGCCAGGTGGGCCAGCGAGTGGTACGCCGGCCGAGCCACTGGACAGACGTAATTTAGTGGTGCCGCTTGAAAAGGTGAGTCCATTGGGCAGTTGACCAGGCTCCCACCCGAAGACTGAACAACACTTAAAGCTGACTTGGGTGCGGGGCGAGGGAGCTCAATGCCTGTTGTGCTGGGAATGCACTTAACCGGACCGAACGTGACTGAAGCACTGCGCACTGTTGAGATGGGGTGTTGGCTTAACAATGTGAAATGGCGCCCAAATTGTCTTGGCTTGAGTCGAACGCAGATTTTGATGAATGAGGGTCAGCCAACAAGTGTGGGTGACAGCAGCAGCAGCAGTAGTGGTCCGAGTCGGAATCTAAGTCCGCTTACAAGTCCCCGTCCGAGTCGGATAAGCAGCAAGATGAAGATGCGCGAGCTGAGATTGATGGTCGCAGATTTACAGTGGGAGTGGGCTGGCTCGAACTGAGATGAACTGAACTCAGCTCAGGCAATCCAATTCAGATTCATAATCGACAAGAGCCGCGCCTTCGTTTATTACGGGACTCTGGTTGAGAATGTTGTTTTTCCCGTTGCTTTTCCCGTTGCCAGGTACTCGAGGAGTTACTTGTCAAGCTTGAAATTGAGCACGTTACTTGGACGACGAGCAAAAAAGGTTATTTCCATCACGTCGTCTTCCCGCTGCAGGCCGGCGATGCCTGCGAGACAACCCTCCACTGTCTAACGGAGCTGGGCATTGGCACTAAATTGAATTCCAGTGTCAGGTAAGTTGAGACATTGAAAGGCAGCGCCAATCGGCCAACGGCCAACAGCCAACAGCCAATGGCAGACGGCAAGCGGCAAACAGCAAACGTGCCAGGCAAGTCAACAAGTCGCCAGCGCTGATGCAACAGCTGCTCCAAATCCCATTCTCACTTCCACTTGCCGACATCGGCTCCTTCTGCCCGGTTAGCTTTTAATAAAAAATGCAGCTTAAGCTCAGCCAGCGGCCACGGGCAGTTGCAATTGCTAGGGTCTCAAGGGCGCTTGCCAACAAAACTAGGTGGCAGCGGGCAGGTTCATATTTTGATTGCCTCCGGGCGAAAATCACGTGGATGACTAGCCATAGATGCAGCCGGAGCTGAGGCAGTGGGCGAGTCTCAAATCGATTTGCCAAGTTACAGCTGGACAGACTTAAGCTGCAAATTGAATGGCCTGAGCCTGGGAAGGAACAAAGGCGGACCCGAGGAGATGCAAACTATGTGCTTCTCCATTAATTCCGATGAAATGCAAATAGAGCGAGCATAAGACTCTTATGAACTAGTTCCAAATTATACGCAACTTGGACTTGTAGACTTACTTAACCACAGCTGCTAGACAACTTAGCAATAATTTGCTCTCTGAGAGTATGTGAAAAAGGAAAGCAAAACTCGACATAAGTCAACGAGCTAATTGAAGAGGGCGGCGCTTCAGTCTGCGCTGAATGCGCTGCTTGTCAAATAAGCTGCAGTCAGGAATATCTCCAGCCGCCCTCTCCCACCCACTTGGCAATTTAGCTGAAGGCTGCCTGGCATTAAGCACAAAACAATGAAGCGTCTTAAGTAGCCCGTGCGAAGCAAATGAAAGATGAAACACAGCAAGGATGCTGGCAAAGGCGCTGCAAGGATGCTGCGACAGGCGAGACTAGCAGGTGTGATAATCACTTAATGGCATTAAGGAGCTGCATTAAAATGCAGGTGTGGCCAGCTGGGCACGGGGACCAAGATGCGACTGTTCACTTGGGAGTGAATGGCAGCCGAAGGCATGGCATGAATTCGATGAGAAAAGTGATATTAAAGCTGTTTAATGTGCTCAAAATGCAATTAAGTGCAGCCAGATCCTGTGGAGCAGCTGCATCCTGCTGGCGGCATTAACAACAACAACATGCTGACAGTTGGACAGGCCAAGTCAACTAAGTGCACAATGCCACATGCATGACTGGCTGCTCCAGCTGTAAAAATATTTCCATATTCAAATGCATATCCTGCAGCGCTCTGGCAGCTCCATCCTCTCTCTCTCTCTCTCTTCGTTTCGTCCACAGCGTTCTGCCGTGCAGCGTCAGCTACGATGCCATCACAGATGCGTCCAACATGCACGATGATTACAGGTGAGTGCGAGTCGCAGCAGTTCGTGGTCGACTCCCAAATCAGAGTCGGACTCTAGGTCTGAGTCTGGGTCTAGGTCTGAGTGCATTGCTTTTGTGGCTGCTAGCATTTCGCCTGTATAGTTTTAATTTGAGCACCTTTGTCTGGCAGAGACACGTGTATCTCTGTGCGTGTGTGTGTGTGGCTCGGCTTGGGGTCTCTTTTGCATAGAATGCTCCTTTGTCAGAAAACTAATTTGAGCGCCTTTCTTTCCTTCAAAGGCGTCTGTCATTTCATTAACTTTCACCCGTGTCGTCTTTCACTTTCGGCGGCATTGTTTGTGTCTCTGGCCGCTGGCAACGTGTCAAGTGGGTCGCCGACATTCCCTTTTGGCTTGCAGCCTGCTGGCCTGCGACCCCATCGAACTTGGCCTGCACCCAAGTTTATTGCGGCTCTGAACAAATCCATGCGCATTGTGTCTGGGCTCGAGCGAAAAGTGAAAAGGACAAAATTTGCATATGAAAGCCAAACATTTAGGCACTTTAACCCTGTCGAAAGGTTAAATGCATTTGCTTAGTGCACATAATTTATGATCAGAAATTTACTTGCTATTCCTCATCTCGCCCGGACGTAAGAGGCCTTCGTATATGATAAACAACAAAATTCGTTTGTTGATTTTGGCTCTGAGATTTATTGATGTGAAGCCTTAAACACCTCAATTCCAACGAAATGTTTGGCTTTAGTTTATGATCTATTGAAGCATTTATCTACTGCGAATTATGATGTGAATTCAAAACAGAATTAATGAAACAAATATATTAACACATTTTAAGGTTTACCTTGGTTATAAGTAAAAGGTGTTTGTGAGGCATGAGTTATTGGTCAAGTGAGTTGTTTTAGGGAACGAGATCGAGTCACATCTCTGGCTGTGTCCTTCCGATTGTCTGCAGAGCTCAGTCTGTCCCCATGCCAGAATGAGTTTAGGAATTATTTTTCTTTACCTTTCTAGAACTCTAACAGTTAAAATTTTTTGAAACTTCCCAGAAAACCGATAAATCCTTAAATAAATATCGAGCTCTGACTTGTTCTTTTAATGATTTTGATTAGTTATGCAAATAAAATTAGTTCGCTTCAACTATAGAGCTATCCCTTTTACTAACTATAAAAAATAATAATAATAATCAAATCAAATAAATATAATATATAAATTAACTTCAAAAGCCCTGGTTTCATAATCTCTATGGGAAGTGCATTTCTCTATCTCTATTTACTTTTTTATTGAGAAAAAACAGCTGTAGCTTCAGTCCTGCTTTTTTATGAAACACAACTAAAATGACTTAAAAATATATGTTCCCAACTAGCAAAGTCCTGAACTATTTTCAAATATATATATATATATATATATATATATATACAAATTGCTATCTCCTTGCTTTAAAAAATCCATAGCAGAGAGCAAGGGAGATTTTGTTAAAATAATGTTTCAATTAGCCAATTGCACAGGTGCTCGCTATGACCACATTAGCCGCGTTTAATAATTGTGATTAGGTTTTATGGACGCCGAATGGTGTTTATTTATTGAAACCGTTGCAGCGATGATGCCGAGGATACCTCGAAATGGAACAACTTTGTGGAATCAATTAAATCGAAGCTAACCGTGAAGCAGGTCGTGGATGGCGTGCGCGCTGGCGGCTCCTTATCCTTTGACTACTTGCTGCTAATTGTGACCGCCGAGTGAGTACAAGCCGAGATGCAATCCATTGCAAGGCCATTACTAATGTGTGTGTGTGTGTGTGTGTGGATGCATTTTGCAGCTCCTTGGCAGCGCTGGGCTTGGTCGAGAATAATTCACCGAATATTGTTGCGGCCATGTTGGTATCCCCGCTTATGGGTCCCGTTATGTCAATTACATTTGGCGCAATTATCTCGGACAGAGAGCTAATGGTAAGTGTGGCGCAGCAGCTGCTGCTACAGCGGCTATTTGCTGCGGTTGGCCAAAGCCATTTCGATTCGCTTTTGTGTTCTGTGCATTTGTGTCTGGCAGGCAACGGCAGGCAACACATTGTGCGCTGCTGGCCTTGCCAACCGAGCCCTGCACTGCACAAGGGCATAAAAAACTAATAGAGATCGAGTCAGAAATTGAATGCAGTCTCGGTTGGGGCCCACCAATCCATTCGCAACACACTTTGGCGCTTTGTGGACTGATTTATGTATGGAAAAGTGACAGATGAAAATAATAAAAGCCGTTCGCCGAAAACTGTTATGCCAGCTCGTTGGCAGCTCGTTTGCCCTCTGCCCTGTGCCCTCTGTCACATGGCACTGGTAATGGAAATGGAAATGAAAGGCTCGAGTTCCCAAAGGATGGCTCCCCATCTCTCCCAACTACTCGCCGCCAACAACATGCAAACACATGACGACAATATTTTCTATGAATTTGTTACAAATTTCCAACACTTTTGTGGCAACACTCGTCGCGCGCTTTGAGTTCTTTATTGACAGCTCGCTGATGTGCCCACAAATGGGTTTCGCCCAGCCCTCCATAAATATTGTCCTCTTCACGCTCAGCCACTAATTGCATGCATAGCTTTATGCCACATGAATGGGTGTCGACGGAGCCCATTCAATATTGTATTTCTTCTACAGTATAATTCAGCTTTGAGCTGCCGCTGCCAGACCTTACCCAAACTTCATATAGGCAACAATATAAGCTAGGAGCAGAGGAGGCCAACAAAAGTGGCCAAGAATTGCAATTGAAAACTGTCTCAAGATTTCATACATAACTTCATCTATATCTCACCTAAAATGAATATTTTAATCATTTTTATTCATATTTAAATCGGAAGACTCTCTCTTTCTCTCTGAAGATATTTGGTTTGCTTTGAGTTTCGATAAATTAGCTTCTTTAAAATCTTAAATTTGCCTTATTTTTCTGTGGTAAGATATTAAGATATTCTTCTATGTTACCCTTAACATAATTTTTTTACTCCTCCCACAGCTATTAATGTCTATTAGCTTCAAGTTTGAGGAGAATAAACTTTGTTTTGCCTCACAGCTTCGCTTGTGGAAGTGTGAAAAATACTTTTAGAGGATATAAATAATGGTTAACCAACTTGATCTAATTTGACTTAATGAAAATTTAGTTAGCTTTTATAGGCTATCAAATAGCCATTATAGAAAAGGTTCAGACACACTTATGAGCTGTTAAATAACTATCATAATACCATAATGTGCAGTCAGATGGACGAACAGCAAGAAAATTCACATTTCATTTGAATGTGATGTGTTCATAATCTAAATGATGCTATAATACCATAAACATGAACAAATTCTTAAGCAATAGACTTTAATAACTATGTAGAATTCCTCATTATTAGAGCTAATTTAAAATGATAATATAGATTAAATTGAATATTTATATATATATATATACATATATATATATATATATATATATATAACAAATTTGAATTAAATATAAATAATTTAAATATACATTTTTACATTTATTTCTTTAAGAGTAGATAACAATTTTAGCTAGTCAATTGACCAAATGAAGTATGTTACAAAGCAAATATTTTCTCCTCCTTATATTGAAAAGTTTACTGCCCCTAAATTGAAATGCTCATAGCTTTCATGATTGAATTAATTCCTAAATGTTTTTTTTGGTCAGTTTAACTCAAGCTTAACATACGCAAGTCACATCTTAAGAGCATGCCTTAAGTCATTGTACCAAAAGAAAATAGATTTAGTCTTTAAATTGACTCGAGTGTGAATTTGACAGCTTCCGTTCATATCTCATTTATCTGCAAGTCAGCCCAAGAGACAAGCGTAAGGCAATGTAAATATTACTGAATATAATCTATCTAGTATCAAGCACTTATTTCGCACTAATCTACATGGACTTAACACACGAGCTGCTGAGTTTCCTACTTCTAAATATTTTCCCTAATTCATGCGGATAAAGAGGATTATTTTATCCGACCTGCAGCTTCTTTGCTGTTCCAAGGTGTTGCTGCCCCACAAATGCTTGGAAATTGTTAGTCTCTCACACCAAAATGTACAAATTCAAAATGTTGCTATTTAGACAACTCGAGTTTTGCTACTGTCTATAAATAAGAGCGAAGCGACGACCGACGACCGACGACCGACGAGCGATGAGCACCGAGAGCCAAGAGTTCAACGTCTGACCAACGGCTTAGCGAACAGACTTAAGCTACTTAAATTAAAAGAACGAACCACTCAAGGATTTATTCAAACTCGAAGCAAATAAAACTTAACGTCAACTGCAACATCTCTCTCTCTTCTCTCTCTCTCTCTCTCTCACACTCTCTCGCTATCTTTCTATCTCTATCTTTATCACTAGCTCAGCGTGTAGTGCTTCCGTTGCCATAAATGTCAACCAGCAGCAAGAAGAACATTTGAGTGCCACGTCAGAAGATAGATAAAAGATATTTCGGTCTGTGACCCGCTGAAGTACTTCAAAATGCGAGCTGCGGCTCATGAATTTCGCAGGTGTGCCCAATGATAAACGCATTCACAGCGTGTAAGAAGACATCATAATTGAAAGTAAATAGAAGCTGCCCAAAAACAAGGCGCCACAAATATAAGGCAAGCACTTTGGCAAGCGTTTTTAATGACTGCGGCCCAGACGCCCGCTGGGGGGCAGCTTGCTGTCTGCTGACACCATTATGCAGACACCACACACACAGTAACACACGCACACACAGAGCACACTCTCACATGTGTATCTCTAAGCACATGCCTTGTTGGATGTCGTGTACTTCAATTAAATTTTAATTGAAATGAATATACGAGCATATTTTGTCGCAATTTTTTCTCCTGTGAAGTAGCTTTAGTTGCAGCAGCAGCATCAGCAGCAGCAGCAGCAGCTATGCCGAAGTAGGGTGGCTCGAGCATAAATGATCAAAGATAATATTACATTTTATTTGCTACGCAACAAAGTGAGCTCGAGGCGAATATGTCTCTGCGAAATGTCTAACAAAACTCAAGCAATCGCACGTGACACACCCTACTCTCAAAGTTGTTAAATTAAAATGCAACATTTTCTTATTTCATGATTTTAAGCACCAAAGTATAGAGTGCCAGTGGACACATTGAGTGAAAGAGAGAGAGAGAGAGAGACTCAGTTTTAGTTTAGTAAATATTGTAAAAAGTCATTTTGGAAATGTTGTGAAAAGCGTTTAAACCATTTCACACAAAAATGCCAATTACTCGGCCCAGCGGGCACATAAAAATTGCTGTATGGCCAGCAATATATGCGAGAGTTTAAAATATGTGAAAAACAATTGCAATTTAAAGACGAACACAAATGGGAAATAATCGTAAAGTTTGCCAAAATGAAAACTAAATGCTTTTGTCTTTATGCATAAATGTTTATGACAGCATCTGTCAAAAGTCGTTAAATATTATTGAAATGCATCTTTTTTTTGTGCTGCTGCTGTTGTGCCCAGACTCGTGGAAATATTGCGTATGCAAGCCATAAAATATTTGCGCACCATTTAAAGCGGCTGCAATTGCAATACACATTACTCATACGCCCAGTGAGCCGCTGGCGCCTTGTTTACACGCAGCTCACCTGCAATTGAAGGCAGGCTGATGGGACCCTAAAGACAGCGGAACAACGAGCGCAGAGAAACTTAAAAGTTTTCTCCTCGCACTGGGCTTTAATGCCTCTCGGCAAATCGTGCTGCGGCAGGCTCTTTAAATGCAGTTTACTTTCAAGTTTTTAAGCTCAACAAATTTAAGCAGCTGTCAGTTTGCATTGAGGGTTGAAGTTGCACCCTAAGACGACGACGACGACGACGACGACGACGACGACGACGACGATGTCGTTGGCGACATCATCTGGCTGACATTAGAACATTTTCGTTTTGTGTATGCAGCTGCCAAAAGCAGTTTATGCTGCGTGGCTGCAAATTTGGGTTAACATGTCACGCACCCACTCGCTACGCGCATCCCTTGTCCCTTCTCCCGACCTCTGTCTCGCTCCCGCTCTCACTCTCTGTCTCCCAATCTCCCTCTCTATGCCAACTATGCCGCATTATCGCTTAAAGTGTCGCTGACTGGCGTCAGTTGGCATTCAACATGCCAGCTGCTTCCTCCTCCTGCTCTTTGGCCATATATCTATCTCTGTCACTGGAGCTGGCTGTCTGTCTTCCTTGCCCCATGTTGCAGCACAATGCAAAATTTAATATCTACAATTTCTTATCTGAGACAATTATTGGCTTTGCTCTAAGGATGCCTTGTGCGTACCCATATTTCGTTTATAAGTAGCGTAGAGGGTATCTTAGAGCCAGGCATATATTTAGAGTTGAAATTCGATTTGCTGATTCGTTTCCCTTTTTCTTGCAGCGCGTTGGCTTCTTAAGCTTGAGCCTGGGCATGTTGATCTCGTGTATTTTTGGCTTCTGTTTCGGCCTGATTCTGGGCACCACCGAAATGCCTTGGGGTCAGAATATGGATTGGCCCACGGAGGAGATGCGCGGCAGGTAAGCGCGACAGAGCCTCAATCAATGCTAATCAGCCAAACAACGAATGCTCGATTCCGTCACGTCTCGCCAGACAAATTTAAATGCCAAGCTCGAAACATAAGATTCAGTTTATTTTGGGCCTCATTCAAATTGGGAACGAGGAATTCGCTTAGCTGCATCGTGCTTAAAGAATCGAAGAGCTATTCAATACCAGCTTCAATTAGCATTGCCTTTGAACTGAAGAGCTAACATATTGCTGACGCCGATCAAAGGGAAAACTGAGATGCTTATCTGTTTGTTGGACACTCGAAGCTGTCAATTGCTGTGGATAGCTTTTTAAATTAACTGGCGCAGGACTCAAATTTATGGAATAAAAATGTTTGCTGCTCAGGGAATGCTTTCAAGAGATTAGTTGCCCGAGCGACCAACTCATTAGCGAAGCTGAAAAATGAGAAACTAAGCGGAATGCTTGATCTCCCACAAGCACAAAGGAGCAGCAAACAGGTTGGGCTAGGCACTAAATGTGCGTTGCGACGTACGAAACTTATTGGGAAATTCATTTTCGTTCTGAAAGTCAAGCTTAGTTTTTAGCTCAACAGCATTTGGTAGGGGGAGAGGAGCTTTGACTCTGGAAATGGAAACGGGTATGGAAATGGAAATAGAAATGGAAATGGAAATCCATTAAGTATGTTAATTACGCATCGGCTCATGCAAATTCCAAAAGTTGGCAAAGACTTGAAGTCAGCTGGGAGCCTATGAGAGAAGACCTAATAAATTACTTGCAAATAATTCAACTAATCTGATCAGCTCGAGCGAAATGTGAGGCGTGCGCTCATTAGGCGAACACCCGTCGCTGGCGCTCAGACCGAGAGACTACTGTAGTCGCCGGGCTTGTATATGAGCAGACATTTATTATAGCATCGTTTTTCCTCTGCACAAAGTGCGTCTCGCCAGACGACGATACAAAGCGCAAATCTTACAGATGCCACGTGCCGACTGCGTAAATCTCTTATGCCCGTGGCCCAAACAGGCTGGCTTAGGCGAGAGCCCACACCCGCTTTCAGTGGCACCACAGCGCACCACTACAATAAATTAAGCTCAGGCGCATTTTCCCGGAAGCTGTGCGTAATGAATGTGTGTCGGCAATTGTGTTAATTGCGCTAAATAAATTGTTAAAATAATAACACAAAGGGACAGGCGGCCCGTGGGCAATCGAGAGATACACAGATATTCCGTCGACGGACTGCCCAAATCTGACAGCCACATGTGCAGTCATACATGCTCTCAGGCCAGCGCCAGCACACAATGCCACACATACAAATCATCATAATATTATCAAAGGCTGCTCGCCTTTGCCCTGATTGCCTGATTGCCTCCCATATGCTAGATTTCTCTCTCCCTCTCTCATTCTCTATCTCTCTGCCAGCCATGTTGCTCGTTATTTCCATCTCTCAATGTCACATACATGCTAGATATCTCCCTCCCTTACTCTTTCTATGTCTATCTCTCTCATTATATATACACCATATATCCCATTCACATATTCACGCGTGAAAATAGTTGTGTCTCTGTCACTGCCTCGCAAATGGACAACTGTCGAATTGAGGTCTAATAATTGGAGGAATTTTTATATTGTCTGATAACCGCTTGTGGGTTGTATTGTAATTCAATGTAGTTCAGATAAATATAAATTCCATTTATTGTGTGTCCTATAAATTGAATTCCCATTGAATTGGCTTAGGTTATCTGGTTATAGAATAGAAGGGAAAATCTAGGACGGATGCAAATGATTTGGTTGAACAATGATCGGTTTGGTATATTAAATTTGGTTTATTTCTGAAAACTCAAAGCTGAATGAAAATAAAAGTGAATAAATTATTAATATTAAATTAAATTATACAAAATTAGATTTATTCTTGAATAAATCATAAAATAAAATTATTTAAAATATATTAAACATTTTATCTACTTATAAATTAAATCAATTTTGAATAAATAAATTATATATATAGAATGAAATAAATTTATTTATAATTAAATGAATTTATGAATAAATTAAATAATTCCAATTGCTGAAAAGTTTCATTTGCTCATTGAATGAAATGTATTTAAATGGAATTATAATTTTCAAAATTAAATTGAAGTGAATCTTAAATTCGAGAGTTTTTTGAAATCAGAAGAGTGCATTGAATTATAAGCTCTTATTTCTGTGTTACAGCTTAAAATTATAGGCCTATTAAATTGATAAAAAAAACATGGGGATAAAGATATATATATATATATATAAATATATGTTCAATTTTCCAAAAATCGATACAGTCTTATCCGACAATATCTTTTCAACCTGTTGCTATTGTGGCAATACTGTGTTCCTTTTGATGCAGTCCCTGTCTAGATATTGGCTAAATATAAATTTCAGCTGTGCAATAAGTACTCTGCCCATCACTGAAGACTTAACGCAATTCATGTTCATGTTACACAACCTTGCCCCTGTTTTGATAAATCTTTTAAATTATTTTCTCACTTTCAACAGAAATCAGAATATTTCAGATCAAATGGCAAATCTTATTAAGAATTTTAAGAGCTGTGCGTGATGTGATGGGTGATGAGACATGAGAGACAGTATTTTAAAATAGTATCACGCCAGTCTAGTCATCTAATATATGGAAATTAATTCCAGCTGAAGGCTCAATTGAAAATTTAAAAATTCTTGAGAATCATCTGCTTCCAAACAGAATCACTTCCAATTTTTCAGCCAAAGAAAAAAAACTCAGGTCGAATTTCCAGCTGAAGGACGTGGGCAAAGGTAAAATATGCAGTCGCTAATTTATGGGGACAGGCGCCAAGTTCAACAATAATTGAGCGCAAATTGCGGCGCATAATAAAGTTGTTGCGTTGATAAAAAGTGAAATGTATCATTTTTTTTTATTTTGATGGAGGCCGGGGTACAGCGGACGCGTAATGTAACCAAAGTCGAGGGCCATTAATCAAGCAAAGTTGGAAAATAGAAGCCAACAGCGGCATGTAGGCGCAAATGAGGTGCATGAATCAAAAAGCAGCACAATGAAAAGTTTCCAAAACATTTTTCAGTACCAAATGACTGCAGCACCGGCGACAAGGTCGCTTGCCGGAACTGATAACAAAAGCCGCTGACACTTGACAAAGTTGCGAGCTGCGAGTTGCTAGCTGCCAGCCCCCATTTAAAAGAGCAAGAAGAAGTGTAGAAAAACACGAAACCAAAATGAAAAGTATGAAAAAACAGCGTGAACAGCAGCGCCACCTGGCGGCGTGTCCAGTTGACAGCGCAGATAAGCAAATGCCAGACGCAGCCGTCGTTGTCCAGCTCTCAGCTCTCAGTGCTCACTGCTAAGTTCTTAGCTGAACTTAACTCAATTTTGGTTTGGCTCACAGCTGGCATTTGTCATTTGGTGGCATTTTCTGTGTTTTTAATTAATTTCTTTTCGGCTTTTCAATATATAATTTCCATTCACAATTTCCATTCGCAGGGGCAATGTCCGTGCTCTGTGGATGGGCGTGCTCTGGGCCCTAACATCTGGCACTGGCGTGGCTGTGGCCCTGCTGCAGGGCTCTGCGGGCCCGCTGATTGGCGTTGCTATATCAGCCTCACTTCTGCCACCCGTTGTCAATTGCGTAAGTAATCGACTGTCGCAACTAAATTGTAGGCATTCACGACTTTGAAATGGCATGGGCACGACTATAAAAATATCCTGTAAACCTAAAACACGAACAGAAGGACGAAGGTGTGTGGATATCTAGTATATCTAGACAATATTGAGCACCTCACATAGACTATATATACTCAATATTATAAGTTCGGGTCGTTATCATCTCCGGTGCTTCTGTCCGTTTATTCGTTTGTATGAATTCACCAATATCGTAATATTTTCAAATAAGAATCGTAGAATGATTGAAATAGTTAAGCAATTATGGTTTACAGGGTATCTCTGCCATCTGTGCGTCTGTCTGAGCACTGCCAACTGCAGCTTTCATAGTTGTTTTATGCTAATTATTAGCAATTTAAGACTCTTATTCATAGAGTTGCTGAGCTTAATTTGCAGGGTATTAAATATATATTTAAATGCAAAGTTTGAAATAAAATTGAGACTTGAAAATCAATTTCTAAAATACCCTTTAAGGGGCACAGAATATGTTTAAAATATTTTTAATTGGTAAGCTGATGCTAGAACACAGAGTTTCAAGAGACTTTCAAGAGGCGGCTGCGCATTGATTGCCAACGGCAACAAATAATTAAATTGAACTTTTATACTGCATTAAAGTTAAGGTCAGACTTAATATTTGACGGCTTTTTAAGTTATGCTCAGTCTTCGTTAAAGGTCTGATAATGTATATGAAATTTCGCCCTTAGGTGTATCTTCATCGGTAAATAATTTTTTAGAAATATTTAAATTGAAGCAAAAAATCCAATCTCTGTCCAGGGCAAATTCTATATAAGCTTATAATTTCATGCAGTCTCTAACTATATTCAGACTCCTTTATTTACATTGTTTGAGAGCATCTCTCAGTCGGCAGCTGCCAACTGCCATTATACTTACTGTTTATAATTTAAGCACAATATTATGCTAATATTTTTAATAATATTCGCATCTGGTTGCCAAGAAAAAAGAAAGCACGAAAACAATTGCTGATTGGTTGGCAACGCAAAGGTCTAAGGGGCAGGCCGACAGACAGTTGACAGTGCACGCCCGAGTGAGCCAAGCACATAAATTAGCCAAATATAAAACTTGCTCGATTAATCTGAAGAGCTGGGTGGAAAAAAGTTCCGCTCATAAATCTGCTGCACCGATTTCCAAACTGCAACTTAGCCGAAGCTCAAGCACTTGCTCTGTGCGTGCATGTGGATGTGGATGTGGGCCAGCTTTTTGTCTAGTGTGTTTGCCAGCTAACCGCAACGAGTGCATAAATTCCGATCCAATTTTCAAGTGCGAATTGCGCAGCGGCACGCAGTCTAGCGGATGTTGCGTAAAATTATTAAGCAAGCTGACAGAGCGAACGCGCCGAGGAAGCTAGGGAGGGAGACCGAGAGAGAGAGAAAGAGGGGGGAGTCACCGAGACAGAGTCGGAATATTGTGGGAAATGCATGCAAAAACTTGCACAGCGGAAACGGCAGGCCAACAGGCAAACAAACAAACTCCCGGCGACACGAGGTTGTCTGACATTTATCAATTGTGACAGAAAGACAAAGGCACAAGGCGGCAAAGTCTACAGAGATGGCAAAGCGGGGTGGGGCGGGGCGGAGCGGAGCGGCCACAAGGCATGACAAAATGATGCACGCGCTGCTCTTGTCCCCCCGTCCCAGGCTCGTTGCAAGTCCTTTGCTTACTCCATGTGCTGAAACAATGGGAGCCGAGATCGCTTAATCATACCGACGACTGTGCTCGGGCATGTGTGCCAGCCCTGTTAGCCCTCGCCGCTCTCTTGCCATATTCTCTTCTTTTTTTGTGCGGCTTATATGAGCTGCATAAATCAGGCGCACGCACTAAAACTCTGACGCTGTCAGCTCTATCAGGCAGCAGTTGCACGTTTTTAACCTAAAATCTGCTAACTGCATTGCCCAAACAGCGTGCCGCAATTAATTGCATGCAGCCCGGACAACGTCGCGTATGAGTAATCGCATATATTTACTTTTCGCATTACTCATACGCAGCACTGTCCGCCCGTAGATAGCACATGTATACGTTAGAGGTGCCATAAAAATGACTATCGTGTGAAATATTGTGAATAATTCTGCCAGCGCCGCAGTAAAAACTTGTATCCTTTCGAAAATGCGAATTTAATATTGAAACTTTTTCGTTTATCTACAAATAATTCACTTGCTTTTTGGCAATTAGCGTGCGAAATGGTTTACTTAACAGTGTTACTCACATTTTATGTGCTTTAACTTCGCGTTTTTATTATTTATGCCCAGCATTAATAATGAATAACTACAGTTGTATTTACTTGCTGCTCACTTTTAGCCGAATGTTTTCGTAGAGCACAAATAATTTTGCCAGATTTCTGTTTCAATGAAGAGCACTAAAGACGTCATAAATTAGAAGGCAAGGCTAAATATAGGACGGCACATGGCAGAGCATACATATATATATATATAGTAGGCACGCACTTCCTTCCGGAGTGTGTGGCCAGGCGCTGAGTCATTATAATTTATAAGAGCGAAGCAAAAGCGCCAAAAAAAATAAAAAAAAAAAATCCCAAAAGAGCAGACAATGTGACAATAAAGTTTTATCTAAGACAGAGTCTATTTGTGAGTTGAGATTTATAACAATTCAAGGCCGACATTCACTACTTGATATGCTTGGGGCAACAGCTGTGCTGTTTTCAATTTCAATTCAACGACCTTATGACCTCGACTGTCCACGCGCTCGGCCTTTTCACACACACACACACACACATACACTTACTCTGATTAAGCCATGTCATATAAATGGACATGACACTTAACACACACACACCCACACACACTCACTCACACTCTGCTGCTATACTTGACAGGGCCTGTTTTGGTCGCAGGCCTGCATCTGGCTCATCTACCCGGAGAAGCGCATACCGCACTTGAAAAACGAGGCAATGAACACCACCAGCGCCTACCCGTTCCTCTACACGGACTATCTGCCCACCGAGTTCCTCATCAATGGCATTGTGTCCGCCTGTTTGACGATAGTGAATGTGATTTGCATATTTATAACGGCCATAATAGTGTTGAAAATCAAGGAAGTATCGGCGCCATACACGGCCAGCCCGGACCTAAAGCGGTAAGTGGATCAGCAGAGAGCTACAGTTTTGAATACCAAAGAGCCTACAAAATGACATCAATAAAGTTGCCGCAACTCGGCGATATGCACTCAACTGTTCCTAATGGCCGCACACTTGGCTCCAAGCTTATCATTTCCGGTATGTGCGTCCGCCAAATGGCCAGTCGACCACTTCACTTTTTGGCCATTTGACTATTTGTGAATGTAATTAATTATTGAATTAACAATTGTTAGTAACTATATGAATTTGTCTCCTCAACAAACTATAGCAGCGGTGGCGCCTGAGATCACCAAATTCTAAAAGAAAATACTTTAAGCTAATCTTTCATGACATTTAATTCATATTAAACAACAGTTAAAATAGAAGTCACTTTACTTTGCTAACTCTTAGAGTTAAGATAACATAAACACACAGTCGTTCGCTTACCTTAACTAACATACTGTTAATTAACAGAAGTCTCCATTACGAGACTCAGTGGATTATTTGAGTTTTAATGTTAACTAACAGCGTTGCTTGTTCCAAGACTGTTGATGCTTGAAGGTCAGAACCTCAGGCAAGTGCTTCAAAAAGAGCTCCAATAGCAATATAAATATTATTCCTAAATGCCTCATTAAATATTTCTTCAAAAATACAAAAAAAAAAAAGGTTAAGAGGGCCATTTGAAAGCAGCCGCAATAACATGCCCACAATTAATGAAGCGTATAAGAAAGAACATTTAAAAGGCAAAGTTAACTGATGTTGGGCCTGAATAATCAACGAGGTAATATATCATTTTACATAAATACAGCGCAAGTGAAGCACACATTAATAAAGTTGCCGCTCACACCTGTTGCGGTACCAATAAAAAGTCTGAAGAAAGAAAAAACAATTTGTGTAGCTATGAAAAAATCTTAAAGCCAATGAAAGGAATATTCTGCATAAAAAATCTCTTTAAGTTGTTCAGATATAATAATATAACAATATATTAATACAAAAATGTAGATACAATAGATACCACACTTACAACATTATTTAACCTAATAAAGTAGCTCCCAAGGGATTAAAGTACTTAAATACTAAAACAAAGTAGCCAATTATAAATATATCGTTCACTTGACAAAGTAAGAGTAGCTCAGTGGTGAATAGTCTTTTAACAGTAAGATATATAATATGTCATATTAACAGAGATGATTTCGCATATCTTTGCATTGCTCAATATTATTTTAGCTGTTAACAGCGAATCATAAAATTGAGTATAAGAAAGTTGAATTGCTAAGTTGAGTTATAATTGCTCTGTTAGATTAACATACTGTTAACTAACATTTTTGTATTCCTTGTTACTCGTTACATTTTTAATTTGCATTCACATTGCAACATTTCATTTGATTCTAAGGCGTGGCAGACTTCTTGATACATTTGCGAGGTGGTCACATAACATTTAATATATTTAATTAGCCCGAAAAACATAATGCTGGCCACATTGCCGATGACAAATCTTATAATTAACTGGCTTATTTCGTGCATTTCATAAAAAGTGCTCCGGCTAATGTTAATAAATGAGTTTTGTTGCGCCTTCTTCTATAATAAATAGCCAACTCAGTCGCGTAGACGCCACTGACCCCCATTTGGAGGCAGGCACATGTCTGCCATGGCGTGGCCTGAAGCGGTCTGGTGTGGTCTGGTCTGGTCTGGCTACGTGTCCTTCAATCTCATAATGTGACGCATTAAATTACTTGAAGCGTGCACAAAACAATTTTTGCTGCTGCTGCAGAGCTCTGTCAACACTTGCGACACAAACTGCTCGCAGATATTATATATCTGCCTAAGTTTTTGCTACACTGTGCACACTGTTGCCTATTAAGGCAAACGCACGCTCGCCAGCTCAACCACAAGGCAGCTTATGTTTATGCCTAATACCCTGTTGGCTGAGCTATGGGGTATATGCGCATTGTTGGAGTCACGATATTATTTTTAGTTATCATTACCATTAATCATTATCATTATCATTGGTATCATTATGATTAACAACAATCTTTCACATTCGATTCCTAACTGAATCTGCTTACAGGGTATCTGCTCTTCGGCCACTCTATCTATGCCTTTATTGGTTTACTATCTCTGTCTGTCTCTGCACATTTAACAGTTGTTTATGCAATATTTGTTTTAGCCCTGCTGCATTCGACGCGCGGCAGTCGTCAGTCGGGGGCAACGCCCGCGCCCGAATGGATGTCCTGGCCGAGCAGCGGTTTAGCTATGCGTTGTCCGTATGGCTGCGGGCTTATGTGCCATGCAATGTTTTCCATTCCGACTCAGCAGATCTTGCAATACGCATAAAGTGCATAGATTCATATTTATTTATTGAGACTTTGTTTGCTTTGCTTTGCCAAATTGAAGCTGGTTTCTTTTCCAAGCGTTTTATTTGTTTTCATTCACCATTGTCCCAGCTCGATGCCAAAGGGCAGCGTAAGAGGAAACTCTAAATATGCAGCTTTAGCTCAAAGTTTTGGCATGCTCTGACTTAATATGCTCTGAATGAATATAGAAAGAATTAATTCATATTTTGATTTCATTTGTTTGCGTTCACAGCTTCTGGGAAACCGATCTTCGGACCGTGCGTAAGACAAATCGCTCTACGATGCGCCATCGACAGGGCACCTTCCGGGGCGCGGGCGGAGCAGCTGACAAGCTCATGAGGTAAGTGTGGATGAAAAGTCTGAGCAATCTGCGAACTCGAGAATTCCAATTCAAAAAGTCGTTCAAGTTGCCATTTCTTTGTTTGTTTATTGTTGTTCCGGTAATTGAGCGCATGTGTGTGATGCAGTGTGCGTGCTTGCATGTGTGTGTGTGTGTGTGTGTATCTGCTCATGACATTGCTCGAGGCCAACGCAATTTACTTTTGGCTCATTGGAATGGGTGGGCCACACGTCTCCAACCAATTTCCAGAGGTAAATAACAAACGTATTTATATAATATGTCGAATACAACTTGGCAGTGGCCCCGCCCAACTGGCCACCTTCCCATCGCCCATCGCCCATCGCCCACCGCCCAAATCACATGTTGTTTTTAAGGATATAAATAATTTTGATGGCGGAAAGAAAAGTGGGCAGCACACGCACAATATTTATCGCATAATTGAAATCATTGCGCAACAATTTACGACATATTTGTGCAAAAGCGTAACAGAAATATTGCCCAGCTTTATGAATTCACAGATATATAAATATTGAGCTTAGGTTTTAGGTTGATTACATAAAAGGTGAATGTTTAAAAATTTGAAGAAAACTTAATAGAAAAAAACTTTTAGGGTTTTAATTATCAACAAAAAAAAAAAAACCAATTGATGAAATTTATATAAAAAGCGAAAAAATTATTCATTAAGCATGATGAAAGCGCATTTGAGCGTCAATTAGGGTCAGGAGCGGCTGGCATAAAAGGTATTTGGCGAAAAGCAAAAGAAATTAGCATAAAAACAATTGGAGTAGCCCACTCGAAATTCATGTAGCAAATTAGCAACCAGCTGCTGGCGCTTTTAATTTAACGCCCAGTGACCGCGCTGTTTATTCAAACAACTACAAAATTTATGGCCCATTCGCACAAAGGGCATTGAGAAATTTGCACAAAACTTTTTCATTTTCACACTGAATGCAAATTGGCAGTGGCTGTGGAGGTGGATGGCAGTATTATGCGGAATGGACCGATGTAGCGGGCTTGATGTGTGCATAAAAAATCAGCTAAAATTTAAAAAACATAGATAAATGTACAGAGAAATTACAGCGCGAAGAACTTTCTAGTTCCGGAAAATATTATACGGATAAAATATGTTGAGAAAATTAACTGCGATAAGAATTTAATTCAATTGTTATATTCATTTCTAATTCATTATTTTAAATTATAAAATGTTTATTTTACAATTTGAGTTTGTTTGCCGTTTCTAGCTTAAATTAAAAATAACATCATAATATCTTATATTATTTAAAAAATTTAAAATAACAAAAATATCTTATATTTCTAGTGGCACCTATCAGGGTCTAGATGAGGCTCGCAGCGCTAAAATGGACTCAGCACTGGAGCGCGCCCTGGCACAGGCCGAGAGCGATGCGACCTTCAAGAAGGTCAAGAGGATGAGCTACTCGAGCAATGCGGCAGGGGAAGTAAGTGAAATATAATATATTAAAAAATAATATTTTAATATTAATTTTATAAGAATTTATTTAAATATATTTATTATGAAAATAAATAATTCTTTGCAATATTTTCATCACTTTAGTTATTTCACTCTCAATAATATAAAATTTATTATGAGTGGCAAAGAAAAAGGAAATGAAATGAAATATCTGTTTATTTTTCTTACACATATTAATATTAAAATATTAATCTGTATGTATAATTGTCATTTCGCGTGCCTTTTATGAGATATTCGTAAGAATTCAAACTACAATTTCTTCTCTAACATCTAGTATCCATAGCAAAGTCGGTTAACATATTAATTTTTGCCCTCCCATTTCTCGCTTGGCTTGCTAATTGTTCATGGATGACTTTGAACTGCACTCTCGCTGCCTGCAGCTGCTACCAGCTCATTACCCTAATGTCAATCCGCCCTCTGCTCTGCATGCTTCTGCCACATCGTGTATCAGACAACGTTGTGGAGGCAGCCAGGGTGCTATTGTGGCTTCTGTGGCTGTTGTCACGCATTCCAGCGCTGCGTCAGGAGTCACTCAGCTATCCTGCGGCTGCCGTGGCTTGGTATAGCTTTATATAATTGCTCCGCTCGTCGCGAACAGTTTAGCTCTGCTATTTGGGTTTCAATGAAATGTTAAATGCTTAATTCAATTTCGATTTATTAAACAAATTTCCGAGTATAACTAATTGCGCGCTACATTACGGTTTGGTCGGCGGACCACAACTCGCCGCCTCACAAGTCGCCTGTTGCGCCTTGCACCACCTGGCCTACCACGGACTCTACGTCTCCTTACAATGCGCACTCGCACCCTTCTCCTCCTCCTGCCGCCGTTGCCATTACGCCTTGTTGTTGTGTCCGTGTCGGGCTCAGTAATGTCGCCATCATCAATGGGCTCCACTGGCTCCTCAGGCGCATTTGGATCAACTGGCTCATTTGGATCAGCGGGCGCATTTGGATCAACTGGCTCATTTGGATCAGCGGGCGCATTTGGATCAACTGGCTCATTTGGATCAACTGGTTCATTTGGATCAACTGGTTCATTTGGATCAACTGGCTCATTTGGATCAACTGGTTCATTTGGATCCACTGGGTCAACAACGCAGTCCGCATGCTCCTCATTGATGGGATCGTCGCAGTCAGTGCAACCTGCTGGATCGTTCACATCGACACAGGCCTCCGCCTTGATCTGTGGCAAGAAGGCGAGGAGCAAGGCCAGCACTGTGAGGCTCAAAGTAAATGTTGTTGATCTCATCTTGGCTCACTCAAATTGAGAATGATAAATGACAAGCCACAAGCCGGCCTTTTATAGGGGACTTCACTTGTGAGTGATCGAATATTTAGAAGAAGTTTACTCAGCCGCTGCTTTAATTTACTTTTAATAATAACTATTATTTGCCTACTCAAAGGGAAGACTCTACATCTGATTTCGATTTATAGTCGCCACATCTAGTCAGCATATTTTATTTTAAATATTTAGACAGTTGCCATTTATTAAGTACGTCAATCGCGAAGCTCTGCACGCTTCGTTTGTTTTAAATTTGGAAACGGGAATTTTCCATTCACAATTTCAATTCGCGGGATTCGCAAAAGTTTATTGAAAGCTGTCAAAACAAATATCCAAAAACAACTTAAATAAACTGAGCTCTAACTACAGCTCATCTCTGACTAATCAAGATGAATTTTCAGTAGATAAAATGCTTTAACTGGGTATCAACGACTATCAGATACCCTGATCAAAATGTTATCAAAAAATAAATTTTTTATAGAATTCACTTTAGTTATTGACAATAGAAATTAAACTTTATTTAAAGTCTCATACACAATTAGTTATAGGCCAGAAATAAAATTAAATTCTACCCAAATTTAACTCTGAGAGCAGACAGTTGATTTGGGATTCTTTTGTAAGAATGCTGTACCCGTGACGTCACTACAAATGACATCTGTTGCTAGAATACAAGCATAACAATTAGAATAACACTTAGTATCTGCTAATCGCCTTTGTCAAGTGGTGGCTCTGTAGCCGACCCTCGGCAAAGACAGCGCTGAGAGTAAATTACCCGCAATTACGAGCCAAAGGGAGTGACTGCAGTACAGTAAGAGCTGACCTCAATCATTAGTTGAGGAGCGCGGGAGCAGTTGCCAGTAGGAGCTACCCGGCAGCGAGCTGCCAGGCGAGACACTCCAAGGACACGCAGAATATAAAGCAAGCGGTGTCGTCATAAATCAAAGGGTAGCATACTGCGAGCGAAAGGCCAGACCCAGTTGCGCCCTTGTCTCGAAGTAAAAAGTGACTGCTTGTTTATTGCTGAAAATCGTGCAAGATTTATGGTTGTATTCAGATGAAGTCGTTGCGGCGCGCAAAAACAAGAGACTGCAAACAACTGCAGTGGAATGCTTACGCGAAGAAAGTCGCACAAAAACTGTTGCCCAATGTGGAAGCTCCACTTCTTCTTCTTCTCTTGTTGCCATAGATGTGCCAAAGACGTAAAGCTGGCTGTGTGCGGATTGAATACAAAACATGCAGCTCGAGAATTGGACGACAATTGAAAAGAGTCAAAGGTCTTTATCGAAGATATCAGGATTAAGTGTGTTCACAGCGCGTTAAACTGAATTTTGTGGAGCTGGAACTGGACTGAAGCAAGCTGCAGTCAGAAACACTTTTGTCTCTAATGAAACCAAATATTACGAATAGCTGCTCACTGGGTATTTTACGGGAAGAGCAAGCTCTCAACCACAAGCCCTTGTGAGGTGAGCTGTCAAGAGAGCAGCTCAGTGGAATAATGTTAAAAATATTAACTCTAAGCCAGCTAAGAGCTTGAGTAAAGCTGGATTGAGACGAACTTCTAATCAGTCGCCGAACAGACTAAAAGCTTTAAGGGCATTAAAACGAAATATATTGTTTATGCGCAGTTCACAACCGCGAATTAAACTGCCATAGAGCCCGCTTTAATAAGATAGAAAATATTTTAAGATAATACAAATATTAAAATTGAAACAGACTGATTTTAAATTGAAAATAAATCAATATTTATTAGAGATTTTATCTAAGGAGCTAAATAATAGCTAAGACGAAGACACCTTTAGTGGAATAACATGGGAAAATTAAGTATACGCATTGACACATGCGTGATTAGAAGGAAGTATGTAAACAGCAGCTTTGTGGCAAATTGAACAGACTTTCATCCAACTTAAACAGATTGTATATTTCCATGTCTAAGCAATATCCATGGCAAAGAAACAGCATCCGTTTATGCTAATAAAGAATATTAGGCATACGCTTAGTATGCCGAGGTACATGGCTGATTAACATCAGGGAGTTCATATTCAACCATTTTGATACGAAAGGAAAAAAACTTTCGTAATATCCCGTTTAGCCAACGGAAGAAAGTTCCAATTAAAAGTTACTGCAAAGCGAGAAGGCAGCCAAGCGTCAATTGCCACAAATCAACTTTTACATTAATTCATTTTGAAAGAGATGAAAGAAATGACGAATGAGACATAGAGATAGAGAGAGAGAGAGGAAGAGGTAGAGATAGAAGGAGTAAAAACAGCGAAAATGGGAACGTCAAGAACGCACTTGAGTGAGTGACAGGCAAGACATGCTCCAAATATTTAAGGCCTCAGTCGAAGCCGAGTGCAAAACAAACTTGATAAGTTGTCGCTCGCCGGAGGGGGCGGGCAAGGGGCGTACACTGTGAGGGGCTTGTAATCTATTTAAAGTGAGTCGCGGCCACTAAAACTCAATTAACCCCCTTTTCACATAGCACAAAGCAATTGATAGCAGAGAGAAAGCAATAGCAACATAAACAGCTGGAGAGAGAGAGAGAGAGAGAGAGAGAGAGAGAGAGAGAGAGAGAGAAAGTTGGAAAGACACAAAACAAAACGTACAAATCAAGGCAAAAGATTACAAACGGAAATGCCTGGCCATTGAGTGGGATTAAGAGGGCCGGAGCTCTAAGTAGACGGACAGATGCATGTGGGCGTGGCAGGGCGCAGCAAGCATTTTTTCACTTAAAACCGCATGGATACTCAATTACTGGTGAATGGGTTGCCAGGTCGATGGGTCGACGAGTCGACGGGTCGACAGATCGAACTTGAGAGAGAGCAAGCCGCGTGCAGCTGGCGCACAAAACAAACATCGGATGTTGAGCGGAGGAAAGCGGAAGCACTTTGCAACGGAAATGAAACATCAATTAAAGTCGCGCACCGCTCGACGGCCCTGGCTGGCAGCGCTGGGCCAAGCTGGCAACCCTGGCCGATGCCAAAAAATATATTGCTTTTCGTCCAAATGCCGCCATTGTTAATCCTTGCGGTAGTCGCTGCCATTGCGGCTGCCAGGCAGTGCCAGCGCCAATGGCAGTTGGCGTCCTGAATGTTGCTCTCATGTCCGACGTAAGTCGTAAGTGGTTGGTCAGCTGCGCCAAAGGCCCATTTTTTCCGTTAGATTGCGGCTTAATTGCGAGGGGGCTCGTGGCATGCGGCTTACACAGATTGCCACTGTAGGTGGAGTTGCTTTATCATTATTTATCCATTTAAGATTATTTATGAGTAAAAAGATTGGCATTTCTCATATACTCTATTTTGATACATTTTACTTTCAGTTGACTGAACGCTTGGCCAAAATAGCTGGACTCAATAAGCGCCACGGGGACGATCAGATGCACACGAACCCAAGCAGCTTGGCTGGCAGCCGCATGAATTCCATACGCAACTCGCAACTGAAGGTCGATCTGAAGGTGCTGGACAAGCTGGTGAGCAATCTCTTGCAGCAGCATGCGGCTGGCGCTGGACGGGACACAAACGGCAATGAAAACGTGGAAACGGGCAGCCGCACGCCGCCTGTGCAACGCCAGCCGTCCAAGAAGCTCAATCGCTGGCGTCCCTTGTCGCGTTCCGTGCACAGCTTCAAGCGTGGCAACAGCCGAGACTTTGGCGGCGGCAACTTTACGCAGTTGCAGGAGCGCAGCGAGACTCAGGCGTCGCTGGTGCCCAACATGCCCACGATCATGGAGAGCAGCGCTGGCAGCGCTGGCAGCTCCACGCCCAACAATGCCCAGCCCCAGACACAGAATCCGTGGACGGCCTCGCTGGAGCGCACACCGGGCGCTGTTCGCAATATGCTGCACAGCATTGGCCAGTCTGGCAACGCCGCCGTCCAGGAGGATCAGCTCAATCTCACACAGAACTATGTGGGCTAAACAATCACAGCAGCACAAACCCACTTATGCTTAAACCTTATATCGTTACACATTGTTGACGACAATAAATAATATTGAATGCAATTAGTGAAGACTTTCAATTGAGACGGTTTCAACTTGCAAAGGCAAATAAGTTTCTCATTTCATAAAATATTCCATTGCAAGCGAAGATCACGCTCTGCCAGACTCTTGGCATGATAGCTTGAAGCAAGCATAAAGATATCGAAAAGTGTCGACTTCTAAGAATAAGTAAATATGGTATATTTAATATATCTCATTGATTAATTTCTATGAATTAAAGGTATGGATTAAAGGTATAGTACATAAAATTCTGTGAGAATATGAAATTATAGATTCTATACTCAGCACTACTATAAACAAATCTTTTATGCTTGAAACATTAGTTAATTTGCTAGAGACTGTTATTTTAAAATATAAATATTTAAGTTAACAAAACAGGATCAACAAAATTTGACTGATATATCCATCCCATTGTGGACTCTAAATTTAAAGAAGTTACATAAAAATATACATTTTTTAATGCAGAGAGAATCGATATGCTCAAAATTTCAAAAGGACTTTAGAGTACAGTTGATCCCTAAGTTATTTTATTTTTTAGTCAATCATTTATAATGCCTATAAATTATTTTAATATTAATTTTTGAACCACTTGACTGCCCCTTGAAATTATATGAGCGTAACTATAATCTCATTATGCTTTTCACTTAAGACCGCTTAGATAACTTAAAAGAATAATAATAAAGATAACTCTAAGACTAAGCCCAGGGACTCTCTTTGCCATTGCAATAATGAAGGATATTGTGTTAAAAATTAAAAGTAAAAAATACATTTTTATTTACAGTTCTTAAGCGGAAAAATCAAGAGTTTCAATTACGACTATTGCCACCTGATACACTCTACATGAGTAGAGGAAAATGGCAGTCATCAGATATCAGTTAAATTTTCATTGACTCAAGCCAACCGTTTTTTAATAGCTTTGGGTATCACATAGAGCCTAAAGTGGATTCTGACACCGCAAGAGGCAAGTGGCGCAGTTGAGGCGTGTCAACTGGATGGACTGGACGACAGCAGTTAATATTTTGATGGCAATGCGGCGGCGGCAATAGAGGGCGAGCGGGGGCGAGTCGCACTCAGCTCTGAGTGATGATGATTTTTGTGTTTGGCGTTTGCAGCCTGTCATCATCAGAGATACAAGGGCTGTCTGGCCTTCCCCAAGTCCCCCCGACCCCTGGCTGGGCTCTGTGGCCCAGCCCAGCCCGGCTGGTACTCAATGACGATGTGGTCGGAGCTCTTGGGGCGACAATAATGAAGCTGTTTCAAGTTGTCTGCCTGTTGCGGTTGTCGGACAGTAATGATGATCAAATTTGCTCTCCGGCCTCCCCACTCTATCCTAATGGACTGTGACCAAAAGCAAAAAATTCAGAATAAATAGTGTCTGCTATTCATTTGTGAGTGGGCGCCAATTAAAGTGCGGATGAGAAAGGGAAAAAGACTGATGGAGAGGGGGAGAGCGCTAGTAACAAGGTAATAAAAAGCAGACAAATACACTAATTCAAATTAATTTAATATAAATATAAATGAGCAAATAGAAAAAGAGTCTAGAATGGAGTTTTAATTGTTATAAATGCTTAAAATAATTATCATTATTTTTTTAAGTTATTCATATATTATTTTAATTTTGTTTTTCATTAAAATCACACGAAACTCCTCTTTACTCGAGCAAGAATATTAGCGAGCGAAGCTCCAAGTGTTCACATTATGTACATATATAACCATGTGGGTCACGTAGCTATCGGCAGCTGCTGTATGTATCATAGGAGAGACGAAGAGAGCGAGAGAGAGGGAGGCAGGGGCCTGTCTCGGCCTGTTAAGTGTTACAAGTATCCTAATCTAATTCTTAAAGTGCTTTCCATTATATGTACGAATGCTTTTATAACCCACTCACCTGTCGCTCCATGACGCCGGCCAACTGTTCGCGCTCCGCATTGCGATAGTATCCGGTCAGATTGGCGCCCAGTCGCATGGTCACCTCGTAGCGGGTCTTGCCACTACGTGCGGCATTGCGATTGCTTCTCACGTTGAAAGTGCTCGGACTGCCACTGGAGCTGCTGCTCGAGGCGGCACTGTTGCCGCCGTAGTTGTTGTCAAAGTCGCATGCACGATGGCAATTACTGGCGCTGGCATTTCCAATGCATCCTGAAAGCGACAAAATAAAGTGTGAGAGAACTTTCATTTGAGCTCGCCAAGCGCCATTCCTCGAGATGCAAAATGCTTTAATTTTGATTGAACTCAAGCTAGGTGCAATAATTTAATAATGCCCAGTCACAGCCACACAAAGCCCCCCGCCCAGCCCAGCCGGACACACTCACCCATCCGTCGAGGCGAGCTCTCTGAAAATGCAATAAGAGACATTACAGCGCACGAGAAATGCGAGAAATGTTCACGCCAAGTGCCGAACGCCCTTCAAGGGATAAAGTGCCCCTCATCTGGAATCCTCTCCTGCCTTTGGCCAGCAGCTTAACGCTTAACTCGGCCCGCATTCTCTATGCATTTCCCACCTGACCCTTGGTGAGCTCTGCAAAGCCGAATGTCAAATTCGATGACGTTGTCATGCCGAAGACACGTTGCCTGGGGAACGCTCAGGCGAACAGATGATTTTTCTTTTCTTATGACATATGAAAAGCGAGGGGAGCAGTCGCTGCGCTAAAATATTTAAACTACGAATTCTTCATGCAGCTGCAATGGAATCAAAACTAAATTCGATTCAAGGAAAAATCTAAATTGCATTAGATATTGCATAAAGCAACTCATTGTCAAATTGTGCTCTGCACCTTTGCTTTTCTTTCCGTGATTTCTCAACGATGAATAAATTCGTATTTGATGAAGCAAATCAAATGTATACAAAGTCTCAAAAGTTTTTGTACGTCTCATACTGACTGACCTATGATAATTTCTTTGTTTCCATCAATTTATTCAGCAATTGCACAAAGCTTGACGTAATTTAATATACGTCAATTGCTGTGCAAGAACTGCTGATAAATCATTTCGTGAAACTGTGCTCAGCTCGCAACAGTTGCCGTTGCCCAACAATGGGGCAACGCGTCGCGAGGCAACAGAGACAACCCGTTGCTGGGAAGCAAAGGCACGACAAGGTCAGACAGAATAACAGATACTCTTCCCGCGCATCCTCTGGTGTGTCGCCTACCCCTGCTGCGACCCCCCAGGCTCTTTGGCAACGCTTGAAACGAATGTTGCGTTTCGTTAAATGTTGCGCAGCGTGCATCGAGTGCAATTTAAATGCTTAATTATTGCCTTAATTAAATTTCCTTCCTTCAGCTTCACTTTTTGTAATTTGTTGCAGTCTGCTCCGTGCATTCCTCCTTCTGTCTTTCTGATGCTGCTCAGCGCCCTCCCAGTGCACTGTTGGCTTAACAAAATATTTTTGTTTTTCTGCCACATACGCTCAATTAGTTATTGCTTGTTAAGTCTGATTACATTTTATTTACTTTCAGCGGCTCCACTTACCCTGCGTTGTCTCCACTATTTCGGGTATCTCACATTTGGTGCCCTTGTAGCCGCTGGGACAGTGGCACGTTATGGCTGCATCGCCGATGTGCCTACAATTAAAAAGCGAATCAGATAATATAAGAAAGGAACAGTTGAAATGACTTGGCTTTAGATATCTACATAAGCTTTTACTAATTAAAATATAAATAGTCTTTAAATGTTAATGATAATAATTAAATAGAATTTAAAAAAAAATTAATTTAATAACCAGAAAATTGAAGTTCTTCAGGTCTACTGAAATGTATACTTAATAAACATAAAAGCAAAGAGAGCTAAGGTAAAAACAACTCTTTGTAGATTTATCATTCAACTGTGGAAATTTGTTGAATAACACATTAATTTACAATTTCATTTGATTTATTGCTACAAAAACTGTAAGTCAATTCTCCTTTTGTGGCTCCTCTTAGACCCATCTAGTTAAATAAATATTAAAATATTCGTTGAGGCTTATAGTCTCAACTCGATTGCACTGCATGAATATTCAATATATTTATCTACTCTATAATAAGTATATTTATATTCAATATCTGTAATGTCTAAATTTGCTGAAAACAAGTTAAGTCCGAGCAAAGTAGGGTAAGCTCTGCGAGTAAATGTCAAAAACATCTGTGCAAATGAACCAAATTAAGTTTCACTATAAAAACGTGTTTAAGACTTTTGGCGTTGACTGAGTTTATGAGTTATTGCACGCGCTCCAAGCCGAAATTGTTAATTGAAATATCGAAATAAAATGTGAAATAAAATTTAATATTTTTTATATAAAGTGAAGAGTGTGAGCAACTTGAATGAAATTAATTCCTTACTACATCAGAATAAAATTAATTCTTATTTCTGTCGTAAATGAAGTAAAAAAAGTGTGAAAATTAAAAAAAAAAAATGATTTAATATGCAAAATAAATATAGATAAATTATAAGTTAAGTAATTTGATAATTTTTTATTATTATTAAATATGTAATGTTAATTTGTTGATTTAAAAAATAATGCAATTTTAATATTAAATAAAGATTAAAGTCTTGTTTTACTTATATTATTTTATTGATTTTAATATTTATAATAATAATTAAGTTATTATTATTATTGTATAATAACATTTTTAATGTATTATTTTATATAATAATAATATAAAAAGTTTATTTACAAATAAAAATTATGTTTTCAATTTATTTATGTTATAAATTATAATTTTAACGATAATATTTCTTGTCAAGCTTTGGTACTTTTCGCTATAAAACTCTGTTAGTTCATTAAGATGTTTTGTTTTAACTGTACTCACTTGCATACGCCACCATTTTGACAGATATTTGTATGCGCATCCGTGCAGAGCGGCCCGTGGCCACAGTCGTTGCCGCTGAAGCCGGGAAAACAGGCGCAGCCATATGAGCTATAAAGAGATAAATGTGATTAATTAAAGTAAGTTTAAAGTTTACGGATCCACTGACTGAGCAAACAGCTAAGCTGTCACGAGCCGGACAAGCTCTGATGAGCAGTGTGCTGAGATATGGATCTATTCATATTCCTTTTTCTACGTTCATGTGAATATGCGCAAATTAAAGTATTTTTTTTCATTCTTTTTTTTTTTTTTTGCTATCTCAATATTTTGGTACGTGCCTAAGCGAACATTGTTGAGAGGCAGAAATGTAATTCCGTCAACAGCAGCTGAGCTAAGTGCTAAGGTCACAGACTTGGGCCCCCCGGCAATAATTTATAGAACTTGGCGCCAAGGATACATTCCAGACTCGCAGGATGCTGCCTACGTCATTTCCGCATTTCCGACTGCCTCGAAGAGCCGCCGCTCACTCATTAAGTTCAATTGCGAGTAATTATGCGTACAGGCCACGAGCAGGCCTTCGACTGCCTGAGTGTAGAAATTCGCTGACTTTTTCACGAATTAAATTATATTCAAATCGAGTGTGGCGTCTCATGTGCAAACACGTGAAATCGATGCCGAAAAACAGTTTAATTAGATTCCATTTGAAAGCCGCTCGGTCGGCTCGCATTTGGGCAAATTGCAGCTGCCCATTTGGAATCACGGAAATTAATTCACGCTAACAAAATATTCTCGCTGACAATTTAATTGGGAGTCGCAGCTTAGCCAAAGCTGCCAAATACACCAACCTCGACAAAAAGGTCGCCATTTATATGTTAAATAATTGCGCTGCCTTTTCCCATTCAGTTCCACCGCCGCCTGCTCCTCCGCCTCTCGGTTGGGTTTGCTCGGTTTGTCGCTCGTTTTTCAGCGGCAACAATCGCACTTGTTGTATGTTGCCTATTGTCTGTCTGTCGGTTGTTGTTGTTGCTGCTGTCGTTGCTAGGCTGACACATATCAGCAGAAATTAATGTTTGGAAACATTTACCAAATTGTTTAGCAGCAGCGACAATAACAATTGAAGCAAATTCGGATATATTTCATATCGAATTTATATGTTTACATATCACAAATTCTTAATTAAATATTGTTGGGAAATTTTTAATAAGAGTATAGACCGAGTTTGCTTTTATATTTAAGTTAACAATCGGGTCTTGAATTACAGCGGATGAGCAGCTAAAGCATTCAAGCAGTCAGGTATTAGAGCTCTGCGACTCTCATTAGACAGTTGACAGAGCAAATACAGTCTACAAATAATTATGAGCTCAGCGAGCCTTTTTATCAAATGAATTCTCTCTCTCAAAGATCTCTTTAATGAATCTTTAATCTAAATAAAACAAAATCTATGCACATATATTTGCATATTCCGGCCTAAATGTTTTAGCTTAATTATTGATAGCCTCTCTCGCAGTCTAGACAAATTGAATATCCCCTTATAGAATAATAAATTGAAATGTGCTTTAATTACTTTGGTCATGCCACCGAGTTCGAGTCTTAATAGTTTATTTGCTGGCATGTCAAACTTTTTGGCGTATCGATGGCAAAGAACAAAGTACAAAGTAATTTAACTGCGATTAGGTCTATGGGCAGTGCGCATTAGCTGATGGCTGTGAACATGTGTTGGCGTTTGCTGCATGTTAAGTATACGCCGAGCGAGCCGCAGGCCCTAATAGAAACGAAAGCGAAAAACTTTTCGCCTATAATTTCAACGAACAGAATCAAAATGTGCCCACGAGGCATGACAATGGCAAAATTATGAAGGCGACAAGAAAACTTTTCCTTTCTACAGTCACTCGAAACGTTTTTTGTTGTTTTCGGCTAAATTTAGCGCTGACTTCTCGAACGGCTTGGACCTTGGGCAGTGTGAGCGATTCTTAAATTTTGAAATTTGCTCGGGACGATGGCTGCTCTGTTGGCCATAAATTAAAGCACACGAATTCGAACTGCTTTTGTTGCCTGCAGGTCTATACATCATATATTTGTGTGTTTGCTTTTGCATAGTGTATGGACACGCCCATTGTTGTGGAACACAACACACACACACCCGCACGCTCATACACGCTTACGGAAGTTCTCCTTGTTGTTGCTCGACTTAAGTATATAAGTAATTGTGCCTTTGTCTAGCGGAAATTAATTGCCTCTGTGTTCGGGCATCTGCGGCGGTTGCAGTTACAAGCCCCTTGCGAAACGTCCTTGCGTGTCCTGCCGCCTGTGACGGAAACGTTTGCCCAAATAAATGCCACATGTCTGTGCGAAAAATCACCAAAAAAATCCGGATCCAAAAAAGCACATGCGAGTCCATACAGCCTAGAATATACTCTGCCTCGCGCTGCTATTTACGCATCATGATTAAGGCATTCCAAAGTATCTTTATGCAGATGGGACGAAGCTGATTTCGATGCGAGTGCAAAATACTTTTTAATATCTTAATCCTCTTTAGTGTGTTGCCACGTGGAAAGGGTATGTTGACGGAGGTTGAGCCAGTTGAGTTTTGATGCCCATTGCTCGCACAGATTTTTCACATTTTTCACTTTATAGAATCGTTGAAATTCACCTGCAGCTGTTTTCCCATATGCTCTACTTTTTCTGCATATTTTTAGATTTTTTTCTGATTTTTTCCACTTTTTTTTGTGGATTTAAAACTTTTTACACAGGAAAAATATTCTCATGTGAAGTTGTTTTGAATTATGATGTCCTATATGATGAGCCGAAAGGGGGTATCAGTTCTTTCACGACATCTAATTTGCTTGACTTTTGCATAGAGTGAACAGAAATTATTGTTTAATATATTTCAAAAGTATTTTATGAATTCAATCAGAATTTTGTTTACGCTTTGCCTTTGCTATATTTATTGCAATGCAGCTACAGGGTATTTTGGTGCCATTAGCTCTCATCTAATGCCTTGTTATTTGCTGATATTTATGCCTGCCTGCCTGCCGGGCTTCTGTTTGTTTCATAAAAAAACGGCATTGTTTTGATTATGAAATCGAGCTACTCGCCATGTATTTTAAATTCATTTAAACAGTTTCAAAAGCTGCTCGACAATTAAAACTGTGTGCCAAAAGCAGTTATACTTTTATGTTCTGCCACTCGACAAAAATGCTGACAGGAGAGCACAGAGCATGGAACATGGAGCACGGAGCACAAAGTGCAGACTGCAGTCGCTTGGCTGCATTTGGCGAATCGCAGAATGAACTAATAATTTCCATGACACACAGCCAAACGAACGTGTGTGTGTGTGTGTTGTGTGTGCGTGCCAGCCAATGGCGCGTAGATGTCATGAACATGTCATACTGGCAAATACTGGCAACATTCCCTCTGCTCAGCTGCACTTACCAAGCGACAGTCAGCAGACGAAAAAAAAAATTAAAGCCAACTCTGAGTAACTGAGTAATGCACTGAGAAAAAAGTCTAGCAAGAAAGCTAAGCACATTCACTCTTCAGTAATCACATCCGAGTATACTATTCATTTGCATATTTAAATTAAATAGACCTAAGGAATACTCATTAATTAGTGTCGAAGACACAGCTCAAATATATAGGCTGGGTGTAAAAATAGACTCTATGATTATAGAACGCCACTCAAATGTAATCTCTAAGCAAATGAGTCAAGCAAATACCCTGTAATTGATTACGAGACTCATATTTAAATCAGTATTTACGCATTTAAAAGAGTGCAGGGTAATCATGAAAAGAGAATCTTTGATTATAAATATTACTCCTAGGATATTAGTCGATAATATTTTGAATTTCTGTAATATCCTAATATTTTGTAATTGGTATCTCGTTACCAAAAAAAAAAAAAAAAAAAAAAAGAATCCCATTTTAAAAAATACTGGGTATATTTTCATATTTATATAAGAGGTCTTTAAAGACGAATCTTAACTTCCACCATATTATTTAAATATATATTCAAATTGAATCTCTCTTTATAAGGTACCCTGAAACACAAATATCCGCAAACTTGTAACAGTATGAGTTACATGTATATTCACTTAATTAAATCTGTTCAAATCTGTTCCTGAAACCCTATCATAATGAGTAGACTTTAGTTAAAATAAATTTTTTTTATTTTCTTATTTTTATATTTTATTTAAACAGGGGACCATGGGGGACCGCTTGGGAACACCGCGTGTTATTGGCACTGGTCAAAATAATTAAATATAGAATTTATAATTTATTTACATTATATATAATTATATAATTTATTTATATTATATATATATAATTTATTTATATTATATATATATAATTTATTTATATTATATATATAGTTGAAATAATGAAATATAGAACTTAACATATGTATGTAAAGTCTATATTTATAAATGGTAAAATCATTCTTTAGTCATATATAGAATTTGTCAACTCTTTTATATATTTGTATATTTTATATTTCTATGTATTTTTCAGTATCATATATTTATATATCTTAATGAGGCGCATTTTCTGTCAGTGTCCTTGAGGCACTGTCTAACATTTTTGTTACACATCTTGACAGAACGCCAAAAAGCTTCGGCAGTGCCAAGAGCCAGAGAAAATATGAAAAGCGGCTAGTTATATCTCATGGTGACTACACTTAAAGTCAGCGCAGGCAACAGAATACTTGCAACATGTAGCAGGTTCACATACACACACACATGCAGAGCAATTTGAAATACAATCAAGTCAATTGCTTGAATATATATGTTCTCTGGGCTGAGTAAGGAATATTGTAAGAATTTGTTTAGCCTTTAAAGGACATTTAATTTCAACAATTATTTATTGTTTTGATACTCATAAATGTTTATCAACAAAGGCTTGAATGGGCTTGAGCACAATGGAAAAGGAAGCGAAATGGCAAATTACAGCAAATTGCTTTATGTTGACGTATGTGTGTGTGTGTGTGTGTGTGTGTTAGTGACTGCGACTGTGTCTGTGTGTGTTTGTGGTAGAGCAACAAATAAAATTTGAAAAGCAGCATGGAAAATATACGTTGGCGGTTATATTTTCCTCTTACTTTTTCACCTAATGCAATCAAATTAAATGCCATTAAATTTGATGACTGTAACTGAGTGTGTGTATTTGAGTGTGTGTGTGTGTATGTGTGTGTGAGTGCGTGTGTGTGCAAAGGGTTAGACTGTACGTAACACGCATAAAATGTTGCTGATTGTAGCAATTGCCCCGCGACTCTAAGCAATTTTTTATAGCCGGACAATCGTAAAAAGGCGGTTAAAAAAAGTAAATATATAAATTAGCATTTTTATGGTTTTATCTTTTTGTTGTGTGGCAAATTAATTTTCTAAAAAATATGTGAAATTTCAATTGCCCAAAAGAGAGATAAAGAGAGAGAGAGATCCACAGAGAGTTGTGAATTCTTGTCGGAATAACAACAGCCAATTAAATATTCGGGAGAAGTTTCTCTTGACAAGCCAAGGGTAACTTTACTGTGCTGGAAAGGTAAGGGCAAAGGTAAGCCACATAACATATACATATCGCAACAGCGAGGGCACAGGAAAATTAAAAGTATAACTGCGTGAAAAGTTTCAGGGCAAACGGGCCAAACTTATAATTGAGCAGAAAGCAAGAGAGAGCGGGAGAGAGCGAGAGCTGAGTCGCAGTCGTCAGGTGATATGACAAAGACAGGTCAAAATTTCGGCCAAACAAAACTTAATTGCAATATGCAAAGCTGTCGAGCACCAGCAACTGCTACCTTTGAGGGTGGCCGAGGCTTAACCTAAGGCTGAGACTGAAACTGAAGCTGAAGCTCAAGCTGAGGCATTGGCTGCTGTTGCAGCTGCGGCTGCGACCTCAGCTGCCGCTGCGGCTGCGTCTGCGTCTGCGTCTGTTGCTCCTCGACTTTGGATAAATGACAATGTTTGACAACGCAAACAATATACGCACTCCCACCCACACACACACACACGCATACGCACACACGGATGACTGGTAGCCATGCGAGTGACACTGACACAGTTCAGGCATGCAGCATGTGGCATGTGACAGGGGCGTATGTCAGGCGACTCATTGCACATGCGACGCCCACAACATTGTCCTCTTTACTATTATGTAGCTGCGGCTGCCGCCTCCACAGCTCCTTCACTGCCGCCTCTGTTTGCTTCCGCACTGAACCTGATCTCATTTAACGCTGTCGTTTTGTTTGCTCAACTTGCAACAGCGACAACATCAGCAGCAGCAACAGCAGCAGCAGCAGCATCGCTTCTGGTTATGAAAATACTGCAAAAGGAGAAAAAAAATAACTATGAAAAATACGCAGACTCCGAGACGAAGCTCTGCATATTGATTGCCCCAACCTCTGGCCATGTGACACACAATTTGCCACCGCTTGAACGTGGCCTAATTTTGAGCTCTGCTCTGCCCCGTAACCCGTAACCTGAACCGGGCTTCGCTCATAACCAGTTGACTATGACAGCTTGACATCGTATACAGGCAACTTTCAGTCCCGACTTATTGGCTCCACATTTACCATCGCAGCTAAGAAGTCGACAAACGGAGTTTGAATTATTTATTCGTAAATCAGAATCCACATATTCATTGCAGTCAAAATTGAATTTCGTCTTAGCTTGAGAAGAGCAGAGCTACCGTCATCAGGAGACAGGCAGCACCCACCCAGGGCGATCCGAGTTCGTTGACCCGCGCCAGCTTCGACAATGCATGTGGCACGCGAGACTTAATCTCATCCGAAATACTTGGACAAATGGGCCACACGATGGCGAACATACAAACCAGCAGCAACAGAACCGAGCCCAGGTTTTTCAAATTGAAAATTGCATTCATTGTCGAGCGGAAAGGCACTCCAAGCCAAGTCGGGAACGGCGAATGAATTTCTAAAATTGTTGGATGTATTTGAAACTCGAAGGCACAGCAAAGGCACACTTTGTATTTAATAATATGGCCTGACAGCTGACAGCTATCATTTGCGCTGTCATAACAAGTGCTTTCGCTATATTTTCTTCAATTAAAATAAATTTGCTTACTGCCAATTTAAGCCTTTGCATTTAATTCAACTTTTCAAAAGGGAAGCAAAACATCCCAGAGCAGCTCAATAAAAAATCCCCTTTGATGCGCCTCAAAGCGAAAAACTTTTTCAATTAAACATTTTCTTCTTAAAAACACAGACTCCCATCGAACGCAGAAGCCCCTTAACCAGAAAAAAGACTCATCTGCAAATAAATATAAAAAAAAAAAATTATACAAAACATTTAAAAACATTTTTTTTTGTTCCTTTTGGCAGTTTTCAATTCAACTTTTGCGGCGAAGCGAAACAGATTTATGCAAACGCCAAAAATTGATGTGTGTGGATCTGTTTCCAATGCAATTGTTTTTAACTATTTTTAATATCTGTTTATTTTTTTGTCTTCTTTTTTTTTTGTTGAATTTTATTTGCGAAATGAAAACGCAGCGCTACATAGCCGCCCAGCTGGCTGGCCAATTGTTTATGGCTTATTGTTGTCGGTCCGTTGCGGAAGTTTCTGTGTGATGCCAAGTGCCGCCAGATGACCCCAGCTCGGTCGAGGACCCGTCGAATTCGCAAACATTTTGAATATTTTATGCAAACTTTATTAGCAATAAAATGAAGTTGGCTGCCAAACACTTGTAATGAGCTGGCAAAAGGGCAACGGACATGCAGAAGCCACTGTCTGCCATTTACTCGGCGATATGCAAACAGACTGCGCTCCTCCATAAAGCAAATGAACTAATGAAATTATCCACAGCGCAAGCATATAAGAGTCCCATGAATATACTCTATGTGATAATGCATAGTTATTTAAACATCTTGAGTGTAGTTATATATGAATGAAATTGCTTCTAATTTGGGTTAAAGTGGAGCTATAAGTTGTGCAAGACTTTCAATAAATAAATAAATGGAGCGGCTTTTGATATACTATTAGACATAGAAATAAATAAAAAATAACTATAAATAAAAAATATACAAAAACAAATATAACAAATGATCATTCACTTTTTGACCAATTTCCAAAGTAAAACGAAAATAAAGATTTAATCTTAAACCATTTTTCTATTATTTTTATTTCTTTAACTATGTCACTACAATATTTGCTTAAAGTTAACAATCAAGTCTCCAACAATTTTGATTGATAGATACAAACACAGTGCAGAAACATATGAAACAAGGACTTTTTAAGTCTCTCTATAGCAGTTGAGGCTGTCCTCAGTCACGAAGTGATCCATCAATTAGTTTGATAGCTTTATGAAACTACGACAATTGAGCTAAACGCAAGTGAAACTAATCTTTGAGAATTGTTTCAATAAAGTACATAATTGGGTGCTTAGAATTCTTAAGCAGTTATGGTCGAAGAGTGTAGAACATTTAGAATCATTATAAGAATTTTATAATTAGTCTTTACTTTAGAACAGCGGCGTTTGTCACTTAAGTTAAGAGATTCAAAAATAAATATAGTTTTTATGAGTTTGCAGTTATTTGTAAGCAGTGTAATCTGAGCTTAATCTGAGCTTAATCTGAAAAAAATTAAAAAATTTTGATCTTAAATAAAATTTAAATAAATGAAATCAATTTGTATAATTAATTTACATTAAGCGCTGTAAAGAGCCGCAGATGAAGTCGGCGGGATACTGGTGGTTTCTTTATTCCTATGATTATTCTACATATGCTAGCTCTCCATATTCTCTACGACGCCTAATCTTCAATTATTATATGAATTCAATTAAGTATAATATTAAATCTAATGAACAGAAAAATTACTAAATTGATTTTTATTCCGGACTAATGGAACGCATCCTTTTTATGAATAAGACATTTAAAAATGGATGGATTTATTCTGTTATCAAAATAAAAAAATAGTTCTATCAACAAATGTATGATAATATTAATCTAATCAAGAGTAGCATAACTCTTTAACCTAACTATTTTAAGTCTGCATAGAGTTAAACTATCAGCTCATAAATTCTTTAATATTTTTTTAGAAAAAACTTTTACTCTTAACGCTTTGAGTCGCTGGCAAAAGACGCTTATGGGCGTTCATTAACTTTAAATGCGAGCAGACTTGACATGAAAATGAAAATGAAATACTTTTCCCAATCCACAGGCTTGCCTCAACCGAGGCTTTTTCTTGTTTTCCACACTCGAGGCCGCTTATTAAAATTTCACACACAAAGCCAAGGCAAGTGGGAGGGCAGTTAAAGTGAAATTAATAAAAAACAGAAGGCAAAAGAGCGAGAGAGAGAGAGAGAGGGAGTTTGTCAAGTATACGCACTGTGCGCCTTATCAAGTATTTCAGATTTTCAGATGTTATGCATTTTCTTCTTCTCACATTTGCTTAGGAAAACGCGCTTAGCAGGCGGATCATAAAAATTGCAATGAAAAAATTTGTGGCTCAGCTGACAGCAGCAGACGAGCTGCGTGGCATTAACTATATGGACGACAAACTTCAGTTACTTGTCGCCGCTGCCACGCCCACGCTATCTCTGCCGAGAGTTGTGTTGTGTGTTTATCTGGGAACACGTAGCCGAGAGCCAAGTTGGTGCCTCATTTGCCTCAAGGTTGTTAATTAAGTTGACGTGACAGGCGCTTGGCGTTACGTGCCACACTCCCAATTCGATTGAGTTGGGGAGGGGCCAGCTCCGCCTCAACGCTGCTCCTCTGCTCCTGCTGGCGAAGCAATCGGAAGCTGCTGAGCAGTCACTTTTATATTAAATTTCTAGGCATCACATTTCGCTTTTACTTTGACATTAATATTAATATTCAATTAGCCGAGCAAACACGCTGCCTTGACGCTGTCCAATTAATGTTAATTATGCTAAGTAGCTGAGACTTGGGCTGGCAACTTTTTGGTTATTTCAATGCCTCGAGGTTATTTCTTTTTTCTTAGCTTTTTATTAATTTTGTCACACTCATAAATCGCGACACTTGACCCAGTATTAAATTGATTTGTCCGCGTCTTCTTTTCAATGCCATTGTATTGTGGCGCCCCTGGCAATGGCAATGGCAATGGCCTGTAAATTGCCTTTAAATGGCCCAATTCTCCAGCGTTAAAATACAAATTCAGATTGCTATTGTTCAATTTGTTCGATCTGGCCGACTGCCCGCCCGGCTGCTTGTTTATTATGCTAATTGCTCCTCTATTTCGTGCTGCTGTGGGCTTTACGGCAATTAGCTTTATATCCGACGGGCCTCCTACTCGCTGGGGCAACTTTCGAATTTCATTTTTTAGAATACTCTGCATGAATCTATGAGCCACCAGCCTGCAAAGAAAGCGATGCCTGCGAGGGCCTTTCGAGCTGTTCAAGTTGTTCTCTTGCAACTTTGACAAAAGCTGTAAAAAGCCAATTGCCTTGGGAGTGGGGAGCACAGACGAAACATCGTCTATGGCTCTTCAAGTTGTTGAAACATCCTAGGTGGGTTCTGGTTCTTCCTAACTTTTTTTTTCAACTCATATATTTGGCATTGGAAGAGTGTCATTTTTACAACTGACATTCGCTGTTGGACTTTTTACAGGTCTAATATCTGAGTTTCTAGGGAAGGCTTATCTAAAAATGATTCATAGCCTTTTCACCTTATAATCTTAATATAATTTTGCTCTGTCTTAAATTACTTTGTTAATAATAAATTCCTATTAGAGAAGAACCAGCAAACTTCTATAAACATAAAACTTTCTTCATAATAAAACTCTCTGCTTAGAGCTGAACTAGCCAAAATAGAAAAATAAATGTTGTTTGATTTCTATTTATGTTGTTCTGTCTTGGGGCAAAAGCTAACTCAACTTAGCTAATTATTGCTTTGCTGAGTTGGCTTATGTGCAGAATGATATGTCTCCGATTAGTCCACTAATTGATGCTCTAATAAAAAATGTTGATGAGTCAAGTGAGTTACTGTATAGAGATTTTGTTTACTTTTAATGATAGCTGGCACCCCCACAAGCATCACTCTAGAGTTTTAATACTGAACTCATGAAATAGTTCCTATCGTGAAAATAAAATAAATATAAAGTATTCCTGCAGCATAGTCGAGTCTACATCATGGATTTATTTTCGTAAAGTATTGATTATTTTCCCAGTGGGTGGTGAGTGGAGTGCAGAGAGTCCATCTTAAGTGCCGCACAAACATGTTGTGATGATGGCTTTTTATTACTATCATAGCCGCCTCTTGGCATAATGTCTGCTTTGAACGCACTCGGCATTCGTTTAACCTTCATAAATGATATTGCTTTTAGTGAGCTAGTCGCACATTAGCGCTGGGGCTGGCCATTTATAAGTCATGGCCTAGAACTCAAACAACAACAGCAAAGAGTAATAATAAAAAACATGGCTGGCTGTGGTGCGAGGGCCCGCCCAGTGGTACTGTAGCTGCACCACCTGCGTCCGGTTGCCACGCATATTTAAGCAAGTCAAAACTTTTGCGCCTCTGTACCCTTAGAGCCACTGTGACTGCTGCTGTCGCTGCCGCTGCCGCTGCCGCTGCCGCTGCAGCTGCTTCTGTCGATTTGAAAATTGAGTTTCCTTTCGGTTCCGGTCAATGCATATAAACTAAGCGGCAATCGCAGCGCGGCCAAAATCACAGGCAGCTAACCATGCAAACTGTTAAATGTTTGCATATCAATCTTAGCCCGCCTCTTGCTGGCTCTACTGGGCTCTGCCACTCTCGATTCAGATCCCAGCCGTGGCAAAATGGTACAACTGTTTGGGGCCTTTCAGCTTTCAGGTTTCAGCCTAAACCAAGTGGGAGCCATACATTTTGCAATGTTCCAGTGGCTGGCCCTGCTGTAGCTGTTGCCAAATAACTTCCATTTCGTTGTGCTCCGCTTCCTGTTTCCCCTGTGTAAAAACCAAGACCCCAAACAATGAAAGGCATTGCCAACACATTTTCGCCGGGGCCAACAAAAAAATGAAATGAAACAAAAATCTATACAAAAAGTTTGCATACGCCAAAAGTCAATTGAAATGAAGGAGCAGCAGCAGCAGCAACAGCAGCACAGGATGCATTTCCCAACTCTCTGTATTCTTCTCCTTCTACCTGGGAATAACACACACACTCACACACAAACACTCAAACTCACACACACTTTGCTTGCTCCTTATGAATAACTTTGGCAATTGAGTTTGACATACATGAGAATTTGTGTAGCTCGGTTTTTGGTAAGGTCGCCGCCCAGGACGTGGGATAGGTTCGGACAGCGGCTGCCGACGTGATTGATTGATGAAATATTTTTGGGTCATACAAAATGGAACAGCCACTGACTTGGGCTTGAGCCCATTACGCTAGTTAACACATTGTACTAAATGTTCGGGGACCAGCTTGGCTTGCTCAATGTCCTTGAAGAAAAGGATTTGATTTGTTTTTTTTTTGTCTATTTGCTATCGGCAATGCAATCAAGCCTAAGATATTAAAACGGAAATATTTGAAAAGAAAAAGTAATTTATCTAGGTGTTGTGCTTACAATAATATTTCGGGGGTAATATTTAATATCAGAGCGGAATATTAAATCAAGCATAAACCGAAAATAAATATTTTTAACATTTTCTTTGATTATTACTAAAAATAATCAATGTTAATATTAAATCGATGTATTTCATATATTAAAGTTTTGTAAATGTAATATGAAATCTATATATTTTATAAATAGTTATATACAAAATACCTGAATAAAAAATACATAAAATTTAAAATATTTTAAGATATTGAAATATATATGAAATATATATACAAAAAAACCCATATAAAATTTAAATAAAATCTATATAAAAATAAAATCTATATATATATAATAAAATGTTCATTCAATTTATGTGAAATATATATAAAGTTTATGTATTTGTAAAATACACTTTAATATGTATAGAATGCACATAAAATATATTAAAATATCATTACTTAAATTTAAAAAAATTGATATGAAATTTTATAAAAAATACTTTTTATGTTTATAAAATCTATATATTTCCACTAAAATATATATGCAATTTATATCTTTAAAATCTAACCATAGCTAACTGATTTCTAGTTTTAAGCTACTTAAATATTTAAAGTCTATATAATGTTTTTCTGCTAATATCTAACAACAATAAGATTCTTGAGATAGCTAAGATGTATCACAAATTTGGTTATTTCCAGCTTGACATAGAGCTAGGTGGCTCATCGAAGACACATAAAGATAATTCTCTGTATTGTTCATTCTATGCTTGCTTTATCTTGTAATCTTTTAATTGTATTTATGATTTAGCAATTTGCTCACCTAAAGTCGGCGCTCGCATAGCAATTGCCCAGGAAGCGACACTGCAGCGTGTTGCACTGGGATGTCTTGACCTCGTGCTGCACCTCGTAAGTGATATTGAAGCCATAGACGTCGAGCAGGCGATCGAGGGCCCGCAGATGAGTGCCGTCCAGCGTGGCCATGGTGAAGCGTATCTCCAGGTATTGGCTGTTGAACTGCATCCAGGTGACTTGCGTGACTTGCTCCTCGGTCAAGGTGAAGACGCGATGGGCGGGCACCTTAAAGTCGTCCGAGTAGTACATGTACTCAGTGAACTTGAGCCCGCCCAGCACGTAGAGCTGTGTCAGATAGACCACAATGGAAACATTGCCCTGTGCGGTGGCCGGCAGCTCGGAGGCATCAATTATCCAAACGCATTCGATGGGCGTGGCGAAACGATGCGGAAAATTCGGCGTTTGAATGAGGCCATAGCGTGACTTGAGCAATCCGCCACAGCCGGAAGAGGAGAAGATTGAGGACGAGGAGGAGCTGCCACCGCCACCGCCACCGCCATTGCCACCGCCATTGCCATTGCCACTTCCAGTGGCAGCTGCATGCTCGCCAATGGCAAAGGCATTCAGGGCAAAGTTATGCTTGGCCGCCGGGAAGGGCGGCGGAGGTGGCAATGGGACCGCGGGCAACGAAAACTTTTGATCCGGGTTGTTTTGACGCTTGAAGCGTACATGTTGCAGCTCCTGTTCTAGTTGTTCTAGTTGTTGCTGTTGTTGCTGATTTGTTAACAATGTGGCCGCCGGCAGCAGCATAAACAGCAGCAATATCGTCGTTAACCTGACAATTGTCAGCAGCGACATTGACTTGGCTTTTGTCTCTTGTTTTCTCTCTTAGTCGTTTAGTCTTAGTCGTGCTCAACTGAATCTCGTACAGCTGTTCGTTGTTATCGCCTTATCATTTGGCATGCGATATGCATGGAACACGTTCAGTTGTCACAGTTGTCACAGTTGTCACAGCTCCAGCTGCATTCCAGCCACTCATCGACAGCAGGTCCACTGCAAAGATAGACAGACACAGAGAGAGCAGGTTAGGCATATGAGATGATGTGAAATTTTTAGTAAAAACCATTTTGACAGCTGTCGTTTGCATTTGAATAACTGGCGCTGTCGCCTCATCCAATATCCCCCCGGCTGGCGCCCCGCCACATGTCGAGCCGCACACTAACACACTGGAAAATCGTAAACTGTCAGCGTGAAAAAGCAATTTGAAAATCCACTAAAAATAGAGCGCAATGCCACGCATCAATCATGGCCGCCGTGAAGCGTGCCAGCTCATAAAACAAAGGCTCTGAGCTGTGGGCTCTGCTCTCTGGGCTTCTGTCTGCTCTGCTCGGCTCGGCTCGACTCGGCTTGACGCGCCACTCGAGCGTTTTTCTTTGTCAACTTTCAAATTGTTTTCCCATATTTTGTTGGGCCAAGTGTTGATGCAGCTGCAGCTGCAGCTGTAACTGCCTGAGAGCCATTCCCAGCCCTAAAATGCCCAAAAAGCCCTTCAACTGGTTGACTTTTGTAGTTTTTGTGGCTGGTTTTTACTGCCAGATTCGCCCTCGGCCAGCCGAAGCCTCCATTTAGTGTAGTTGGACTTAGCTCCACGCAATCTAGGCAGACATATGTACTAGCTGAGAGCGAATATGCGAGAGCAACTAGAAAAACTTGCTGAACTTACCGCAGTTTTGGAGCAAGGTATTTTCTAATGTAATTAAATCATTTGCAACAAATGAAAACAAAAGTTTATCTCAAATACACAACTCAACCACATTTCTTGGACTCATCCACATAAGCATTTTTGTTTCCCCATAATCGACTAATAAAATATTGATTTGCATATCAAAACATTTATTGGCATTTATTTAATATTACTTAAATTGGCATTCGGCCAATTATCTTATAATTTCATTCGATAGGCTCAAATGAGGCACAGTCAAAGCTGTAATTAAATACGAATTTCACAGTTAATTCAAAATGCAAGGAGCTAAAAAGATATTCTACACCAAATCAAATTAAATGGAGACGCAAGCAAAGTCAATTAGGCCACATGAGGATTTTAGCTTGAATAACTATTTGATACTCGAATAAGTGCTTAATGAAACACATTTGCAGCATCAGGTGTAATTATCACAGAAAATACCAGCCTTGGCCTGGGTAACACAATACCCCAAAAACAAAACCAAATTAATTTATAATTTACCAAAATGCCAGCTGCGAATGCCTTGTGGCTCAAATGACCGAGCAGAGCCAGGTGTGTGAGCCTTTGATCTGTCATTTATTGATGGACGCGAGCTCTGGCACTTGCCCGATAAATTTGAATGTGCGCGGCCCACTTCTAACAAGCAAATTTTATATAAATAGTTCACAATATGTAATAATAAATTTATATATATAAAAAAATGTAAAAATAAAATATCTGATCAACTTTCTGTCTACTGAAAATGAAATAAATGATTTATGGTTGACAAAATTTAGTCATTCAAATTCCTAAAAATGTTTTTGTTTCGGATTTTGAGAAATCAAGTCAGAAATAAATTGCCAATTTCAAAGAGTTCTGGCTTTGAGAACCTGTTAATTGTATACAATGAATAATATATAACTTTGTCGAGTTGTCGCTTGTCACATTGTCAAGCTGTTCGCATTAACTCAATTATTTTATATAAATGCAAGCCAATCTCATTTCTCATTATGACTTGCTGAAATTAGGCAAAGCGACAGCTTTGCATATGGCTCAGAATTAATCTCAATTGAAAATAAATCTCACGCTATGCTAATAAAAAGCAGATTTCCCCAAACTGGTTAGAGTAAATAAATAGGCCTCGACGCGTTTTCTCCTGTTTATCAATTTGTGTCTAAGTGTTGCTTGTCTGCTTAAAGCAGGCCTCAATTTATTTTTCGCACGTCGCACTTAACTTTAAGAAGACAACGGGGCTGAGTTGCCCAAGAGGTGGCTAATGCTGCTGCTTCTGCTGAATCTGATGATGCTGCTGCTCCTGCTGCTCGTGCTGCTGCTGCTGGTGATGATGCTGCGTGCGCTAACAAGTTTAATCAAATGACAATGTCGTAACACGTGCATACATTTGGGGCCCTGGAGGCACAGAGGCTTCAGCTGGGCCAGAGACAAGCCTCAGCTGACAACCCTGACACATGTGAGCACAGGCAGAGTCATAGGCCTTCAAAACCCAGTCGCCCAGCCCTTGGGGCGCCCCTTAGATTTCAGTCATTCCTCAGCGCGCGTGAGACTGCGCGATTTTTACTTTCAAATTACTTTAGTTACGCATTTTAGGCATAATGAATAATATTTTGAAGCTTGCCATGCGAATATTGTGCCTGCAAAAAGTTAATTTACTCGCCAACTCATACATATATATAAATATGCCTATATATCTATCTCTCTTAAGAGTTTTGTAGAGTTATTGCTCTAGCTGATGACGCCAGGATTAGTTTGCTTGCTTATAGCTCAAGCTCCTATTACAATGCTTGGGAAGACACTTGACTACAAATTCACCACAGTTAAGTATGCTACTTAAATGTTCCGTCAATAGTTAATCTCTAACTGTTAAAGTTGATTAGATGAGCCTCCATCCATTTTGGGCAAGATTCACAAATTTGGTGCTGCCAAGTTTGCGACTTCCCAAGAGTATGTTGACCTTCCTTGGACAACAATCAGCCAGTGCGACTTCCGTGGACACCAACCAGCGGTCGCTGGCAAGCGGCCGGAGCCCGACTTACAAATTTCACTTAAACAATTAATTTGCGAAATGCACAGTATTATTGTCTTCACCGTGTCTTTAAAAAGACACTGTACAAGTTTTTGCCACTAACGCGGCCTTGGTACAATTTTTATTCACGATTTAACAAAAATTACAAAAACGAGTTTCAGATAAGCTGTGTGCTTGTCAGCAGTCGCCAGCTTAATAGCAAGCAGGACAGGTCTGAGATGATGAGGAAAATAGCTGGTGCGTCGCCTGCAGAGCTGCGCACCCAACTGGCCGAAGAGCAATTGAAAGCAATTCAAGAGGCAAGAAGTAAAATGGGTTTGGTCGCAACAAGCACAAACACCATCACCACGACCACACTATCATTTTCTAATACTAGCTGCACTGCTAGCTATTCTTCTGGGAGCATATGTTCTACTGTCCTTGTTTCTAGCGCCGCATCTTCTTGCGCAAGTGTGGCTGCTATCCCTTCGCAAAAAAAGAAAGACTGCACTTTCCAATCTACTAAGCTGACTATCTCGAAAAAACATAAAAAAGCGGACAAACTGTCAAAAACAATCCGCAAAATGAAGCCAGCCCAACTTAGCTCAAATGTTGGGAGCCTAACCAAAAGCCCTGCTGCCTCCTCGGCAGCTAATTATAGCAATCGCTTTGCAGCTTTGGCTGAAGAAGCCGAATCCCTAATGGATATGGACGAAGAAGTTCAAGAGAGGGAAAATGAAAGCATCCAACAACCTGTTCGGGAGGAACAGGAAAAGAAAATACCTAAACCTCCAGCTATTTGCGTGCCGCAGGTTAATAATATGATGAAATTTGAGGCAGCGTTAAACTCTGTTATCGCGGATACTGAGTATGATATACGCACATCCAGATCTGGAATCTCGCGTATTTACACAAAGAATTCAAAGGCTTTTAGATCTGTCGTTGACCTGTTAACAAAGCAAAATTGTCAATTTTGGCATCATCAACTAAAAGAAAATTCACCATTTAGAGTAGTCATTAAAGACTTACACCCCAACGTATCAAAACAGCGAATTGAACGCGCTTTTACTGATCGGAACCTCACAGTACTGAACATCTACTGTCCCAGGAAACGAGACTGGCACAATATTGAGATCAGTAAAGAGGATGATGAATTGAATGATGCTAAGACAAGACAAAGCATGTTCTTTGTTAATTTAAAGAAGACGCCAAATGTTGCTGAGGCTTTTAAAATAACTCATATCGGAACGCACAGAGTTTCAGTATTAAAAGCAAAACCCAACAGGGAAATAGTCCAGTGCTTCAGATGCCAAGACTACGGACACACGAAAAATTATTGCCTCAAAAACCCAGTTTGTGGAAAGTGTTCTGGTGATCATTTTACTGGTTCTGAGAATTGCCAGCTAAAGTCTAGTGAGACTTCCATTTGTGCCAATTGTGGAGACAACCACATTTCCAGCTATAAAGGCTGCACAGTCAGAATCCAGCTAACCAGCAAGCTAAAGCCTGATGCACGATTGCCCAAGCACGGACTGCCAAACAATAACAACCATGCAGACATTCAGGGTTCTAGAGCGCAATTTATTTCAAACGCCACTGTTCAGAAAGGCTTTTCTTATGCGGATAATTTCAGGCCCAAAGCAAATCAGCAACATATTTCCAGAACACAAGTGTCCAGGTCGAACATCAATGCCGATGAACGAGAATACGACAACAAATTTAACCTTTTAGAAAAGGCAATATCAGATCTAAATGCAAGAATGGATCAAATGTTCAAACTTATCCAGGAAACAATGGAAGCAAACAAAGCCTTTCGTGTCCTGGTTCAGAAACTCATTTCAAAATGATCAATTCGATTTTAAAAATCGGATTGTGGAACGCAAGAGGATTGGTCAAAAGCAATAACGAGCTGAGACTTTTCCTTGATGCTAAATCAATTGATGTGATGTTGGTCACAGAGACGCACATGCGCCCAGGCCTTAAAATTTTTACACCTGGCTACAACCAATATTACGCAAATCACCCCAGTGGTACCGCGAAAGGAGGATCTGCTGTGTTAATAAAATCGAACATTGTTCATGACGCAAATGAACCCATTTCAAACAATAATATTCAATCGGCTAGTTTGAGTTTGATGACAAACATCGGAAACGTCAAAATAGCATCGATCTATCTTCCTCCTAACGAACCCTGGAGTGAAAATGACTTTAAGGTACTACTTCGGTCCCTGGGAAACCGGTTCATTGCAGGAGGAGACTTTAATGCAAAACACCAATGGTGGGGTAATGTGCGGAGTTGTTATCGTGGAAAGCGGCTGCAAGAGGCCATTGCTAGTGGTACGTGGCAAATCCTAGCAACGGGAAAACCTACTTTCTATTCATTCAACACCCTGCTTACTCCCTCTGCACTGGACTTTTTCATTTTTAACGGGTTCGCTGCTAACAAGCTATCTGTCCAGCTGCATCATGAGCTTTCGTCGGATCACTTGCCGGTCGTAGCGACTTTGCATCAATCACCACAGCTTAGACCTATGAGGCAATACATCCTTGCACCTGGAGCTCGCATTAATGAATTTAGGACAAACTTAGAGAGCAGAATTCATCTTAACACTCAAATAGACAGCGCTGCTGACATAGAAGATGCTATTGCAATATTTATGCGAAACATATCTTTGGCTGCATCATACGCGACCCCAGAAAATGTACGTCATACAAGACAGCACCCCCAGCATGTGCTGCCCCCAAACGCTGCTGCATTACTGAGAATGAAGAGAAGGCTGAGGAAAGAGTATGTGAGAACGGGAGATATACGCGTCCACCAGATTTATAAAAGAATCTCCAATCGCGTACAAAAAGTCCTCGCTAAAATCAAGCAACGCAGTATTGATCAAATGCTGGAAAATGCTGGCCCGGATGCGTCTTCTAACTACTCCCTTTGGAAGCTCACGAGTCGTTTCAAAAAAATTTCGGCTCCTAAAGTACCGATTAAGGATACGGCAGGTAGATGGTGCTACTCCAGCCAGCAAAAAGCTGATACATTTGCAGACAGCCTACAACAGCGATTCATGCCGTTCAACTTCACCGACGATGCTACGCGAAGAACTGTTGAACTACAGCTGGATATGCCGTTCCAGATGACTCTGCCTGTACGGCCTGTCACACTGGAAGAGGTAATAAATATTGTTAGGAATCTGAGGGTTAAAAAATCTCCTGGAGAGGATAGGCTGGATAACAGAACACTCAAGCTCCTACCCAAAAAAGCTCTCTTGTTTATAGTGCTAATTCTAAACAGTATGCTCAGGCTGGGACACTTTCCAAACATTTGGAAGACAGCGCAGATAAAAATGATCCCAAAGCCTGGAAAGAGTCCTAGTGAAATAGATGGTTATAGGCCAATAAGTCTTATTCCTGCCTTAGGAAAGATGGCCGAAAGAGTGATCCTTGACCGGATACTGCAACTTGAAGCAGTCAAGCAAAGAATCCCTAACTGGCAATTTGGATTCAGGAGAGGTCATGGTACTCCGGAGCAGCTTCACCGTGTGGTTAATTTTATCCTGGACGCTTTTGAACACAAGAAGTATGCAGTTGCTGTCTTTATGGACATAAGACAAGCGTTTGACAGAGTCTGGCATGATGGATTACTGTTCAAACTTAGAAACGTTCTCACTCCACAATTATACCAGATTGTCAGCAGCTTTCTACGAGATAGAAGCTTTAGGGTTGACGTTGATGGCATAAAATCGTCAAAAAGGTCAATATGCGCAGGCGTGCCTCAAGGTAGCGTTCTCGGCCCTACCCTGTATACTCTGTTTACAGCCGATATGCCGTCACATAGTGACATCACAGGAGTAAACCGGAACAATGGACTGATAGCCACGTATGCCGACGATACAGCCGTACTGACAAGTAGTACCTGCATCAATAAAGCTACAGAGTCATTGCAGCAGTACGTGAACACTTTTGAAGACTGGGCTCGAAAATGGAACATTGGAATTAACGGGAGCAAATGCGCAAACGTTACGTTTACCACAAGGACTTTAAACTGTGCACTATGGGTAAAAAGTCGATTTTTTTGGCATTTATTCAAAAAAAATTTTGTTTACAATTTAAAATTTTCTTTTATTTTTTGAATATATATACTTCAACTAGATTAAATAGTATTTTTTTTTAAATTTACGGACTAACATAAATAGTTTACACATACTCAAAGTCAGCTGTTGCATAGTTGCATTTTATATATAAAAAGCGCAAGAAATTTTGTTCAACTTGCAATTAAAGTGGAGCTTTTGTGTAAACATAAACAAAGAAAGTGTATAATGGAAAACGTACCTAATGGTATGTAAAATAAGTTATTGCTATTACTTTTTGATTGTAATTGTGTTATTATCCAGTTGTCCAGTGTGTTGTCTATGTGTATTTTTAGCTTAAAATTAACAAATGTACGTGTGTTCCGTGGAGTATTACTTTTGTGCAGCACACCACTTCACAGAGGTTTGATATAACAGTTGTTGTGTATTATGTCCAGGTTCGGAATCTATTAACCTCGTTTGCTCCTTTTTGTTCCTTTTGGAAAAAAATTAGTTTTTGCAGTTAAAAACGAGTTTTGTCGTGCAGAGCTTCTGGAGGTATGGACCAAAAACAACCGCCAAGAAGACGCGGTAAAAAACTTTATTATTGAAAAATTTAACAATAATATTAGCGAAAATATTGATAATCTAATTGATAAAAGAGTAAAGCAATTTGTAGAGTATATAAAGAAGCATCTCCCAAAGTGCAACCGGAATTTGGGAAGGTTTAAAATGCATCATGCAAAGTGGCTTGAAGGCAGGGTGATAATTGATTGTGAAGGTACATTGGAAAGTAAAGCTGGCCGTAGAGAACTTAGCTATCTTGATGCAGGAAATCGAATAAAAAGAATACTAGCATCTGATCTTGCCACACAACAAAATCATTCGACCCAGTTGCTTATACATGCTGCTTCGGTATAGGCAAAAAAGTCGAAAGACAAAGACATGACATTTGTATTGAAAAAAACATTAAGCAACGATAATACAAGCAATTTTAGAAAAAGAGTAGAAGCCAAAATGCCTAGTCCAATTAGCCCTGAAAACGCTGTGGCATTTATTATTGAAGGCGGATTTACAAAGCAACAATATTTAAACATAAAAGCAATGAACAAACTACATGATTGTGACATTTATCCACCTTATTCAGAAGTTGCAAAAGAAAAATTGAAATGTAGGCCAAAATATATATGTTTCTCTGAAACAAAAGCCGAAGTGCGTCTACAAAATCTGTTAAATCATACGGTTGATCGCATCCTTGATATGCAGCAAGATGTCCTAAATGTTTCTGAAACAATTACCAGCAAGATTTGAAGGTTCAACGGAGCCAACCTTAGTTGAAGAAGAAAATGAAGACGAAAATGAGGATGAAAATGAAGACCAAAACATAGATGATATAAAATTTAGAGTTAAATTTTGAATTAGATGAAGAATATGAAGACCATTCAGTTTAAAATTATATCGCATATATTTTATATATCCCTAAGTTTCTTCAAATATTAATATTTTTTTGCAGTTGAATGAAATATAATAAAAATATAATTTAAAGTTGCTAAAAGTGTACAAAAAAGTTATTAAAAATAATTTGAGTCCACATGTAATGATTTTTAATTTAATATAATATGTTAAAGGGGCGGAAAATTTGAATGCCACGCCCAATTGTAAAAAAAAAAAATCCGAATTTTCTTTTTAATATTATTAATATATACCTAAAATTTCAAGTTCCTAGCTCTTCATTTACAATTAATGCCAAAAAAATCGACTTTTTACCCATAGTGCTGTGGTCGCATTAGCATGCAGGGTTCAACGCTACCGCACAAAAGAAGCCACAAATATCTGGGCGTAGTGTTAGACAGAAGGCTTACTTTTAAAATGCACACCACGATGGTCAAAAAGACTGTAATGTCAAAAAGCGCAAAGATGTCATGGCTTCTTAAGCCGACCAATAAATTGTCACTGTACAGTAAAGTGTCAATTTATAAAGCAATACTCAGTCCCATATGGAGATATGCGCTTCAAGTCTACGGAATTGCGGCAAAATCAAACCTCGATAAAATAAGAGTTACACAAGCAAAAATCCTCCGGCAAATTTGCAATGCTCCCTGGTACATGCGTACCAGGGACATTGAAAAAGATCTCAAGGTCCCCAAAGTTGGAGACGTAATGCAAAAGGTAGCTACTAGCTACCTTGCAAGACTCGAAGGCCACCCAAACCCTTTGGCGAGAAGGCTTAACAAAGGAGCCAGAAAAAGAAGACTTAAGAAGTGCCATCCACAGGACCTCCCTGCGAGGTTCCTATAAAATAATATTTCATATATATATATATATATATTGTTATTGTTGTTTATGTTAATTGTTATTGTTATTGTTAATTTTGTAGTTATTGTTATTAATTAATTGTTAATTTCTGTAGTGTTCTACTGTAAATAATTGTATCTTTATGTTCAACTTGTTAAGCTGCCAATTGGGCAGCAGAAAACTTGTTAAATAAATGTAAATTAATTTTTTGAAAAAAAAAAAAAAAAAAAAAAAAAAAAAAAAAACTGTTAAAGTTGTTAAAGTGCTGCATACTTTTCGGCCTCAGTGTGTTTGAGTAACTGATTCACAGCTCATAATAATTAAATTATAATATGTATTCCTTTCATACTATGAAGAAACCCAATGCGGCAAGCTATCATCAGTCAAGCATAATTAATTTATAATTTAAATTAATGAGCAACTATTACTAAATTACAGCTGGAACAACTCGTAAATATACTTAAAATATGATTTTTTTATAATCCTTTCAGAACAATTTATTATTGTATCACATTATTATTAATATTATATTATATTATTATTATTGCTCAATATAATAGTCAACTTTGCCCCAAATAGTAATATATTTCACACATCAGATTTAAGAACCACATTGAATATGAGGGCCAGAGAGAGATTTATAAAAAGTAGAACAGATAGAGATAGAATGAGACAGAGATTGAAAGAAAAAGAGCGAGCAAGAGTAAAAGAAAAAGGAAGACCATAGGGAAGTAGATTGTGGAGAACAGAGTGCACGAAAGACAGACAGAACAGAATTGAGAGGGAGATAGAAAAAAAAGGGAGAGTATGAGAAGAGATGAAAAGAAAGAGGCACATACATAGAGAGCAAAAGAAAAAGGGGGTACAAAGACATAGACGAGACAGAGAGCAAGAGACATACGCAAAAACAAAGAATGAGAGAGGGATAGATAGGATGCGAAAGAAATAGACGGAGAGTGTGAAAATACAGTAAGAGAGCCAAAGATAATTACAGTGAGCGAAAAATTGAATTTAAGAATGGGAGAGAGGTAGAAAAAGAAAGTAAACATTTAGGAGGATGATATAGCGAGAGAGAGAGTGAGAGAAATGGATAGCCAGAAGTAGTTAATGTTGAAAAGGGAGCAACTGAGGGAATGAGAAAGGACGCATAGATGAGCTAGAGATATTGGGAGTGAGACAATAAGAGAAATTGCAATAGAGAAATTAACCGATGAAGGTAAAAAACTAAGTTGCTCAATCATGCCATTTTTTGTAGACATTGATCAATTCAATGTAAACTATGATATTCCGATCAAATTTAAATGTCGGAAAACATATGCAAAAGTTGTGTGTGCTTTTGAAACAGCTGAGACAACAACCGCCTGTTGCTGATGTTGTCTTTACGGTTGCTAGTGGAGGACGGCAGCTTGGAGTAGGCTTAGCTGTTCATTAACTGTTCAGACAGTTGCTGATCCGCTGAGTCTCAGTTATATGTAATGAAATGAAAAGAACACACTTGACGTCAACACAGTGACGCGCTGCTGCCATGCACCTGTCCGATGATAACGGCGGGCGGGCGTTTAGCGCTTCGCCAGGCGGGGGCACTTCAAGCTGAAACTCAGATACCGATAAAGAGCCCCGGGGCCCAGCAGGCAGTTGCTTCGCCGTTTTGCTGCTCAGCTGCTGCTGCTGCTGTTGGCGCAGTTGTTGCCGGCGCGTCGAGCAAATTGCCAATTTAAATTGGCCGCGTTAAATTAGTTGAGTTATCAGCCTCCACGGCGGCAGGTGTACGGGTAGCGAGTGCGGCGGATCGAGTCACAGTGGTTTATATCTTTCATATAATATTGTTATTCATACACAATGTTAGCTCATAGCTGTGACTTCTAGTGAGACGGAAATTGTAACGTGCTCAATGAATATATTCCAATGAAATATTTGAAAAAAATCAAAAGTTATTAACGGAAATGCTTGCATAACAGCTCATGAGCGACTGGCAGGTCCGAGAGTGAATGAAAAGTGTATGAAAAAATATAAGAAATCGAATGAGCTAACGAATGTGAGCTACGAGTACCCAAAGCGACGCCTCACCGCACTTATCGGTGTCCATGAAATTATGGAGCAAATTCGATAAGAAAGTTGTTGCCTTCGCCCACGGCTCGCAGTCGCTGTTAGCACCGAGATCTGTGCTGTCAAATGTCTTGCTCTACTCCATGTATTTACTTAACAAATGGAACAAGACTGCAAATCAATCACTTTGCGTCTGATACGGATATCTAATCTAACAAGAAATAAGCTTAATTCTTTTAATCAATTTTAGCTCGAAATTATTTGAAGTGAGCCTATTTCTCAGTTAATTAAAAATATTTTTAAAAAATATTGACTTAAAAATTCATATTTAAAGATATTCTGAGATTTATGTTCAGTTGTGTGCTTTGCAAAAATGCTGGAAAAATGTTCAACTAAAACTTGAACTCAAGAAAATCAACAGCAAAACAAACATCAAAAAAAAAAAATATTTCACTGATAACCGGGGAAAAAACGAAACGTCAATAAAACAATATAAATGACGGACTCGTGACTCTTATGGATCGCTTGTCGATGTTGTTATTGTTAGCAAGAAAAGTGAAACAAATGGTGCTTGAAACAACAACAAATCTTTCTTCTTCTTGTTTTTATTTTGTTTTCGAATTGCAATAAGCAATTGTGGTGTTCGGGCGCTGTTATCTATAAAGATGTCGTGTAATACAAAATACTGATAAAGGCCGATATCATCTATAAGTAGCAAGATGTACATCGAGTGATATTGCCAGAGAGACACATAGAGTGGGAGAGAGAGAGAGAGAGAGAGAGAAAGAGAGAGAAAGAAAGAGAGTGGGAGTGAGCGTAGGCAGCCATAGTAAATTGGTCAAATCAGTTAAGACTTGGTTGGCCTTTGGCACAAAAAAAAAATGGAAAAAGGCTGCTCGGCCTGATAAGATAGAAGAAGCCAGTTTGATTCACGGTCACAAGGCAAAAGGCCAGAAAAGCGCTTCTTGTGGCCTCAAGCTATTGGCCAAACAATGAAATCCCCGCATAAATAGAAAACAATTAAGCAGTCCACACGATAAGAGATGTGCGATAAAACCGAAACCCACTTCAATGCTGACTCATCGGCGCCCCAGACCGATATTGGGCCGAAGGGTTAACGAGAGGTAGAGTAGGCACAGGCCCAGGCACTGTCACTGGCATTGGCTTTGGTTTTGGCTCTGGCCAAGGCTTCGGGCCCTGACTAATTAGCTCATCCATTTGGCGATGCGTGAAATTTATGAACTTTACAACTTTGGCTCAAAAGCACAAATATATCTGATGAAAAGCTAATTTTGCCTTTCCAATTTCCACTATTGTGCCAGCGCTGATAAACAGCATGACTGCCCTTGAAATATTTAAGAGCCCAAATCAATAATATATTATCAATCACCAAATGCATTTTGATTTAAATAAAAAGATAAACGAACACGTTATAGAATATTCTTTTTGAGGGTTATGTGGATGATCAATCGGAAAATATTTTATATTCTGTAATTTGAATATTATCATTGATGAACAGGACGTACTATTGATGTAAATCAAATTTTTTCTTTGAATTTTTGTGTTATATAGAAAGCATGAAAACATATCGTAAATGTAGATTTAACGTTTATAAAATACAATAAAAAAATCCAGTAGAGAAATCCAATATGATTAATATTTATATAAATATATATGAAACTAATTATGTCTTCTTTTGTAGCAGTTAATTTTAGTCAACTTTTATTCAAGCTACTAATACTATTTTATATATATACGATAGTTCTTAAATGGTATATTAAATCGTTTCTTTTTGAATTATCGTATATATTAAACTACAAATATTTCAAGATACAAGAAAGTATTTAATCATGATCAAAATTTCATATCAATTTTAGCACTTTCAACGCCTTGACAAATTGCTTAAAATAAATTGATTGATTATTGTGAGCGATAATAAAATGATAGATAACGCAATATTTACCAATAAAAAAAGAATGTGAATGTGAATTAATATAAGCCTTAGATTCAAGCATACAACATATAAAAAATAAATGCAAAATGTTTCACATGTGCACAAAAAGATAATACAAATTAAAATGTGCCACAAAAAAATTAAATTATAAATATATCCAAATAATTCATAACAATAATTATTTGCTTATTTGGCCTCTAAAAAGCTTAGCAAATCAAATAGGCCGCCATAAAGCTAATCAAATTAAAAACAAATATATATACATATAGCCATTATTATATATGTATGTGTGTGTGAGGTCGGGCTGGCTCTGTGGCTGATAAGGCGTCAAGTGCTCGCTAAAATCCCATAGATATTGAAATCGGTTTGAATTGAGTGCGAAAAAACAATCGGGAAAACGCGAGTTACAGCAATTGCAGCGGAGCGCAACAAATTTACAGCGGGCAATTAAAAGCGCGGCCGTAAATCACAATTCTGGCAACAGTTATCAAAAGAGGGTTAAGGGCCGTTAAGCGAATGGCCAACCAATCACAATAACAATAAGAGCAATAACACCCATAATAATAACAATAACAATAATAACAGCAGCAGCAGCAGCAGCAAATGCTGCGCTCTAAAAATGCTAAAAGAGTAGCTGACAACTAACCACAGCAGCAGCAGCAGCAGCAGCAGCAGCAGCAGTAGCAGTAGCAGGCGGCAAATAAACAACACACCTCTCCCCGGCACACCACACCGCTGGAAGCAAACTGTTTAACTACTCAGCGAGGGTAGCACCCGACGTGTGAAACTCCCCACGCAGCTGACCCCCAGCACCCATTGCCGCTGTTCCCCGCAAAAATGGCCTGCTTTCCGCGTTTCTTCCACCACCGCAGTAAAAACAAATTCACGCCTGCCCAAGATGGGAACACCGACACGATACTCAACACACAAGACGGCCCCGTGGTAAGTTTCCGCTGCACGCCATACTCAACACACGCGCACCCACTTTGTCGTAATAATCAGCTCTGATAAGTTGATTAAGTTAATTAAGTGAGGCGGCGGGGGGAATTAGTATATAACAACAGTGAAACATTTAACGGCTAACCAAATACTAAGGCTGACGAAAAAAATATATAGAAAACGTAAACACGTGTGTGGCCCAAAATGTTGTTATCTCTATCAGGTAACTCGGGTAACTGTGACGTTCACTTTTCAAATGCCCTTATCAAAGCCAACTAAAAAAGATAAAATTCTTTCGCAGACGCACCGCACCGCAGTAAAAATACACTAACAAAATTGACAGAGGATCATCTATAATATAATTATATAATCATATAATTCATGCTTCGTCAACACCTTTATTATTTAGATATCGCTTTAAAAGTCTAATCGCCGTTTGCTTAGCATGTTTATGTTAATAACAGATTATGCGCAAGAGTTACCAGCTACAATTCTTAACATTGCTACGATAAGTACATGACATGTGTATGTGATCAGCAGCTTGTGGCCGAGGTCTTATCTGCTCACCGACGCAACTTAACATTGGTATGTTAAGTACTATGTTAAATTTATCTTCAAAGCAGTCACAGGCTGTTAGAAGCGATATTCCACATGCTCTGCGGGATGATTTGATCATTAGGGTATACAAATTGGTATAATTAGGCATAACTAACCAGGCAATACGGTCTATCATAATACATTATGTTACCTTATCTATTATCCAATGAAATCTCAATAGTTGCTACCAATTTTTGTTGTTATTATTTTATCACTTGCTCGCCCCTTATCTCATAGACGCGTAAGTATATAAGCATGATTTTATTAGTTTGTTGCTATAAATGCTAACTTAACTTTTAGGCTTTTCGACTTAAGGTATCTAAATCGCCAGCTGCTCGAAATAGTGTTGAATTGTCAGAGATTGGACCGTGGGCAAAGCTTAAAAAGTTTATTTTATGATTAGACCTAGATTTAAGAATCGAAATATCCAAAAATACTTCGAACTTGTATATTTCAATCAATCTGAGATTGAGAAACGTTTAATATGCAAAATTTTGATAAGCAAGCATATGGATTAGATGTGGCCTGAATCTCATGCATAAATCGACGTTAAGTAGATTCCGACCACATACATTCTTAGATGGCAACATTCTGAACGGGCTGCCTGCGAGTCGGAATGTCAACATGATAAGGATCGACAGGACAGGCGCTGGGGAGTTCAAAGTGAAAGTCGTCAAGCAAACAGCACCCAATGGGGTAATAAATGCATTTGCGTTTGACATCTTCAAGTGTTGCGATAAATACAATAAAAATAAAGTAAATTTTTTTTTTGCTTGACTTGACTTGGCTTGGCTTTTTGATATACTTTCGATTGCCGAACCTATGCCAAACCCTTTGCAGGCAACGATTAACATTTGGATTTGTAGCGGAGCGAAGCAATTGCTTGGGGCAAGAGGCGGTGGGGCGGCGGCTCTTGCTGCTATCGTGAACATTTTCCAGCGATTTTCATTTTGTATTCTTCTTTCGCGGTTTCCGATGGGAAAACGGAAAACCTGTCAAAATGTCGTCGTTTAAGTCTGATTAGCATATCAAAGTGGAGACAAACACGCGACCTGCATATTGACATGTGTTTATTTATGCGGCATGTGGGTTTCCCATACAACGACATCAGCATCGAGGCTGTGTGCCGTCGGCTCCCCAAAAAGGTTTGAATATTTTATTGCCCTTATGCCTGGCTGCCAATTGAGCGATAAGATGTTGCGGGCGTGCCACCTCATGGGCGTCCCTGACAACAGGGGAGGCGGGTGGCACAAGCCTTAACCTCAGGCTGAGCTGAGCTGCCAAGAAATAAGTCGCTAATCGCCGGTGTTACCTGCATCAGCATTTAAATTGCATAATCTGTGCTCCTAAATTAAATAATTGAAACTTATTCCGCAGATTAGTTACAATTTCGAATTAAGCAGGTTGAGGTAGGTTTTGAGATAGAAAATAAGTATTTTTAGCCAGATATTTAAATAAAATGGAAAGAATTTAGACAAATCATTCCACAAAGTCGTTTTTGTCTATTAATTAAAATTTTCAAAATTCATAAGAAATGCCTTTGTGGCGCATTTTTTGCGAATAGCTTCGACATTATTTTTTCTAATGACAGAAACAATGAAAATTCTGCAAATATAAATATATATATAAAATGTTTCAGCTTGAAGCTAAAAGTAAATCAAAAATCAAGTTTGTACTCTATGGAGATGAAAAGTCTCAGCTACAAGACAAAATATAAACAGTTCTTGGCAAATCAAAATTTGTAGATTTAAAGCTTATAGATAACTTTCATTAATAATAATAATATTAACATTATTAATAAGCAATAAATAATATATATAAGAAATAAATAATATACGTCTTTCCGTATAATAATATTATATATATAAAATAATTTAATTTAAATTATATACACACAATTACAATTTGTTTTTGTATTTTATGCAAAGTCCGCAAGACCTAAATTAAGTTATATTTTGTTCCGCTTATAATAATTAATAAAATGACTACGAAATTTTTTTTCTATACATGTATTAAGATATATAGAATCTTTCATTTTCTATAACTTATCTTGGCTATTTACTTTGGCAGACTCTTTCCCATTTTTGTCGTCATAAAACAAAGTTTTTAATAGAATTCTCGATCGACATAAAAAATTCATTCCATCTTTATCAACAGACACAGAATACTCGAAAAATGAAAATAAAAAAAAAAAATAAATAAATAGAATAAAATAAAAATACACAAATAATGCGAGCAAGTAGCTCAAATCAAAGTCAACGATATAAATAATAAATACGAATATTAAAATACTCTTAAAAGCAAAAACGTTTTTAAATTGAAAATTAAATTATTAAATATTTGTTTGCAAATGATTTATAAGTGTTAATATATATATTTATATAATATGACACAATATAAGGAATATTTTAAATATAATATTTTTTTTCCTTTTTCCAAGCTTATTCATAAAAATTAAACTTCATACGAAAAGTCTCTAAATAGAGCCATTTGAATTTGATAAGTGTATACCAAATATATATTTGCATCTTCATACGTGAGTCCACATAAATAAATAAATAAATATATATATATATATATATATATATATATAAAGTCGGAAAGACAAAGAAGATAATGTCGTGATTCAAGTGGGAAGCCAGATATCAAATGTAAAGTTAGCTAGCATATAAATATATATTTCTTTATAAATAGATAACATTTATATAAATGCATGCTCGATTAGCTTGGCAAAGTCGAATTTTAAGTGAAATTGTAAATACTTTGGCTGGACCTCGAAGAGCACATCAATCCGTTTAAGCCTCGGCTGTCATCTAATCAAAAAGAAAAGTGTGGAAAAGCCGCTTGCCATGAGGGCCTGTGCTCAGTTGGATTCAAATAAATGACAGCTCTTTTTACTTAGCAAGCAATATGAAGAGCCAAAAGCTTCGCAAGTATGAAAAACATTCGCCTTGAGTCTAATGCGCACACAATACACACGCACGCACACACACACACACACATACAATAGATACAAATGCGACAATATGGAAACATATTTATAAGGCACAAAGATACAAATGGCAGCACAATGGACATTTGTTGTGGCTGCTGTTGTTGTTGTCGTTGTTGTTTATTGGGGCTCAATGGCGGGATAAACTGGCAACTGTTGCAGACATTCAACTGCACGGCTTTTCGTATTTATCAGCTGTGTCAGCAGCAGATTGATTTCAAAGCAGCGGACAGATACAACCGCACACCCATCTACACCCGCACACACACCCGCACAACTGGCTTTATATGCTTACTTTCACAGATTGTTTGCAAGTTTGTCTTTTATTTTTTCATATAGTTTTTTTTGTTGTTGTTGCTTTGTTTGCATTTGCTGCGTAGCGGTCGCAATTGTTGTTCTCTTTGCTGTCATATATATCTTTTGTATGTGTGTTTTTTCTCTTTTTAACAGAGACCTGTTGACATTTGACGCGCTTTGGCATTCCACACTGAATGAAAGCTAAATTACGTTGAACATAAATTTAAAGCGGCTGTCGCACTAAAATTAAATAAATTTTTATCTCTAATTTAAGCTAAAGTACTTAAAATGAGTAACTTTTCACCGATAGAAATACGAGAGAGATAGTGGAAACGCGGTTTGAGTCTTGGCTTAGAACATATAATTATTATATAAGTCTGTTAGAGATTGTTGCCAAACCTTTAAGATGTTTGATAATATATATATATATATATATATTTAATATATATATATAAATATATATATAAAATAGCTTGGATTATTATACCCTGAATCCATTGAAAATGGAAATTTCAGGGTATAATGTTTTTGTGCAAATGTATGTAACAGGCAGAAGGAGGATCAGCTCGACGAGCTGAGTTGAACTAGTCCTATCCGTCCGTCCGTCCGTCCGTCCATTCGTGTAAACACGTGGATTTCTTAAACCACAAAAGCTAGAGACTTCAAATAAAAAGAAAAATGATCGATAATACCATACGCTGTACGATAACTCGTCCCATTTCTTTATTATCGATAACTATCGAAAATATCGCTTTGTTTTTATTATTTTTGGATTTTTGATGCCACGCCCCTTCCGCCCACAATTCAACAAAAATGACAACTCACTTATATCAAATACTAGAGACTTGAAATTTGGGAAATAGGTACATTTGAATGACATAATCATTCCCCGAAAATTTCATTAAGAACATAGGTCGAGAAAAAAAGTAATTAAACAATAAAGTTTCCATAGCACAGCCTCTGCTGCAGCCGCAAAACTACGCAGTAAGCATATTACGTGCATGCATATGATTGTGTGTGTGTGTGTGTGTGCATGTGTTGTTTACTATTAATGAATAAATGAAACTTTTTATGATTAGTATTACAGCTCAATGGATTCAGGGTATCTCTTAGTCGAGCAGTCTCGACTAGAGTTTTGTTACTTATTAGTACTCGCCGCATTAATTTTGTAGAATATTTATTATATATATATATATATATATATATATATATATATATATATACATACATTCGCACAAAAACATTATACGCTGATTTTTCATTTTCAATGAATTCAGGGTATAAAAATACAATTTTTGCTTATAGATTTTGTTTGAGTATTTAATGAACCATAATCATACACCATAGAAAATGTTGCTACACACAGTTATAATAACATTTCATATTAATACTATCTACTTAGTTATATTTTTAGTATATTTTATATTATATATCAACTTAGTTATGCAACTTTTCGATAATATTTGACATTTGCTTTTATACCGCCAAATCTTTGCACAAGCTTTAAAGTTCTCAAGATAAGACCTGAGGCAAATCTTAAAAATGAATTTGTATTTATTTGAATATTAGACGAGCTTATATCTCATATATAAAACAAACTTTGAAACCTGTTTCTTCAATTAGATTCTCAGAAATATTTTTTTATTTATTTGCAGCAAATTGGTCTCTACATACGACGCGAGGAGAAGCCGCTCTACTCGCCCATCATCACGCCCAGCACGAGTGAAGTGAGTCCTTTATTTGACACATATATACATTTATATAGATAATAAACCTGTTGCAAAGTACTTTTCATTGGCACAAAAATCACGGGGTCCGGCGGCATACGGCATGCAACCCATTCAGCCAACCAGCCAACCATTTTATGCTTGTCTTTGTGAAACTCAATTAATATTTGCACACATGTTTCTTATACTTTCAAACGAAATGATGTTTACAACAACAACAACAACAACAACAACGAAACCAAACACGAAATACTTGTAAATATGTACATAACAACAACAACAACAACAACACAACAATAACAACTTAAACAATGCTCACGGACCCGCTTGAACCCCGCACTTGTGTTTGTCTTTGTAAATGTTTTGGGCGTGCATCCACGTCCACGTCTACACCTGGCTATGCCCCCGGGTCCTATTAGGCGCAGTTGCAGCGCCTAAAGCAACAGCCGCCCAGCCCCTCCGCACAGCCGCTCGGAGCTGTTGCCGAAAATGTGGTCAACACTAACCAAGGGGCTGAGCAGCAGCTGCCAAAAAAGTTTCACTCGCACAAGAACAGATTCCAGGCCGAGGACAAAGAGAAGGACAAGGAGAAGTGCTGCACAGTCAATGGAGGTGCAATTAATGTCACACGTAACAATTCAAAATTAAAACCCGTCAAAGAACGTCGCCCCACAGCCCTGCCCACCGAGGCGCCCACTGTGGATGACGTTGATGAAAGCCGCACAGCGGAGGGGCTGGAGCGGGAGGTTGACTTGGACCGGCCAGTGGTTGGCAATGTTGTGGCTGGCAAGTCAAAACTCAAAGGCAGTGTGAATGGCATAATTGATGAGAGCGGCGACAACAATGAGCCAGGGCAACAGCAAGCGCCACAGCCACCGCCATCGCCATCGCCATCGCCATCGACAGCCACGTCCTCGATATTCACACCAGCAACGCCGACAAAGGCAAATGTTAAATTTTTCATTGGTCATTCACAGGAACTAAATGCTGAGCAGCATACTGATGACACTTTGTCCTGTCATAGCAACGATGCCAACAACAACAGCAGCTCTAGCCTGAAGCTAACAAATGGAACCTTGCCAACAGAGCAGAGGGATGGAGCTGCGCAGCTCCTGGCGGAGTCACCTGCAAAGAGCTGCAGTAATGGGTCCCTCAATCTAAGAAGATCCAAGAGCACGATAGCCACCAACGAGCCAGCGGCGAACAACACCGGCCAGCGACGTCGTGTGTCCACAATGCCACATATTAACATACCAACACCACCGCCCCTGCCTCTGGAGCTGCTGACTCCAGTCACCCCACTGCATTTGCGTAAGAAACGCAGTGCAGAATCTTCAGCAGCTAAGGACCAGCCGCCTGCCGACGTGCCAGACGCTGCACCCAGTCAAGTACGTAATGAGTCATCCGAGCTGCGGCAAAACATGACAAACCTGAGTTTTGTGGTTATCTAAGGGATCGCAGCATTGAGGCACTTAGTTAACTTTGTGTCCAGGTACTTGTCATCTAAGCAGCTCAGTCACCAACTGGGTCAACGGCTGTGGCCATGCTACAAGTCAGGGCATTGAGAGCGATACCTCGGAATCTAGTCAGCTGCATGAAGAGATTAACTAACCTAAACAGTTATTCAGAGTTTGTGGCTTTCTGTAGATTGTATTTATTGGTGAGGGACGCCGCTGCAGTTATCCACATGAATGATAGGCAATAAATAAAGTTAAGTTTTAGAAATTCTAGACTGATCCCGCCCTCCGAACAGAGTGGCTTATATTCAGTGCATGACTTCAATGACATAGCGATAGAGAACTGCTAAAGAGTATTGAGGCATTATTCATCTTATTCGAAATACTCCTAACATTCCATTAGTACTATCTAACTTAAGGGCTGATCTGACCCGAGAAGCCCTTCTTGAGAATACCTAAAGAGTCTTCGACTAAAGACCAATAAATATTATCGTAGTTTACGTTCAGTCGATCAGCCATGTCCTCTTCCAATATGATTAAATAATAATATAATTACCCAATTACATAATTAAATACATAACTATGATTACATAATGATATAATCATATGATCATCAGTTAGATGTATTATTTTGCTCACCAGTGAACATCACACAATATTCTTCCCTATCATGAGAAACTTTTACTGTTTTGGGTGAATACATTAAACCGATTTTTGCTCGAGTTTTATGTGCAGAGAAATGATAGTCGTTGCTCCACGCAGCGGAACTTTAACCTAGGGTAATAACATTGTTATCGTGGGTGTAGCAGTAACTGAGTACTCATTACTAATTAAATATTTTGAACAACCGCAACATACAACAAGCATAAGCAGGGCACAAAAGGGGAACAGAACATGACCCGGTGCCAAGGAAAAGTCTGTATATTATTGTGGCAACTAATCGCGGAGTGGCCAGAGGGAGACACAGCTGACTCCTCGACATGCTACTAATTACAAGCGGAATGTTAATTGTTTGGCAACAGACATGAACTCTAACTTTTGGCCAACAAGAGCAGGCAACAAATAAAACTGTTGCTCTCCCTCTCCATCGCCCCCACTCTCTCTCCCTCTCTCTGTCTCGCGCCCATGACTTGAGTGCAGCTGTTGCCATTTCTCGCTCTATTATCGTAACTGGGCCCACCTGCGTTTACCTGTAGCCAGGCACGCCCCTTGCTAAGCTGTTGCTGAGACAGCGAAATTTGCCAACCCGCAACTAAAATTTTTTGGCTGATGCTGCGCCTTGTGGGTCGCCTTCCTTCGAGGCGCCTACGTGCAGCGATTAAGCCTTGACTCCTACAGGAAATGCCTCAAATGACTGCAATTCCACTGTGCGAATGGAGGTAAATATTTAATGGGCGCTCGTAAAGTCTTTAATTCGCCTCCCCTCCAACCCACGCCCGTCGAAGTAATGTGGTGCAAAGTTTTAGTGAAAGATATGAAGTTTTGCAGTTGTCATGTGTCAGACAGCAGGAATGAAATGTTCGCTTTGAGCTCTGAGCTCTGAGCTCTGAGCTAATCTCAGCTCAGCTCGAACTGTCAACAAATAACCACAAAACGCAGTTGACCATATTAAAAGATTGGACTGTGGAAAACAAACAACTAAATAACCGAATGCTTGTGCTTCATTTATATTTTATTTTGGCTCATTCTTGGCAATCGACCGCATCAATTAGGATGAAGTGGGCCAGAGCAAGGACAGCGACAGTGGCAGCAAGAGCAGCCGCAGCTCAACAACCAAAACACATCGCGTCGAGGGGGGCCTCATCTATGTGCGACCGAATTTGCCTGTGCAGCAGAATATTGAAATCGAATTTAATGCAAAGGACGAAGCGTAAGTCGAGTAAACAACTCTTGTTCTACTTTGATTGCCCAAGGTAAACCCCATCTGCCCATCGTCACAGTACACGCAATCTCATACTCGAAGCCATCGACCGCAACGATTTCCTCAATAATCTAATGGACAAGGAGCGCAAGGACATGGTCATCAATGCCATGGCGCCGGCCAGCTATAAGAAGGACAGCTACATCATCAACGAGCACGACGAGGGCTCCGAGTTCTTTGTCTCTGCCGAGGGGCAGTACGATGTCCTACAGGCGGGTCGGCATGTCGGAAACTTTGGACCAGCCACCGTGTTTGGCGAGCTAGCGATACTCTACAATGCCCCGCGCAATGCCACCATCAAGGGTAAGTGAGATTCGTAGACTCAAGCCGAAGAGCTCAAGTTTTCACTGCCCCACAGCTGCCACCGATGCGCGAGTTTGGAAGATTACGAGAGAGACCTTTCGCGCCATCATGCAAATCTCCGGCTCTAGAGAGCGCGAGGAGAACTTGCAGTTTCTTCGCTCAGCTCCCTTTCTGCAGGAGCTCGAGGAGAGCTTACTCAACAAAGTAGTCGATCTATTGCAGCGGGTAAGCTGACCCTGAGTCTGAGCATACCTCATCTCGAATAAATATCAATTATATCAATAGAAATTCTATGAAGCTGGCAGCTGCATTGTCCGTGAGGGCGAGGTGGGCAACGAGTTTTTTATCATACGCGGGGGCACGGTGACCATCAAGAAGAGGGACGAAGCCAAGCAGGAGCAAGTTGTGGCCAAGCGGAAGCGTGGCGACTACTTCGGAGAGCAGGCGCTCCTCAATGCGGACGTGAGACAAGCGAGTGTCTATGCCGACGCGCCTGGCACTGAAGTGCTCAAGCTGGACAGGGAGTAAGCTAAAGTGATCCTTAGCTTCCACTGACTTCATTAAATGTCCTATTTGCAGAGCTTTCATAAGCTACCTGGGCACCATTAGGCAGCTGCGAGAGAAGCCACAGGAACTGGCCAAGGAGAATGGCCGCACGAGCAATCGAAGCACTGAGTTCGACAACGAGCATGGCCACATTGCCATCTCGGATCTGAAGAAGGTGGCCACGCTGGGCGCCGGTGCCTTCGGACGCGTGGACCTGGTCACCCACAACAATCAGACATACGCGCTGAAGATAATAAAGAAGATCGAAGTAGTCAAACAGGATCAAATCGAACACGTCTACAACGAAAAGAATGTGATGATCAAATGCCGCGAGTCTCCCTTCATAGTGCAGTAAGTAGTGTCGCCTTTCAGTTCCTTGACTCCTCTCTACACTCCCCTCTCTCACTCTCTCTGTCTCTAGACTGTATCGCACTTATCGCAATGAGAAGTACGTCTACTTTCTGATGGAGGCTTGCATGGGCGGCGACGTCTGGACGGTCATGTCAAAGCGTCAGTATTTCGATGACAAGACTGCCAAGTTCATAGCTGGTTGCGTCGTGGAAGCCTTCGACTTTCTGCACGCGCACAACTTCATCTACAGAGACCTCAAGCCGGAGAACCTTATGCTCGGCAGCGATGGCTACTGCAAGCTGGTAAGACAACCTCGAGGCATGAATGATAGACTCAATAGATACACAAAGTTGGTTTTACTCTGATCAGGTGGACTTTGGCTTCGCCAAGTATGTGCGCCCCAATGAAAAGACGAACACTTTTGCCGGCACGCCGGAGTATGTGGCCCCTGAGATTATATTGGATCGCGGACATGATCGCTCCGTGGACTACTGGGCACTGGGCATACTCGTCTACGAACTGCTGGTGGGCAAGACGCCCTTCCGCGGCGTCAACCAAGTCAAGATCTACCAGAACATCCTCAGCGGCATCGATGTCATACACATGCCCTCGCGCATACCCAAGTCTGCCCAGAATCTAATCCGACACCTGTGCAAGCAGCTGCCCGCCGAGAGGCTGGGCTATCAGCGCAAGGGCATTGCGGACATCAAGCGGCACAGCTGGTTCGACAGCCTCGACTGGAGTCGACTCAAGCAGAAGCAGCTGCCCTCGCCCATCAAGCGCGTCCTGAAGAGTCTGACGGATCTGCAGTACTTTATGCCGCTGGGCGTGGAGACGGACTATGAGCCGCCCGAGGAGCTGAGCGGCTGGGACAAGGACTTCTGAATTGCGATATTTTTGTGGTTAAGTAACTTAGTTGGCGTGGCGAATACGTGTCATAAGTTGTAAATAAATTGATATTACGATTGTCTAAGAATTTTGACTTGCCAAACTTTTGCCAGCGAAACTTGTGTGCGGCTGATTCGCTTGATTCCATCCGCTCACTTGGCTTATTTGCTTTTGCCACTTCAATTAGAAGCGCAAACTAGTTTCAGCTGTTATCGAGGCACAGACACTTACACACAGCCAGTTGGACATTGAGTTGGTAGAGCAAATAAACATTTTCAATTAAGCGCTTTCAGCGAAAGGCAAATGTCTAAAGTTCCACAGAAACCTGACTGACTGAGTTCCCATTGTATTTGTTGCAGACAGCTTTAAGCGGCAGTTGCCTCCTGAGTAACTCTGTAAAGTAGAGGCAACTTTGCCAGTCCATTGTCTGTTGTCGTTGCCTGTCGAGTCGAGTTGCGTTGAGGCACTCATTATTGTCGTCATGCCGCTGACATTCATTTGTAGCTTACAGATACTTCTAAAAGCACATCCAATATAATTGCATTGTCTGCCGCCCAACGACACATTGCGTATGCTGCATATGACACAAAACTTTATTGTTTTTGAATATAATAATAGAGTGCAGCGTGCTCCATGCCAGCCTGACAAAGTATGCAAGCTTCCATCTGAGGTAATGAACATGGCTCAACTGTGTGTGTCGGGAAGTTGCGGTTGTTGTTCAAGTATGAGGCAAAGTCAAGCACAATTACGTTAGCTTCAGGTATTTATAACAAGTTGTATGCCGCATCCATGATACAGTCACTGCCTCTTGAGCTCAACTTCAAATAACTGCAAGTGTCTCAAGTCTCTAATTAGAGAATGTTCACATTTACCTTAGATCGAGAACACTTTGAAAACAACTTGATAAATTGAAATAGTTTCATGCACTCAGAACTTATGTATGCATCGATTCTTAACAGACTTTTTATTATATGTTCAGTGTGCGCTTATAGGCCAAAATTATGTCAGGTCTTGAAATGAGTCAAAGATAAACTTGAATATATGAGCATCATTTGAATACTCCCAATGAGGTTCAATTCATCAACATCTAAGTCTACATCTACATCTACATTTACATAATTTTCATCTTTTATTTATATTTATATTTCATCCAGACATTTTGCCTTGAAGCTTAAACTCTATTTTATGATTATTACATAGTTTGGATCTTTGCTCTAAATATTTTGTATTCCATTTTTCAGATATAAATTAAAATTTAAAAAAAAATGTATTCACTCTTTATTTGATAAGGATTTAAGTCCGTAACCCTTCCCTAAATTCACCCTTGATCAAATTAAATTTAAATAATTTTAAATGTAAAAACAAAACTTATTTTAATGCAATTTATAATTAGTCAATCAAGACTTTATCTTTATTTCATACTAGCGAGTAACTTTCTGTTATGATTCGGTGCTTCGCAATTTCCTTATCAATCAGATTAAACCATTTACAATTAATAAACTATTTCCTACTTCCAATTGTCATCAAATTCTAATTTTGTATTAGTATTCGCTAACAGATACATCAATACAGCATTTATGCAATATAAATTCGCATAAAGTTTGTGCTTGGCAAAAATAGTCCATTTCGTGCCATGAATTTACATATATTGCTGTATTTATTTTGAAATTTATTTTAAACCGAGTTGATTCTTGCTGAGAAAAAAGAAACAAATCAAAATTTGATTGCATAGAAAATAATAACAGAACAAAACGAATAAACTTGTATTGCTTGGCAAAAACCAATTTATAAATATGAATGTCAACATATTTAGAATTGTAAATAAATTCATAAAAAAATAATTTTTGCAGTCATAAATCTGTTTTCTTTCCCAATGCAAACACGAGCATCGGTGGTTCAGTGGTAGAATGCTCGCCTGCCACGCGGGCGGCCCGGGTTCGATTCCCGGCCGATGCAAAAAACAATGTTTTTAAATTTGGCTTCTTTTTTTTTTGCATGTTTAAAACATTTGTTTTTGTGCTTTCGACAAGACATAAGACCAGATGATTGATAGTTAATAAAAAGAGTTACCATTCGATTGTCACAGAACATCAACAATATTATTGCTGGCACAGTAGCTGCAGCAATCGAATAATGAAACGCAGAGAACAGAACAAATAGTCTGAGAGAGGAAATAGCGGTGAAAGGAACAGCTCACAAACCGACTGAGCAGAAAAATGTCACAACAATAATAAATGATAATTGATAATAACGTTTTGCTACCTTCCTTCCGACCGAGTCATTCAAATAAAAAGAAAGCAGTAACTGTGTGCGTGTGCGCGTCTGAATGTAAGAGGAAATCAATAAAAATGATGGCGACAACATTTGGCCACAATTTCAATTTTGCGGCAGCCGAGCAAAGCGAACAAAACGCGCAGCGCAGCATTTCAACAATTTCCGTTCCACGTTGGCGGCAAGTGAAAATTTTCATTTTCTCACAAACCGGCGCAAATGTTTTTCTATACATTCTTCTTAGACACCTCAGACAACGCCCTTTGCCGCATTTCTATGCGACTGCACAAAGTTGGACGAAATGTCATCATTTCCGTTGAGGGAAAACTGTGCGCGCTCAACCGTCAACGTTTGAGGACGAGGATTACAGCAAGGACGAGGGGACAACGTCGACGACGACGAGGAATGAGAACTACGAGTAGCATGTCGGCGGGTTATCAGTGAAACTGTAAGCGCGCACACCGGGCGAAAAGGGTTAACTAAGAGAAACCATGCAAATCCCCTTTTATTTACCCAAAAACTTTTGATGCAAAAAGCCTCAAATATATGTATAGCAATATATATATATATATATATAAAGCCTTATATATATTTGGTCGAATCAAAAACGCAGCGCGTCCGTTCGTGCCTCAGGGTCTCGCAATGCTGCCGCGCACGGTACCTACCTAAACGAAGCGTGAAATTGTTAAATGAGTGCGAATGTCTGCCAAGTAACCGGATACCCGATGGGGGCCAATGAAGGGCTGGACTTGGTCTTCTTTTGCATTTCTGTGAAATTATTGATTAAGAAAGTTTTCCCGACGTGCACGCGTGGACATCGTCGACACACATATACATATATATATATATATATATATATATATATATATATATATATATATATATATATATCTATATATATATCCCTTAATAAATTCAATCCAATTGAATCGAATTGAGTTTATGTGAGCGACCTGAATGCCAATGGAATCACGAAAATTCTGGTCTAGAAATTTGTAATTAAATTATGACCAGAACAACATTTATGTTATCAAATAAAATGACTTTTGAATATCTAAATAAATTTGCTGCATTTTTGCATAATTGGATTAAAGTGTTACATTCATATTACGCATACGCCACGCTGCACATCATTTAATACACAAAGTATTTAAATGTTGCATTATTTACTCGAAGCTTATTTAATAAACTTTAAAATATGAAAGCAAACTGACTAAACACACACATACACACTTACATACGGATGTGTGTGTGTGTGTGTGTTTTGCAATCTTTTGAATCAAAACTGTCAAAACTGGACTAACAAGCAATTTATAACTGGTGTGAGCGGCAAGGCACACAAAAGAATAAAAGTCTTTTTATAGTTTCAACTGCTGGTCAAACTATGCAGATGAAGACAACAGTTACGAGCGGCATAGGCCTAATGTATGCAGCACTGGCAAACCTAAAAGCTGCTTAACAACTCGGACTTGTACCCATTCGAATAGACGAATGCAAATTTGTGTGCCGCAACTTAAAGGACTTACATAACTTGGCCACAATCTGATTGGGCCTGCAAACAACATTTTCTGACCCTAATCAATGTGAACATTGTTTACCCACTCTTTGCCAACATCTGCTGCCCTCCAGCCTGCAAAACTATCCAAGCAATATGTTTCCCATTTCGTTTGATCACAGTTTCTGTTCCTTGAGTTGATATATTTTCAGATTAAACTCTTAATGAACATTTCAAACTCTTGCGATAACATATTCCACAGCTCACAAATTCATCAGCTCTGACTTTAAAATATTTTTGCCTTGAAACCCAAATCAAACTATTCATTATTGTCGATGCGATAATAGAGAAATGCGATGAGACCCACACATGGAACATTTTTAAGTAACTATTTCATATGAACGGACAGACGGACATCGCTATATATATATATTGCATTCTTTTTCCTATGCATGCCCCAAATTCCTATATTAAATAAACGTAGGGTATAAAAATAAAAATTCATTTAAAGGAAGGAATATCTAACAGACAATTTGGAGTTAAGTATTTGCAAAAAATATTTTAGAATGCATTAAAAGATTTAATAATTTTTAGAGCCTTTAAATTGAAATTAATATATTGGAAAATTTTAAAATTAAATGTGTAAAAGAAAGTATGTATGTATAAAAAATAAATATATTTTATATTTAAGACATAGCAATGCTAATAATCTTAACAAGTATTAAGTTTGTTTATTTACTTTTTCTTATTTAATACGATTTATTTATTTCGCAATATATATATTTAAATATATTTAAAAAGATTAACATAAATATAAATTATAATATGTATTTTTCAAGCGGCCACTAAAAAATGTTATTAAATTTCTATATTAGAATTAGCAATTTTTATTCCTGAACTTGGGGCCGAGTGCCAATTGAGATGTATAAAAATAGAGCTTTAATTTTGAATTTCTTTTCCAAATACATTTTATTTATTTTTACTAAGTCGAAGCACTCAATTTGTTCGAATAAGTTTCATCAATTGAACAATGGGCGCATGATTATAAAATGGCCATATCCATCAGTGGCCGCACCAAAGATTACTCCCCAATTGGCACTTAAATGCACGCAAGTGATGGACATCAACTAAAATCCTTTTGCTGCATTCAAATCACAAAACAAATCGTCAAAGACCTGCCACACACACTCACACACGCACACACGCACTTAGACTTTGTTCATTTACAGACAAAACACACAAACTGTCGCCCTGGGTGCAATTCGAAATTTTGGGCATTCAATAACGATTTACACAAAAGCCGCATTTACCCAGACAGACATAGAAATACACATACACACACACACGCACAGTGGCCCACATGTATGTACGTATATTTATATTTAGCCTGGATACGTGAGGCCTAAGCAGAAAAAAAGATTTAAAATTTGACCATTAACAGGCAGTCCAATGTTTACAAATGGCAGTCGAGAAGGAAATGTAAATTCAGTTCTGTTTTTCGAGTGTGCATTTAGCACGTAAGGATTTGTTGCTGCGAGGACAACAAACGATTGTCCTTATTCCATTGAGAGCAGTGGGCGTGGCCAGTCGGCCGATTGAGGCGGCTGCTCGATTTCGATCTAATCAGCTGCGCTCTAAAAGAAGCTGTTAACAATATTGTCAATTTTCTATACAGGGGACGGGCCAGTGGCAAGGACATGGGCATGGGCATGGGCTGGGCATGGGCTGGGCATGGGCTGGGGTTGTGCTTCTGTTTCCGGCAGCTAGTTTATTTTTATGTTGAGAAAAAAAAACTTAAATTTGCATAATTTTGTTTGTCCTTCCCTCTCTCTCTTTTTTGTTTTGGGTGCCAGGTTGTTTGGTCCCTTTTGTGTGTGTCCTTGGCAGAATGCTGTTCATTTTGTGGGCAGCGTTTGCCACATAAACACTTTGCTGCTGAACACTATGAATAATTAATGAGCTCTCTGTTGTAGTTGCCGGTCAAGTCGTTGTTTTGCTCTTGCTGCCAACTTTTAAACAGGCAGCCTACAAATGCTGTTTCTGTTTGCCTTTTGCGGTGCATGCTTTTAGGCGCTGCTCGACCAATTGGCTCATGCAATATTCGGCAGCATTTAGGAGGCACTCAAACTGGACTTTTAACTTGGAATTACAGCAAATGCAAAGCAGAAACCTTGTCAAGTCAGAGCTGCTTTTCATTTGCCACAGCTAATTTTGGGCCACATTTGATTGTGCCTCCGCCTTTGCACTTTAAGTATTGAAAATATATATTTTATAATATTTTGCTTTGCACCCTTCTTCAAGTTCTCTTCAATTTTTGATTTCATTTCTCAATTCAAGAATTTGTGAGCCACTTGACTGAGAGAGCTCAACACTCACTCAGCACACTTGAGGCATATGCACAAATCACATTTACACATCCTCTGCTCGAAATCAAATTATGTTATTTTTATAAGCAGCCCAAAAGTATGCAAATATTTGTTATGCACAAACATATGATTCGCTTGGTTAGAATAAACGCTGCCAACCCACACGACAGCAGGGGGCGCACAGGGGCTCACAGGCAAAGCAAAAAAGGTCGTTATATTGTTAACAAGTTCATAAAAAGACGCTGCTATACAAACAGGTCGCACACACACGCGCCCTACACACGCACACACACACACACAGACGCACGCACATATGCAAGGCACAATTACAGAAGCGGCATTTGGATCGAGGGTTGAAGGCACTTGCGCCTCTCTAAATACTACACGACGCGACTGGCTGCGTATTTACAAAGCACTTTTTGCTATTCTGCCGCTGCCGCTGTCGCTGCCACCACCGCTGCCGCTGACTACTTCTGCTGCGGCGAAGAGCAACAAAATGCAAACAGCACAAAAGTATGCTACAAAATAGAGGCCAGAGTCAAGCCAGAAGCCAGGGCTGACTGCAGCTGTTTGCACGAGCCAATTGATGTTTGTAAGTGAGTGTGTGTGTGTGGAGGCGTGGTTACTCTGTGCTGCATGCACATGTGGCTGTGCACAGATTGAAGCTAGCAGCTTGCATATTCAATGCTAAATTAAAGCATAAGTAAATACAATTGGAAAAGCGCACAAAACCAAAAATAAATCCGCTTAAATGCAATGCAATTTTCGCTGCTGCTGCCGCTGCTGCTGCTGTTGTTGTTGTTGCCTTTTAAGTTCGAACGTTTGTTGCTGTTTTCAGCGTTATTTAATGCCTAGTTGAGCAACAATAACAGTAACAACAACAACAACAACAACAACAGCTGCTGCTGCGGCAACAATTGAAAGCGATTTGTGACCGCAGCGAAAAGCGCTTTAATTCTATTGCCAGACCTTCACACACATACGTATCTGAATATTTAAAATTTAAAACAATGCCATTTATTTGAAATATGTTTGGCGAAATTAATTAAATTCCAATAAGGCAAGCATTAATAATAATTATACGCACCGTTTTTTGCCAATCTTAATGTTTTATATTGATTATATTTGCATATTTTATTAATTTAATTTTAATATTTAATCTATTTTTTATGCATGCACGCATATATTTTTTTGTGCTCGTTAAAAAGCGCAATTTCATCATATATTTACATTGTGTGAAGCATTTTTCAATTAAAAAGCCATTGTTCTAGTTTGACCAAAACTCTCAAGTTAAATATTGAATCAATGTTTGCAATTGATTATAATGCAAATTATTAAAAAACATTGTATGCCTGTGTCTGCGCGCACTCTTTTTGTTGACATAACTCAAAAGGACTTACCATCATTATGGTATAATTATTAAATTGACTTAAATAATATTTAATAGGTAAACATAAATATAAATAAATTTTATTTATCATTTTAAACACTTATATACAACCCTATTCATATAACAATACATAAACCATAAATCATACATTCTAAATATTAAAAAAAAAAAGAATTAATTTAATTATTAATATGAAGTATTAAATATTTATCATAAAAATATAAGTATATTTTAAATAAATAATATATAAAAAAATTATATATTTAATTATAATTATCGAATAATTAAGACCAACAATTTAATTATCTCTAGTTCTGCAGATAGTCATGTATGTCTTTTGATCAAAAAGTTTAATTGAAATAAATAAAAAAAACATAGTATTTCTTAAGCTGAATAATATTTATTATTATCTTATGAAGTGTTTTTTACAAATTATAATTGAAGCAAACAATTTTCTAGTAAAAAAGAAAAATACCATCCAGTAAAAAAGTCATCTAGACAAAGTAAATAATTTTTATCATCACCCTCCTGAGCCTCGTCCGTTTTGCTGAGGAGTACACAGACAACGCCGAACTAACAAAACCTATTTAAGAGCAGCGATACCTGCAAACTTAAATTTCACTCAAACACCGAGTCCGCCAAAGAAAACGCAAAACATTCAGAAGAATAGACCCAAAACCAGATTGCTTCATTAAAGCACAAAGATGCTCACATCGTATCATGGTATACTCCACTGCATAGCAACAGTAAACTAGGAAAAGCTTTAAATATAAATATATTCATTTGTATACCCTGAATCCATTAAAATTAAATTTCAGGTTATAATGTTTTTGTGAAAATGTATGTAACAGGCAGAAGCAAGCGTGTATATATATTCTTGATCAACTCATTTAACCGTTTGTCCGACAAAAGAAAAAATAGAATAGAATTTTATTTTTTCGATAACTCATCATATTTTCTTATTGTCGAAAACTTTAGAAAATGTAGTTTTGTTTTTGAGGCCTAGCGTTGTACCGGACTGATATAATAAATAAGCATATTTTGTCATCTTTTAATGATTGGTATATCTGTTGAAAGGATATATGGTATCTCTTCGTCGAACAGTATCGATTAGAGTTTAGTTACTTGTTATTTATGTGTATTAGAAATAAATTTCGTGTTCTGCTTGACAGGACACAAAACTTTCTATTTCAATGAGCGGCTTATAATATGCACATTACAATATTATTTTTCAATTACAAAACGCTATATTTTCATTCATTCTCAAAACAGTGCTTACGCAAAGTACGTGTACAATTCGACATTGAAAACGCTTAATTTATAAACAAGCAATTTATATAGAAACTCACCGTCAATCATGTTGACACCCAGAAGTTGTTGCTGGCGCCTGCAATGAGAGGGGAAAAGTTTTAATTAAATAGAAGATATTTATGCAAATAATAAACGGCAGAACGGAAGTTTTTCGTAACCCAAAATTGCTGTAAAATATTAAACAATTAAGTGGAAAGAAATGCTGGCGCGCAAGTGTTAATAATTGAAATACACGTAGCTGCCAAAGTTGCTTAACAAATAGGCGAGGCTAACTTTTTGCCTGCGGCCAATTAATAATAAATCGTAAGGGGGAAATCAGAGTCGGAGCATGGATCGCGGAGGCAAATGGTAAACGGCAAACGGCAAAGGTGGCTGCCAACTAATGACGCGCTCCATTTGGGACGAACCACGTGCAACAACAAATTAGCGCCACAAAATGGGGGCCACAAAACTTTGCGCGGCTCAAGTGAAAAGGTGGACAAGGCACAAAAGATAAAGGTGCAAAAGGGGAAGAAAAAAACAGCAACAAAAACAAGCAAAACTTTACCGAAGGCAACTTCAATGGGACTTAGCAACTGTTGCGGACTTAGCGCTTGATTGAGCGCGTCCAAAAATTGTATGGACCATTGGCCAGACCCAGACCCAGACGCAGACGCAGACGCAGACGGAGGCCCTCATCTAGGCAAAGGCTCTTTAAGTTTTTGCTGCCGTCACGCGGCCTGATTGATAAGGTAAATTTGAACCGGACTTTGGACAAGGTGAGCCAGCCCCAAGCAAAGTGTTTCGAAACAATTTGTTAAGGCATTTTCGTGGTTTTCAAATTATGAATAGGCCACGGCATTTTAACTACACTTTGTTACGCACTCTAAAATTAAATCAAGCTCCTTTGTTGGGGAGCCTAATTGCCCAACCCAATTATTCAGTCGGGCTGCTGTGCCAGTTAAGGGTCAAGACCCTAATCCAAATTGATGTGCCAAAGTAAAGAGCAAAGTGCAATATAAAAATTTAAATTAAAACCAAATTGAAGAGCAAAAGCCTCTTCAATCAAGCAATTTCAATCGTGAATTCCTTTCCGAATTCCCATAACGCTGCAATGTAATTTTAAAAATCAATTTTGCAACAGCCTTGACTGGCTGCCGGCCCTATTAATCCCGGATCGAAAAGAACAGAAGCTAATCAATCAAATGCGCTGCCTGCCCAAATAATGCCTAAGCCCGTTAGCCAATCTCAAATGCTTGGCCCAAACAATTTACGCACATAAAATATATATAAATAAGCATAAAACTCTCTCTGTATCTGTGTTGGTGTATGTTTGTGTGTGTGTGTGTGTGTGTGTGTGAGGCAGGTCGAGCTCAAATGGCCGAAATTGTGCTCAGCTCAGCTCAGGATTAGCCATGCCCCCTCGAAGTTGCCGTTTTTCAAATATCAGAACTCATTTTGACACGCATCAAAAGTGAAAAAACTGACAGCGTGAAGAATTGTTCAAATGAATTGAATTCGTACCTGAAGGCGTTCCTTTGATTGATTCCCATATTGCTCCCATTGACGCTGATGAAGCTGCTGCTGTTTCTGTTGCTGTTGCTGTTGCTATTTCTGTTGATGCTCATCATCGGCTCTCGAGTGAACATTTTGCTGACACTGGCCGCAAGTTCAATTAGATTGCCTAATCAATTGTGAATGGCGAGCTGTTTCGCACCTAATTAAATTTTCTAATCGAATTGCCCCCAAAACGCTTGGCAACTGGCAAGTGGCAAACGGCTGGAGCTGCCACAAAATTGACTTTAACTGATTTACACAGCGGCGCACACTTTTTGGCAATGTGGCTTAAATAGTCCGGCTAATAAATTATTTGCTGCCAGTGGGCGAGGCATAAAAAACACCGTCGCACCAGGCCTAAAGGCGGGCAATGCTTTATGTTGTTTATGTGCAAATTGTTTTCTTCTCTTTATTTATTTTTATTTGCTTCACTTTTATTTTTGCTTAGTGTTATGATTTATGCTTACAGCAGTCTGCCACGCCCCAGTCATGATTTATGCCCGTGCACAGTACAGAAAAAATGGAAATGCTCTCGAACCAACCTTGAAAAACGTTTGTATAATTACCGAGCTGCCATAAAAGCCCACTCAGGCTTAATATAAAGAGTTCTCAAATTACTTAATGACATGACCTCATATACAGAAATTTATGTGCGGAACAGCTCAGCCAATGTCAAAGCCAAGCAACCCCTTCAAATTAAGACGACTCAGCGGATTTAGTTATTCATTTCGGAAATGAGAAGGTGAAGTCGGCATAGAATATTCTGACATATTTGATTTAACAACTAAATTAATGAACTGCGCAGAGTAAATGAATTGCCAAGATAAATATTTGTGAATTTATTTAATTAATTTATTTAAATGTTGACCATTGATGAGACGAAGCTAAATCTCATTATCATCAGCAACATCCCCAACCTAAGCTCAACTTGTGTTAAGTGCGTAACTTAAAATTCATAGATTCATATACAAATTTCAAATTCCATTTGGCATCTCTAAGTAGCCAATAAATAGAAATACTTAATTTTGACTGCCTCTGCTCTCTGTTTAGGCATACATAATATCTCTCCTACCTCTGACCTGAGTCGCTGTCAAATTTGACATATTTGTCTCTCTAAGATTGGCTCTTTCACTGACATAAACGCTCTTGACCGAAAATATCTTATTTTCTATTATTATTATTATTATCTTTATTTAGCTTTGACTCTCTATCACTATTGCTTCGTCTCTCCCTCTCTGTCATACATACTATCTATATCGTTCTAGCATACCAAGGTAAATTCTGTAGATGAGTGTTGCTATTGTCTGTCATATCTCTATCTCTATCTCTATCTCTATCGCATCTGTAACTCCATCTTTATATCTAACTCCATCCCTCATGCCCATGCTACCACAAGTTTTTGATATTTTCTTTTCAGCTGCATTACGTGAAAAGAACATAAAGAACATGCCGCCTTGGCGTATACAGCAATTTTTAAATAAATCGCAGCCTGCCGCCAGGATGCAACTCTCCGGCCACCGAGCCAAGACGGCAGCATGCATAATTAGAGCAACCTGTCTGTTGGAATGAATAAATTTACGCCCTGAATGCGACTCATATGCGTACACTTGAACATGAATGTGCAGCTGAGGCAACCCCGACTCCGAATACACACATATGTATACTTGCTCATATGTGTACAAGCATATGCGGTGTGGAAACTACAGAGATGAATGTTAAAAAAATAAAAATAAGCAAACTGTCATAAAGCGCTGTCTGCACAAGAGCGAACTCAACACACAAATTGAACAAATTTAAAGCTTTAGAAGCAGAATATTTTAATTATGCAGAGATTTTATTATTTTGAATAGTTTTTGCTGATATTTAAAAAACTTAAGTATCTAAATTATTAATCTTTTATTTAAAAACAAAAATAATAAACATTTTATAGCCGACAAAAACTGGAATGTGTAGTACAGATAAAGTATTCCGTGATACTAAATTTACAAAAAAAATGTACAAAAAAAAAATAGAAGTAAAGAAGCTAAGTGTTTTTCATGCGAAGCCCTTATCAAAATGTCTGAGGCCCCTTGGAATATATGATCCTTGGGCATTGAGTGAGGCTTCAAGTGGCCAAAAAGAGTTAGCCAAACAATATCGCAAGAGGCTACTTTCTCACCCAGTCTGGGAATAGTTCCATAATATGACTGAGCAATGTATTATTATTATTATTATTATTATTATTATTAATTTTATTATTATTATTATTATTATTATTATTATTATTATTATTATTATTATTGTTATTGTTATTGTTATTATTATTATTATTATTATTATTATTATTATTATTATTATTATTATTACCAATTTTATTATTATTATTATTATTATAATTATTATTATTATTATTATTATTATTATTATTATTATTATTATTATTATTATTATTATTATTATTATTATTATTATTATTATTATTATATTTAATTAATACGATTGTAGTAACCAAGCATAATATCAAAGTCCTTCTGAATCATCTTGAATTATCTCCTCGGTAAGCCTAGGATTTTGAAGGCCTCTAATATATTTCGTATATATTTACCAAATTAGTAACAATATCAATTGCAATAACAAGTCTATCGATGATTATCTTTGTTATATTTTAACTACGAGTGGGAGTGGAGCGGAGATTCTATGGAAACATTTCCATATCCTAACCCTCAGACAACTGTTACTAGAGCTAATAAGCTGACGTTTAATTTTTATGACAACTTTTTTAGCTTCCCCAAAGCGGAATAATGAAAAAACTCTTTCATTGCATTCCATTACAACAAATTTAATAACTGTGCATTGCAGTCAAAGAAGATTATTTTTTATACCAGCTTTGTCCGAAAGGTCATAAAATTATGAAAACTTTGCTGCTTAAACGAGCCACCAAAACTGTTGCACACAATTATGTATAATTATTTTTTTATGATATTCGCCGCAAGCCATGAAAATTACGGTCTTAGCCGCAGCTATAGCCACGTTTAGTGCATTCACTTCAGCTTAATGGGAAACAAAAATAATACCAAAAGCCCAACGATTTGCGGACGCTCAAATTATAATTGTGTGTGTCTTTGTCAAACTGAGTGCTGATTGCACGAGTTTATTATTTTTCACACACTATTACGCAGCAGAGGACATGCAGTTGGCTAATAGACATGCCGATGGTGATTAAAAGTCTTAATGGGCCACATTGTCTTCGCTAAAAGCAAAAGCCCCGGCCAGTGAGTATGTGTGGAAGCTGCCAGAGCGTTCCTATTGAGTTCTTATTGATATTTATGGCTATAAGAGCCGGACTTAGTTGGCCACTTAATATGTTTAGCAGAGCGCAGAATTTATGGCCTCGACTAATGGCTAATTCTGGCACACGAGTGCAATATTCTATACCCATATATATATAATATGGTATGTGTGTAAGTAAAGCAGAAACTTTCGAAATTATATGACTTCTCTGATTTATGTCTTGAATGTTTTCATACACAAATATATTAGATTTATAAATCGAACTTAGCACTTAGATGGGCACCATTTTGCCATCAGCGTGCAGGTTAATTGAACTGCAGTTGTGTGCTCGTGCTGTCATTGCAATTAAATATTCTTTTCAACGTACGTCAAATTGATTATAACATAATTGAATTGTGTTTCACACACGGCTGGTATATTAAGCATTTCTGTGTCCATTTAAAACACTCTCATTATATGCGCATATCCAATAATAAACAGACATGGGGATTTTAAAATAGGTTTTTGGACTCCGGCCGCCGACAAGTTGGCATTTTCGACTGTTGTTGACATTAATTGCCAATTAATTTTGCTGCTGCAACATTAACAGAACAGAATTCAATAAATTAATAATTATTTGCATTCTTTGAGAACAAATGTATAGATATGGTATATGGTATGCATGTATGTATGTATATTCGATTAACGGCTGGATAAGTTAATTAAACCAATTGTCAAATGCAAAAAGTTCTCTAATGGGCAAAATGTGTGAGTGTCAACTTATACGTTTTCTTATGGACTTGCTGATAGGTCGATAGGTCAACTCAAATTACCCAAAAAAAAATGATACAACTTTTTGGCTGAGTCTAATAGAAATTTAATACGCACAAAAGTATGCTACAGTTTTTTTTTTTGGCCCAGACTTTAAACACTGTTCAAAAGTCAAATGGGCAGAAGAAATGACAAACACTTGAAGTCCGAACAGAATAGAATGGAATGAGAGAAATAGAGTCATTGTGTGTGTGATAGGAGCGGAGGCGAGTAAATAACTGCACATTAGACAAAACAAAAGTTGAGAAGGGGGCAAAAGTCACTCATACGCACTATCTAACAAGCAACGAAACAGAAAGAGAGTGATAGATGAAATCCGGGGGCTGAGAGAGACACACACACGCACACACCCCCTCTCACACACACACGAGTTTATTTACGCTTCAATGCAATTGTTTCGGCATCTGCTTTGCGAGGTGTTGGTCTCAGCTTCATTTTTAAGCATTTTGTTTTTCATTTTCCTCTGCCTGGCTCTGCTAACGAGAAGCATTTGCAGGACACGTCATAAGCACAGCTCCGATATGTGCCATCAAAGCATGCATAAAAGTTGCGAAAAAGAAAACAAACCCCAAACACACAAACTCACTTAGATGAAGCAGAAATAAAATAAAAGTTTCATTTTTGTTATTTTTCTGTTTGTTAGGCTCAGGCTCAAGTCAATTTATGGTTTGAAGCCCGCATAATTTCGTTTTGTGTCGTTTGACTTGATTTGCGAAGATAATATGGCAGGCAGCCCATAAAAGACCTGACTTGAAGTAATTTTAGCTTTTACATTTATGCGTTAGTTTGTTTTTAAGCTCGTTAAATTAAGAGCATAATTAAAATGATTTTCATGGACCTATAAACCTTGAAATGCAATTTCAGAGAAAAGTAAACCTTACTTAAATTGAAGGAAAAATTAAATTAATTTTAATTCAAATTTATATTCGATCGAGCGAATTAATATACAATACATATCGTATATTTTTACAAACGGCATTGCGTCTGGTTGCCCTTGCCAAGGCCATTAATAAATATGCTTTTAATTGAATCACATCCATTGGCTGACGCCTGCTGCTCGGTACTCCGCATGTTTACCATTCATAAAAATTCACACGTCGCTTTCTGTTTCGTTCATTAAGTTGAGTCAAAGTGTCCAGACTTACCTTGCTCGAACTATAAATTTTAAACTGCCTGCAGCACCAGCAGCAGAAGCAGAAGCAGAGGAAGGTGGGTTGCTCAACAATTTTTTGGCATTGGCTTTAATGGTTTTAGTTTGCCCAGCGCCTTTTTTATGGCTTATCTCTCACGCTATTAGTTTTGATAAATGGCCTATCGACGGTTTCTCATTTCCTTTTTTGATACCCTTTCATTTAAAGTGTAACTTTAGGGTATACAATTTCTGTGTACTCGTAGGTAACAAATTTATAAACTAATTATTATTAAATACATTAAATTGACCCAGAAATTACCTAAATATACAGACTTTATAGGAAACGTTGAGGTAATTTCATAGATGAACACTTTCATCCAGCGTACTTCCTTTATTATTTGTAGTCTGCATTCGAGATTAACATTTTAAGAAATTATATATAAATTACTAGTACTGGAAAGTTTAACGACAATGTACAATGTATGGAGGTCCGTTTTCATACAAGGGCTAGGTTAAGAATTAATAAATAAAACGACTTGAAATTCTATTTCGGTTATCAAAATGTATATGCTTTAAAGGCAGCTGTGTACATAAATGAGACAAAAGTCTATCTTTTACTAATGTATTGGTAAGCACGTACAGTCCAGCGACCTGATCAATAATATATTTGTTTTATGGGCAGTGGAAAACATTCATTCTGGCTGATAAACATTCTTATTATACTCTCAAAGACCATTATCAATGGATTCAGGGTACACAAAGTCTACAATTTCTGATTGCACACCTTAATTTTCAAAACTTCTGATTATCTTAATTTTTATCAAATAATTAATTTATGAATTAATTATGTCACGCTTAGAGCAGCTGAGTAAATATTAATCAGATCCAACTTTTAAGTACTTATGACACACGAGCATTCAAATCGCGTATTAGGCAACAGCTGTCTAAGCAGTGCCAAAAATATTCAGATACTATATAAGCATTGGAGTGTAGAGCAAAAGTATCATTCATCAACTGATCTGAGATCTGAGATCTGAATAAGATGAAAGTGAAATTAGTAGCACTGAGCTGTGCCCTCCTGGCCATATGCCTCACATATCTGCCAACAACCAATGCACAGGCATGCGACGCCGCTGGCCTCCCCGTGGGCTGTGTCGACTGCACCAATCCACTTAACATCCTTGATCCCGCATGCGTAGTAACCGTGCCTATAGTAACAACCTTACCGACAGTGACAACGGTTGCGCCAGTCGTCGATACGACAACTGTAGCGGCAGGAGCCACCACAACTGTAGCGGCAGGAGCCACCACGACTGTGGCGGCAGGAGCCACCACGACTGTAGCGGCAGGAGCCACCACAACTGTAGCGGGCGCAACTACCACGGCAGCAACAGGTGGCAAGAAGAAGAGGAGGAAGCTCAGGTTTAAGATCCGCAGGAAGCCAGGCAAGAAAGTCATTAGGAGGCGCCGCAAGGGAGGAAACAAGTGGAGCCTCAAAGGCTAATTCAATAGACAACTGATAGTCGAAACCGATAGCTGATAACTGATAACCGATAACTCCTCATGATCGAAATTCAATAACCGAAATTAATTAAGTTTTTATTATGAATAGATATAAGAAATTGTTACAATTTGCACATAAATTACACACAAATATATTTTCATGCATTTAAAGTTTTTTCTTCGATTGATAGACTTATAAACATTTCTAGTAGCAAAAGTTAAAACTTTCAATTTTTATATAGAACATGCTTTAGAAATCTACCCTATCTATCTACCCCAAATAGTGTTTACGACTGATAAATGTAGAACTTTCAGATAATACCAAACATTCAAAAGATCTTTTACGCAGCCTTAAAGGACTTACAATCTCATATCTCCGATTAATTCAAAATCAGATTTTTCAACCCACAATATGCCGTATTATATTATACGAGTATCCGATTTAAAATGAGATTTTAGAATATAATGGTTTTGTTGTAGTCACAAAATCATATCTAATACTAGAGACTTGAAATTTGGTAACCAGTCGCATATGAGTATCATAGACCTGCGATTAAAATTTAATTTACAACCTATGTCTGGTAAAAAATTATTTAAAAATGAAGTGATCATAGAAAGCAGAGCTCGTCCTTATTTTAAATGAATAAGAGAATATTTTCATGATTGGTATATCAGCTCAAAGGGCTCAGGGTTTCTTTTAGTTGAGCCATATCGACTAGAGCTTTCTTGGTTTTAAATACATTTATATACTAAACTGGAATATCCAGTATAGAACTATGAATATATCATATCATTGTTCGATAAATCGATAAAAAATTTATAATTTATTGACAGACACACTCCAAATGTAACAAATACAAAGTTATTTATACTCTACTCCCAAAACAGAATTAGTATGAACGCTGCACTCGAAATTAACAGATTGCGTGATATCCTGTTCCCGTACAACGAATTTTTATTTGATACATCGATACGTTAACAGATGATATCGATTTTGTAGTTTGCTTTGCTTATAGACGTAAAAATGTAATAAATGTAGTTTTTTGCACATAATTTTACAAGTAATTTGAACTGTAATTTTAACAGTTTTTGGTTTGCCATAACCCTTATTGGCGATTAACTATATCTTTATATATCTTTTTAGATGCGGGCACACAACGTGATCACACATCATGAATTTTAAGTTCAGCTTCAATTAAAAGGCTTCATGGGCTTGTGTTGAACGGGACGGGAGGACTGACATACGAGAGTCATGATATTGTTATTTCCTCATTGGAAGCGGAGTATTCAAATAAAAACAACAAGTAACCCATTTTTGATTACACACATTTATTTTCAAAAAAGTCTTACACCTTCATTACCCAATTGGAATGAGTTCAAGCATTGCACGTGGTTCAATTCTAAATGAAGTCAGTCAGAAATTATTTAATAGTGAACAATAATATTGAATCAATCTGATTATCTTAATTTTTTAGCAAATACTCAATTCATGAATTAATTATGTCACGCTTATAGCAGCTGAGTAAATATTAATCAGATCCAACTTTTAAGTACTTATGATACACGAGCATTCAAATCGCGTATTAGGCAACAGCTGTCTAAGCAGTGCCAAATATATTCAGATACTATATAAGCACTGGAGTATAGAGCAAAAGTATCATTCATCAACTGATCTGAGATCTGAGATCTGAATAAGATGAAAGTGAAATTAGTAGCACTGAGCTGTGCCCTCCTGGCCATATGCCTCACATATCTGCCAACAACCAATGCACAGGCATGCGACGCCGCTGGCCTCCCCTTGGGCTGTGTCGACTGCACCAATCCACTTAACATCCTTGATCCTGCATGCGTAGTAACCGTGCCTATAGTAACAACCTTACCGACAGTGACAACGGTTGCGCCAGTCGTCGATACGACAACTGTAGCGGCAGGAGCCACCACAACTGTAGCGGCAGGAGCCACCACGACTGTGGCGGCAGGAGCCACCACGACTGTAGCGGCAGGAGCCACCACAACTGTAGCGGGCGCAACTACCACGGCAGCAACAGGTGGCAAGAAGAAGAGGAGGAAGCTCAGGTTTAAGATCCGCAGGAAGCCAGGCAAGAAAGTCATTAGGAGGCGCCGCAAGGGAGGAAACAAGTGGAGCCTCAAAGGCTAATTCAATAGACAACTGATAGTCGAAACCGATAGCTGATAACTGATAACCGATAACTCCTCATGATCGAAATTCAATAACCGAAATTAATTAAGTTTTTATTATGAATAGATATAAGAAATTGTTACAATTTGCACATAGATTACACACAAATATATTTTCATGCATTTAAAGTTTTTTCTTCGATTGATAGACTTATAAACATTTCTAGTAGCAAAAGTTAAGACTTTCAATTTTAATATAGAACACGCTTTAGAAATCTACCCTATCTATTTACCCTAAATAGTGTTTACGACTGATAAATGTAGAACTTTCAGATAATAGCAAACATTTAAAAGATCTTTTACGCAGCCTTAAAGGGCTTACAATCTCATATCTCCGATTAGTTAAAAATCAGAATTTTCAACCAACAATATGTTGTATTATATTATACGCGTATCCGATTTAAAATGAGATTTTTGAATATAATGGTAAAAATTTTAAATTTGGTAAAAACAATTTAGAAAATATTAGTAGGCGTGCCCGACTAGGGGATACCCTAATTCCGCTCTTAGTATTAAAAAAACTAACTCCATAACTTGTATGTACAACCATATCACGCGACTTAAATCTATGCCAATGGTACTAAGCATGTCAATCAAAGAGGAATTATGCAAACAAATTCGACACAAAGATTATACCAGCACACTTTTGCAAGCTCACAAGAATTGTTCCGTTATATTAAAGAAGAAGAATCGAAAACATATGCTCACAGCGCCGAGCGACAATTGGAAGTAGGTAGCAAAAACAATTTAAACACAATTTGACCCAAACTCAAACGCAATTGCGATTCTTAGAAAATTTGTTCGCGAGCATTTGAATGTTTGTGTGCACATGTATACATAATGAACATGTATGAGTGCCGGCTTGTCTCTGTGTGATTTGCAGTTCAATCGCTGTTGATCTGGCCAAACATTTTATTTAATAAATTTTGTGTTTATCAACGGATTTTGATGAAACTTTCACCATATGATTTAAATAATTATTGTTGTTTTTATAAAGATCAAACAACCTATAAAGAAATTTGCCATTGAACATAATTTTTAAAATTATGTGAAAATTTGGGGCTGGTATCCAAAAGTAACAAAGTCCGAAATTGGTAAAAATATACATAAAGCTACATGCGAAATTTGGAGACTATAGCTCTTTAGATGAAAGAGATAAAAAATCCCAACAGATTTTTCACATTTTTTTAAATCGATAATAATTATTCTGGAATAGTTATCGATTTTCTGAAACAAAATCGAATGCGTGTCGTATATACTGGCCTAACAAAAAAAATTCAAGTCGACGTGTTCATACATACGGACGAACGGACGGACGGGCAGACAGAAGGACAGGGCTCAATCAACTCATCTTGTTTTCCTGAATATATATACTTTATGGGGTGTGGCACGCCTCCTTCTGCCTATTACATACTTTTAACAAAAACATTATACCCTGTTTTAACATTTTCAATGGGATCAGGGTATAAAAACTAAGAGCGGGTGGGATTAGGGTATCCCCTAGTTGGGAACGCCGACTAGAGTTTTCTTACATGTCTTGACCGTTTTATACCCTGAATCCATTGAAAATCGAAATTTCAGGGTATAATGTTTTTGTGCAAATGTGTGTAACAGGTAGAAGGAGGCGTGCCACATCCCATAAAGTATATATGTTCTTAATCAGCTCGACGAGTTAAGTTGAACTAGCCCTGTCCGTCCGTTCGTCTGTCCGTCCGTCCGTCCGTCCGTCCGTGTAAACACGTGGATTTCTTAAACCACAAAAGCTAGAGACTTCAAATAAAAAGCAAAATGCTCGATAATACCATACGCTGTACGAGTTTATTTATTTTTTTCGATAACTTGTTCCATTTCTTTATTATCGATAACTATCGAAAATATCGCTTTGTTTTTGTGGTCTGGCGTGCACACCGTTAAAGATAGAATCGTGCACTAAGTTGTGTTTGATTGCTATATTCAATAAACACATTTTGTCATTTTTGGATTTTTGATATTTTTTGTTGACTTATATATTAATAAAACTAGACTGACTTAGTATACGATTAAATAATTTAGGGAATTCAATAATATTAATGAACATATATTAAGTTTCTCCCATATATATATAACTAATTATATGCAATTTAATTCGATTTGTTTAATACATACATTCGATGTCTCTTTTTGATTAAATCTTTAGGTAAGACATTTCTATTTAGATTACAAGAACGAATCTGCAAAGAAAGACAAGAGAAACAATAATTAAATCTTGATTACATACATACATTTCTTATTGATTCCTATAGATTCAGGGGACGTGCCGATCAAAGACAAATGCAAAAAAAAAAAAAAAACTAACTAACAAAAAAAAGAAAAGTGTAAACACACGGACAGTACACAAGCCAAATAAAATTGACACAATTACAACGTGCCACAAATACTGGCAAATGCGAAATGAAAGCCCAAAATGCAAAACGGAATGCAATGCGAAATGCCAGCAAATACCAAAAAAAGCACGTACAATAACAGTCTAGCGATATAGTATATAGAACGCCAGCCATATGGCTATTCCATGTAATTACAAGCAGAGAAATTAAAAATAGTAAGCGACTGCATAATGCTCTTTCATATTTCCATATTTCATAAGCAGTTAAGTTGATTGTAAAATCAATATATTTAAAGGTCTGCTTGCCACGTGCCCAGGATATTTAACTGTGACGTCAATGGTAATCAGCTTACATCTTCTATATTTGAGATATCTTAAGGTATTCTGGGACTCTAGGTGTCAAACTGAAGTAGAAATAGATCTGGATCTGGAAATATCCTTCTCTTCAGTGATTCATCTGCAAAGCCGTAAAAACCCTGGAAGACAGAATAAGTCTCAGTTTGTCATTTAGTGGACATATGTCAAATAGCTAAGCTGTTACTAAGACGAAGATATGCAAAAGACTTCATTTCTTTTCATTCATACAAACAGGCATAACAAATATACTCTTCAAACTCTGTGAGCGAGCACAAAAAGTGTCGACGCTCACGCATCGGTGTGAATTTGCTAAACAAAGCAGGACATTTAAATGCCGACGGACGGACGGACGGACGGACGGACAGATGGGCAGATGGGCATTCGGGCAGGCGAGTAGATGGCACTGAATAGTTAAAACATGCTGGAAGCAGGAGTACATTACTGTGGTGACTGCAGAGATGCTAATGTTTTTTAGATAATCGCTGGCATGCGGTGCCCTTAGTCGCCAGCTGGCATATTAAACAAAATGGCGTCGACATACACACGCACACACACGCGCGTGCATACTTAGCAGCACCAACAACATGAGCAGCAGCAGCAGCGGCAGCAACTTGGTCGAGTCGAACGCCTAAAGCTATGTTAACATTTTCATGCCATTTGATTTTACTTTGCTTCGTTATCTGCTACGCCTCCAACCGCCGCTGGCCTGGAGCAGCTTGGCAACACATGTCCTTGCGCCGTGACGCAAAAGCAGCGCCTATGCTATTAGGCTTATCGTTTTCATAATTTACTAAAAATAATAAGCAAGCCGGGATTTGTACGCATGGAATTGTTCATATGTGCCAAATGCCAACGGCCAACTAATGCCCAGATTATGACCCAAATGACCAGCAGGGCCAAGGTAACAATGAAGTCACACAGGTCCGGGCACAGCAATTGAATCAATATAAGTCGTCAGCAAGGCATGTGTGAATAACAAAGTTCAATTTTCCAAGAATTCTTTTATTGCCTTTGCCAATGCTCAACTGAGATTTAAGTAATGCGGGCGGTATTCTGCCAATCTATAAATTTGTTCACGCATTTTAATAAACATTGCAGCGATAGAACTCTTTGGCTAAATGCCTACAGAAAAACTTGAAATATCCCAGTCGAGAAAGTATTCCAATTGGGCATCCTAATGACGCGCTTAACCCAAATGTTTCTCTGGCCAAAGTCAAAAGTTTGGCTCTTTGTCAAGTGATTTTAAAGGCAACAAATGGCCAAAAAGGTCAAGTTGGATTAATTAGCTTTGCTGCCTAAGCGTAGCCTTTGTGTTAGTCACAGATTTCATTGTTGCCAAATTATTTTTGTTCTCTTCAGAATAAATCGTTTTCCAGCCAAGCACGTTCTTAAACTCAGATTCATTAAGTAGGTATATAAATGCAATTTCTATTATAGAAAGGTTAAAGACGATTCTTCAGCATTAACTTGCTGAAAATTGAGTTTACTTTCTTTCGATCAAAGCATGTAAGAGTTGGTCAAACAAAGGATTATATTGTTCTTCCTCAAGATATTTTTATTTGACTTATATAAAATGCTTTTTTGTAAATAGAGAATCCATTGCATTTTTATCTAATATTAATGAAAATGCTTGAAAATTTATTAAATATATATTTAAATTAAATAATTTAATTAAATCTTTCTTGATCAAGCTATTTTAATTCAACTTTTATAATATGCCTAAGCTGTAGATAAAATTCTAATATTCATTGAAAAAAACTATTAAAAATTTTTCAAATTTTTGTCATGAAAATAATTGCATCTAACGTAACTCGGCGTGACCCAAAGGCTGGCTTATGCGCATACTACAACTCACATTTTATTTGCTAAATATTTTACAATAATCAAGTGCAGTAATCAGAGCACTCGCAGCTAACCAGAAAGAGATAAAATCAAGAGAGAGAAAGAGTGAGGGGAGCGTAAACTACGCTTGCGACTATGGACCAATAAAATATGCATGACAGAGCATCCAGTGAAATCCTCAACAAAGCTGACATGCAATATGTATTATACGAGTGTGTGAGTGTGTGTGAAGGGGAGTGTGTGAAACATGAAACAAACATATACGCACAATCACATACGCCCACACACACGCAGCACGCATACAAAGCAGCTTGATCAAATATTTATAGAGGTGAAGGAAAAAAGATGAAAACACGGCAAAGGCGCATAAAATTACTTAAGTGTGAATTCGAGTTGAATGAAAATACAATGCAGTGCGAGCATTTAACAGGTAGCCAGCTAACTAATTTCACAAGCTGGCCAAAAAACGGCGTCGCTCTGATTTATTGTGAGCTCCAGGACACGCTCCTCGGTGCCGCTCCTTCTGTTGGTCAAAATGCTGAAATGAATTATTGCGAGCGAGATCAGAGGCTGCTCTTATGCTTCGGTTGGCCAGCTCAAAAGAAGCTTAACTCTGTGCTTCGCCTGCCGCTTTCAGCTGGCAACTTAATGTCAACCGTATACGCTCGGGTATTATGCAAATATTTGTATCCATGTGTGCGTGTGTGTGTGAGCCATTTTTTACTGCAACGGTCTTAACTGGTTCGTTTCATTTGTTTTGCTGTGGCTGTGCTGCATTTAGTTTGTGTTTTCACTTTAATACTTCTTGTTGACTGTTATAAAGAACACTTGATGACAATAAGTCCGCATTTTCTCACAATACATGGCTCCATCTAAGTCAATTAAATATTTTCTTAATTCTTTTTTTTTTTTTTAAATTTAATAAAAATTTTGAGCTTTTTAAGTGAATTGAGAACCGAATTCTATGGCCGATTTGAATCCTATTTGATTTACACTTGAGAGTGCGGCAAATCCCAACCTCGTATACGGCCGGAGCACACAACAAACCCTTGACCACATTTGCATAACCACACAAAAACCATATCATGCTCTATTTACATAACCCAACTGGGCAGCTCTTGCACTCCATTGTAACTTTGGGGCAACCAACAACAGCATCAAGTATACGTCATGTGTGCGAAACTCGAATAAAATAGAATAGCCACAAAACTCAACAGCAAAAAAATGCAATAGAAATACTCAAATGTTGCTAACGGCCATTAAGTGCAAATAACCGAGTGCCAGCACACAGTGAAGCAAAGTTCTGAAAGTTGTTTCAAATATGCTTGAACATGTTGCTGAGCGAGTTGCATGAAGCTCAAGTTGAGCTCTCGTATCGAAGAGCAATTACAACCCTGAGATGACCAACAAAAGTTCTGGCACTTGCCATAAAACTTTTCCAAAAGACTTCAAAAATATGTTCAAAGAAATTAGTATAAATGGTCGAAACTATGCAAAAACATAAGTTGCATTCACAACGTGCATACATGCATGTTGCCTCCCACATTTCACGCCACAAATTTGCACACATACACATACACATATTATAGATATCAAGCTCAAGTAGATAGTTCCCAACTAGAGAATACCCTGAATGTTGAGCGAGCTGCTCTTTCACAGATTCCTGCTGGAACTATGAATACATAAATTGCATCTAGACTTTAAAAATTTTCCAATTAGAAATAAAAATTTCGAACGTGACGTTCAATCTGATATCACCTTATTTAAATATGTGAAAAAAAGTCTAGTTGCAAATAAGCTTAGTTGCATCAAGATCTTATCAGGAGTCTGCATTCATCGCAATAATGTATTATAACTGATATTTTGTATATATTTTTTATGTTATTCAACTATTCAGCCAGAAAATTGTATCAATTAAATATGAAATGCAAAACAAAATTGCAAGACTCTAGTTCCAAAGACGCCTCAGATTATGGAGCTCGATAATAGCTGACAAAGACTTCATTAAAACGGAAAATAATTTATTAATTAATTTTGTAAACAAATTTAGGCTGTTTTAATATATTCTAAAATCAATTTCATTATATAAGAACAGGTAACAGAACTCAAATGATTCGGCTATTGCTACACATCTAAACTATTTCTGTTTCTATTATGCCCAAAGTTTCAATGTGTTCAGCACTTTAATAAATACTATTCAAAGAGATTTCTCTCTCTCAATTTTGTTTTTAAAAATATCTAAGATTTATTTCTTTTATTTTATTTACTTCCTAAAACTACTCAAGTTTAATAAACTGGCAAAAAATGAATTTAGCACAGCTTAATAGCCATTCTTGATAGCAACTGTTCAACACTTTGTTCCATTGACTATTTAGGTGGTATCCAAAGCTGTCCAAAAAGATTTATTTATCGCATTTTAGATGCTGACAAATAGTCTTAAGCAAGGAATGTAGATTTGAGATACAAATTGTTTCATTATTTTATTTATTAGTTTTATTTATCAACAAAGCAGGAATGCGATAAACCAATTCTGTCAACTGAGTAGCTTATATTCAGGAAAGTTGTTCTTATTTTTATTTCATTTATAATGATTATTTCTAGCCCTTGCTGATAGCAAATATTTGGCATCTTGATTCATCGACAATCTTAGGTTATCCGACGAGATTTACTATCACATTTTATATACAATAACTCTAACAATTAACATTTTAGATAAGTATATTTAAAATTTAATTTATATATATTTTTTCTCTTGAAATTCTAAAATGTTTTGGATATATATATATATATATATATATATATATATATATATATATATATATATATATATATATATATATATATATATATATATATATATATATATATATATATAAAAAAAATATTATATTATATATATTATTATAATTTTTTATGAACATATTTAGTTAATATTGGAAATATATTTTTATACTTCCCTTTAAGTTAATGAACTTTAGGAATTAAAGTTTATTATATATTTTAATAATATTTAAATTATTCCATATTGGATTCAGAAGATTGCCTCAGCAACTAGAGATTGAAATATTCAATTATTTTAATAAAAAAATTTTAAATAAATAGTAGAATTCTATGTTGAGTATATATTAATAAAATATAAATAATTATATATATATATATATATATATATATATATATAAATACATGAAATACTTTTAAAAATCTATAACAGTTTTTTCATATATAGATTTGGCAGAGTGGCGTATGACGTGTGATTGTCTCTCTTGCTTTTGGATACGCCCAGGTCCTCTACAGACTCCGAACATATTACACGTGTCTATCTTGCTTATGACATTTGACTAAAACTAAGTTAATATCAACTTGAAAATGAGGCTGAGATCGAGTAGAAATTGAATAAAATACGCGCCAGTATCAATTATCAAGTTAAAAAACCATGTGCATTAAGAGTTTTAGGCAATTATTCATGCTTTAATTAAATTGCGTACACGCCATGTGCGACACAAATTAAATTGTTCCCCCAGCCTAAGCAGAAGCACAGACGCCGCTGCAATTCAGTTGCCATAACATTGGGCTAAAATAAAAATTTACTTTCAACAATTTTTATAAGGCAGCAACAGAAGCAGCAGCAGCAGCAGCAGCAGGAGCAGCGGCTGCGGTTGCCTGGCTCAGTGCTTCGTACAAATTAATGTGCTACGGTCTCTGTCCTGGTGTATTTCGGTTTCTATTGCTGTCCCATGCTCACACGCTGGCACGCATGTCCTTAGGGCTATTTGCTGTGCCTTGTGCATTAATTTCATGCTTTAATGCTCCTGCACACATAAACAGGCAAACACACACACGCATACGCATGCACAAATACATTAAAACATGTTGACGTCATAAGTGGTGCGTGGCGACACAGAGAAGCACTAAGAGCGAGAAAGAGAGAGGGAGAGTGGGGGAGGAAGATGTAGATACTAGAAGTGTTGGCGGCAAAACGATTTGTCGTCTAATTGCGGTAGATTTTCACCACTTGCCTGTGTGTTTACTCACATACACCCACACACACACACATACGCACATTTATGGTTAAATATCTCTTGACAAGAGTGTGCGTGAGCACTGCACTAATAGAATTTGAATATTTTATATGGCATTGAGCATAATTATGGCTAAACATTCAACGGTTAGTTAGTTACGCTTTGTTCTGCTCAAATTAACCACATATTCATGAATATAATTCAATTTAGTTGCGAATATTTTTGCTAGCAGACGAGGTAACACCTTACATCAAAGTAAAGCTCGAACTCATAACTGGACTTAACTGGGCTAACGAATAAAATAAAGTTATAGCATAGTAGCTATTGGGCAAAAAAGTGTCTATATATACATATATTGAGGCCCATTGCAGCAGAAGGTATTAAGAAAATCCTAGCGCTAAGCCGATGGAAATCAAATTGTATTCCAACAGCTGGCCGTGCCCAAATATAAATAAATACGTAAAAAGTCTATAAAAATACAATAAAAATGAACCTATAAATAGCAGCTGCACAGTGGTCAAAGAATTTGTAAAATTTCTGTGCAACTAAAACACGTATGTTACTAATAACATGAGCTTCAAATATTATTTATGTCAGTTTCAATTGATATTGGCTTGAATTAAATGGTAATATAAACTCATGGTGACAAAATTCCAACAGCTGCTTTATTTACAACGTCAACAGTTGCTGAAGTAGGTTATTGTTATTAAAAATACCACTCTTGTTTACGTGATCTATATTAATTATAATCTTCAAGCAAAAAATGTCAGACAGTAAATGTTATAATAATAATTGCCTGAATTCTATATATTTGAATTATAATAATAAGAATTTATATATTATTATATTAAGTTTTTGTCTTCTTAATAATATTTATTAGTTAAATTTTTCTATTTTTTATGAATATTAAATAAACAAACCATAAATAATTTAAAAACAATAGAAAAATTAGTTTTTTATTTATATTTTTTTAATATTTATATTTTATTAATTTTATTATATTCTATTAATAAAATATATAATTTTTTAAGTCATACGGCTTCAATTTATATACATTTCATTTGGAAAGAATATGATGCTATTATATTAACTTAAATATTTTTATTAATTAATAATATTTAAAAATATTTAAATTTCATTCCTTTAAAATAAATTTTTATATTTTTAGTTTTTATACATCTTATATTATATTATTATATTTATTTTTATCTTTTAATTATTATTTTTTTTATTAATTTTAGTTTTTAGTATTACATTTTAAATTAAAATAATAATTTTTATTATTTAATCTATTACTTTTAATTCTATCTCTTAAATCTTGAATTACATAATTTAATTGTTTTTAACTAATTTTTATAGAATGTTTAGATTTTATTATTTTTATTTTTCAAATTACGTATTTAATTTCCTATTATTTTCCAAATAAGAATTTTAGTAATATTATTCATTTCTATCCGCTTTTCTGCGATATTCTGACTCAATGTGCATTGCTGAGCTTCGGCGCATGTGTGAGCGGCTGGCTGTTCTTGTTGCTGGTCAGTAAGTTGATTTTATATGCAGGCGCTATGAATTTTATTATCACATAAAAATAAAAAATAAAAAATCCAAGCAAAAAATACCAAAAAAAAAAAAGAAGATATATGGGGAATGGGAATTTTTGTGTTGGCAAAAAAAAAAATTGTGAGCGCTAAAGGCCAGCGCGAGAGAATGTCCAGGGCGCTCGTTATCAGGCACTTTGTCTTTGGTGGCATTGGGGTTTTTCTAAACTGCATTTTAACGACTCCCTGGACGAGGCCAACAAAAGTAAATTTTACCACACAGAGAGAGAGAGAGAGAGAGAGAGAGAGAGAGAGAGAGAGAGTAGAGGGAGAGGCAGAGAGATATATAAACTGTGCTCACATGTGTGCAGTTACATGCGAGAAATATTTGGGTAAGTGCTGTAGAATATTTTTAACGACAGCGGGCGACGCAGGCCGTTTGAGCGCCTAATGAAAATTGATTTCGTAAAATTGAAAATATCCTTCATTCAACTTGACCAATTTCAATTCTTCTTAAAATAAACTCACTTTAGCTCCAACGTGATCATTTACATTGCTGCAAATGTATCTTGACCAAGGGTCCACAAAGCGACTCAACACTACAAAGCAAGCATTAATCATTGGGGTTAAGGTTAGATTTTTGTCCCCATCTTCTACTTTTTCTGTGAGTTTTCTCATGTGTGTGTGTGCTGAGCATAATAAATGTTGCTATTCACATTTTTAAATGTGACACAAATGTCTTTTATGCTCTGCAGTTTGCCATTAGTCCAAAAGGTTAAGTCGCTCGGCTGTCACAAATTGAACCCGGAAGCTCAGCCGGCTGCTTAATGAATTGAGCAAAAAAGGTTGTCAATGCTCATAAATATTATAATGACCCAAAACAGATTCGAGTATACATAATTTAATAAAAATATATTAATAGATATAGATATGCACTATTTATTAATAAATGGCTATTTGTGCAATCATAAATAAACACGCGTTTGGATATAAACGAGAATAAAATAAGCTGAAACTGCGCTTATTTAGTTTTCAATAATTATCATAATAATTGTGGCCGATTATAACGCTTTAGGTGCGTGAACGTCAATTTCAGCTTAATCGCAACATAATTAATTTAAATGGGAATTCTTTTAGCTTAGCAATTCATAGTTCAGTTTATGTTTAAGATACAGTTCTCGTTCACAAACAATTTTGACCAATTCAATATTATTATATTTTACAAAATATATTCGAAAAATATAATATTTCAGTGTAACAATTACGTGATTTAACTCAGCATAGAAAATAAAACGAATCGTTTATTTAGTTGATATGAAACGAGGCATAAAATATGATTTTTATAATAGTGCAAATTGAGTTTATGTTTCTTTTCAAATTTTAATTTCTCTTCACCATTTTTAACTTCTATGATTTGATTCAGCCAGAAATTATCTAAAATGGAACAGATTATTGATATCAATTCTGTACCCAAAACTCAATTTATGAATTATATACGTCACACTTATAAGAACCAGTTAAGTAAATATTAATCAGATCCAACTTTTAAGTACTTAAGTACTTATTATTCAAATTGCGTATTAGGCAACAGCTGTCTAAGCAGTGCCAAACATATTCAGATACTATATAAGCATTGCAGTGTAGAGCAAAGGTATCATTCATCAACTGATCTGAGATCTGAATAAGATGAAAGTCAAATTAGTAGCACTAAGCTGTGCCCTCCTGGCCATATGCCTCACATATCTGCCAACAACCAATGCACAGGCATGCGACGCCGCTGGCCTCCCCTTGGGCTGTGTCGACTGCACCAATCCACTTAACATCCTTGATCCCGCATGCGTAGTAACCGTGCCTATAGTAACAACCTTACCGACAGTGACAACGGTTGCGCCAGTCGTCGATACGACAACTGTAGCGGCAGGAGCCACCACAACTGTAGCGGCAGGAGCCACCACGACTGTGGCGGCAGGAGCCACCACGACTGTAGCGGGCGCAACTACCACGGCAGCAACAGGTGGCAAGAAGAAGAGGAGGAAGCTCAGGTTTAAGATCCGCAGGAAGCCAGGCAAGAAAGTCATTAGGAGGCGCCGCAAGGGAGGAAACAAGTGGAGCCTCAAAGGCTAATTCAATAGACAACTGATAATCGATAACCGATAGCTGATAACTGATAACCGATAACTCCTCATGATCGAAATTCAATAACAGAAATTAATTAATTTTTTATTATGAATAGATATAAGAAATTGTTACAATTTGCACATAAATTACACACAAATATATTTTCATGCATTTAAAGTTTTTTCTTCGATTGATAGACTTATAAACATTTCTAGTAGCAAAAGTTAAAACTTTCAATTTTTATATAGAACATGCTTTAGAAATCTACCCTATCTATCTACCCCAAATAGTTTTTACGACTGATAAATGTAGAATTTTCAGATAATACCAAACATTTAAAGGATCTTTTACGCAGCCTTAAAGGGCTTACAATCTCATATCTCCGATTAATTCAAAATCAGATTTTTCAACCAGCAATATGCCGTATTATATTATACGCGTATCCGATTTAAAATGAGATTTTAGAATATAATGGTTTTGTTGTAGTCACAAAATTATATCTAATACTAGAGACTTGAAATTTGGTAACCAGTCGCATATGAGTATCATAGACCTGCAATTAAAATTTAATTTACAGCCTATGTCTGGTAAAAAATTATTTAAAAATGAAGTGATCATAGCAAGCAGAGCTCGTCCTTATTTTAAATGAATAAGAGAATATTTTCATGATTGGTATATCAGCTCAAAGGGCTCAGGGTTTCTTTTAGTTGAGCCATATCGACTAGAGCTTTCTTGGTTTTAAATACATTTATATACTAAACTGGAATATCCAGTATAGAACTATGAATATATCATATCATTGTTCGATAAATCGATAAAAAATTTATAATTTATTGACAGACACACTCCAAATGTAACAAATACAAAGTTATTTATACTCTACTCCCAAAACAGAATTAGTATGAACGCTGTACTCGAAATTAACAGATTGCGTGATATCCTGTTCCCGTAAAACGAATTTTTATTTGATACATCGATACGTTAACAGATGATATCGATTTTGTAGTTTGCTTTGCTTATAGACGTAAAAATGTAATAAATGTAGTTTTTTGCACATAATTTTACAAGTAATTTGAACTGTAATTTTAACAGTTTTTGGTTTGCCATAACCCTTATTGGCGATTAACTATATCTTTATATATCTTTTTAGATGCGGGCACACAACGTGATCACACATCATGAATTTTAAGTTCAGCTTCAATTAAAAGGCTTCATGGGCTTGTGTTGAACGGGACGGGAGGACTGACATACGAGAGTCATGATATTGTTATTTTCAAAAAAGTCTTACACCTTCATTACCCAATTGGAATGAGTTCAAGCATTGCACGTGGTTCAATTCTAAATGAAGTCAGTCAGAAATTATTTAATAGTGAACAATAATATTGAATCAATCTGATTATCTTAATTTTTTAGCAAATACTCAATTCATGAATTAATTATGTCACACTTATAGCAGCTGAGTAAATATTAATCAGATCCAACTTTTAAGTACTTATGACACACGAGCATTCAAATCGCGTATTAGGCAACAGCTGTCTAAGCAGTGCCAAATATATTCAGATACTATATAAGCACTGGAGTATAGAGCAAAAGTATCATTCATCAACTGATCTGAGATCTGAGATCTGAATAAGATGAAAGTGAAATTAGTAGCACTGAGCTGTGCCCTCCTGGCCATATGCCTCACATATCTGCCAACAACCAATGCACAGGCATGCGACGCCGCTGGCCTCCCCGTGGGCTGTGTCGACTGCACCAATCCACTTAACATCCTTGATCCCGCATGCGTAGTAACCGTGCCTATAGTAACAACCTTACCGACAGTGACAACGGTTGCGCCAGTCGTCGATACGACAACTGTAGCGGCAGGAGCCACCACAACTGTAGCGGCAGGAGCCACCACGACTGTGGCGGCAGGAGCCACCACGACTGTAGCGGCAGGAGCCACCACAACTGTAGCGGGCGCAACTACCACGGCAGCAACAGGTGGCAAGAAGAAGAGGAGGAAGCTCAGGTTTAAGATCCGCAGGAAGCCAGGCAAGAAAGTCATTAGGAGGCGCCGCAAGGGAGGAAACAAGTGGAGCCTCAAAGGCTAATTCAATAGACAACTGATAGTCGAAACCGATAGCTGATAACTGATAACCGATAACTCCTCATGATCGAAATTCAATAACCGAAATTAATTAAGTTTTTATTATGAATAGATATAAGAAATTGTTACAATTTGCACATAAATTACACACAAATATATTTTCATGCATTTAAAGTTTTTTCTTCGATTGATAGACTTATAAACATTTCTAGTAGCAAAAGTTAAAACTTTCAATTTTTATATAGAACATGCTTTAGAAATCTACCCTATCTATCTACCCCAAATAGTGTTTACGACTGATAAATGTAGAATTTTCAGATAATACCAAACATTTAAAGGATCTTTTACGCAGCCTTAAAGGGCTTACAATCTCTTATCTCCGATTAATTCAAAATCAGATTTTTCAACCAGCAATATGCCGTATTATATTATACGCGTATCCGATTTAAAATGAGATTTTAGAATATAATGGTTTTGTTGTAGTCACAAAATTATATCTAATACTAGAGACTTGAAATTTGGTAACCAGTCGCATATGAGTATCATAGACCTGCAATTAAAATTTAATTTACAACCCATGTCTGGTAAAAAATTATTTGAAAAAGAAGTGATCATAGCAAGCAGAGCTCGTCCTTATTTTAAATGAATAAGAGAATATTTTCATGATTGGTATATCAGCTCAAAGGGCTCAGGGTTTCTTTTAGTTGAGCCATATCCACTAGAGCTTTCTTGGTTTTAAATACATTTATATACTAAACTGGAATATCCAGTATAGAACTATGAATATATCATATCATTGTTCGATAAATCGATAAAAAATTTATAATTTATTGACAGACACACTCCAAATGTAACAAATACAAAGTTATTTATACTCTACTCCCAAAACAGAATTAGTATGAACGCTGTACTCGAAATTAACAGATTGCGTGATATCCTGTTCCCGTAAAACGAATTTTTATTTGATACATCGATACGTTAACAGATGATATCGATTTTGTAGTTTGCTTTGCTTATAGACGTAAAAATGTAATAAATGTAGTTTTTTGCACATTATTTTTTAATTTTAACTGTAATTTTAACAGTTTTTGGTTTGCCATAACCCTTATTGGCGATTAACTATATCTTTATATATCTTTTTAGATGCGGGCACACAACGTGATCACACATCATGCATTTTAAGTTCAGCTTCAATTAAAAGGCTTCATGGGCTTGTGTTGAACGGGACGGGAGGACTGACATACGAGAGTCATGATATTGTTATTTTCAAAAAAGTCTTACACCTTCATTACCCAATTGGAATGAGTTCAAGCATTGCACGTGGTTCAATTCTAAATGAAGTCAGTCAGAAATTATTTAATAGTGAACAATAATATTGAATCAATCTGATTATCTTAATTTTTTAGCAAATACTCAATTCATGAATTAATTATGTCACACTTATAGCAGCTGAGTAAATATTAATCAGATCCAACTTTTAAGTACTTATGACACACGAGCATTCAAATCGCGTATTAGGCAACAGCTGTCTAAGCAGTGCCAAATATATTCAGATACTATATAAGCACTGGAGTATAGAGCAAAAGTATCATTCATCAACTGATCTGAGATCTGAGATCTGAATAAGATGAAAGTGAAATTAGTAGCACTGAGCTGTGCCCTCCTGGCCATATGCCTCACATATCTGCCAACAACCAATGCACAGGCATGCGACGCCGCTGGCCTCCCCGTGGGCTGTGTCGACTGCACCAATCCACTTAACATCCTTGATCCCGCATGCGTAGTAACCGTGCCTATAGTAACAACCTTACCGACAGTGACAACGGTTGCGCCAGTCGTCGATACGACAACTGTAGCGGCAGGAGCCACCACAACTGTAGCGGCAGGAGCCACCACGACTGTGGCGGCAGGAGCCACCACGACTGTAGCGGCAGGAGCCACCACAACTGTAGCGGGCGCAACTACCACGGCAGCAACAGGTGGCAAGAAGAAGAGGAGGAAGCTCAGGTTTAAGATCCGCAGGAAGCCAGGCAAGAAAGTCATTAGGAGGCGCCGCAAGGGAGGAAACAAGTGGAGCCTCAAAGGCTAATTCAATAGACAACTGATAATCGATAACCGATAGCTGATAACTGATAACCGATCGAAATTCAATAACCGAAATTAATTAAGTTTTTATTATGAATAGATATAAGAAATTGTTACAATTTGCACATAAATTACACACAAATATATTTTCATGCATTTAAAGTTTTTTCTTCGATTGATAGACTTATAAACATTTCTAGTAGCAAAAGTTAAAACTTTCAATTTTTATATAGAACATGCTTTAGAAATCTACCCTATCTATCTACCCCAAATAGTGTTTACGACTGATAAATGTAGAACTTTCAGATAATACCAAACATTCAAAAGATCTTTTACGCAGCCTTAGACGACTTACAATCTCATATCTCCGATTAATTAAAAATCAGAATTTTCAACCAACAATATGCCGTATTATATTATACGCATATCCGATTTAGATTGAGATTTTAGAATATAATGATAAAAATTTTAAATTTGGTAAAAAATTATTTAAAAACAATTTATCACGACTACGTGGTACCCCAATTCCACCCGCTCTTAGTTTTTTTAATATAGTCCATAACTCGTATGTACAATCATTGAGTATGTGTGCATTGAATGTATGTGTGCACATGTATACATAATGAACATGTATGAGTGCCAGATCTGTTGATCTGGCCAAACATTTTATTTAATAAATTTTGTGTTTATCAACGGATTTTGATGAAACTTTCACCATATGACTTAAATAATTATTGTTGTTTTTATAAAGATCAAACAACCTATAAAGAAATTCACATATTTGCCATTGAACATAATTTTTAAAATTATGTGAAAATTTGGGGCTGGTATCCAAAAGTAACAAAGTCCGAAATTGGTAAAAATATACATAAAGCTACATGCGAAATTTTTTAGCTCTTTAGATAAAAGAGATAAAAAATCCCAACCGATTTTTCACATGGTTTTAAATCGATAATAATTATTCTGGAATAGTTATCGATTTTCTGAAACAAACTCGAATGCGCGTCGTATATACTGGCCTAACAAAGAAAATTCAAGTCGACGTGTTCATACATACGGACGAACGGACGGACGGGCAGACAGAAGGACAGGGCTCAATCAACTCATCTTGTTTTCCTGAATATATATACTTTATGGGGTGTGGCACGCCTCGTTCTGCCTGTTACATACTTTCAACATTATACCATTATACCGTGTTTTCCCATTTTTAATGGGATCTTTTTGTTTATTTTTTTTTTTTTTTTTCTTTTTTTTGTCGATTATGAAGAACTATATTTTTCAGAACTCGTTAAAACTCGGAATTTCTCAACAAATAAATTATATTTGTATACCTTGTTCTAAAGGTGGAAAAGAGTATATGGTGTTTTGCAATACACATCTTTCTGTCCGTTGAAGTTTTCATCTTCTGAGTTATCAGTTACTACGGTTGGTTTCCCCATTATATATTTTTTCGGGAACGAAAACTACTACTCATTATTAATAATATTAAAATATTTTCTTAATAAAATCAACCTTTTTCAATTTGTTTGTATACGGAAATGGAATACTGGTTTCATTAATTTATATATATTTTTTATTCATTTTTATTTGTATCCCCTAATTTAAGCAGAAATCAAATGTCAACAATTGGTGAAATGTTCATTGGTTTTTTATGCAAATTGGTAAAAGATTTTAGTCAAAAATTGAGCGATAACTGGATTTGCTGCATGGCAGAAACAATTATGCGCCTCTTTCAAGCGTCGCCTATCACAATCTGCATAAATTATATGAAAATTCATTTTAAAAACTTTTTCATTGGCACAAAGAAAAAAGCGAGAGAAAAAAGCAAGAAACACTCTTATCTAGTATCTCAGGCAAAATGTCAGTCACCGAAAATGTTGTTCAAATATTTAAACAGCGAGCGGCGGGTATTTCGTTTCAGATTAGTAGTAGGAACAGATGGGTGTGGCGCATGCAAGCGTATAATTCAATTATGGCAAAAAGCGCCGGAAAGCGGCAATAGCCAAAAGCCAAAAACCGAAAGAGCGCGAAATCAAAAAATTGCACTGCGCGGCACAGAGATAAGAGGCAAAACACGAGCATTGCAACAATTTGGCCTAAAGTGAGCCAAATGCGCAATACAAAAAAACGCCGCGGCACTTGAGCATATCATTGGCCCGACTACAACGAGAAGCCCCAAAGATTAAGGCAAGCCACAGGCAGCAACAAAAACAACAACAACAGAGAGCAAATCATGGCAACTGAAGCAGTGTTGAGCGGTCTCCGTCATCGCCATGGCCATCGTCTTGTCCAGCGGGTCCATTCACAGAGCGCTGCCATATTTGCTATGCAAATAATTTAAACCGGAAATGACGTAGATTATGTGCCAGCAGACGGAAGTCACTCAGGCCCCAGCAGAAGCAGAAGGCGCTGACCGAAGCGAATGGAGCAATGGCAGCAAACAAAAACACGAGAAGCGAAAAACGAATACGAATACGAATTTGCAAACAATAGCCAGCCCCGACCCCTGGCCCAGCCAGCAAGAGGCAACATTTTTGCCGTTATTTGCATTTTTCTAGCCAACTACGGTATTTTCTTCCTCTTCTTTGCTTGCCAAAATAAATTCAAATTACACCAAACCAGGACTAACACAAAAAAAGAAAAAAACCAAATAAATAAATAAATATAAACAAGCAAAAAATTGTCCATGATGCGCATTTTGTTTCGCTTGTTTTTTGATTCCGTTAAGTTCGGCATTTCTTTTATATGCAGATTGCTTAATTTACCGTTAGGCGCACAACTATTGAAACAGCAAAATGATTCATATAAATGGATGTCTGTGAGTGTGTGTGTTGTTAGTTAGCTCTTCAGTTTCGCATAGTCTAGTGGAGGGTATTATATGCTTAGGTCAGGGGAATTTTTCTATCTTCTTCAGTATATGCATATGTGTATATGCATATGTGTATATGTATATGTATATGTATATGTATATGTATATGTATATGTATATGTATATGTATATGTATATGTATATGTATATGTATATGTATATGTATATGTATATGTATATGTATATGTATATGTATATGTATATGTATATGTATATGTATATGTATATGTATATGTATATGTATATGTATATGTATATGTATATGTATATGTATATGTATATGTATATGTATATGTATATGTATATGTATATGTATATGTATATGTATATGTATATGTATATGTATATGTATATGTATATGTATATGTATATGTATATGTATATGTATATGTATATGTATATGTATATGTATATGTATATGTATATGTATATGTATATGTATATGTATATGTATATGTATATGTATATGTATATGTATATGTATATGTATATGTATATGTATATGTATATGTATATGTATATGTATATGTATATGTATATGTATATGTATATGTATATGTATATGTATATGTATATGTATATGTATATGTATATGTATATGTATATGTATATGTATATGTATATGTATATGTATATGTATATGTATATGTATATGTATATGTATATGTATATGTATATGTATATGTATATGTATATGTATATGTATATGTATATGTATATGTATATGTATATGTATATGTATATGTATATGTATATGTATATGTATATGTATATGTATATGTATATGTATATGTATATGTATATGTATATGTATATGTATATGTATATGTATATGTATATGTATATGTATATGTATATGTATATGTATATGTATATGTATATGTATATGTATATGTATATGTATATGTATATGTATATGTATATGTATATGTATATGTATATGTATATGTATATGTATATGTATATGTATATGTATATGTATATGTATATGTATATGTATATGTATATGTATATGTATATGTATATGTATATGTATATGTATATGTATATGTATATGTATATGTATATGTATATGTATATGTATATGTATATGTATATGTATATGTATATGTATATGTATATGTATATGTATATGTATATGTATATGTATATGTATATGTATATGTATATGTATATGTATATGTATATGAATATGTATATGTATATGTATATGTATATGTATATGTATATGTATATGTATATGTATATGTATATGTATATGTATATGTATATGTATATGTATATGTATATGTATATGTATATGTATATGTATATGTATATGTATATGTATATGTATATGTATATGTATATGTATATGTATATGTACACTTTAAATTTCATATCTTCATATCTTTTCGGTTTTTATTCTCTACTTCAATGCGCTTCAATGAATGCCACAGTTGAAAATAAAATATAAATTCCCAAAATGCATTTTTTTTTGTAAAGCTTGAAGTTCTTAAATGCAAAAATTAAGAGAGATTTCGACATGCGAGTAGAGTTATAGCTGCAGACGTGCAGCATCTGCAAATTGCTTCGTGTTCATAAATTATTGGCAACTTAATGCACGCAGCTGCTTTATGGAGAATATGCATAGGCGTCCCATACAATATACATATATATGAATCTCGTAATTGCGACAAAATTCAGACACTAAGGTTTATTTATTTAGCACCTAAAAGTATGCTATGAAAAGCAATGGGAAATAGGCTGCAAAGGCCGTTCGACTGCGTGACTGCTCGACTGCCTGCCAGGCGGACAACTCGAACGCTTGTCTATAAATCGAGCTCTGCAGCGGTCATAAAGCAGCCCGCAAGCCAGAAATCTACAGACATTGTCAGTCGACTTGGCAAATACCCTGTTTTTGTTAGTGACTATATAAAAATGTATCTTGTTGATGAGTTAAATCCATCTGAAAACTGAACATGAAGATTAGTACGATAAAAACTCATATTTTCTACCGTTACTTCTTCAAATTATTTTCGCCTAATCTATATTAATCTTTGTCTGTCGCTGTCTCTCTCCCTTTTTCTCTTTCTTGTCTTCTCATTCCTCATCATTTCCCTTTCTACTTTCAAAACACACCCTTCGTTACTCTCTCTATCTCTGCTTGTATCTCACACACTATTTTTCTCTTTCTCACTGTCTCCCTTTTTCTCTACCTCTCAGTATCTCTATCCTTATCTATCATTGTCGTTCTCCTCCTTCCTTTTCAATCTCTCTCCCTGTTCTTATCTCGTTTTCTTGATGTCTGCCAGTTAAGGAATTAATTTGATTAAATGTTTTTCATTTTGATACCCCTATCTAGATTTTAAGCTCTTGTATTAGTAGCCTATGTACCCACAAACAATTTTTGAACAGGATACAATCCCATATGACCTTGAGTCACATATTTTTAAGCTGTATGGCGACAGCCTATGAAAATCGTATAAATGAACAACAACAAAAACTCACAAAAAGTGGCAACAAAATGCGACAAAAAAACAACAACATCGACAACAACAACAACAATAATAACAAAATAAACACAATAAATACACTTGGAACGTCGCATCTGAGCTGCGTGACCAAATGAGGCCTAACGGGCTATAAAAATTACGAGCTAAATGGCGACGACTACTGCAGAGAGTCTGACCGAAAGACTGAAAGCCTGACGGACTGACAGACAGTCAGACTGGTTGGCTGGTTGGCTGGCTGGTTGGCTTTTTGTATTCAATTTGCAGCAGAGTCCGAGAATTGATGTCAAAGGCGTAGCCGGCAAAATTCATTGACACATAAATTACAGACTGTGAAAATCGCTTTAATGAAAGTCCATTCTGTGGAGCGGAGCCTTTGTGTCTCCACTTCCTGTGTGGCTCCCACTACAATGCGTATACCGCTTGCTTTATTTTTAACAGTTGCTGTCTTGGACAGTCGAGAGAGTCTATGGCCCACTTCAAACAGGAGCACGACTGGCAGCGATTTCAAAGGAAATCCGAAAAGTAACGGAAACAATTTACTTAATAAACCTGCTTGGCTTTGAGCGTGGTCCGAATACCTTTGAAAATTATAAACGGCAGCTGGAGGCGGCCGCCACGGCACTGGCGACAGAAGAAGAAATTCGGGCGGGACAGAAGCAATGCTGCGAGAAACCTCCATAAATTATAAATATTACGCAAAAGGCAGCACCAAATGGCCAAATGGCATTGCCCACTCGCAACTTATATCTAAACAACCCAACACGTGTGTGTACGTTTGTGTGTGTGTGTGTAAAAGACCTTTTGTGAATGGCCTAAAAGGACTTCGATAGAATAGTCAGCTCGCAATGGCCTTACCCGTAAGTGCGTAACATTTCTTGGCTCGGGCTCACTGCAGATCACCTTTGGGGCACTGGGACATTGAAACGGAAACCTTTGGGTTATTAGGCCCCAAATATGGGATAAATAAATATATATAAATTAGAGAAGTAAAAAAATAACAAGAAAAGACGTCGACAAAACAAAAAAAAAATAAATAAATAAATAAATGAAAAGAATGTAGAAACATAAATCAAAAATATATATTTTAAGAGTAATCATAAAAAATATTATAATAATAAGTGTCCGATGTTGTTTATTGTTTAATTTTTTTTATAATATTTACATATTATTTAAACAGGCTTTCTACTAATTGTTTAATTATTAAATGTAAATTGTAACAAATTATTCATGTACAGTTGTAAAAATGGCTTAAAGTGATAGAAAAGATATTTTTGATATATTGTGTGTGCTTATATTTTTGTATATGTATATGAATATAGTGTATGAGCGTGTGTGCATCTGCGTGTATACACATGTTCAGTAGACCAGAATAAGTCTTAAGCAAAGACTCGTGGAGCATAGTCAAAGAAAGATAATTGGTTCCTAACAGATGCAGAGAAAAGAAATATATATACATATACAATTTTTTTTTATTTGACACATGCAAACATATATTTCAGTAAATATAAAGTTCCGATATTAATAAAAAAATTTTTTTGTTTTATATATATTTTTTATTTGCAATCTGTACAAACAATAAGCAAATCTTTAAACTATTACTATAAGTAACCGGATGGTTTGAGCTCCAACGATATCAATCCATATATTTACATATTTATAGCTAATCTACTAGTTTAACTAGTAGAGACTAGTCTACTCTCTATTTGGCAAATCTAATACGTGGAATATTTTTTAGCGCCGTTCGCTGTTATGTGCATTGCAGTGGTCATGTAGCCTATTTAAATACCTCTCTGCGGTTTTTTGTATTACCTCTTTGATAAGAGGAAGCTTGACGTCTTTATGGATGTCAAAGTTTGTCATATACCATGGAGCACCTGTTATTGTTGTCAGTGTTTTAGACTGGTAACTCTGAAGAATTTCAATGTTTGATTTACTGGCTGTTCCCCAAAGCTGCAACGTGTAGGTCCATAAAAAAAAATTGAATTTAAATATTTTTAAATTCATTTATCGGGCTGCGCAGCAGATTTACATAAATATTCACTCAAATGCATAAGCCTAAATACTCATTAATAGCAAATGTGCAATAAAATAAAATATATTTCATATTTTTTTAACCAAAGCGATCTTAAGGCCGCGTTGTCAAAGGTTAATTAATATGGCTTATATTCAATATTGAAAGCCATAATAAATAAGCAACTTTCCATAAATGAATAAGCCAAAATAAACACAAAATTAATTGCACCTTTTTCCATGATGGCAATTGCAAAATGTATGAATATATTTTAAAAATAAAGCAGCTAAAATTATATAATATATATATATATATATTTATTTATTTATATATTCTATAGCATATATATAAATATTTGTATATAAGAAGCTCTGTCAGCTGAGGTGAAAGCTCGCACTTCGACCATAAATCGAGCTTATCTGGCACAGCTAATTGAAATATCACCCAAAGGCTGTGAAACTAGCAAGTAGGTCGGTCCCACAGAATCTGATGCCCGAAAAGGACACCGCAAGGAGCGTATCAAATTGTTTACCTTTTGGAATGCGGATGCGTCCAACGGCAGCAAGAAATAAATAAAATTTACTTTTATTACAAAAGCACACAAATGAGTGCATATGTGTGTTTGCTCTTCCGCTTCCTTCGTTCTCTCGTTATTCTTTTTATTCTTGGTTCTTATGCAAAGTTCCTTTGCACAAAACATTAAACTTGAATGCAAAGCGAGAAGAGCAAAAAAACCATAGCATATTTTTGTGCGCCGGCATAAAAATCATTTAAATGTTTGTTTGGGCCACGCTCAATGCATGAATGTGTTTGTATGAATATTAATAATCAACATAAACATAAACATGCTCGTAAATATAATACATGCGCTCCATAATACTGCTAAATGCGAGCCCCTGAGACCATCAGAGGGAGAGAGAGATCGAGGCGTATGGCCTGGTCGAGCAAAAACAAACAAACGTCAACTGGGGACTGCATTGAGGCTGAGGAGTGTCCAGAGGAGAGGGGACCAGAGCCGGGCACTGCGCTTAATATTAAATTATGACTCACTTTTCGCTTTTACGGTACACCATTTACAATTGAAAAGATTTCCGAGCAAAGCGAGCTGCGCTGTTGCGCTGCCCATTTAGTGGCCAAAAGTTCATTACGCTGTTCAAGGACATCGACATCGACATCGACATCGACATGGGCTTATGCAAAACTTGCCAACGCCATAAACTAAATTAATGGCCAAAAACGCGGGCGAATTTTGACGCGGCTATTAACAGCCAACGAGTTGTGGCTTTTTATTCCAATGCTCAAAATTAATAGCCTCAACTTTTACATCACGACCAAAAACGAGCCTCCGAATGAATGAGAAACTGCGGGAACTCAGAACATTCTGCTGATAAGGCTCAACAGCATCAAAAAAAAAAAAAGAAGAGATTTATATATTATCCTTGAAAGCAGCCTAAAGCTGGGCCCTGCCTAATGACACAGTTGTCAAGTAGAAATTAAGTGGAAGATCTAGATCGAGTTACACGCATTAAAGCAAAGCCAACAAAAATGTTCTTATGCAATTTATTAGGTTAATTAAAATTTTTTTTTTATATAAAATGTTTTGATTTATTTACCCGGAACATGATGATTATGTTATGGGAAATATGATTATGTATGGTACTGTTTTATATTTGGAAAAGGCAGAAGGCGACGTGTCAGATCCCATAATAATAATATTACTAATACTTTTTGGTTTCTTGTAGATATAAAAATAAATTGATAACTATTCCTAATATATTGTTATCGTTATTGAAAATCAGTTATTAAATTGTATCTTATACATTTTTAAAAGTAGAGTTTCCAAATTGTGCATGTAGCCACAAATAAATTTTATACAATTTTGATTTTTATTACATTTTAAAAAACTTGTTTAAATTCACCCAAATACTTAAATTTGAAGTTAAGCTGAGTGTATACACAATATATGAATGAACCTATATTTTCAATAAATAAACAAATATATTGTTAGAATATATTGATCATATGCTGAAAATGTCATTAAAAATATTTAGACTCTCAGTAAATAGCAAACGAAGTGTGCGAATTTTCCTATACATTACTATTTATTTATATATCATGTAAATAACACTCTAAGAAATATGGAAAATAAAATAAAATATCTCGACAATAATAAATTTTTCTCCAATACATCAAAATCCACATTCGATATTCGTCAAAAGGCAGGCAAAAAGAACCTGAAGAGTTTACTATCTAATGCACAGTGGAAGTCAAGTCTGTTGGCACGGGTGCCACGCTATTTCCTGACTCTGCAAGTCTAAGGACGAATGGAATTTAAAGCACAACACTTGAGCTGGTTGGCAGGGAGGAGATAGCGAAGTGAACTACACAAAGCACTTAGGCCAAGCTGTCAAACATTTTTGGGCATCTCGCTGCGATTAGAGGCGGCCGCAATTGTTATAACGTTTATTGTTTTGCCATATTTTAGCACAGATACCAAAGTAGCGATGCTAATGCGGCAAATCAGTAAAGAACAAACTTTTCACGCTCACACCCCTCATCCGCATCTGTCCAAAAATTGAGATGCAGGCAATGTGTGCGGTGATATTTTTAGAGCGAGTCCCAAAGCCGGAAACAAAAATAATAACAACATGCTACATGAGAACAGTATGATGAAGAAGAAGGCAGCAGGGAAGGGGGGCGCTTGCCGCAGATAGGGGATGGATGGTATGTGGCAGAGGTGGATATTGGCAACTGAATGTGTACTCATAGACGACAAGGCGAGGCAAGCCAAGGCAAGGCTAGGCAAGTCAAGTACATGCCAGACATACCAAATAACTTTACTTATTTATGCCCAACAGCAACTCGAGCTATATGCGGGAGGCGAGATTAGAATTGAAACTGCGGCCAGAGGGGCTAAGACTGCCTGGTATTAACGAGGAAACGGCCGGGAGTCCTGGCTGCTAAGCCAACAAGAGCGTTTGTGTCAAATGGCGTAAACGCAAAGCAATCAGCGATGAGGCATCAATAATTCGCAACGCGTTTGTGTTCTCTAGTGTGGCACTGTGCACAGTGCAGCGTGTGGCACGAAAGTGAAACTTAAAGAATGCTTTGACAGCACTCTCGACTGCTAATTGGAAGTACATGACTGTCAAATACCCTGGAGGCAAAGCGGAATCTTGCTTAAGACTTAGCTTAAGCTTTCCCTCAATTACATTCATGATTCGTAGACAATGCGCGAGATTTTGCTTTTTTTCCATTGAGATGCAGACAGAGCAACCTCCACTAGACACTTGCACTAAAAGCAGGGTATATGAAAACAAAAAAAAAAAAGCGAGCCCCCAGCCAAGAGGTCATATTAAAACTAAAATTGCTTTCAAGTTGCGGCATTTGTTGTGGCTTCGCCTTTGACTTGACTTTTGTTTGTGGTCGTCGCCCACTCGCGCCACGCGCCTTTGCCTTGCCTTGATTTATGGCGCCACTTGCAGCTGACAAGCGCCACAAAGTATGCCGCATTTTTTTCGCTTTTCGCTTGCCGTGCCCCAACACTTGGCCTATTAAAGCCTCAACTGAAGACGAAGACTCGGCCTCAACAGAGTCGTGTCTCATTTTCATTTGGCTAGCAGCAGCATTGCTTCTTCCCTTTTTTTATAGATTTATGCGTATATATGTATATGTTGTTTTATGTTTTCGCGGTCACGTTTTTATCTTTTGCGAAACAGACTATGGAAAATGGAGCCTAAATAAATTGGCGTTTGCTTTAATTTTTGTTTTGGCCGACAAAGTGTATTTTCTATTCAAGCTCTCAGCTGCAAGCGGTGAGTACCCTATGAACAGCTGAATGCAAAATATGAACTCAACTAATGTAAAAAATAATCAAATTTTATTTTCTATTAAAAAGTTCGGATTCTAAACCCAAGTGGAGCAACACTTAACACAAATTAGAAATAAAGTTCTAAGCATTACGACCTGTTTTCCCCATCGCCCCATTACAGAGCACTTTATAGTCAGTCTGCCGTGACACAAACTGCTTCTATCTCCGCTACTTTTAGTGCTTTGTTTTGCTGGACACTTAGCGATCGTTGGCCTTATGACGGTATCGAAACATTGGACAATTCCTATTTTATTTTGCTTTCTCATATGTATAATTTATGGCCTAGTCTATGTAGAATGCCATGTAAAGTTGATTTACTACCGAAATTCGGCAAAGATTGCGCAATTTTTACGAGAATTTAAAGCAACAAAGCCGACCGCACGTGCCGGAGCAGGAAATAACAAAATAAAAGTAGAAGAAGACAAGCAAAATCATGTTGAGCGCGCAGATTGTTTGCTATGAATCCACTCGGAATCTAGTGAATCAGCGGGTTGACTTCCGAAGAGGCCTGCCAAGTACTCGCAGTTGCAACAGATGAAACAAAAACATGTAACAGGGCACCAGTCAAGACGGCTCAAATAGGAGATACTCTCTACCTTGCGAGTAGATGGCAGATGGCGGCAGTACTGGGCATGGCTATGGTTTGGGAGTGATGTATGAAAACATACATATTTTATATTTATTTTATATTTATATATAGATATAAATTTTCAGACCCTAATATTTACATTCATATGTTTGTATTTGCCAAAGCTAAGCACCCACGCCTAACCAAAATCCAAAATATACCAAATATTTTAATTCATTATGTTTATCTCCCACAGCACTATGAACATTACTTTATTGTATGGACTTCAAGCTACCCCTGAAAAGCAAAGTCAGAATATCGGTAATTAGGAAATAAATGAAGCTATCGAAAAAACAATTACACAGCTACCAAGTAAGAAAACCATAGTCAGCTCGACTAAGAGATACCCTAAAATTACCAAGAAAATATTATTTGACATAGCTCAAATCTCCAGTATTTGATATATTCACAATTTAGTGCGCTATTCTATATTGAATGGTGTAAACACCAGGATTAAACAAGTAACGAAACTCTAGTCGAGACTGCTCGACTAAGAGATACCCTGAATCCATTGATCTGTAATACCAATCATTAAGAGCTTCATTTATTCATTAATAGTAACCAACACAAGCACACACACACACACACAAACATATGCATGCACGTAATATGCTCACTGCGCAGTATTGCGGCTGCAGCAGAGGCTGTGCTATGGAAACTTTATTGTTTAATAACTTTTTTTCTCGACTTATGTTCTTAATGAAATTTTCGGGGAATGATTATGACTTCATATGTACCTATTTGCCAAATTTCAAGTCTCTAGTATTTGATATACGTGAGTTATCGTTTTTGTTGAATTGTGGGCGAAAGGGGCATGGCATCAAAAATCCAAAAATGACAAAATGTGCGGATTCAATATAGCAATCAAACACAACTTAGTGCACGATTCTATCTTAAACGGTGTTTACGCCAGACCTCAAAAACAAAGCGATATTTTCGATAGTTATCGATAAAAAAGAAATGGGACGAGTTATCGAAAAAAAAAATAAACTCGTATAGCGTATGGTATTATCGAGCATTTTGCTTTTTATTTGAAGTCTCTAGCTTTTGTGGTTTACGAAATCCAGGTGTTTACACGGACGGACGGACGGACGGACAGACGGACGGGGCTAGTTCAACTCAGCTCGTCGAGCTGATCAAGAATATATATACTTTATGGGGTGTGGCACGCCTCCTTCTGCCTGTTACATACATTTGCACAAAAACATTATACCCTGAAATTTCCATTTTCAATGGATTCAGGGTATAAAAATAAAGCAAAATTATCGATTGATATCGAAAAAAGAAATAAACTCGTATAGTGTATGGCATTTACGAGTATTCTGTTTTTATTTGAAGTCTTTAGCTTTTGTGGCTTACGAAATCGACGCGTTCACACGACTCAGCTTGTTATGCTGTTCAAGAATATATATACTTTATTTTACATTTAACAAGCCCATTATACCCTAAAACTTCATTTTCAACGGATGCAGGGTATAAAAAAAAAAACAATCTTTCCGACTTGTTTGTTTTTCCAAATTATCCAAATATTTAGTATGAAATATATTAGGGAACAGCTGTCTAAAGCGTGCCAAACATTTTCAGTTGCTATAAAAGCAATTGAGTGTAGAGCAAAAGTATCATTCATCAACTGATCTGAGATCTGCATAAGATGAAAGTGAAAGTAGTAGCACTAAGCTGTGCCCTTCTGGCCATTTGCCTCACATATCTGTCTACGACCAATGCACAGGAGACAACGCTTGCGCCTGTCGTCGAAACCACTACTGTAGCGGCAGGAGTCACCACGACTGTAGCGGCAGGAGCCACCACCACTGTAGCGGCAGGAGCTACCACGACTGTAGCGGCAGGAGCAACCACCACTGTAGCGGCAGGAGCTACCACGACTGTAGCGGCAGGAGCCACCACAACTGTAGCGGGCGCAACTACCACGGCAGCAACAGGTGGCAAGAAGAAGAGGAGGAAGCTCAAGTTTAAGATCCGCAGGAAGCCAGGCAAGAAAGTCATCAGGAGGCGCCGTAAGGGAGGAAACAAGTGGAGTCTCAAAGGCTAATTGAATAGACGATAACTGGTACTTGATAACTGATAACCGATAACTCATCATGATCGACATTTAATCACCGAAATGAACTAAGGCTTTATTACAAATAGATATAAGAAATTGTTACAATGTGCACATCAAATATACAGAAACCTTCTTAATTCAAAATGTTTCTTCTGACTAATTGATAATAAATTTTATCAAATAGGGGGTAAAATTGTTAGATGAATGAATTCGTAAGTTCCAATAGCTAGAAACTTCAAAAAATCTCGTTAATATTATATCAAATGCTATACGAAGTTATCTTTTTTTCCAATGACTCACTTGCTCTCCTCCATCCCTTCCATCCGTTCTAAAAATGTATAATATATATTTGAGATAGTAGAAACTTGACCGTCATCAAATACACAATCTTAAAGCTCTCAAATTATTACTAAGCAATTTTATCAATGCATGTATTAAAGATATTTATATCACTATCATCTCGAGGGTACTTAGTATCTCCTATCGAGTTTAAGTAAATATTAGATATTTGTAATTAAGTGTTTTGATAATTTTTTTAATTTATTTTATTTCAGCATGTGTTTTGTCATTTATATAGTCTGAACAATATATATGCATATGCTTACTGCACAGCTTACGCAACGTAGCGACTGCAGCATAGAATGTACTATGGAAACTTAATTTTTAAATTAGTCTATTTCTGCATATACATTTCAAATTAAATTGAAATTTTTATGGCGTAACAATGACATTAATATGTGCCTATATGCCAAATATCAAGTCTCTAGTATTGTATATAAGTGAGTTGTGATTTATGGTTAATAGTTGGCGAAGGGGGTGGTATCCCAAATCAAAAGATGATAAAATATGAGCATTGATAACAGTAATCTAATAAAAGTTAGGGGAAGATTCTATCTTAACCGATTGCTGTCGATAAAAAGGAAATGAGTTAAGGTATCGAAAAAAAGTTTAACTCGTATAGTGTATGGTATTTACGAGTATTCTGTTTTTATTTGAAGTCTTTAGCTTATGTGGCTTACGAAATCGACGCGTAACACGGTGGGCGGACAGACGGACAGGGCTAGATCGTGTCAGCTCGTTAAGATGATCAAGAATAAATATACCTAAAGGGGTGTGGCACGCCACCTTCTACTTCTTACACAAATTTAACAAACCCATTATACCCTAAAACTTCATTTTCAATGGATGCAGGGTATAAAAAAAAAAAAACAATCTTTCCGACTTGTTTGTTTTTCCAAATTATCCAAATATTTAGTATGAAATATATTAGGGAACAGCTGTCTAAACCGTGCCAAACATTTTTAGTTGCTATAAAAGCAATTGAGTGTAGAGCAAAAGTATCATTCATCAACTGATCTGAGATCTGCATAAGATGAAAGTGAAAGTAGTAGCCCTAAGCTGTGCCCTTCTGGCCATTTGCCTCACATATCTGTCTACGACCAATGCACAGGAGACAACGCTTGCGCCTGTCGTCGAAACAACTACTGTAGCGGCAGGAGTCACCACGACTGTAGCGGCAGGAGCCACCACGACTGTAGCGGCAGGAGCTACCACGACTGTAGCGGCAGGAGCAACCACCACTGTAGCGGCAGGAGCTACCACGACTGTAGCGGCAGGAGACACCACGACTGTAGCGGGCGCAACTACCACGGCAGCAACCTCTACGTGTGGCAAGAAGAAGCTCAAGTTTAAGATCCGCAGGAAGCCAGGCAAGAAAGTCATCAGAAGGCGCCGCAAGGGAGAAAACAAGTGGAGTCTCAAAGGCTAATTAAATAGACAATAACTGATAACCGATAACTCATCATGATCGACATTTAATCACCGAAATGAACTAAGGCTTTATTACAAATAGATATAAGAAATTGTTACAATGTGCACATCAAATATACAGAAATCTTCATAAATTCAAATATGTATTCTTGATCGGGACGACAAGCCGAGATAGTTTAGCTATGTCCGTCTGTTTGTTAATCTGTCCGTCCATCCGTCCGTCTGTATGTTTGATCGTCGATCTCTAATGAGGTAGAGATTTGCATTTATTTTTGTAAGGTCCCTTCATACCATGCGCATATTGAGTTTGGTTCTCAAAAATGTAGTAAAGCTCTTATATATTTTTCAACTTAAGCCAGAAGCTAGAGTCTCCACATTTATTGTGTTGCTTTATGTATATTTTAAACTTATTTCGGTTTTTGTTTCATTTGGATACCTGCCCCTAATTTCCCCAAAATCTAGACAATATATTTAGTGGTAAATACGGCATGTATGTATGTGAAGAATTTTGACTTTTAAAAAACAAACTAATTATACCCTGTTCCTGTCCTTCTGTCTGTCCGTCCGTCCGTCCGTCCGTATGTATGAACGCGTCGATCTTAGAACCTATGAGAGCTAGAGACTTGAATTTTTTGTTCGGTTTGTGTATACAGCAGTGTATACAGTTTGTTTCAGAAAATCGATAACTATTCCTGAATATTTTTTAACGATTTAAAACCATGGAAAAATTAGTAATGATTTTTTTATCTTTTTCATCTTAAGAGCTAGATTGTCCAAATTAGCATGTAGATTTATGTATATTTTTACCAATTTCGGATTTTGTTACTTTTGGATACCAGCCCCAAATTTCCCCAACATTTTGAAATTTGGTCTTTTTGAAAACTACATCAATTATTTAAATCATATGGTGAAAGTTTCATCAAAATCCGTTGATAAACACAAAAGTTATTAAACAAAATGTTTGGCTAGATCAACAGCGATTGAACTGCAAAGCGCACAGAGACCAGCTGGCGCTTATACATGATCATTATGTATACATGTGCACACATACATTCAATGCACACATACTCAATGGTTGTACATACGAGTTATGGACTATAATAAGAAACTAAGAGCGGGTGGGATTAGGGTATCCCCTAGTCGGGAACGCCGACTAGAGTTTTCTTACTTGTTATTTATTTAACATGCTATACATATATATATATATATAAACTTAGATCGGATGGTATCAGGGTACCGCCAAGTGGGGAAAATATAGCGATTTCTAACTTGCTATACAATAAATCCATAAAAATGGAAAATAAAAAACAACTTACGAAGTTTGTATTCATCTAACAATTTTACCCTCTATTTGATAAAATTTATTATCAATTAGTCAGAAGAAACATTTTGAATTTATGAAGGTTTCTGTATATTTGATGTGCACATTGTAACAATTTCTTATATCTATTTGTAATAAAGCCTTAGTTCATTTCGGTGATTAAATGTCGATCATGATGAGTTATCGGTTATCAGTTATTGTCTATTTAATTAGCCTTTGAGACTCCACTTGTTTTCTCCCTTGCGGCGCCTTCTGATGACTTTCTTGCCTGGCTTCCTGCGGATCTTAAACTTGAGCTTCTTCTTGCCACACGTAGAGGTTGCTGCCGTGGTAGTTGCGCCCGCTACAGTCGTGGTGTCTCCTGCCGCTACAGTCGTGGTAGCTCCTGCCGCTACAGTGGTGGTTGCTCCTGCCGCTACAGTCGTGGTAGCTCCTGCCGCTACAGTCGTGGTGGCTCCTGCCGCTACAGTCGTGGTGACTCCTGCCGCTACAGTAGTGGTTTCGACGACAGGCGCAAGCGTTGTCTCCTGTGCATTGGTCGTAGACAGATATGTGAGGCAAATGGCCAGAAGGGCACAGCTTAGTGCTACTACTTTCACTTTCATCTTATGCAGATCTCAGATCAGTTGATGAATGATACTTTTGCTCTACACTCAATTGCTTTTATAGCAACTAAAAATGTTTGGCACGGTTTAGACAGCTGTTCCCTAATATATTTCATACTAAATATTTGGATAATTTGGAAAAACAAACAAGTCGGAAAGATTGTTTTTTTTTTTATACCCTGCATCCATTGAAAATGAAGTTTTAGGGTATAATGGGTTTGTTAAATTTGTGTAAGAAGTAGAAGGTGGCGTGCCACACCGATTTAGGTATATATATTCTTGATCATTTTAACGAGCTGACACGATCTAGCCCTGTCCGTCTGTCCGCCCACCGTGTTACGCGTCGATTTCGTAAGCCACATAAGCTAAAGACTTCAAATAAAAACAGAATACTCGTAAATACCATACACTATACGAGTTAAACTTTTTTTCGATACCTTAACTCATTTCCTTTTTATCGACAGCAATCGGTTAAGATAGAATCTTCCCCCAACTTTTATTAGATTACTGTTATCAATGCTCATATTTTATCATCTTTTGATTTGGGATACCACCTCTTCGCCAACTATTAACCATAAATCACAACTCACTTATATACAATACTAGAGACTTGATATTTGGCATATAGGCACATATTAATGTCATTGTTACGCCATAAAAATTTCAATTTAATTTGAAATGTATATGCAGAAATAGACTAATTTAAAAATTATGTTTCCATAGTACATCCTATGCTGTGCAGTAAGCATATGCATATATATTTTTCAGACTATATAAATGACAAAACACATGCTGAAATAAAATAAATTAAAACAAGTAACGAAACTCTAGTCGAGACTGCTCGACTAAGAGATACCCTGAATCCATTGGGCTGTAATACCATTCATTAAGAGCTTCATTTATTCATTAATAGTAACCAACACAAGCACACACACACACAAACATATGCATGCACGTAATATGCTCACTGCGCAGTACTGCGGCTGCAGAAGAGGCTGTGCTATGGAAACTTAACTTTTTTTCTCAACTTATGTTCTTAATGAAATTTTCGGGGAATGATAATGACATCCAAATGTACCTATTTGCCAAATCTTAGTCTCTAGTATTTGATATACGTGAGTTATCGTTTTTGTTGAATTGTGGGCGGAAGGGGCGTGGCATCAAAAATCCAAAAATGAGAAATTGTGCGGATTCAATATAGCAATCAATCACAACTGCACGATTCTATCTTTAACGGTGTTTACGCCAGACCTCAAAAACAAAGCGATATTTTCGATAGTTATCGATAAAAAAGAAATGGGACGAGTTATCGAAAAAAAAAAATAAACTCGTACAGCGTATGGTATTATCGAGCATTTTGCTTTTTATTTGAAGTCTCTAGCTTTTGTGGTTTACGAAATCCAGGTGTTTACACGGACGGACGGACAGACGGACAGACGGACAGGGCTAGTTCAACTCAGCTCATCGAGCTGATCAAGAATATATATACTTTATGGGGTGTGGCACGCCTCCTTCTGCCTGTTACATACATTTGCACAAAAACATTGTACCCTGAAATTAATTTTCAATGGATTCAGGGTATAAAAATTATCAATACACTTAATTACAAATGTCTAATAATTACTTAAACTCGATAGGAGATACCAAGAACCCTCGAGATGATAGTGATATAAATATCTTTAATACATGCATTGATAAAATTGCTTAGTAATAATTTGAGAGCTTTAAGATTGTGTATTTGATGACGGTCAAGTTTCTACTATCTCAAATATATATTATACATTTTTAGAACGGATGGAAGGGATGGAGGAGAGCCAGTGAGTCATTGGAAAAAAAGATAACTTCGTATAGCATTTGATATAATATTAACGAGATTTTTTGAAGTTTCTAGCTATTGGAACTTACGAATTCATTCATCTAACAATTTTACCCCCTATTTGATAAAATTTATTATCAATTAGTCAGAAGAAACATTTTGAATTAAGAAGGTTTCTGTATATTTGATGTGCACATTGTAACAATTTCTTATATCTATTTGTAATAAAGCCTTAGTTCATTTCGGTGATTAAATGTCGATCATGATGAGTTATCGGTTATCAGTTATTGTCTATTTAATTAGCCTTTGAGACTCCACTTGTTTTCTCCCTTGCGGCGCCTTCTGATGACTTTCTTGCCTGGCTTCCTGCGGATCTTAAACTTGAGCTTCTTCTTGCCACACGTAGAGGTTGCTGCCGTGGTAGTTGCGCCCGCTACAGTCGTGGTGTCTCCTGCCGCTACAGTCGTGGTAGCTCCTGCCGCTACAGTGGTGGTTGCTCCTGCCGCTACAGTCGTGGTAGCTCCTGCCGCTACAGTCGTGGTGGCTCCTGCCGCTACAGTCGTAGTGACTCCTGCCGCTACAGTAGTGGTTTCGACGACAGGCGCAAGCGTTGTCTCCTGTGCATTGGTCGTAGACAGATATGTGAGGCAAATGGCCAGAAGGGCACAGCTTAGTGCTACTACTTTCACTTTCATCTTATGCAGATCTCAGATCAGTTGATGAATGATACTTTTGCTCTACACTCAATTGCTTTTATAGCAACTGAAAATGTTTGGCACGCTTTAGACAGCTGTTCCCTAATATATTTCATACTAAATATTTGGATAATTTGGAAAAACAAACAAGTCGGAAAGATTGTTTTTTTTTTTTTTTATACCCTGCATCCATTGAAAATGAAGTTTTAGGGTATAATGGGTTTGTTAAATGTGTGTAAGAAGTAGAAGGTGGCGTGCCACACCCCTTTAGGTATATTTATTCTTGATCATCTTAACGAGCTGACACGATCTAGCCCTGTCCGTCTGTCCGCCCACCGTGTTACGCGTCGATTTCGTAAGCCACATAAGCTAAAGACTTCAAATAAAAACAGAATACTCGTAAATACCATACACTATACGAGTTAAACTTTTTTTCGATACCTTAACTCATTTCCTTTTTATCGACAGCAATCGGTTAAGATAGAATCTTCCCCTAACTTTTATTAGATTACTGTTATCAATGCTCATATTTTATCATCTTTTGATTTGGGATACCACCCCCTTCGCCAACTATTAACCATAAATCACAACTCACTTATATACAATACTAGAGACTTGATATTTGGCATATAGGCACATATTAATGTCATTGTTACGCCATAAAAATTTCAATTTAATTTGAAATGTATATGCAGAAATAGACTAATTTAAAAATTAAGTTTCCATAGTACATTCTATGCTGCAGTCGCTACGTTGCGTAAGCTGTGCAGTAAGCATATGCATATATATTGTTCAGACTATATAAATGACAAAACACATGCTGAAATAAAATAAATTAAAAAAATTATCAAAACACTTAATTACAAATATCTAATATTTACTTAAACTCGATAGGAGATACCAAGAACCCTCGAGATGATAGTGATATAAATATCTTTAATACATGCATTGATAAAATTGCTTAGTAATAATTTGAGAGCTTTAAGATTGTGTATTTGATGACGGTCAAGTTTCTACTATCTCAAATATATATTATACATTTTTAGAACGGATGGAAGGGATGGAGGAGAGCAAGTGAGTCATTGGAAAAAAAGATAACTTCGTATAGCATTTGATATAATATTAACGAGATTTTTTGAAGTTTCTAGCTATTGGAGCTTACGAATTCATTCATCTAACAATTTTACCCCCTATTTGATAAAATTTATTATCAATTAGTCAGAAGAAACATTTTGAATTAAGAAGGTTTCTGTATATTTGATGTGCACATTGTAACAATTTCTTATATCTATTTGTAATAAAGCCTTAGTTCATTTCGGTGATTAAATGTCGATCATGATGAGTTATCGGTTATCAGTTATCAAGTACCAGTTATCGTCTATTCAATTAGCCTTTGAGACTCCACTTGTTTCCTCCCTTACGGCGCCTCCTGATGACTTTCTTGCCTGGCTTCCTGCGGATCTTAAACTTGAGCTTCCTCCTCTTCTTCTTGCCACCTGTTGCTGCCGTGGTAGTTGCGCCCGCTACAGTTGTGGTGGCTCCTGCCGCTACAGTCGTGGTAGCTCCTGCCGCTACAGTGGTGGTGGCTCCTGCCGCTACAGTCGTCGTAGCTCCTGCCGCTACAGTCGTGGTGGCTCCTGCCGCTACAGTCGTGGTGACTCCTGCCGCTACAGTAGTGGTTTCGACGACAGGCGCAAGCGTTGTCTCCTGTGCATTGGTCGTAGACAGATATGTGAGGCAAATGGCCAGAAGGGCACAGCTTAGTGCTACTACTTTCACTTTCATCTTATGCAGATCTCAGATCAGTTGATGAATGATACTTTTGCTCTACACTCAATTGCTTTTATAGCAACTGAAAATGTTTGACATGGTTTAGACAGCTGTTCCCTAAACTGCGAATTAAATGATCTACCCAAAATGGCATAGATATTTCATACTAAATATTTGCATTGTTTGGACAAACAAACAAGTCGGAAAGAAGGTGTTTTTTATATAGTCTGAATCGATTAGATATTAAAGTTCAGTTTATAATGGCTTGATGAAAATTCATTCAACAGGGAAAATGTATATATTTTTGCTCAGGACGACAAGGAGAGTTCATTTCATCCTATTCGTATGTATCAACGCGTCGATATAGAGCCGTATATGACAAGTGCATATCTAGTTCAATCCAGATCATATAATATATATATATCATATATAATTGATAAATATTAAGATTAAGAACCTATTCAAAATCAATGAAAAATCGATATATTTTTTATCTGAAGAGCTAGAGACTGCAACTTTGACGTATAGCCTTATGTACTTTATTTTATTCAAATTCTGAACATTTTTCTATAATTTCGATTTCGATACTGGCGCCAAATTACCCCAAAATCTTCAAAATTATTATTAGTTGGACATATGGCTTATTTGTCATATATGGCTTATATGTCAAAAAAGTCATAAAACAAAATGATTGTCCACTTAGCATAAGCGCTCGACACCCAGAGCAAGCAGAGCCAATCTGGCACCTGCAGACTTATATATTCTAAGAATTGAAAATTACATTGTGATTGAATAACTGATATTTATATTTAAATTTATATTTGACGTTTGCTCAGCGATACATTTTAAGTTCTTCTGGTTCCAGCTCGGATGGTTTTGGTTTAAAGTAACTCGTATTGAGTGAAATATCGATTACGATATTTATCCATATAAATGGACATTTTTTATATTATAATATAACTATAGTTCGTTCTGTTCGAAATGATTGAATGAAATTGCGATTTATTCTATTAAAAGCAATTAATATTGTAAAGATCGGCTAAAGAACAGCAGTTTGAGTTGTGTCGTGTGTGTCGCTCTCCCTATGATCGCCCCCCATATGCCTGCACTCCACATGCCTGCTCTCTCATATGCGCCAGCTGCGCTTTGTATTGAATTAGTTTAATACAAATTCAACAAACACTCCTGTTAAATACTCATAGTTGCTTATATTCCGTCTGTTTGAAATGCACCGGACTAAACTAAAATTTTCAGCACCTTCACTCTTTTCAAGCCCTCACAATCACTCCATGAAATCAGATTTCTATTTTCAATGAGAACATTGATATAATCCGCTTGCGACTTCAGTTGGCACTTTTCAGTCGTTGTTGCTAGCCTTCTATGGTGAGCTAAAATTTCTTAATTTCCGATACAGTTTGTGTGAAATCTACGCCCCAGTGCTTTGCTGCTGCCACATTGTGTCACATTTGCCGCTTTGCTGTTGATTGGAGTCAGTGTACCAGCAGCAGGGAGCCGCAACGAGGCTCTAATTGAAATGGAAATTGTTGTGACGGCAAATTGCGTAAGGCAATGCAACGGCATGTCTGCGCACAAGTTGGCCAAAAGCAAAGTTGGTAAGGCGTCAACTTTACAACTAGCATGGCAATTGCCTTAAAGTTGCGGCGGCTCTAAACTTTTCTCCGGCGCTGTCATAACCAGTCTAGTCCAAAACTCTTCCATAGCCAACATCATATTTGTGCAACTTTAGCCAAAAAAAAAAAAATAAATAAATAAATAAAAATGAAGCAGAAGCAGAAGTGCAACTTGTGCATCTGTCGACCAGGAACTCAACATTTTAAAATGAAATTAAGTGCGTAATTGAAAGTGCAAATAAAATTGCAGACACCTCAAAAACTAGTCTTAAGTAAGTAACTTCCAACACCTTTTGACAGTTGCTTAAAAATAATAAAACGAAACCAGTCATAGTTTTCAAGTAAAAAGTGCTCGACTCGGAGTTACCCTCACCTATGCACATAAATATATTTTTCTTACATATCTATTCTGTAGAAGGACAAGAACCATTTTTGTGCTTTCAGAACATATTAATGCTCGGTAGTTTGGTGACTTAAGCTCTTTTCTCTTCAAAATCATTTATCAATAAACAGCTTGGCTTAGCTCATAGATGAACGTGACTGAATTCAGAATTAAATCAATTATTCAAAGTCTTATTAGCGCATCAAGTTGCACTCTGTGCTTACGCTTAAAAAGTAATAATTTAAATTTATAAAAATAATATTAAATTCTATTATTTTATCATAACTACCAAATTATATTCAAATATATCTAATTTTAATATATACATCAACTAAATTTAAAATTTAAAAAAAAAAATAAAAAATTACTAAAATAAAAATTAAAATATTAGTTAACGTATACTGTGAAACTTTTTTTTTTATTTATTTTTTAATTTTCAATCTGTCTTGTACAAAACAATAAGAAAATACTGTAAATCAAAATGTAAATTATTTTAAAATAAAATAAAAATTTTAAGTAAACAAAATATAAATTATTTAAGTATATTTGAGTAGCTAATGTACCCCGAACGCAAAAGCCCACATATCTCGCCCGACTATTCAGGCTGAAAACTTTTGCATCAGCTGGTAAATAGAATTGTTTGCAAATGCAAAATAATATTTAAAGCAAATAGTAGAAAGCAAAATGTGTTTTGTTTCGATAAAAACGCTGCACTTTGTTTCGACTCTCACTTACTCTCGCTCTCTCTCTCTCGCTTTCACCCTTTCCTTTTCTCTCTGCTGCAGCCGAAAGATGTCAAGGCCCAACAACTAAATGCATTTATTCATATTTCAGACTAGAAATTAATTGTGGAGAAGAAAAATATTAAGCATTGAAGAGAAAAATTGCATGCACAGTATGTGGCTTCAGATAAATTTCGGTCTAAATTTCTAATTTTGGCAAAATAAAAATAGTAGAAAAGAAAAAAATACAAAAAATTTCTATTGTTTTCATATGAGCACTAAACAAATATTGCATGCCTTACTGACGATTTAATTAAAATTTATGCATACTGCATGTGGCATAGATTACAAAATTTGAGTTTGTCACACGCACATACACAGAGCACGTTTCTCTGAAAATCAATGTATCTCCATGTGGCAATAGGTCCTCTTTGTTGTTTGCACAGCCAACGGCTAACATAAATTGTCAGTTGCAAATCCTTGACAAATCTGCTGCATTGGCTTTCGCTTATATATATATATATATACATTTATTTTTTTTTTTTTGACGGTGTCCTTTAGCGTTCTTTTGAGATAAATCTTTATTGCCTCATTTTGCTCAAAGCTGATTTCTCTTCGCTTTTGTTGCTGGGCCATTCTGTATGCCGCGCCTCAACTTACTTACGCGTTGCCAAACTAACTGCGCCCGCCCCTCGAGCTGAGGCTTACACTCGGCTAGTGCGGCTAAAAGAGACAAAGGCTCTGCAAGATAACGTCTACAGTGAAAAGTCCGCAGCGCGGCCAGAGTAACAGCCGTTGCCTCTATAACAACAACTTTGGAAATAAAATGGCAAAACTTTGCAGCAATGAATGACAAATAAAAACGTAAAACATTTCAAATGCTCCGACCAACACCAACAACAACAATGGCAAGGAAAGCGCAACGATACGAAAAAAAATATATATGTACATATATAAATAAAATGTGGCAAAGAAAACTAAATGGAAGCCGAAAAAGTTTTCTGCTTGGCCATTTCGCTGCCTGTCCATTCGCTTGGCTTTAATTTCTCGCTGCGACGCCCGAGTTAATAATTAATTTTCCTGTTGCCGAAAAAAAAGAAGGAGAAAAACTAACTTAAAGCCCAGCCAAGTGCTGGCGCAGCTTCTTATGGTTCTCATGGCTCTCGCAGAATGGCTTCCAGAAATGTTTGTCAATACTTATTATTGTGTACATAAAAATAGAATCCCATTGATGGCAGCGGTTGACAAATTGCGGAACTTGATTCCTGACAAGGGTCAATTGCCATTTGGCTAATTCTTTGCTGTCAATTTACAGATAAGCGCGAAAATCAGACAGAACTGACAAATTAAGGTCTATTCAAATTGTGAATGTTTTATTATTAATTAATTTCAATACTATACTGTTTAAAATTATTTTATTTGTTTTTAAAATTTGTTTTAAATTCTATTGGTATTAATGATTGATTAATTAAATTTTTTTAAAATACGACAGTAAAATAAAAGGAAAAATTATGCTTATTATGAGTTTAAGAAAGTTTTGAATTTTAACTACCAAGTTATATAAAACCAAATTTTTCTTTATAACATTTTGATTAATAAAATTAATAAAAATAAAAAGCTAAGCTAAACACTAAAAAATTATGTTAAATAAAAAAAATGCGTTTAAATTGGATAAGCAAAATATAATTATAATTAATAAGCAAATAAATCTAATATATATCTCAAGAAATTAAATATTTAGCTTACAATTTGTTAAAGACAAAATGAAATCTACTTTTGTTAGTATCAGAAACATTTATTTGAAATATCGTTTTTAAAATTCATTTTTACCTAGTCGAACAATATTGTTAATAATTGCTACCTTTTAAAATGCGTTACAATATTTTTTTATAAATTATAATTTTAAATTTAACATTAGATAAAATCTAAACTAAAAAGTAAAAGTCTCTAATATTTCAATGCAGGTTTAGCCATGAATTTTACATAATTTGATGTGTTATTATTGTGTTGTTGAGTGTTTACTGGTAAATTGGATACTATAAACAGCTCTAGCCCCTTAGCATTGTAATCGTTTGGTTGCCTGGCCAAATTTCCCACTGGAGTTCTAAAAAGTCAAACTGAGCAATCGCAGGCAGGCAGCGCACGTTGCGCAGTTCTCATGCTTGGCAAACACCGCTGCAAACAATACACAATGTGTGTACATATATATTTATAGTGTGCAAAATATATGTAAGCCAGTGTAAAAAGTTTGTCTACTATTCACATTAAGCATACGCCATGTGCACGCTGCCGATGGTACGCTGCGTATAAGTTCCGTATGCCGACGATGCCAAAAACACAATTTCTGTTTCGGCTACGTGGTGAAATTTAAATACAAGCAACTGTAATTATGAAGTATCCGGCTCACTGTGGACACCACAAAAAGTCACACACACACACACACAGATACAGACACATATATGAGTATGTGTGTAGCACCAGAAGCCTTAACTTTGTGTTTGCTTAAACAGCAGCTGGCGCCTCGGCTTTGTTTGCCTTTCATATAAATTGTTTCGCACAATTTTCGCCGCTGTTGTTTTTTTTTACACACATATATATGTATATATACAAATATATATACATCTATATATATATTCGCCTATTTTATGTTGGTTTTTTTGACTATGCTTTACACACATATATTACGTATATATCTTGTGCCCGCACGCTTTTCACTTAATTTCGTGTTACATTTTGGGCCCCATAACTTTCGCCCCAAACTAAACGAGTTTTAATAAGCCACGCGTTTTGGCTGTTTATGCATTTGCGATTCCATAGTTTTATTTAGGCACTTTTCCCACCAGCCTGCGGGTCAGCCGGAACAACAGTTAGACAGAGATAAAGGAGAGTGAGAGAGAGAGTGAGAGAGCAAGAGGGATATCGTCTAAACTGTTGTACAGTTTCAGTTACACTTACTGTTGGGAGTTGCTGCTTGGTTCGCGTAACCGAGACAATTTCAACAATTTGAACTTTTCAGCAGGCAAATAAAAGTTTGCCCACAAATAAACAACAAATGTAAGCCAATGCTCCGCGGCGAAAATAAATAAATAAAAAATACATAAATATATATAGAAGTCTGTGTATTTATGTGTATTGATGCAGCGCTCTGCCTGTCGAGTTACAGACCAAGTAAACCAGGTTAAGCACCTCGGCCAGGAGACATTCGTGTAGAGGCTTAAATATCATGTTAGAGAGGCTAGAAATTCATGTATGTGAAATAAATAATTTAAAAGAAAATTATTAACAAATTAAAAATATTAAAAATCTATATAAGTCTATTTAAAAGTAAAGCTTTATACAAAATAGAATAACACGTATTTTTTTCAAATTTTAATTTCAATTTATTAAATATAACATTCTTAGAGCTTCAATAGCTATATTATACTTAGATACTGGCTTATACATATCATTGATATGAAATAATGTATAAATATGAAATAATATGAAAATATGAATTATAAAATAATATTAAATATATAATACTTTTGATATGATATGATACACAATAAATTTGTTTTAATTTTGAATTGAATCGAGCAGCAGCTGTAGAAGAATTGGCAACAACAGCTTAATGCATATTAAAGTAATTTTAAAAACTAATGCGCTTTTGGCCTTAACTCTGGCCTTCAGTCACGTCTAAGATGCAAACCCACAGCCCATTTTCAGAACGAATTGCCAACAAAAAAATCATGAGTTAAAATTATTATAAAAATTAAATTATAAAAAGTAGTTTTAACTCTAATATAAGAGCTTAAGGCAGCTTTCAAGCTGAAGCAAAGATCAAGTTCGGAATAGGATATATAACACACAAAAATACAAGCACACACACACACACATTTATAGTTTTATTGCAGTTGTGGCATTATTTTAAGGTGTAATAGCTGGCTGTTGGCAAGTGTGCAAAGCATAAAACACGCCCACAAATGACCAAATGCTGCATGCAACAAACGAGCCTGCAACAACCACAACAGCCACAAGAACAACAACAACAATAACTATATAAACTTTTCAAGCCGTAACTCCACTTCTCACACATAGACACACACACACGTAAGCAGACACTCGTTGACTCGGAGAAAACCATATGTTATATAGAAAAGAAATGCCCTGGGCAATTGAGCTACATATCGAATTGGCTGGCAATTGGATTTGGTTTTTGATTTAGTATGCATTCAGCTTGGTTCGTAATCAATTGAGAGCAATCAAACCAAATGTTTCCAATGTCTCTGATTTTCGATGAAAGTGTAATCATCTTTGCAGCGAACGCAACTCACTTCGTTTGCAACTAAACTAGTTAAGTCGATAGCTGCTCAGAATTTCATTTATTACACACACTTAATGCAGTTTGCATGTGATTTAAATGAAAATTAAATTCATAGATTAACCCGTTTTTGTTCCTCTCTAATGAACTACCAAGAAAGAGGATTAAGATTTGCACAGCTCACGCAACTTATACATAATATTATTTCCCAAAAAATACCTCATATTCTATTAGGTTAAAGTGGGCTTCACTTGCATCTAAGTGTGTAAACATTTTTCTTTCTAATAAAAGTTTCCAAATTTAACTTTTTACAAACATTTTGCATTGGTCTAATTTTTCTTGAAATTTTGCATTTCACCGAAAAATTCAAATTGTATAACAATATTATTTTCCCAAAAATAATTTTCCTAAAAATAATATTTGATAAGGTATACTCAAAAAAGAGTTTGTTTCACTTGTAAGCCAATTTCTCATACTTGGAATTTAAATACTTAAAAAATAACAAAAGATTGACTGAATCGTTGAAGAGCTGTGAATTAATTATATCCTGAATCCATTGAAAATTAATTTCAGGGTACAATGTTTTTGTGCAAATGTATGTAACAGGCAGAAGGAGGCGTGCCACACCCCATAAAGTATATATATTCTTGATCAGCTCGATGAGCTGTTCACCGTCCGTGTAAACACCTGGATTTCTGCAACCACAAAAGCTAGAGACTTCAAATAAAAAGCAAAATGCTCGATAATACCATACGCTGTACAATGGATTCAGGGTATCTCTTAGTCGAGCAGTCTCGACTAGAGTTTTGTTACTTGTTATTTTTCAACTTAATCAAATTTCTATACCTTAAATTTTAAATAATATTAATTTTTTACTTTTTATTTTAAACGAAATTTATTTACAAAAATATTTAAGTGTTTTTATTAAAATAATGTCGCAAACATTTATTTTTTAAAATAAATTATAAATGTTATTTAATAAATAGGTTCCTCAATGTTTTTATTAAATAAAACAAAATAAAATTAAATTAAATTAAAGTATATATTATTTCTAATTTCATATATAAATTGTAATGTTTCGCATTTTTTAATAGAATATTTCAAATGTGCATTCACCTTAATTGGCTCCAATTTAAAAAATACTACTTAATAAATAATAAAAGCATAGGTTTTTTGTTCAGCACTAAATGAGTACTTAAAATATAAAAAAATATTTCGTTCATTCTGACTGCAAATCAAATTGAATTTAACCAAAAATAAATCGGTTTAAGCTCTAATGGAATTAACTGCAGCTGCAGGGCTTACTTGTACGAAACAAGCGGCAAAAATATTGTAAGAAAGCCGCAAAAAAAGTGTATATATGTATATATTTTTATAAATATACATATAAATATTTTCACGCACACTGAGCATCAAAAGTGCTTTATTCAGGCATTGCCTGACGAGCCAATACCCCGTGCATAGAGGCAAGCTTATGGATTAATTCGAATCAGCTACAGACAATATTGACTAGCCTCGCAGTGCTGTTCAAGAAGTCTTATATATTCAGGTATTTTATATATATTTTAAATACATTCTCACACGACTATTATACCCTTGCTTTTGCAATGGTAAAAATACATATAAAAAAAAAGTAACATTCTGTACAATTTTGTGAAAACTGTCTGAAAAATGCGCGCATATATTTTTCAATGGTAAACCGATATGTTGCTGCGCCTGACAGCATGCAATAAAAGAAATACACACACACACACTGGGAAATACATAAAAATGGGCGTGAACAAGGGGCGGCACAGTGGAGGCCTCCAAGTGCTCAAAACGCAGCACGCATTGAGCTTTGGCAAGCCGCTGATGTGCAAACAATAAAGTTCAAGGATATACACACACATACACACACACACACTACAGACATGCACACATGTGTGTTAGAGTAAGTGTGTGTGAGAGTGTGTATTTGTTAGTGCCATTTGTAATAGAGTTTGTTGCATACTTTGCGGTCGCCTAGCCCATGGGTCAAGTTGCGCTCGTGTTGACTTTGGCAGCCCAGTTAATAGCACACACACACACACACACACACACATACATGCACCCTCACTCTGTTTGCTGTTTGTTGAGTTTTAATTATGCTAATGCAAAATGCAAGCACACACGCTCACTAACTCGCACACGCACACTCACACACAGTAGCTGCAGGTGTTGTGCCTTGAGGGCTGGCAAAAGTTGTTTGACTTTGTGCGGCTTCTTTTGGCCTTTTGGGCCAAAGTGATTTTCGGGCTCCATTTTTAGGTCAAGCTCCAGCATCATTTGGCCAAACAATACACCTCAAGCACTAAATTAATTGCTACACTGACACGCCCCCCTTTATTCCAGAGGCTGGGCATAGTTCACGCTCGCTTTCCGATTGCTGTTGTCTTTAATTAAAAATTCAAACTGTTTGGCATGCAACTAAAAGTAGTTAGCTAGTTTGCTGCCACTCCTCTCGCTCGCTGCCACTTTATTGCTGCCTCACACAGACAGCTGCTCATGCCCCATGTGGCATGCTCGTGCGAGTATTTAATTACATTTACTCTTTGAAAGCGGCAGCCGAGCAATGAGCAGAGCACAGAGACACACAGAGCAACCTTCATCCGCTGTCTGATAATTGTTTAAGCACACAATTCTAATTAGTCTTGGATTAATGTGAAGTGCAGCTGATTGTTCCACCACTCGGTGGCTAGGGAGGCGACGCACTACAACCACACCAACAAAGACAATAAATAGCATTGGCTTTACTATTTCATATAACTAATTACAGTTGCGCTTTCACATTAAATTTGTGACTTATCTTTAAGACCAATTTGCTACAGAAGCTAATCAAATTAAATCAAACAATTTATTGCAATATTATTATGTCTTAAATTAGATTAGCAAAAGGTAAATAAATTGCTTATTTTCGTATTTTAAAAGGAAAAAACATTAATTTGTATTCAAATTTATATAACGCAACTTACGTAATTTATGATAATAAATCGCATCACAATATATACTTAACAATTAAATAAAATATATCCAATTTGATGAATAAAAACTAATAAATAATATAAAATTATAATTAATATGACAAAATAATTACATATATAACAAAAATTACCATAAATACTTATATAAATAATTGTTGAGAATCTAATATTAAACAATAAGTTTAAAGAGAAAAAATAAAAATAATAATGTTAACAACATTAATGTTAAATTTAAATAAATAATAGGGTTATTTCATTTTTAATTAATTGCATATAAGAAATATAATAATAAAATTATAATAAATACTCTTAATAAATAAAGATATTTCAAATAAAAACAAATCTTTTATATATTTTATTTTTTTTTTTTTATTTGACAGAAAAAAAATTGGTTTTTATTTTTTTTAAATATTAAATATTTTTTAATTATATTAAAAAAACTATATATATATTACATATATATAATATAAATAAGATATATATTTTTTTAAATAGATTATAATAACACATGAAAATAATTTTAAAAATCAATTAAATATTTTTTGTATTTTACGCTTATGCGTTAATAAATTATGTAATCAACTAAAGCAATTAGAATATTAAATAAACATAATATATATGGAATAGAATTATGATTTATTATTCATAATTAAAATTAATTAAAGTCATATAGCAAAATTATATTAGGAATTTAAAATTGTAATATTTGAATATTTGCATTATAATTTTATGTTTATTAATTTAAGCCTTAATTTTAACTTTATATATTCAAAGCATTTGTATAATTTTGATTTTAAATGATAATTTTAGTAACCACAAATATTATTAAGTAACTGAAAACCATTTTTTTTTCATTCACATTCATTTAAATATATTTATTATGACTTTTAAATATTTTTTAGCACGACAAAATCTACATAAAAAGTTTGGCAAGATCTTAAATAAATTGAAATTTTTTACTTTTTTAAAGCAAATACGCAATTATTTCAGTAAAATATAAAATTCTAGGAATAAAAATAAACACAAAATAATTAGGATATATTTATTGTAATATATATACATATTTAATATATATTTATATTATTTATATAATAAATAGGAATAACTAAAATTATTAATAAATAGGCGCTGGCTCCCAGAGCGTTCACTTGAAAATATATATATATATAGTTAAATGCTTAAAACTAAATTTATTGTGGTATTACATTTGCTTGACACTTTTCACAAGTCATAAAATTGAGAGCTTTTGTCAATTTATCACCTTCTATTACATAGAAATATATAAGGCGTGCTGTAATACAAATATTATACGCGTGCGATTACTGATAAAAGTCACAAGAAGCTGGCCAGTAAAAACGACTCTGCTGGCTTAAGACACTGAGCGGCGTCCCGTGGACAGCAACTAATGAAAGGTCACTTATTGAATAGGCCAGCGACAAAGGTGCTAAATCATGATGACAAATGTTAAACGAGAATTATGTTATGGCCAGCTTCGGTGATAAATTAATGCATTATTTAACTGGAATTATAAGTGTCATGAAATGGAAAAAATAATTCATAGAGTCAGACACCAAGCAAGCAGCAAATATTTTCAGTTTAGTACAAAGAATTTGCTGCCTCCTTTTGACATAAGAAAAGTAAATAAATAAAAATTGTGCAAAACAACATTAAAGCAATTATCCTTAAGGAGCGTACAATTTTATAGAATTCGGAAATCTAATAAAAATTGATGGAAAAGTCAAATGGAATTATGGAATTAGATATTAAGAACAAATGTTGTGTATGTAACTCACAGTTTTATTTCTCGAGCGTTTTTTTTCGGGATATATTTAAAGTTGAATTTTCAATTGAAAACTAAATTGAATCGCATTTATCTGGAACTGTGTGTCAAATTCTTTTCAGCCTCTATGATTGGTTAACTTATCACAAATCACAAATCTGAGTTGCACCATTTAGGGAAACGAGGCGCAACTTCATTCAAAGTCATTCCCAGAGCGACCGCAAGAGCAAAAAACCAAAAAAAAGAAAAACATCACCTACCTACAGCACGTACGACGGGGCGTATGTGCGATGCGTGAGTCTTGGCCCAGGATTAGGTCACAGTCAGTGCTATAAAGCAGCGCGCGATAAGCAAAACAAAAACGGTTACAATTTAAAGCCGCACTATTTGCATATGTAATTCTTCGCTTTCTCTTTATGATACTTTTTTTTTTTAATTTGGAGGCTGCATAGCCTCAAAAGCACACGCACTCGACACACACTCGACACACACTGTTAATTGGAAACGAAAATCTCGTGAAAAATCACGTTAAAATTGCGCGCTTTGCCGCAGAGCAGCGCGACAAATGGAAATCGTACGTAACTTTTGCTAACCGAACGCGTTGGCCGACACGAAACAACTAAAAGGACAGCACATCTGATGCTGTGCTGCGACTGATGCTGCTTATGCTGCTGCTGCCGTTATGCCGAGCCAGGCGCAACAGTATTAGGAGCCGACATTAGACAGGGCTGTTATGCAGCCGAAGGTCGGCAATGTCTAGCCGATATCCAGTTCGTTTCGGCTGTCAGCTATACGCTTCGGCAACGTGTGGATGCTGTGAGAAACACTCTCTCGCTCTCACACATCTTGCAGATACAGCGCTGTAAATGCGTTCCACATGCCGGTTGATTCCTTACTCGTTCACTGGGTCACTCTAGAGTTTTGTTTGCTGAACAACTAAGTGAGTGTGAGTGTGTATGGTGTGTGTATTATCTTCGCATTCAGAATGCCGCATATGCCAGGCCGGTCTTGTGGATTACTCTTCTCTTTGTTGTTGTTGCTCATCTTCTTCTTGTTACGTTTTAGGTTTGGCTTTGACTTGGAATAAAATGGAGCTCATTTGTGGGCAAACTGTTTGCATACTTTTCGACTGCACTATGACTGTGGTTGCTGGACTTTAACTCCATGCCAAATGTGAGCCCGCCATTGCCGGCAGCGAGCTGATCGCATTACGACCCCTAAAGGTACACCACAATTGAGGCAACAAATTAAATCAATATATTTATTGATGTATCAATAAATGCCCAAGTGAAAATCAGTCAACCAATCAAATTTGGTGACTTGGCTGCGTACGTTTTTTCTTTTCTTTTTTTCTTTGGTGTGCTCACATCCTGTTACGAACAAGAGACAAATACAAATACGATTACAAATACAGAGCAGAAAACTATGTAAGCCATTGGTTGGTATGATGCTCTTAAATACTCTGTATTTACATATACATGAAATTTTAGAGCTTTATGATGGATAGTCTTGCCAGGAGTTATAGACATATAACGTATACATGTCTACACTTTATTTATTTTATAAATATATATAAAATAAATAATTAAAATATTTATATTAAGAATATAAATAATTAAAATTCAACAAATATGAGTATTTATTAGGTAAATCAAATTCATCTATATCTATATATTTTTATAAAAAGTCAATCACTTTTGTTCAGTTGTGTTATATTTTTGACGTCAAACACATCATACCCTCTCTCTATCTCTCTCGCTGGCTAAGGTATGCGAAATTCGCTGCGTTGACATTCGCATTCGAATTCGTATATGAATTTACCGCTTCAACTGGTCTACTTATACGGATAAGAGCTTCGTCTGATTACCATGCGTGCACAATGATAATGAAGATATTGTATTCCTACATTCACATGCATCTTAGATTTTGGGCTCACACACACACACACATTCACATAACAATATACAATCAATGATGATGACGTCTACAAATTAAATAAATTAAATTATTAGGTCAATATGCTCAACTTGATATTGAATGGATTTGTAAGAGCAGCACACATATTTATTACATATTATAAATATATACATATATTTATATTATATGTAGACAGATATCATCATTTATTTACATATCACAATTAATTGTAATCAATTCGATATTTTGGCATGTCTATAGTATCGAATTATTAATTAACTCTAAGTGAGCTTCGATGTAGAATATTTAATAATTAATTGATTGAATCATTGGCCTAATAATTCATTACCTTAAATAAAGTAGGTTTTATATTAATCTCAGTTGTTCAATGAAGTTTCACAATGCCCATTGATTCAACTGTTTATCCAATGAAATTTATATAAACTATATATTTAATATTATTATGTAAGTTTCACCTTAAAAACATGAGTATTTTATCTATAAATATCCCTAACAAAATTTAAGCCTCACCAATCAATTATCATTAAGCTTATAAAAATAAAAAAAATTTAATTTTAATTCAATAAAAAATAACACATTTCACTTGACTAAACAAATATAATGCAAACTAAAAAAAAATGCTCTTTGCGAAAAACTCATAAAGTAAAAGGCATAAAAAAAATAGAAATAGGACAACCTAACGTCACGGTAGAACAGAAAAGGAAGAAGAAAAAGTAAACAAACAAAAAACTATATAAAAAGCATTCAATTGTAAAATTTCTCTGTTGGGACATACAATATGATTAGCTAACATGAAGTCAATGTGAAAGCGAATTACAAAACAGTATAGACCTCTTCAAAAAAAAACTGATGTAGGAGAGTGGGGGTGAGGGGGGAGATGGGGGCCTGGTGGGGCTGCAGCTCGGGCGAAAGGCTGTGAAAGACATTTACGAGCGTTTGAATTTGACAGATTTCTTTTATTAAAGCGACAGATACTGTGAAAGCGGCGAAAGCAAGCGCTCAGGCATATTAAATTCAATTGTATGCGAGGGTAAATGTGTGAGTGAGTGTTGGAGGGTGTGTGTGATTGTCAGAGAGTACGCGTAAGTGTGTGTGCGAGTGTTGTGGAAAATTTAATAAAAACAAACCGCAATAGAGAGAAGACGAGCCGAGACGTTGCGATATAAAAAGCAAATCACATAAAGACGTCATAAAGCACGTTGCGCACTTGAGCGCGTTTTACCACACCGACAAAAGAGAATAGAGAAAACGCTTTGCAGCACTGCTGCAGCATAGGGTCAACGGAAGGCGAACGAGCACAAAGTGCGGACAACAGCATTTCAATTTCATATCAATGCTGCGCAAACAAAAATAAAAGCTTTGGCCAAACATCGCAGCTCTCGACACTTTTACATTATGCCCGGCGTATCAATCAACAGCACAGGACGGAAAGGATACGCGCAGAGAGAGCGAGTAGGAATGAGAAAAATTAGAGAAGAGAGCGGCATAACGTGGCTAATTAATGAAATAATTAACTTGCAACTTTTACTTTTTGCTTAAGTGCTTTTCTAGCACTTTACTCATACTGCAAACGCTCACACACACACACACACACCAACACACCAACACACGCGCACGTACACACACCATCAACTACATGTATCTGCGCACGCAAACAATTAATTTCATCAACAACAATAGAGACGAAGGAAAAAAAGGAAAAGAAGGGAGTAAAAAAATTAGGCAAAAACAAATCCGTGGCATATTTCAAAGCACGGACTAACATAAACAATAAAGTCAAGGTCTCTCGTTCAGGCAGTGTAGCCGAATCAAAGTTGTGTTCAGCTTAATTTAGCTTAGCACACAAAACGCTTTTGAAGTTTTTCCAACACTTTTTCTGTGCCCACAAAACTAAATAAGTTCTACCAAGAATTTGATCAGCTTAGCAAAATACTATGTATAGAAATTTTTTTATTTGGAAAATAAAATGCATAACTTGTATGTATAAAAATATTATATTTTAAAATTTTCTAATTAATTATTTTATTTTTTTCAAAATTATTATAAGAGAAATAAAATACTTCAATTAATAAATTAAGTATCTAAGAGTCATCTTCACTCCATACAGTTTAATCAATCATTCACAGTGACCCATCAATAAAGTTAGAGCATACAAAAAGTCACAAGGAACGCATCGCAAAATCCCTTAGCAAGCAAAAAGATGAAGAGCCTTAACAAAAGAGAAGGAAATAAGCAAAAGCCTGATGAGTGCGTCAGCATAAGCAGTTAGACACACACACACACGTGCGCGGGCACATATGCACATGCCAGCAAGAGCAACAACGAAAGCAACAAATAAATCAAGAAATCAAAGAACTTAACTAAGAAAAAAAAACAAGTCTCATCGCGACGCAACCGAATACAATGAATTAACCAATGTATACATTGGTTAGACAGAGGTAGTAAGAGTGAGAGACAGTAAAACACGTGTAGACGAGCAACACGCAATACAGTTATGGCAAGGCAAATAGCACAATGCTCGAATAGATAACGGTACACACGAAGTCAGATCATAATATAAATGAACAGAGTAAACAATGGGAAGCACAACAAAAGAAACCCCTAAATTGTAATTGCGAGAAATTGTTGAGCAAAATATCCTATTTTATTTGTAGCTATTTGCATGACCCTGGCTGTGCGTATAATTGCCTATGTGTGTGTGTGTATTTGAACGATTGCGGCACAGCAAGCAGACTGACAAGCGCGGCATGAGTGATTAACAGTGCTGGGAGACGCTGGCGATGACGAGAGAGTTCCGCAACCAGCAGGAGCTAGAGAGATGGGTACGAGGAAACCAGCCAGCCAACCAGCCAGGCGGCTAGCAAACCAGCCCCTGACAATTATGTGGATTAGCCGCAATGGCGGCTGGCTGTAGAGCCTGAGTCAGCAACCCGGGAGCTGGCTCAAAGTTTTGGCAGCGATTTGCGACGCTTCGGCAATTAGTCAAAAGCAGTTAACACGCCCTTAATGCGAACGCGCTGCGTCAAAAAGTGTGTCTGACGCATAATTTATCGTCGAGCACTTAACAATCTAATAAAACGTGTTAAATCTAATATAATAATATATTTGCTTTTGAATTTACTCCAAATTTAAAAAGTCAAGGGATCTATTTGATTCCTACTTACCATACAAAAATTCACTTATTCACTGAAATAACTTTTTTCCCACAAACGAACACATCGCGCACCTGACACTTCACGATATTCGAGAGCAACTGCTTCTCAATGTCTTCAACTCGACGAAGCCTGCCATTTGATCATTAATGTGGGGAAATTACACGTGTAATTACACCATGACAGCTACTAATAACACTTATCCACCATTGCACTTGTATTGTCTCTGTCGCACTCGCAGCTCAGCATAAAAGTCTTGAATGTGCTCCATTCTTGCTTCTCTTTTATTAGGTATGGCTTGAGTTACTTGTTATTCACCATATTCATATTTTAATGCTCATTACTAAAAAAAAATAGGAGGTATACTTGATTGATACTTTAAATAATTTTTAGTGTTAATAAACTAAAAGTATTTAAGCTGAAAGCTTTAAATTTAAAGTAAAACATAATTAATCCTGGGCTATATAAAAAATTACCAAAAAATATACATGTTTGACTAAAGTCAAGGAGTAGTGCGCAGTCGAGTACACCCCACTACAACATATTTGCTTATTACTTCGGCATATCGGCATAAAGAATAGGCTTTCAGCTCCAATTATAGAAATGTGTTTAAAATCAAAAGGGAAATTGAAATGGGAAACGCTTTTCCGCTGCCTTCTCCGCCAACGCGTTATGTGAAAAGTGCATTGCATATCGCGAATTGCTCTCTTTGCCACTTTTGCATATCAATTAACCCACTTTGGCAGAGAGTCGAACCAATTTCCCTACCGTACACTGAAAAAAAAGCAAACAAACCAAAGCATCGCACAGAAAAATTTGCTGGGGGGGAAAGTAAAAGAAAATCGTTAACCATTTGGTAGCCGCTGCTCATTGCCAATTAAGTTTAATTGGCCGGCAGGCTAAATGGCCTCAAGCCAAACTACTTCAAATATGCATACAGAGCGAGCGCACAAAATCACAAAAATGCCTTGGCCCCCAGCTGCTCTCGAGCGGCCCCAAAAATGGACCCATTTAACAATCAATTTACTTCAGAATAATATTGCCTTTGCCAGCCCGAATCTGGCCTATCGACCCGGAGCACTGAGGTAAGGCGCGTTGCACATAAATTCATAAATGTTGCTGCCACATTTCGTTGCATATTCATGCAATTATTGAGTGCGATTCTGATTCCGATTCCGATTCCAATTCCAATACCATTTTCCCTTTTAATTGGACTTGATTTAGATACCCCAAAAGCATGTTTTGTGGCCAGTTTCGGTTGCACATTCCTCGAGTGCTGCAACTGTTGCAATTGCCAATTGCCAACGCCACTTGTCAGCTGCCAGCTGAAATTTGAGCCGAGTCCATTCGATTGCCATTTTTAGTAACTCAATTGACACACTCCTCGCAATAACGTTTGCATCATTGAAGAATGGATATAAAGAATACGTTATATACCCAATTATCGGTTTGAGTCGACTAAGCTTTTCATGGAATGCATGGATACAGAAATAAATATATGAGATAATGTGTAATGAAGTTAGTCAAAAGAATATAGAATATAATTTGTATATTAATAGCCAATGCGAGCTGCACAATCACTAATTTATAATATATTTCTTTGAATAATCTGTATTAAATATTTTCCTAAATCCTCTCAATATTCAATAATTTCTTTGTCTGAATTCTCTGAATCATCTATCCCAGAATTTAACTTTGTCTAAATTCTTACTAATGTTTTGGATCATACCCAATTATTATTGTTGATCTGGCAACTATTAGTTATATAATTAGTGGCAACGCTGTCGTGATCTTAGCTATTAGGAACATCTCTGTGTTAATGTCCATCACTCTTTCTCTACCTTTATTTATATGGCTCGCGCCAGCTTGTCTCTGTGCGCTTTGCCTTTCGTTGGCTATCGATAAGTTGCCAAAGATTTTGTTTAATAACTTTTGTGTTTACCAACGGATTTTGATACAACTTTCATCATATTATGTAAATTTTTTTTTTGCAACCAAAGCCCTTTACATATATGCCATATTTTCAACTGAACATAGTTTTCAACATGTTGAGGAAATTTGGGGTGCGAGACTCTAACTTTTAATATAAAAGAGATAAAAAACTTTAACTGATTTTTCATATGGTTTTAAATCGATAACAATTATTCGAGAATAGTTATCGATTTTCTGAAACAAACTCGATATGCGCGTCGTATATACCAGCCTAACAAAGAACAAAACATTCAAGTCTCTAGCTCTTATAGGTTCTGAGATCGACGCGCTCATACATACGGACGGACGGACAGCGCTCAATCAACTCTTCTTGTCCTCCTGATCAAGAATATATATACTTTATGGGGTATGACACGCTTCCTTCTGCCTGTTACATACTTTTAACGAAACCAATATACCCTGTTTTCCCATTATTAATGCGATCGGGGCATAAATATGCTTAGCCAATTTGTTTATTCTTTAAGTGTGAGTAAAAAGAATCCGGTTTTTTCACATGTTGCCATATGAGAAACTTATTTATTTTATAGCAGACACATCTATAAATATTTATATATCATTTTTAATGGCAAGTATTAGATAAATATTTGAGCAGCTTTTATTTTCGAAAATAATAATAATATCCACCTGGTCTTATTTGTCTAAGGTTTCTTTGAACTATTTACCAATTGAGCTCTTTAAGTTGATGCAAGTTTTCTAAATTCCCATTTAGTTGGCAAAAGTCACGTTCGCATTTCGTGCAATTTGTGGGCACTCTGCGGGTAACACACACACACATATACATACACAGGCAAACAGACACAATCACACACACACACACACACACACACACACAGGCAGAAACGTCACTTGCAACAAATAAAGCAAAGCGAGCGAAGACGGGAAACATTCTTACTTAATATAGCTGAAGTATATGCACATGTATTTACCCGTTGCAAAAAATCAAATATCCGTGCATGCATCATATGTGTGACAGCTATATAAATATATGTGGCCCGTACTATGCTGCGTATACGTACCGTCACGTGGTCACGTAGCGCATACGCACCGTTGCCAGTTGGCAGCTACGAATTTAATGTTTGCATTTGACAACAGCTCGTTTTTAATAGGAAAAAAATACTGCACACACAGAAAACATATAAAAGAATATATAAACATATGTACATATAGATGTATGTATATATATTATATATATGATGAATCACATTTGATAAACACTCGAGAGGAAATACAAAAAGAGCTTATGTGATCTTGATTTTAAAATTAAATAAGTACTTAACTAGAATAATACAGGCATTCTAATATCAGAGCCAATGAAATGGCACGGGAATCGGCTGAGGAGATCTAGATCTAGTAGCTGACCGCCACGTCCTGCTGCTCGCCCTTGTGCAGCAGGCCGTAAAAAACGGAGTCGGGCTGCTGTTGCAGCTGCCTGGGATTGCCGTCCTCGACGATTTGACCCTGCTGCAGCACTATAATGCGTTCATAATCCAGAATTGTGCTCAGACGATGCTGTAAATGCAAGAAAAAGACAAAGGAACAAGAAAATAAAAGTGAGCAAGTGAGCTGGAAGTGAGTGGGGGTGGGGCGAGGCAGCAACTCACGGCAATGGTTATAATTGTCCGACCCTGGAAAGCCTTGTCGGCCGCCTTGAGCAGCGCACGCTCCGTGCTGCTGTCCAGCGTACTTGTTGCTTCGTCCAGCACCAGGCAGACGGAGCCGCGCAGGATGGCACGTGCCAGGCAGAGCAACTGCCGATGGCCGGCACTAAAGCTACTGCCGCCATCAGAGATTTCCGTTTCTGCAGGACACAAGGCACGGCAGGACGCATCGCAGGTATGGCCATGGCCCAAGTACACGTGTATAAAATAAATATATAAAATCCGGATTTTAGTGCGTAATTAAAGTTGTATTTAATAAGCGTGACGTTATGGCCGACTGCCTAAGCACGCCCTTTAAGCCTTAATGAGCCATATAAAGCAGAGCTGCAAACAACCTGCTACGGCAAGGATATAACCGTATGTATGTCAAGCTGCATGTAAATGTGTAGCTGTATCCACCCAGCAGGTGGATGCGTATGTCCATACGACTGCCAGAGTCAAGGACAACAACTTTATTTTAGCCACTTGCCAAATTGCTGTCAATGTTTAGGTTAATATAATATATAAATATATATATATATATATATATATATATATATATATATATATATATAAATTAATTATAACAATAATGTAATGAGGTCGTTGGCGCAATTGAGTCACTTGTGTGAATATGGAGTCTTTGTGATGAGTTATAAATGTGCATGAATAACGTTTAAATAAGTTGGGTTTGTAGAAATTAAGAACGTGGCCCTTTTATGCCTAATGAGCTATTATGTAACTGATTTAGATAGTGACATTTCAGTGTATTTATAAATTGGTTATTAAAAACTAAAGTGAGGGTTTAAGCATATGTATTAAAATGATTAAAAATTTACATTTGGAGTTTATTTACTGATAACATTTTTTTTTTAATAATGTTTTTAATTATTATTATTATTCTTGAGAAGCAAAGTACATCTTGATTCCTGGCCAGTTCACTATGAATTATCCTACTGAAAACCATCAAATTTCTGGCTGAACTTAATAAGAAACTGATTTTGCTCGGCTAACGTCTGAAAACTATTTTGTCAGCTTAAGAAATTTGTGTTAAGGCTTAATGAAAAACTGAATCAATTGGATTTAAAAGAAATGGGCTTGATGCGAGTTAAGAGAAATGTCAAGCGCTGCTTTTCGCATGACAAAAAGAGCGCAAATGACGAACTCAAATATACTTTGATGAGGAACTACCAAAAAAAAAACCAAATTTAGACGGAATTAAATGTGAAAAATGTTGAGCAACGTATAAATACCTTATTCAGTGTCAATTAAAAACTATTGTTATGTATTTGTTGAGTTTAGTTGGGAAATGTGTTTACTCGCTCGAAAGCATTTTAAAAAGTACTAAACTCATGCTGTACTGGTAGCATCTAACCCAACGTCAATGTAGTCCACAGTTTGCAACTTTCAGTTAAGAATACTACAGATCCATCCTTAATTATGATTAAGTCCAAATGGAGTTTAAATCAGGGATAGCAGCCAGAGAGTCAGATAAGCAGCTTTTTCGCAACGAAAAACAAATGATGAAAGTCAATTTGACAGAAAACTGAGGGAGGAAATTGTATGCAACGGGGGAGAACGTTTGTAGCATATAAAAACAATTTTTCACTTTTCGATAGAATTTAAAATTTAGAAAGAAAAACCATAATAGATTTTATGATTTTTCATACATAAAATTCTAATAAAAATTATAGCTCCTCATATAGATATGTATTTGTAAGGTTTTTTGTTGATATTGTTTTATTATAAAAATATTATTTTTTTATAATTAAACAAAAATAGAAATAAGTAGATTTTTCTACCAAGTGAAATAATTATAAAGAGCCTTATAGTAGATTCTACAGACAACTGAACACAAAAAAAATATTTGTTTCTGATGTACGCAGAGTTTTATGATTGAGTGTATGTATTTATATATTAAATTATTATTGGGCGAAAGCATCTTATCGATATATGATATCATATTATATATTATATATCAGTGCTGAAGACGGTGTTGCATAATTTGGGTTTTGTGGGTTGTTATTGAGCACTAACAGGGAATGCCAATATGACGAGTTTTAAAGAAATTATAGATTTCTAAGGCAAAAAGGAACATCCTTTATTTAAGCTAAAGAAATACTAAAACTTTCATAGATATTTTAAAGAGATGAGATGAGCTCAGCTGCTACGTCCTGTTACGCTTATCATATTTTACGCAGATATACTTAATAAACTAACCAGCTAAGATGCATTCGCGGCAACTACAGTTTTAGGCCATATGTGAGCCAATCAACACAAAAAATCAAACATGCATGAACGTTTTCAAATGTTTTTTCAACGTTCATTTTTTTCTTTTTTATTTTTGTTTTTTTTTTTTTTAGCAAACATCAAACAGACAAGTTAGCTGCCAGAGACTGGCGGGGTTGAAAAGCTGGCGAGGCGGCCAAGTCAAACGTCATGTTTGCTGCCAAAAATAAATATGATTTTTTCATAAGGCCAACTCAGCTGGCGCAGTCAGCGAGACGCAGCGCATAGAACTGACAACAACAACAACAGCAGCAGCACAAGCAATAACAATTGAAACAACATATAACAAATAGGGAAATTGTGGAAAGTGCACATACCCAATCCGTGCGGCAGCTGCACGTTGACAAACTCCTTGAGCTGCGCCAATTCGAGACATTTCCACAATTGCAAATCCGTGTAGTAGCTGCGCGGATCCAGATTTTCACGTATTGTTGCATTAAACAAATGCACATCCTGTGGTATTATCGACAATCTGCTGCGCAGCTCGTCTGGCCGGATGCGCTCAATGTCCACATTATCGATGAGAATGTGTCCATCCGTCGTCTCCAAAACGCCAAACAGCGCCAGAGCCAGCGACGACTTGCCGCTGCCCGTGCGGCCGCAGATGCCAATCTGCAATTGAGTAATCAAACAGAGACTTTAACTATATATCAAATGTAACGAGATATGTGCATATATTTATATTGATTAGGTATGCGTAAGACGATGCAGTCAACTGCATGCCACTTGCCACAACTTCTCAGCCGAGAATATATTTCAATCGGTTCAAGCTAAACCGTTTCAAATCAACTGTCTTATATCTTATTTCAAAGAATAATAATATTTTTGATACCACTCCCCAACGCAATAATTCACATAGGCAAATCTTAATGTCATAATCTCACCCTGAACATTTTATTAAAATTGTATACATTATATACATTTTCACAATAAACATTATTCGCTTAAATCTCATTTTCATATGATAAAAATACCATTCCTTTAACATACAAAAAAATAGATTTTCTATAAGAAAAAACATTTAAGTCCTACCCTTAACAAATTTTTTATACTAAATTTAATTATTTATATTATATATATATATATATTATATAGTTTAATAAAAAAAACAAGCTTTTTAATCTTTTAGTTTTAGCTTTTAATAACAAAAAAAAAAAAACATTTTTTTATGTATTTATTTTCGTAAATATAGTAATATATAATATTTTATAGAATGTTTCGTTTCTTATTAAAATTTTTGTTATTTATTTCAATGCTTTAAAATATATATTATTTTATCAAACAAACTAACAATATTCTAATCGAAATTGTGCAATAACTCTGTATTGAAGTAATTATACATAGGTTCTACTTGAATAAATATTAAATTATTTTCACATGTATCCAATTTTGATAGGCAACAAATAAATTGAAAAAAATCTGTAAAATTCGATTCTATTTGTATTATATTTTTCGGATGAAGCGAACACGAAATCGTGACACCCGAAGCACAAAAAGTGTAGTTCAAACCCATCTATAACACAAAACTTAGTAATTCGCAAGCAGATGCAGGAATTTAATTTAATTGTGTCACGAAATCTGAGTGAATAAATATATAAATAAATTCATATACAAATTTAAATACCATAAAAAAACACTTCATTCAAATTAATTTTTAAAAGATGATTCTTTTACACTGTTTTCAACTTTTTTAAAATAATGCAATAAGAAACCTTGATAGAGTATCAAGGGTTCGTTATTTCAAATTGTATAACTTTTGGCATATATGCATACAATATTGATTTTTGATATTTTCCGACTATTTTTTTTTTATTTTTTTGCATTGAGTGCTTATTGTATTCAAATATTGTTTTTCTGACCACAACATGAAGTTCAGATATTTATGGAAGTTGTAAAAAAGATTATTTTTTTATATTTACCAAAATACTATGAAAAAAATTTGTATTTTATTTGTAGATTTTATTGTCTGAATTTTCAAAAGGTCTCGCAATTTATTTTGATTTCTGTGAACCAAGCAAAGTTTTTCAGATATAACAAGTAACTAAACTCTAGTCGAGACTGCTCGACTAAGAGATACCCTGAATCCATTGAGCTGTAATACCAATCATAAAAAGTTTCATTTATTCATTAATAGTAAACAACACATGCACACACACACACACAAACATATGCATGCACGTAATATGCTCACTGCGCAGTATTGCGGCTGCAGAAGAGGCTGTGCTATGCAAACTTTATTGTTTAATAACTTTTTTTCTCGATCTATGTTCTTAATGAAATTTTCGGGGCATGATTATGAAATCTAAATGTACCTATTTGCCAAATTTCAAGTCTCTAGTATTTGATATACGTGAGTTATCGATTTTGTTGAATTGTGGGCGAAAGGGGCGTGGCATCAAAAATCCAAAAATGACAAAATGTGCGGATTCAATATAGCTATCAACCACAATTTAGTGCAGGATTCTATCTTTAACGGTGTGCACGCCAGACCTCAAAAACAAAGCGATATTTTCGATAGTTATCGATAAAAAAGAAATGGGACGAGTTATCGAAAAAAAAAAATAAACTCGTACAGCGTATGGTATTATCGAGCATTTTGCTTTTTATTTGAAGTCTCTAGCTTTTGTGGTTGCAGAAATCCAGGTGTTTACACGGACGGACGGACGGACGGACAGACGGACAGGGCTAGTTCAACTCAGCTCGTCGAGCTGATCAAGAATATATATACTTTATGGGGTGTGGCACGCCTCCTTCTGCCTGTTACATACATTTGCACAAAAACATTATACCCTGAAATTTCCATTTTCAATGGATTCAGGGTATAAAAATGATAATAATAAAATAGTAACATAATAATATTGTGAAACATATAATAATAATATAACGGCTGGTAATTTTTATTTATAATAAAATATATCATTTTTAATTTCTTACAATAATTTAAATCAATAATCTATATTAAGGGATTATTGTTTATGTATAAGTCCTGCCTTGCTCATTAAAGTAAACTTCACTTCGGCCTTAGCTTTAGCCAAGCCGCACAAACGATTTTATTTAGTTCAACCAGCGAACTGTTGCATAATGATAATGGATGTATCTATCTGGCTATACAAGTAGCTGCTGACTTTTCAATCAGTTATTGACTTTTTGCAAAGCCTGACCATTTCAGTCGAGAATGAAGAATGCCGAATGCTGAATGGATTTGTGTGGCTTTGGTTAGTTTGCGGCCAAAGTGCACACTCAGTTCTCAATGGGCGCTGTTTGAGCTGTAGTTACAGTTTGTTGAGCTGCAAGACTTTGGCTTCTTGCATCTTTCATGCCATTCCATTTGATGCATATACATGTATATAACGGCGGTCTGAGTTTTTTATTTTGCCCAGCATTGTTTATGCCCAAAGAGGGTATATTCATTCTTGGCAGGCTCAATCAAAATTGTCTTTAAGTCTATATTTATCTATCTAGCCAATTAAAACTAATCGATATCTACAAAGCATTTTCTTACTCACAAACGTTCAATATATTCCGACAATTATAAATAATGGGAAATTCAATATCTACATAATTCATAGATGATAAGAAAGATTCCTTTGAAATATTACTTACAATCGATAAATATCGATCGGTCTGTATAATTATATTTATATTGTAGCTGTTGACATATACTTTTAAAATACCATATTTTTCGTAATAAATACAAGATATAAGTTTCGACATAAACTTGTATATAATACAAGGGACTTTCGATCCGCCACATATCTGTATATAATTTATTTATTTAGTTGAGTCCTAGCCCTTACTCACTTACATTATGCCTAAACAATTCTTAATTCTCAGATTACAAAAAGATTACCTACTAGCTTAGTAGCTACTGCAATAATATTTTACACGGTATCTGCTAGTCAGTCACTAACAAAGCAGATTCAAATGTTGTGGTAATGCAAGAATGTTTGGCTTTGACAATGTTTATTGTACTTACCCGTTGGCCTGCTGGTATCCTTAAGTTGAGGTGGCTGATAACATTCTGCCTTTGTCCTTCATAACGTAGGCTAACATTTTCGAAGCTGATGTCGCCGCGCTGTGGCCAGGAAATCGGAACGCTTTGGTCTGCGAGAAAAAGAAATAAATATAAAATAAAACACAGTAAACAGAGAGCGAAGCGGATGCACTGAATAAATGTAAACAAACGCTTATATTAAATTTAAGGCCCGAATCGACAAAGCATGAAAATTGTGACCTTTTCGCTCAACTATATATAATCTACAGAAAGAGAGAGCGAGCGAGAGAGAGTGCGGGAGAGTGAGAGAGAGCGGCATTTTGCGCCCGCAACTGTCAGTTGAACATTTGAAAAGTCGAAATGAAAGCCAAAAAATTAAACCAGCTAAGCAAAAAGTGATGAGGGCATCGGGCAACGGGCAAACAAAAAACTTCATGAAAAGGGTCTTCCAGATCAGGACACGCACTCGAGTGCTTTTTAAAGTCCCAATAAGTAAAGTAGGTTTAAACAGTGGCACAAATTCTATATAAAGGAAACTTTATATATATACATATACATATAGTAAAGACTCGACCAATTTTCGGGTCTTTTCTGGTGTAATTTTGGATTAAACTTCTATGAAATTTTACGTGTTTGTGTGACAGCGTTGCCACCAAGTTTCTTTCTTAGTTCTAAAATTTCTAGTTGAAATGAGCTGTGAGCTTTTTGATGCTCAGAATGATCGCTATTACTTGTTTCTATATATTGCAAGAGATAAGATAAACACAAAATTTTCAAAATATAGGCTATATATCTTTTTCGTTTAGCCCCACAATTTATTCTCGATTTGCTAACAACAAGATTAGCCAAACGAAAAATAAACACAAACTGCCGAAATCTTGCGCAAAACTTTCAGCATTTTAATTCCGTTTGGAAATTATCTATGAAAATATTTAAAAATCTCTGTTTCTTTGGCCGAACTGAAGCATAATTACATCTTTTTGACTTATATATTATTGAAGTTTCAGAATTTTCATCATTAATAGAAATTAGTAATAATAAAGAAATTAAAACAAATAAACCAAGCTCAGGGCATTTGAGCACGAAACATCGTATATTTAGCAACTATCGCTTAAAGTCGTGCTAGAGATGTGTCACGCAAGATCTAGAAAACTCGTTTGCAGCCCTGTAAAACACCCAAAGAACGCTCATTCGAGCACAGGTGAACTAGATAAATTGAGCTCTGAATGAATTGCCAAAACTACAGCCCAAGCTATAGAAACAGACAAATTCGGTCTAGAAAGATTCTTCGAGTTAATCACGTGAAATTTTATCTTCATTTAAAATGGTTCTGGTTGCAATTGAGACTTTCACTGCGGCCCACCAGCAGCTCAACATTAAGGAAGTGCTGGGTATCAAGCGCGTGATGAACAAATTGAATTATTTAGTGCTTTTGGAGAATAAAACCAGCTTGCTGCTAACCTCCGAGGTGGCCAAAGAGCTGTGCCCCAACCAAATACTGGACTTCTACATGCACAAATGTCACCTATCCAATGGGCATATGTTCGTGCCACAGCAATACAATCTAGGTAGCCCAGATGGCCAGCTAGAATATATATTAATCAAAGTTTATTTGCAGATATCAAGAATTGACTTGGTGAAACAAATAAACTTCCAAACCTGGAAAATTGCGATTTTTATATTAAATAATTGTATACAGGAAACTAAATATATATTAAAATGTGCTTAGACTAATGCAAAATATTTATGGATAATGGAAATAATTCCTCGGAAAGTTAAGTAAGATTCAACATTTCGAGCACACAATTAGTTTTACTATAAATTTAATATTGGCATTTTATATCGATTTTCTTCGAATGGAATATATTAGTGATGACTTGCAACGATTTTTGCGTATTATAGTTTATGGTATTTCAAGTCTGGCAAGTATATTATAACTGACACTTGCAGAGTGAATTAAACTTTGTAGTAGTCAGAAGTAACGAGTCCAATTTTTTTTTTCGTGCACTGAGTCACCCTAATGTTGTCGTGTTTCATTTTTCTGCAGTCTGTTTTGTGCGTAAGCTTCCAAAGCTTCCATGGTACGACTGTTCCGACAGCCGACAGCATAGAAGCTGCGATCGTACGATTGTACCGCAAGCGTTACAGAGCTTATGATCGTGCGAAGGTACCGTTTTAGGCAAAAGTACTGCGTGACCTACCTACCGACAGTCGCCAGAACTTGCTGAGCAATTCGCGAAAGACATTCGACCGAAACAGACGTGCTTTAACGGACGTGCCGCCGAGCGGCAAATTGAAAGTAGGTTGCAAAAACAATTCAAACACGATTCGACCCAAACTCAAACGCAATTGCGATTCTTAGAATATTGTGCGCAAGCATTTGAATGTATGTGTGCACATGTATACATAATGAACATGTATGTATAGGCACCAGCTTCAGCTTTGCGTTTCGTTAACTGTCGGAAAGTGGCCAAGCATTTTGTTTAATATCTTTTGCGTTTATTAGGGATTTCTATGAAACATCATATGTATTTTTTTTTGCCACCAAACATTATTAAATGTATTTAATATCTGCAACTGAACATAATTTTAAAAATTTTGGGAAAATTTGGGATTGGTATCCAAATGGAACAAAAACCGAAATTGATAAAAATATACTTAAAGCTACATGCCAAGTTTAGAGACCTTAGCTTTTTAGATAAAAAGATAAAAATTCTTATTTGATTTTTCATGTGGTATTAAATCGATAACAATTATTCGGTAATAGATATCGATAACAAAAAAAATGCAGTCTCTAGCTCTTATGGGTTCTAAGATCGACGCGTTCATACATACGGACGGACAAACAGACGGACAGGGCTCTATCAACTCGTCTTGTCGACCTGATCAAGAATATATATACTTTATGGGGTGTGGCACGCCTCTTTCTGCCTGTTATTTTTCCATTTTTAATGGATTCATAGAGAATTAATAGAGGGAAAATATAATATATAAATATAAGTAATGAATAAAATATATACGTACTTTTGATATAGATATATTGATATGTGGTAAATAAAAATATATATATTTTATATAAAAATAAATAATAAATGAATATTTTAATATATAAATTGATATATTGTGCATGAAATTATAGACTTTAATGGAGCCTTCCACAATATATGTTGCACAAATCATCAGCAATTGTTATCAATATAATGCGATTAGGCCACAAATTACGCCACAATTAATAATTAAAAGTCAAAAGTCAAGCCAAAAAGTTATACTGAAAAACAATTTTATTTGACGTTTTTTTGGCTCAGCAACTGCCATAAATCAATTGTTAATCAATGAGCCATATAATAGCAATTGCTGCCAACTATCTGCAGGTGTAACTATTCACACACACACAGAGAGAGAAAGAGACAGAGAGAGGTAGAAGGAGAAAGATAGATGTGGTACTCACAAGCTTTGATTCGCGTTGATGGCTCATTAGATAACGCGACCTTGTCGCCAAGTGCTGTCATTGCCTTATCCTTAATCATTGACGTCCTTGCCGCTGTCGTCGCCAGCTGCCGCTTGTCAACAACTGGCGCCGTGTGCAAGTTTAAGTGTTTGCCACTGCCGGCTGCTGCCGTTCGAGCTGGAGCTGCATTGCCTGCATTTAATTTAGCAGCAGCTATAGCCGAGTCGCCGGCAACATCAACGCCAGCTGGCGATGCGCCTGGGTAAACTTTGTCAACGCTAGTTGTCGTCGTGCAGGTCGACCTATCGACTTCATTGCTTCTTTCCGTATCCTGCTGCTGCTGCTGCTGCTGCTGCGGCGTCTGCTGTGCATAGTGGGCAATGCGTTCGACCGAGCCCGCATACATCTCCATATCGGCCAAAAGTTTTACAACCCAATTAAGGTAAATCGGCACCAACAACGTGTAGTTTATGGCCAGGCCGACCAGCGAGGGCGTCGGCGTCAGCGTCAGCGTCAGCTCCTTGGAGCTGGCGCCTTTATTGATGGCATAAGTTCCTGCCATCTCCGACGTCCTGCCACTTGCCGCTCGCTCCACCGCCTCCCTCACATAGATGCTGCAACTGACGCTTGCCGTTGCCAATGCCGTTACGATGGCCACAAAAACAATGCAGCCACCCAGGTAATCCTGCAATAAACAGAGACAGTCAAAAAGCAAGAAAGACAGAGAGAGAGAGAGCGAGACGGAGAGAGCTAGCTTCTAGCATGATGCATGCTTGTTAGTGTTGGCATTTTGGTAAAGATTTTTTCCACATGACTTTTTAATCAGCCCACGTGTGCGTGTTTGTTCTTTTCATGCTCGCTCATGAAATGGTCGAAAGTATATTGGCTGTTATGGAATAATTTTTAGCACTCAGATTTTGATTTGATGTTCATTTCTCTCGGGCAAACTGCAAGAAGCAAATGGATGCATCTAAAGAGTGCAAGAAAATCAGAAAGTTTTTTTTTATATGAGTGTTTCTCAGCAGTGCCTGTTTTGTGCTGTAGAAGCATAAGACTTTTCAGCTCGATTTCTGTAAGCTCTCAAATAAATCAACCAATTCAATAAAAATGTATAAGAGTAAAAAATCTAGATCAGGAAAGAATGATAAGTTGGACGATCTGCGGTTCAAGCATGAATATCTGAACGGCTCTTAGATACGTCAGTAAATAAAACTATTTTTCGAAGAAAAGTGTTTGCAATCATTAAAATACAATTGACGCGACCGCCTCCTCTTCTCTCCGCCAGACTAGCGTGTATAGAGAAATAACAACAGTTCTGGCATATGTTCCATGCTCCATGATATCTACGATTTAAATTTAAAAGGCGTCTTTAATGGTATTTGATTGGTATATTCGTATAGTATGTAAACAATTTTAAATTACTTCTTAGAGGTAGATATAAATCAAAATAATTTCACATAAATATAATTTAATAAAATAAAATATAATTCTTCTGAAATTACTAGGCGTAAGTTACAAATTGTATATCAAATATGAATTTTTATGTATAAAATTTACATATACATATTTAAAATTGCATAATAAATCCCATTGGGAGCAACAGGAAATCTCAATAAATATCATAAGCTCTGTCTTTTTCCCTACAAACAACCATTATATATTTCACTCCTTAGCAGCTACATAGTCTCCTAGGTTCCTCTTTATTCAGCTCAGCTAAAATTTTACTCTAAGAATAAGCTCTCTTTAGCTTATATTCTCTTTTGAGTTTTGGCGATCATTTCTCATTAACATGAAATACTCTCCCAACCCTTCTCTTTTTCTCTCTCTCTCTCTCTCTCTCTCTCTCTCTCCAAAGATTCAAGTCCCAACATTGTACTTAAAAAATGCCTTGATTATAGTGTTTCAATAAATAATCAAGAAGCCTAATTAAACTTGCTAAATGATTATAAAAGTGATTGATCTCTTCTGCTGTCTCTTCTGCTCCTTGCCTCGTCTCTATTCAACTCTAAATCCATAGTCTAAATTTGAACGAGTATCGAACAACTCGCTACGCTCGATTGCTACGTTCTTAGTTGCTTTTTTATATATCTTTCTAAACGGATCTGTCAGCTCGTTGCCCGCCTGGCACTGGGCAAACTTTTTACTCTCTTTCATCTTAATGAAACTTTTACGGGGTAGCTGCCAAACCACAATTGAAAAGTTTTTGCTACCAGCTTTTGTGGGCAGAGGCGGCAGTTGGGTCGATTGAATCAGGCTCCACCTCCCTCACACTCTATATATACATATATCTATACCTCTCTCTGTCTGTCTGTCTATACATATGTGAGTAATCCTCGAACGTAACTTCAAAGCTGTTGCATTTGCAGTCTTTGACTTCATTTGCCATGCAGAGCTGCGCGTTCGTAATGCTTAATGGATGTTTTGCTCTTAACTTCTATGATAGCTCCGTTTGTTTTTCTTTCAATTTCGATTGATGTTTGAATAGCAATTACAAAATACTGGAACGCATGTTGCTAACAAGTGTGAAACTTGCAAATTTTCTTAATTCATTTATGCTTGCGGTTAAAGTGAGTTGACAGAAATTAGAGCTCTTCATGGAGGACGATTATATATAACATAGTAATATATAAAACATAAATATATTCTAGCTTCAGATTTCAGGGAGTTTTGCGATTATAATTTATTCCAATCTCAAATCATTTCATTTTCCAAGTTGTTACACTAAAATTTAAGGGTAATCGAAAAAATTTATTAAATTGGACATTAGTTTCCGGGATCACCTTAGTTATATTTGCACACAAAAGCTATATTAGAGTATATGTGTTTTCTAATATCCTCATTCAGCTTTATCTTTTATCTGTCGGTATACATAAAAATATTTGTTCGCTTTTGAAATTAGAATAATACTTATCTCAATCGAATAAATATTCCATAGAAAGTATTGATTTAAAAGTTAAAATATGAGAATGCTTTTACGTTTGATTGAAATAAATAAATATAAAATCTATAATGAAAAAATATTTTATTGATGCACCGGAAATTATTTGAATGTCACTTATAACTAGAATTCAGAATTTTAAAGGCAGATTAAAATATGAAATAAAATTTGAAAATATTCAGAGATAATAAATGATAAGATACCAGACCGAAATGATTGTGACAAGAATTAACACCAAGCGAGAGCCCAGCTTCAATAGTAACCAGGATGAGCAGAATAAGCTATGATCAAGATAAATGCGGGCATTTGTGATGTTTATAGGGTGGTTTATCTGAGTGACACATCTACAAATGGATATTGATGATCTCTAATGAAAATACAAATACAAATACTAATTATCTAGAGCTGCTTCTAGAGAGTGAATGCAACATTCACGTTAGAATCGACGAGAGAGGCGGAGTTGGAAGCCAAATATATTGTCATAGCCAATATTAGCAATGGTAAATATTTATTTCTGTGAAATTTGTTAGCAAAGAAAACATATTTTGCACACATACAACATCTTATTATATATTTAAGCGGAGCGCGTGACAACAAGGAGACTTTCTAGCACTACATGAATGCCAAGGGGCAACTTCATAATATGCATTACGGCCGAGCCGCAAGAGCACATTGGATATGCAGAAGGTAACCCAAAGCCAGAAATTGAATTGTTTAGTCATGGCACACTTGCGAGTTTGCACCTGAATTATGCAAGTTATGCGGTGCTTGGTGGACTGGCCGAAGGCGTCAGTCAACGCAGACTTGATGACCGTAACGACAATACAATCAATATGCCGAGATGTGTGTCTATGTGAATATTAGCTGACCGCACTGTGCACACACTCAATAAAGCAAAGCTAAACGGCCCCCTCTTCCCCTGCTCTGGGCATAATTCCAACTGCCACAAATGCACGCGTCAACACAATGTGAAACAATTTGAGCAGAGTCAATGGCAGCTCGAGATCCATAACAGACACTTGAACAACTGTAAACTATAATCTCGATACTCCGAGCCAAAGGACTCAAAGGTAGCTTTGCTGACAATGCGAGTCTCCTCGATGGGGCAGTCCACCTGGGCTAGCAAGCAGTGAGAAATATCAGATACTTACTGTCCCTCGCACTCACTCTCTCTCTCCCTCTCTCTTTCTCTAAACTGAAATGCCAATTCAATTGAAATGCACACAAGGATATTTTACAGAAATCAAATGTGCATATTGACCAAGACTATGCGCACCGCAACAGGCATGTGGACAGCGGGTCAAAGGATACGCAAAGGACTCACCAGTGATATGCCCAGCCAGCGATTGCTCGTATTCAATATTGTAAACGCAATAGTGTTCGCCTCCAGTCGCTCGAAGAGTATCTCGGTGAAACGTGCCTGCTGATTGTACGCACGTATTGTGGTCACTCCCTGTATCGTCTCCGCCAGATGCGATATGACCGGAGAGCTGCTCGAGTTCTCGATGCGCTGCAGCTCACTTTAAAATAAATCAAATATATAGAAAAATATTTTATTAAAATTCATTCATTTCACTTTGAGTATATTTTATAGTTAATAATAAAAAATAAAGAAAATATTTTAAAAATTTCAAAAATAAATTAATATAAATTTTTGTATTTTTTAATTAATAAATAAATAACTATATTTACATATAAATTTTATTCTATATACAAAATTAGATTAAATTATATATTTATATATATATATATATATATATATATATTTATATTTATATATATAAAATGTTATTTTTGTGTAAGTATATATAATATATAATACTTATATTATCAATAAATTGGAATATTAATAAAATATTGAATTATGTTGCATATAATTAAATTATAGTTTAATATATTATTATGAATTTCATATAATTGACTATAAAACTATGAATTTAATTTACTTTAAGTGCTAAATGGCAATGGCAATTTTATCGTTAGCTAACAAGATTGTAATCTTTTTCAAACTTGTTTAAATATGAAGTTATAATAAAAATATTTCAATGAGATTTTTGAAACGTTTAGAATAACTATAAAATTAGCTAAGCAAATATTACTTCAATTAAATTTAACATAATTATAACCATTTATACAGAACTCAATAACGATTGTTATGAATTTGCCATCCAAATAAGCAAATGCTTTGTTTTGCAAACAAATTTGAATTACAATGGAATTTCTCGCTAACTAAAAATAGTTAAGTTGTATGGGTATTAAGCCAGATTATTACATATATTTTAATAATACTAATTTAGATATGCAAAGCTAGTCCATTAAATACTTTTAGTCCATTCAAAAATGTTTCATTTCATTATCTATTAAATAACAATAACAAAGGTCAATGCCATGTTTGGACTTAGTGTCAACCCAGCTCAAAATGCTCGGAAAACAAAGAACGCTAAATACAAATGAATTGCTTCAATTGAAAAACTCTTTAAAATGAATTTAATTTTGTTTTTATATTTTGTTGTTTTGTTATTTTTTTTTTTTTTTTGAATATTATTTGTCTTCTGAAGCCCAACCAACTAATGGACCACAACAATTGTGGCCCGCCCCCGACGACGGTTGTCGGCACTGCAAACTTTGTCTGCACAAAATATGCTCCAAAGACAATTAGAAGCCACAAATGCTTGAATAGAAATCTGCTAATAGAGCCACTCGCACTATCTAAACAAACACAAAGATAGCTCAGGCGGAGCCAAGGAGCAGCAGAGATTGAAATGCGATTACCGCAAATCGACCACTTAATATACTCTTTTGATATATGCAAGAGTTTTAGGCTTTATATAATATTATTAAATATAGAAATATTAAATATATTGCTCAGGAATGGAACTGAAGTGAGGCAGCTAAAGATGTATTGAGAAGTGTTGTATATCTCATGAAATCAAAACAATTGAACAGGCTTGAGTCTAATTCAGATAAAAAGAGTTAATGCAAAATAAATTAGAATTTATATAATTTTAAAACTTAATGCTACAGCTTCCTATTGATTAAAAATTATAATAGTAATAATAATATTAATAATATTAATAGCAATGGTGCTCATATGCGTTAATATTAAATTAATAAGATACTATTGAAAAATGAATTTAATACTTGAATTAACTTTAAATTGCTAATTTATAATAATTATTAATTATTTGATGTAACAAGCAAAAAAATAAATTTAAAACAATAGTTAAACAATAAGTAAACAATTTTTTGAATTTTTAAAAAAGATTTTTATAGCTTAAAAAAATTTTTCTATGTAAAAGTCATAGATTAAGTTTTATGGAATTTATACTATAAATTACAAATATTTATTGATGTATACATAATTTTATTTATTTTATATTATTATACATATTCTGTAGCTATTTGAGAATGAACACCTAAATAATAAATCTAACTTAAGGTCTAGCCATTTTGCTTTAAGCAATATGAAGAATCTCATACTATGCCTATAAAAAAGCATTTAAATAGAAACAAATACGAGTGTTCTAGGCAGTGCCCAACCTGAAGATAGTCTCTATTTTCTATTCGAATCATTCTACTCCTCCTTCATAAACGGATCACTGCGTTCATATTGATGGATGTTCGATCGACTCAGCTCCAAGATTCAGAATATATTTACATAGACATTTTGTGGTCTGGCACGCCTCTTTTTAACTCTATAAATCTTATTCAACTCATTGCGTTATTTTGGTATCTGCTCCGTATCAATAAATAATTTGAGGATTAATTTTGTGAGAAGTTAATAATTAATAGAATTAGTTGAAATCATTAATTATATTGGCAAGCTTGCCTGTCGAAACTGACAGACAAAACTTTATTGAATCGCAAACTTATGCTGAATATTCGAATACCCTCGATGGGAGTGTGTGTGCGAAGGACTGTCAAAACAAGAGTTGAGGCAAAAGTATTAAATGTAAAACTCTTTTGTCTTTTTGTTGACAACATGTAGTTGGCAAATGCCTATGGCGAAATACTTTGGCCAGCAAAATGTTGATGAAGTTTTCTAAACAATTCAAGTGATCCACAGATGTGAGTGGGAGCAACAAATATATTAAAAGTTGACAAACTTTTGGGTAACATGACAAAATGGAGGCGTGGCAGTCGCATATTTATTACAGTTAGCACAAGAATTATGAAAGTCGCTTTGTCAGCCTTGCAAAGGGAATTGTGCAACAGGAGCAAAACGAGTAGAATATTTACAGAAATACATATATTTCACTTACCGCGCCGAGCACCTGTAGAACTTCTGGATGGCATAGTAGGCGCCACAAATGGGCAGAGTGAGGACCAGAAACCAGGGCGTAATGCTCACATTTATGAGTATGGCACAGAGGCAGAGCAAGCTGAACTGCAGCAGGCGTTGACAGGTTGCAGCGATTTTCTGTAAATGAAAAAATATATGTACAGAAGCATATGTGTACAGACATGGACATAATAATAGAAGCACGAAAAGAATTTAGAGCTTTAATTTTATATATATTTATCTCTATCTAAATATAGTCTATAGGTTTGTGAAATCGCTTCAATTGTGACCAGTTGTAAATAATTTAGCTATTTAAGTATATTTAACTACAGTATGATCAACTGTGACGTCACACTCTCCACTTAACAGACTGCTGTGCCCAAGCTCAATTTTGATAGGCTCTCTCTCTCTTTTTTCTTTTTCTAGGTGAGAGACAAAGATAACTGTTGTTTATGCAATCTCGGTTATTGCTGAGCAAGAGTGAGATGGACATACATGACTGAACAATATTGAGTCTGTTAACAGTGCACTGTTATGGGTGAACATACATACATATGTTGACGAAGAGAACGCGATTGGAATTGAGAAGTCTGAAAAATGATAGGCGTCAAGACATGAGGCAGTCAAGGCATTTCTATTAAAATTGACTAAACTTCAAATAAAAGTTTACTTTACTGCTCTTTTAACTTTTGGCATGTACCTATTTTTGCGACCTCAAGTGTACATGGCTCGTGGCTGGCTGAAAAGCTCCGTGTGGCATGCAACACAGCAGCATAGACAGCAGGCACATAGTTGGCAGCCAGGTAGCTGCTGCGGCTTTTCGGGCAATGTTTTTAAATGACTTTTGCTCGTTTGCAACACACGAATTGACAAATGACTAAATTTGTGTATGCCACATGCCACACTCGCCGCCACTCCGATTCTCACCTGAGCCCCCACCTGCCGCCTCCAAAGCTGCTCGTTTGTCCCAAAATTAACGAGAACGACTACAATTTGCAGGCTCCATGCCCAGCCAATGAATTGTGTATCCTGGCTCACGTTTTGACAAATGTGAACCACAAGCCCAGCCTCAGCCTCAGCCTCGGTCCTAGTTCCAGTCTCTGCCCCTAACCCCGTCCCATCCAAGCCCCGACAATGTTTCATAATCAAATTTTGTTTGCCAGCCGCTGCGATTGCACAAAGTGCCCAGCCCACTTGTAAAGTGCACGATAATTGAAGATTTATTTGACAAACGCATGCAGATTGAGGTCTGCACAAACACACACACACACACGCGTAGACTGAAACACACACACACACATATACACAGAATGACATTATAATAGTCAAAAGGCGAATGTCGAATTAAATTAGTTACATAATGCATAGAGCTAAAAATAAATAACAATTAAATATGCAAATAAGTGTAGTAAATAGTATATACAAAATAATAGATTGTAATAATAATAAATAATGATAATAATAAATTATAATAATTATAATAAATATTAATAATAATAAAATATAAATAATTAAAATTATTAAATTAATTTTTTAGTATTTTGATAAATTTAGAGCTGGTATCCAAAATTTAACAAAAGCCGAAAATTTCCAAAATGTATATCTATATAGAAAATAAAAAAAGAATAGCCATCCACTGATTTAATTGATATAATTTTACACAGAACGTTGATCTTGGCTTTAACCCACAAAAATAAAACAGGAATAGTTATTGATGTTCGGAATCAAGCTCGACTTGCTATATACGCACCTAACAAAATATCAAGTATCTATCTCTTATAGGTTCTGAGATCGACGCGGGTATAAATACGGACAGACAAACAGATGGATGGACAGATAGGCAGATATATATAAATATATACAAATATACAATTAATCAATTTATATATATATACATATAGCTGCTGTCTGCCACGACTCCTTTTGCGTTACATATTTTATAAAAAACGCTTATACGCGGATTTCAATGGAAAAAATTAATATTTAAAAATAAATTGTGGTTTAATTATTGCCAACCAATTGCCTTATTAAGTTTTTTTAAGATTCTGATTTTTAAATTATTTTAAATTATTAAAAATACATACAAGCTCAGTAGATATTTGATGCTCTCAGATTCATGTATTTAACAACTCTCTTAAATTCCTATTTATAAGCTTTAAGCCATTTTCATATAACTCAATCTCTCAGATTTGTATCGCATTTAAAACAATATAAATTTGACTATTTGCCTTTTAATTAACTTGAAAAGCACTCGAATTGCTTTTGATGCAATTGTTATCTTGTTTGAATTATCTCGCAAATAAATCAGGAAAATGGCCTTAAGACATCTCAGGCATAAAGAAATTTTAATCAAAACTAATTAGAGAATCAGTGACAATTTGTTATAAGTGAGCAGAGATATAAAGCCACTGCATTTGAGATCAATCAATGTCATTTTAATCAAGCAGAAATCACACATGCAAGCATGCACATGCAAATACATAATATCCTACAAGTTTTTGGTAAATTTGCATGCAAAAATTGACAAACAAAGTGAAAAACTATAATGAAAGCAGCCCTAAAAATGGCGTCAACAAACTCATATATTACGCACGGACACAGACACACACACACACACATTCTCCTATATATGTATACAAAACATCAATGCATAATGCGTGCTTATCAGCTCCAAATCTAAAGCAGAGCAACAACAACAACAAGAGCAGCAGAAACAACAGGCAATATGCTCATATTTTATGCCGCACAATACAAAAAGCTAACCGAAAATTATGCAGATATATGTATGTATGTATGTATGTATGTATGTATGTATGTATGTATATATGTATCTATGTATGTATTTATGTATGTATGTGAGCATGTACTATAAATTTACTGACTTGAGTATAGGATTTCTACCTACAGAATTGTTGCATTCAATTTGATACATAATATTTAATTAAGATATAAATATATGTCTAAATATATATATAAATATATTCATTATATATATAAAAAAATTCACATATAGAAATAAATAATATAAATTTATATTTTATTTATTTTTATTTTTATTAATATTTATTACACATTTCTTGCTAACCTTTATTTAATACGTGGTAAAGTCCAAATAAAAACTATGATCTTAAGGAAAAACTTGCTTGTTCACTGCTCTAGATTAAGTTTCGTACTACTTTTCCTATATTCAAAATTAGGCGCAGCTGGCACATTCTAAAGCGCGCATATGAAGAGCGATCGTAGATATAACCAAAATAATGAGAGCGATCATAGTGAGAGCAGCTCACCTGAAAACCTGCTCAAAAGCTTCATTGCTCTTTACAGTGACGATTGCTTGAGTAATTTTTATTGCAATTTCATTATTTCAACTGATATATATTTGATATATATATATTATAATCAACTTCTGGCTTTAATGTATTTAATTAATTGTTCTAAAAAATAATACTTATTCTTATTCTATAGTTATCTTAATGGAATATTCTGTATTAAAACAAAACTGAAAATAAATTTTTTTATTTGATTTTAAAATTTATTTTGTTTACCTAGGGAATTTCGCACTTTTTTTTTTCATACATGAACTCAGTATTTAGTTGCCTCCGGTATGTGCTGAAATTGACACATTTCTACAAACGATTCAATTCGATTCAGTTGAGCGTAAGTGCTACAAGAATTTCAATCAAAATGAACTATTTTCAACATATTTACACTAAACGAGAATAGCTAAATTTATAGCCTAAATTAATTGTTATCAATAATCGAACAGTAATTCTATTAAAAATCTATTCCAATGAATCTTGTCACGTCTATCTGCACATAACTGATATACCCACTTAATTCGCTTGTTACGCACACAGGGTAGATGATAAAAATAACAAATCTTACCTTATCAATGATCGCCATATCGGTGCTGAAACGGGTCAGAATGCGTCCGAGCGGCATCACTTGGAAAAAATGCAAAGTTTTATGCAAAATCGTTAGCAACAGTTTATCGTGCAAATTATGGCTGGCTTTACAGCCGGCCCATTGTCCGGCCGGTGTTGATATCATGGCCATTATAATGCAAACAAACGAAATTGTTGCATACATGCGAAAATAGTACGTGACTTCGTGGCTGGCCGCATCCGTGTGGCTCTCGCTCTCGCTCCCGACATCCACATGGTCGCTCCAATGCTGCAGCCAAACGTCCGTGTAGACACGCAAACATTGCCAAATTAGTGCGGTGATAAAAAAGACAATGATTATGGGCAGACCGGAGGCGCGCATATATAGCAGATATACATGATTCGATATTTGGCCATATTTGCGTTCCACATCTGTCGCTGTCGCTGTCGCTGCCTCCGGCGCTGCCGTGGACACTCCGCCCGCACCTGCACCTGCTGCTTGGACAGTCCGTGACTCTTTCCTTTCACGTGCTTCACTCTTCTGCTGCATTGACAGTGACGTCACGTCTGACACGTCAACGTCATCGCCATCATCCTCATTGCCTTCCCCGTTGTCATCATTGCTATTGTTATTGTTGTTGTTTTTGTTGTTGTTGACGCTGCTGCGCTTATTTGTTGGCAATGCATTGAAGTCGATTTTAACATCTGCAAAAAGGGAGAATTATTTTGAAAATGCCGGAATAAAAACGTGAATAAATCTCTTGAAGAGTTATTAAAAAATAAATTGTTCTTAAATTAGTAAAATGGCAATATTCACTATCATATTAAGATTATTTGCGATGAAATTTAAGGCTTCATTAATTTATTTATAATAATATTTTATTATTATTTTATTATTTTATTTATTTTTTACTATTTGAAAGCTGGAACCCATAAATAGCCCTTACTAATTTCTACTGAATGCATGGAATATCGTTAATTATGTATATGTATTTTTGTATTGTATTCTATCTAAAGCTTTATACCTAGATTCTCAACAGATCAACCAAATACCTATAAATTACGTCATTTATTTTCTCATTTTTCATTTAAAACTTGAATAACGTATTTTAGCAGGAATATAATATAATATATAATTATTTATTAATATATAATAATGTGTGATTATACATATATATAATTAATTTGCGAAATTGCGTCAAATGTTATGTCAAATTAACTAGAGAAAATAAAAATTTTTGTATTATAATAAAAATATATAAATATAAAATTGTTTATCGAAAAATATTTATAATTATTTTCTTATTTTATTTTAGCAACAAATAAAGTTAAGTTAAACAAATACTTTAATGGAGAGAAAGACTCAATAAATTCTGTCTAAAATATACATACATATTATATATATATATATATATTACCCCATTAAGCACATTTCATGACGCTCTCAAGCATGTGCCTTATCTTTGCTCATAAAATATGTAAACAAGAAAATAAAAAGTGAAAAAACATGTATATTTGGTTAATTTAGTGCTTCGGCATTTGAATGTGTGTCAAGGTCATTATGCAGTTGTACCTTTTATAAATATTATTAATCAAAATATCGTAAAAGCCCGAACAAAAACAACACGACAATGTAGGCCAGCGATGTGACTGAGTAATAAAATATTTGTGTTATTTTTGCATCGATTGGCGGCCGCCCTACGTTTTCTGTACTTTTCCACCTGTCTGACTATCAATGCGTTTCCTTTCTGATGTTTGTTCCAATAAAAATTCAATTTTATATTCACGCACACACACACACACATACACACACACGTAGCAAACAATCAAAAACAAGTTTTTTTTTTTTGTTTTTCATTATTTTTTTGCGTTTTTCGAGCTTTTCATTTTTACGTTTTCTGTGTCCTTCCACAATCTGCCACATGCTGCAATCAGCAATGCGTAGCAGCCAACAAAACAGTTGAATTTAATCAATATAAGCGTAAACCTTTTAGAATCCAAATAGTTTTCTGGTATTTCGAAGAAATTCAATAAAAATAATTTTTTTAAATTACAAATGCAAAATAATTTTCAATGCAGAATATTATTTTTAGCACTTGGTAAACATGAAACGAGTATTATAATTTTATATATGCATATATGTTTATGAAGGAACATTTTCATTCTATTTAAAAACTTGTTAATGATTTTCATCAAGTATAATTTAGATATATATTTTTATTTATTTTAAATATATTTTTATCGTTAAGATTTATGGCCAATGCTTTCTTCATATTTGTCTAGCAAAAGAAACGAAAAAAGTTTTTTAAATTTTAATGGCAATTTTTATCATATTAACCATTTCAAAGTGCCGTATAAAACGAAACGAAATGCATAAAAAACAAGTAAGAAAACTCTAGTCGGCGCGCCCGACTAGGGGATACCCTAATCCCACCCCCCCTTAGTTTTCTTAATATAGTCCATAACTCGTATGTGCAACCATATCACGCGACTTAAATCTATGCCAATGGTACTAAGAATGTCGATCAAAGAGGAATTATGCAAACAAATTCGACACAAAGATTGTACCAGCACACTTTTGCAAGCTCACAAGAATTGTTCCGTTACTATTAAAGAAGAAGAATCGAAAACATATTCGCACAGCGACACACAGCTCACAAGAATCGTTCCGTTACTATTAAAGAAGAAGAATCGAAAACATATTCGCACAGCGACACACAGCGCCTGCGACTGCGACACACAGCGGCGAGCGGCAATTGGAAGTAGGTAGCAAAAACAATTCGAACACAATTCGACCCAAACTCAAAGGCAATTGCGGTTCTTAGAAAATTTGTTCGCGAGCATTTGCATGTATGTGTGCACATGTATACAAATTGAACATGTATAAGCGCCACCTGGTCTGTGTGCGCTTTGCAGTTCAATCGCTGTTGATCTAGCCAAACATTTTGTTTAATAACTTTTGTGTTTATCAACGGATTTTGATGAAACTTTCACCATATGATTTAAATAATTGATTTAGTTTTCAAAAAGACCAAACACCATATATATTGCAACTGAAAATAATTTTCAAAATTGTGGGGAAATTTGGGGCCAGTATCCAAATGTAACAAAAACCGAAATTGGTAAAAATACACATAAAGCTACATGCGAAATTTGGAGTCTCTAGCTCTTAAGATAAAAAAGATAAAAAATCATAACTGATTTTTCATATGGTTTTAAATCGATAACAAATATTCAGGAATAGTTATCGATTTTCTGAAACAAACTCGATATGCGCGCCCAATATACGCGCCTAACAAAAAAAATTCAAGTCTCTAGCTCTTATAGGTTCTGAGATCGACGCGTTCATACATACGGACGGACGGACGGACGGACGGACGGACGGACGGACGGACAGACAGACGGACAGGGCTCAATCAACTTCTCTTGTCGTCCTGATCAAGAATATATATACTTTTGGGGGTGTGGCACGCCTCCTTCTGCCTGTTACATACTTTTAACAAAAACATTATACCCTTTTTTCCCATTTTCAATGGGATCAGGGTATAAAAATTAATATGTTTAATTCTGTGATAACAGAACTTTATAGGTATAATATTTATAATAATATATAAATAAATATTTATATATGATAAAAATATCAGAGTTAATAATTTAATTTATTTAAACAATAATAACTTTTAGTACTGTTTTTTTATGTTTTTCGCATCGTCTGCAATCTTATCTATATTTATCTTAAATATTAACTGCATAAGCCAGCAATGTTTGGTTGATCAACATCGAAAAGCTGAAACAGTTTGGAGTAGTTGGGCAAACAGTTTTCGTTGCACTTGCAAAGGGGTCGCAGTCCCGACAATTTCAGTGACACTCGAGCAACTGATTAACTTGAAAGTTTGGCGATTTGGGCTCAAACTCGCCAAGTTGTCAGCCAAAATATTGACAGTGGGTAGATAGATCAATGCATTAAGTTAAGCAAAAGTTTTTTCTTTTTTTCGGCATCCCAGCAGACGACCTCCGAGAAGAGAAGGGACACAGACAGAAATATATATAGAGAGAGGTAGGAATAGTTGTAGTTCTCTTTGACTTACCGCTGGGAGTCGAAAACTTTTAAAAATCAAACTTAATATAAGTTTGGCACACACACACGCATATACAGACACGCTCTCCGAATTGTTTCGAAAATATGCACACAGATATTGTGATAAATATGGCAATATTTTCTTTGTAGCCTTTCGGCAGCCGTCGCGCCATATAAATTCGCTCTAATCAATATTCATTTACGACAAGGAACAGCAAGCGGAGCCAACGCCCCAAAAGAGTTGAGCAAAGTCGCCAACAACGTCGAAATATTTGCAGTTGCTTGGAGAAACTCCATTGCACATTCCTTAACGCTTATTGATGGACCCGGACGCAGCCCACTCGCATTTTAATTAGCCAATATGCAAATTGATTGTCAATTACCTTCACGTTTTTCCCCTTCTTTTCTTATGCCCTGGATATTATTCCTTCTGCATTACGGCAAATTCAATATCAATTAGCTGAGCGTCGTAAGCGAATCGCTTGCTTCAAATGTAAACAAAAAAGTGGAAAATACCAAAGAAAATAAAAACTACAGCACTCTTGGCTGAAACTTAAAAAAAAAGCAGAAACAAAATCTTAAGACAGTTGAGCAAAGTTTTTCGCAACGCAAAACAAAATTTAACTGAATTTAATTAGTTTAAAAAATATTTTCCCGCAGATGAAAGGGTTCGAAATGTCAATTTAGTCAAGAGATAAAATATAAATATTTTTCAGATATTGCGATTTTTATCGTTTTATTTTGTAAATGACTATGGCAATGATAATTTATGTATTATAGTCTCATGAGTTGATTGCTAATGAGAGCACTCATTGCGATATATGAGTGTGGCAATGGATCAACGAGATTATTAAATACTTATTGATTCAATAATTTAAATAATGAAGTGTATGGTAAATTAGTGAGCAGCCAGTGGTGCTGAAGCTGTGAGCAGTGGGATATCATGAGTGTCGCTCCCCCTATGATCGCTCTTCTAAGCTCGCACTCGGTACAAGTGTGCCAGCTGCGCTAATATTGAATTTGCATAATAAAAGTAGTGCAGAGCTGAATCTAGAGCAGTGAGCAAGCACTTGCCTTGAAGTCCTAAATTTGCTAATATTCTGGAATGGACTAGACCCATTTTCAAGTCGACTCTGAGCACATTTTTTGCACCCTCTACAAATTTCTAACTAGATTAGACTAGAATTGCTATAAAGTGGAGAGGGGGCCCTCGGCCCAAATAAGAACGACGCAGAAATTAAAAAAAAAATTTTCAACTGTCCAAAGTCAAATCTATCTGTGATGAATAAGTAACAGAAATATCTAAATAGATCGAACTTTTCCAAATAGTATCACTCATATTGTAAAAACACGATTTCCTTAAGAAAATACTTTAATTGATTCAAAATACTTAACTAAAGGAGATATAAATTTGGAATATAAATAGATGTACCCTAAAGCCTATATATATACATGTAAATATGTATCAAACCTAATTTGTTCAGCTAAATATCTAAACATGTGCAAAAAACAATTATTTTTCCTTTTTACTGTTAACTATTTTTTCTATTTTCGCATATGCAAATTTAGTTGTATATTTATCTGAATTATTTTTCTAGCTTTTAATAAAATAAAATATATATACAATACAAAGTTTCAAATTTAATAGAAACACACATTTCCATTTAAATAACTAATACAATAAATAAATATAAGCAAAATCGAATGTATATAAAAATCAAGTTTCTATCAGTTCAGCCTCAATGCAGCTTTAAGAAAATTTGAACAACGTCGCAATAAGACTTGAAATATTTCTCTGCACGTGGAAAAGGGTGGCTTCTCCCTTTCCCACCTCAAAATTCCAACTGAGATATTGGCAGAGCCCATGTGCTGCTGATTTAAGCCCCAGCCAAGGAGCAGAGGCTGAGGCTGAGGCTGAGACTGGGGCTGGGGCTGGCCTTGGGCCCGCTCGACTAACTTCAAAGGAAGTATGCAAAAGTGCGGGAAAACTGAAGAAAACTAAAAATAATGAAAGCTACGCTCAAATATGCCAATATTTAATAACAATAAAGTGTCTGCTCAGTCGAAAGTTGTTTAAAGGCAATATCACGTATACGCACTGTCTGCCATCGATTTAGTTGACCCATATGGCGCTGGGGAACTTTCAATGCATACAAATGTCGCTGAGGCGAGCGAAGAGGACGAACTTTAGCCAGTTGGCAACTAGGCAACTAAAAATCTAGTTGTTACAACATGCCAGATGCATAACTTACGCTTCACTGGTGTCTCCACAATGGCAACAGTAGCAGCAGCAGCAGCAGCAGCAGCAGCAGCAGCAGCAGCGGCGGGAGGTGAGGTCGAAGTAGGAGGAGCAGCAGCAGGAACTGGGGCTGGGGCTGGAGCTGGGGCTGGGGCTGGGGCAGTGGCAGACAATTCGTGCATCTCTCGCCTGAATTCCAAGTCGTCGACAGTTGTCTCAGAATTTGTTGTTGGCTGCGGATTGGAAATGTCAGCGACAGGCGTTGAAGGCACTGAACCTAGCTCAACTGTTGGCAATAGAGCCGCGGCACCGGACTCCTCCGAGATGCTCCTGCAACAGCAGAGGACAAACATAGTTCAAGGCAAATAAGTTACATCGCAGCTAAGCAAGTTATTTACCTAATCGAGTTGGCGGCGCTCAGCGGGCGATGATGATGCTTAGGCTTGTTTGAGCGGCGCATGGACATCCGTCGCAGGAACTGTTGAAAGCTGCCGCGACTCTGTGCCACCGCCTCCTCGGTCGCTGGCAGTGGCTCCGCCGCCTCCATTGCCGGCGGCGAGGACGCATTACGCGTCACCGGCGCATGATGTACATTCTGTGCGGGCTGCCACGATTGGGCACGTGGACACAACTCTGCCACGTAGGGCGGCGGCGGCGTAACTCCGTCCATGATCGAGCCTTCGCCATCGACACTGCTCCCCGCATAGCTACTGCAGCTGGCTGTCATCAGACTGCGGCGCAACAAATCCGCACTATTCGTGCTGGACGTGGACGTGGCCGTCGCCGAGCTGAGGCCACTTAAGCGATGCCACGAGTTCCTCGTGCGTGCGCTGTTGCCACGCCGCTGCAGCGCCGATCGTCGCCGTGGCCGCATGATGACATCGTCCGCCTGGCACTCGTCAATGGGCAGCGGCACATCGTAGATCAGGTGCCGTGAGCCGTACACACTCGATCGCTTGCGCAAATGGAAGCTGCCAGACGACTGCAAGCCGCAGCTGATGCCGCTGGCCAGAGAGAGCGACTAAGCAGAGGACAGAGGAAACAAAAATACATTTACTAATCAACTATGAAGTCAACTTTCATCACAATAAAAACTTTTGGCGTCAGAAAAAATTTAATTAGATTTATTAATTTAGTTAGCAAATCTTAAGAATTTTAATTATCGATGCATTTTACTCGAAAAATCTATCAATTTTTCTCTCCTTTCAATCTTTGAATAAAAACTTGAAAATCATTATTTTTACGCCCGGAGTGTATGACTAGGAGATACCCTGATGTCTGCGTAGAGCTGATATTACAATTACAACAGAGTGCAAACAACGCACACTCTCGAACTCCTACTCCTAAGCATTCTGAACTTGGGCTCTTTTTCTCAGGCTTTTAAAATGAAATGAAAATATCGAGTATTATTAACTTATTATTAACTTGACATTTCTACATCTACTCTCTGATAAATATTATATATATTTTATACAATATATTAAATATTTTCAAATATTTATATATATTTTCGTATATTTATTTTATTTATATTTATTTATATTAATGCAATGATTGCAATTAACTTTATTAAATGATGAAACTAAATACAATATATTTCATTAAGTTACTCAACACATCATAGAAAACTAACTTTAATTTTAACACCAAATATAACTTTGTAATCTCTTTCTTCCTTCACAAATTATGTTTATAGTTTTATCAGCCGCGCAGCTCTTATTTCTATGATAATTTGTAATTCTCTTAAAATAATTTTCGGCACACTTACCGTAGGTAGATCATCGTCCTCGTCATCTTCTGCGACGGCTTTATTGAGTACACTGTTAAATGGCATTGATACGATGCCATCACAGCAATCGGCATCGAGCTCCGAGCTATTGGCGCCTCCAGTTTCCGAATTAATCGAGATTGAGCGCTGCAAACCCAATTTGCTGACATTCTTGAATAGCTTCCAGCGTTCCCTCGCCGTGCGCTCCGAGGCACTGCAAACGACAGACGACAATCAACAATAAATAAACCAGAAGCACACTCCAACTGGCATTGTTCTCCTTGCAGAACTCCATTCACAACAAACAATATGTTCCCAAATGAAAAACAAAGAAATAAATGCCACACGCTCGACTGCGTATCAAAAATATTGTGTGACACGCCGAGCTTTGCCCATAAACGAACTAATCTCTGGTTATTTCTGGGAATCAAGTTTTAGAGAATAATGAATGAATGAAGAACTATCAATGCCTATTAGAAATATATTATGTACCCATTAACATTTATGAGCTAGCAATTATCTGTTGTGGTCGATACCTAGAAATACTTGTAACTGATTACCCTGACTAACCAGGCTTATACTTATACTCTCTTATACTGAGTTATGCAGACTTATATATTATATTCAGTTTTATACAAATTATTGCAGACTTATACTATCCTTTTAAACAGACTTTTATCTACAATGTAGACTCACTGTTATATATACAGAACTAAGTTCAACTTTGCTTAAGTTGACTTATAAGACCGCTGATGAGTCTGCACCAGTCTGTAGAAATATGTTTAGCTTTTTATACGTGGTTCATACGACTTATATAAAGTTCAACATAATTCCACAGAATAGTACAGACTCTACAATCTTATGCAGTATTATAATCTTAGTGTTATACAATTTTATACAAACCTGAAGTGACTTATATAGATTTGCTTGTATAAACAGAATATTTTTGAGGTATTTAGATTTATTCCATCCTATATAGTGTTGAATAGACTTATGCAAACTTATACATATATCGATATATCAATTATACAATCTTGAAAATACCTAAACCCTTGTAAATCCTACCTGATACATATTTCGTATATATGTAGATGTAGATATGGACATATAATCTATATCTTTTCGATGAAATTTTAATCTTGTAGATTTAATAGTGTGTAAGCGGCTTGAATTCATACGAACATCAGAAAACCAATAAACTATTTTTCCCTTTCAGAAATGAGTATAAAAACCGGGAAGCTATGCACGCGATACGATGGGCTGACTTTGATATACCCTTAGCCACTGTAAAAGTCAGATACAAGTATAATTTCCAGTTTCTATTATTCAGATTTATAAAAGAATACATTAACACACATACATATGTACGCCATGGTAGCTGCTTAGCATTTCAAGAATCGCGCCTTTTTCGTTTACTATATCACAATGTTTCTTCGGAGGGACGGATGAACAGACGGTCCTCGCCAAGAGTACATATACCTTATGGAGTAAAGCACACCTCATGCTGTTGCCTACCTTTACCTACATTCTAACAAAACCTAAATACCTTGAAATCCTATTTTCACTGGGTTAGGGATAAAAAAAAGTTAATCTCAAGCTCTTGGAGCACAATGGCAGTTGTCACTCGTTGCCAACGGCTTCATTATGTTGACATTGTTCCAGTCCTTCCGTCAATCATTTTGTTTTTGTGCTTTGTCACAAATGAACTTTAATGGAAATCGAAGTACTTGCAGCAGGATAAAAAGGGGCGTGGCTCCAGTAAAAGTAAAAGTAAAGAAAAGCTTTTGCGTGCACGCAGCGAAAATTCCCTCAGTTTATGCCTCACACAAAGGGCTAAGCCGTTGACAATGGCTCCGCCACATACTAATCTATGCCAGCTCCCGCCGAATGCAAACACAAAGTTTTCTCTTTGGATTGACGTTGGAGCTGAAGCTGTAGCTGTAGCTGTAGCTGGCGGTAACCGACGTCGTCTACTCACTTCTGTTGTTGGTCCTTTGCATTTTCGTTTGCCTTAGCAATTATCGAGTTCCATTTGGCGATTATTTGCGGCTGCTTTAGCTCAATGTCCTTATAACTGCCGCAAGCTTGCAGTCGGCCATCCTTCATCACAATTAACTGAAAGTCGTCGAAATGAAATGAAAGAAAATGCAAAGCAGAAAAAATTATTGCGCACAGCCAGTTAGAATATTGTAGAACGTTCAAGAGTTGCCCTGTAATCCGATATGAAATACGCCATAAATATAAAATATCCATTTCATTCAGGACATCACGATTGACTGACTGACTGATAAGCAGGCTAACTGATTGGCATACTAAAGCATCAAGTGTTTTGCGGTTAAAGCAGATTGACTGATTGGCTAAAGTGATGCTGAGAGTGACTGCTTGCAGTAGCAACATTGGGCCTTAAAAGTGATTGACTGATTAGACTGATTAGTAGACAGAAGTTAGTATAACTCAAAGCTAAGTTGTTATGCGTGAAGCTGATTGTCTGACTGACGTCTAAATAATATAACTCATAGATATGCTAATTGCTGAAGCTGATTGACAAATTCATAGAATGATTCACAAGCTAAATATTAAGATGTCTCATTGACATAAGACAGAAGAGATTCACTGATCATAGACTAAACTTATTGTAAGTCTCAAAAGAAGATTAACTGAAAACTGATATAATATATATATATATACCGATGGACTATGTTATCATAAAGTAGCAGATTAACCATCGTACGCACATCGATTGATTGAATGATTGAGTCGAAGACACTGAAGTTAATCTAATTCATATTCTAATTACCTGTCGACTAACTAATTGATTGAGAAAGAACTTGACTTATTGATTGAGTGAGTCTTGGCGAGACACTGACATATTGTTTGAACTCTGTGTTCTACAAGCATTTTCTGACTCAAAGACTGTCACTGATTGAATGACTGACTGCTATACTGTCTATCAGACAGACTGGCTAAATGATTGAAAGACTGACAAAAAAAACAAGCAAATTAGCTGATTGGATGATTGAAAGATTGCTTGACTAACTGACAAAGCAACTGACAAGCAGTTCAATAAAAAGCTGAATTGATTAACACAGACGATGCCTTTAACCTGAGCAACTTTATATCTCTATTTGTACAGGGTATATAAGAGACAAGAGGTGCAGCACAAAAGGCAATAAATTCAATTTCGAAATTTAAATTTGATATTTTTTTTTTTTTTGTCTACTATCTCTTTTTGCTGCTGCTGATGCTGCTGCGTTGCAGTTGCTGCTCAAATAATTGTAAAAATGTGCGCGCAGGCAGGCGACGGGCTGGAGGAGGGGCAGCGGCTGCGTGGAGAGTGGGAGCCAGCAGACCGGCAACAAATGGTCTTTCCAGGCAATTGCATTTATGGCCAAAAGGCGATAAATGGCCCCGGCATTTGGAGCGCAAAGTAACAAACGGATGCTGGAAAAAAGCGCAGGACGCAGGACGCTGCCCGTCCGAGCACATTGAATGACCAGCCACAGCCCTGAATATCGAGCCGGCCGCAACTTTAGATCTGGCTGGCAACTCTGGACAGTTGTCAGAGCTAAGAAATTTGAATATGAAATGCTGTCTAGCCCCAAGCTGGGCTGGGCCACTTACATAATCCGCCTCCCTGATCAACTGTAATTGCTGTGTCACCAGGATGATGGTTCGATTCGACTTCAAAAGCATCTGACGCACACACTGCTCGAAGACATGGCTGCCCACTTCATTGTCCAGCGATGACAACGGATCATCCTGCAAAATGCAATTACATCTCAATTTTATTACACTCTTATAATGCATAAGCTCATAAAACAGTTAAAATATTGCTATTATTTAATACATATTTAAGGCTAATCTTATCGCCAGAAAGCCAAGAGAGCTTAACGTTTTTTGTCGCGATAAATAAAATATAATATAATAATAATTATGTAAGTCATTAAAAAAAAAAAGGTTGGTTGTTGAAAAATGAATCAATTCAATATATTTCCCCCCCTCATTATGAAAAGAAATTAGCAAGGGACTATTCGTAATATAGTTAAACATACAGTAATGTTTTTGTTGTAGAGAAATTTGAAAAAAAATAAATAAATATTAAATAAATAAAAAGAATCGAAAATTCTACATATTATCTTCTATAGAGAGTTCTATGAGTAGTCTTCTATACATATCTAAATTATTCTACAAAAAAACTTGTTTAATTATTATAATAATTAAACTGAGCTTATTAACCTATATCTATATATGAAATGGGATCTATATCTTATATGAGATGGGAAACTATTGTAATATCAGTAATACCAGTATATATCAATATTTATATCAGTATATATCAATAAAGTTAGCAAAGATTTGTGAAACATTGTTTGTTAAGATTAATGTTACTAATCTCATTGCTTACTTAAGTGCGCTAATCTACCAATATCAACCATTCTTTGTAAGCCACAAAAGCTAGAGCCACGTAATTTTCAGAGAATACTTATTTATAGCAATCGAGCTTTTTTTTCAATAACTCATCTCATTTACCTATTGTAAATAAATAATGATAAATTATTGAAACGTGCACTATATTTTAGGAGATTTTCAAATGATTTCTGAATATTTTAGATTTTCAGTACTTCCCCCTCCCCCTCCCTACAAACACCTCAAAAAAATATATATCTTTGGCAAATATACACATAGGAATATCAAAAACAAGTTTCTAGACAGTATATATTTACTTATTTATATTATTTTTTTTTTTTTTTCAATATTCAATCCATTATATTCATTATATATTATTAAACAGGTTCAATAATATAACCTAGTTTTATTAAAATACTCAATTAGTCATTTCCGACCTATAGATAATGGTGTCATATTGACAATTGGGGTTCCAGCTGCGTAAATAGAAAATTTCCACTGTACCCATTTTTATGCAACCCAAACTAAGCTCATAGTCTTTCCGACTTGTTTAAATTGTTTGATGTGCCAAATAATCTAAATATTTAGTGCGAAATATGCATGCCGTCTTGACAAAGGCATTTAATTCACATATTAGAACAGCTGCGCTCCTATATCAGCAATTGAGTGTGGATTCCTCCACTATCATTCTACTGATCTGAATAAGATGAAAGTGAAATTAGTGGCACTAGGCTGTCCCCTCCTGCTCTACAACCAATGCACAGACTACCCTACCTCGAGAGACAACGGTTGCGCCTGTCGTCCAAGCCACAACTGTAGCGAGAGCAACTACCAGGGCAGCAACCTCAACAGGTGGCAATGAGAAAAGGAGCAAGCTCAAGTGGAAAATCGTCACGAAACAAGGTAAGAAAGTCGTCAAGAGACGAATACACATCCCTAGTAATACATGTTGAGAAGATCAAATCTTTTATAGAACAGGAACTTAAAGTATATCAATTTCAAATAGTGGGTAAAGCCGACCGACTGTCGATCCTTCTTATCGTTCTTAAGAACGCAGCTAAAACACACATGTATCACCTAGTCGATCTATCTCATAGGGATCTCTCTTATTTGCTTTTATATTTAGAGAAATGCATTTTGTCTTTACGTTTTTGACTAATGCCAAAAAACAAACCCGAAAACATGTAATAATGTAATATCAGATTCGAACTAAGCAAACCCTTGAAACTTTTTCTTTACTTTGAAAATCGTACTTGTCAATTATATTACTTTTTATTAATAAAAAACTATTTTTTTTTAGTTTTGATGTCATATTAATGTTTTTTTTTATAATATGTTTTTGTCTTCAGTGCACTCATAAGTCATTTAGACCCCTATAAAAACAAACGAAATACGAAAAGCTTAAAGTCAAGCGCGTATCTCTCAACGCGTACCGAAATCTTCTCAATTTTATTTTTTTGAGGGTATCTGCTGAGAAAAACAGAGCTAGTATATGACTAGCTATATATTTATCGGCAGTTCTCATAAAAACTTGTTTACCCTGCAACAGTGTTTCGAGATTTTCTTTTTATGCTTAATTTAAAGTTGAAACGTTTCGTGGATTTTATGAGCGCGGATGCATACGCATAAAGTGCAGTGAGGCGAAGGATTGGCTTGCAGCTAGGACGATCTGAAAGGTCCTTGTTCGTGTTCGCATTTACTCACTTACCATTATGACGACGTTAGCCGATGAGTAAATCGCACGTGCTATAGCCACGCGTTGCTTCTGTCCGCCGGACAGATTGATGCCCCGCTCGCCGATTATCGTAAAATCACCGGTCGGCATTAGTTTAATATCCGGTTTTAGTGCGCACGCATCCAGCACAAAATCGTAACGCTTCGGCCGAAATGGTTCACCAAATAGTATATTATTCCGTATTGTGTCATTAAGCAGCCAAGGAACCTGCGGCACATACGATATGGTACAGTTTCTGAGAAATAGAATAAAACAGACAATCGATTAAATAAATTGCACCCATTGAATTTATAGGCATTTTACTAAGCATTAACTGAGCTGGTTGTCGTTCATTTAATGCTACTAATGAACCAGTTCTTCTGGGTAAATTGCCTTGAATTGGCTTCCCATTAAATATATACATAAAAGAAATTCCCATAGAAAAGCTTTAAATTTAAGTTTTGATATATTAAAGTGAGTATTTTTCTTGAATGGCTTAAGTTTTTGGTTTACATATTAATTGTAATTGACTCGAGCCAAAAACTGCTCGACTAAGAGATACCCTGAATCCTCTGAGCTGTATTAATAATCATTTAGAGTTTAATTTATTCACTAATAGCAAACAACACATGTACACACACACACATGCATACGCACGCATTATGCGTACTGCGCAATTATGAAAAAAATCCGAAGATGACGTCATATGCGTATTAAATATAGCAATATCAACCACAACTTAGTGCACGATTCTATCTTGAACGGTGTGCACGGTAGACCTTTGAGGTCAACGCGATATTTTCTATATCTATCGATTATAAGGAAATGGTATGAGTTATCGAAAAATAAAGAAAACTTGTACTGCGTATGATATTATCGAGCATTTTGCTTCTTATTTCAAGTCTTTAGCTTTTGCCGTTTGCGAGATCGCTGCTTTCATACGGACTGACGGACAGACAGACAGGGCTAGATCAACTCAGCTCGTCGAGCTGATCAAGAATATATACTTTAGGGGGTGTGGCACACCTCCTTCTGTATACCGTGAAATTTAATTTTCAATATATTCAGGGTAAACAAAAAAAATATGGTATGTCATGACAAAATACATGACGTTTCAATGACTCAGATTCTAACTCAAAGCTTCCTCTATTCCCGCTTGATATGTAGCTAATTATTTTTTGTAAAGGTGAGAGCGAGATAAATACAAATAAAGCTTTATTAAGCAAGAATTGACGAAAAGAATAATATGAGGAGAGAGAAAGATATGCAAAGCTTATAGTTCTATATGTTCATACATTGTTATGTACACATAATTATCGAAAGCAATTCATAGAATACACATTTTTTATTTAAATACCATTTACACTTTTGCTCTATCAAGACTAACCCAAACTGTGTTTTGTTTTTGTAGAATTTACGCGGAAGTTAATTATGCAAAGAGAATAGTTTACTTACAAATGAGAGACTTTACTCTCACTTCCATTGAAGAGTAAGGCCGAGCTTCATTAGCGAACATACCGACTGTCTCGCTCGCACATATACAAATGCCCGTTAGCATATGATGAAAAAAAGCTCACTCCTCTTAGAAGAATACGGGTAAAGCAGAATCGGAATACATTTCTGAGCAGACAAGTTAGACTTTACTTTGATTTTGATTTTGATTTTGTCTGTATATGCATATGTATGTCTCATGAATACATATGTACATAAATTTGTGTGTATTTATGCAACTATTTGCGTGCATTTATGCACTTACTAGCAATGCTGCTTAAGAGTGAAAAGCAATTCACCTTCCTCTCCGCTCGAGTGCTCGATCAAGGCTAAAGCAACTTTACATTTGCGCTCAAGCATAAGCAACATTGTACTGGTGAATATGCGAGTGGAGAAAATATATTTACTCACGTATGAGTTACTTTGGTTTCGCTCGCTGTCTAGGGAACTCTCTTTGCATTACATGTTTAGAGACAAAGTGCATGTGTGCAAGCGAGACAATTAGCATGCTCACTAATAAAGCGCAGCTGAGAAGCAGGTATAAAAGTAAATGCACACAAATTAGACTAGGATATTTCATTTAATTACTTACATATGTCAGCAAGTATGTAAGGGTATGTTATTATTTATAACGATTCATTTTCAATTTAATATTTACACTTTATAAGCAAAAAATCGCTCGAGTTTTGTAATATTTTTAAGTCTACTGCGAAATATTTTTAATTCTATTGCGAAATATGCAAATGAAAGAATAATCAGAATGCATTAAACGATCATGTTTAAGAATTATAATATTAATACAACTGCAGCCCAGTTGACAGTAAAGAAGTTTAAACGCATATATGAACATATGTACATATATATGTAAGCATATGCTTTGATTTACATTTCCATAGATGTATAAAACTCACTGTTCATCAAGCTTAGCTGCTAGACTGCATTTTAGCTAAGCCGCTATTAAGCTTCAAACTTTCATCGTTAATCAAAAATGTCACACACACACACACACTCACAGAGCACATAGAGCCAAATAGATTTGTATGTGTACATGTGTAAGCTTTCGCTTTTACATGACATCGCTAATTATGGCAAATGCGAGTGACTTCAATTAATTAGGTGCAATTTAGTTAAGCGGTTTATGTGATAACTTTCGTCGCATCCTTCGTGAAGCGCATAAACCGCAGCCTACATACAGTTATGTACCCAACGCACACACACACACACACTCTCACACACACCCAGCTGTGGCATAATTAAGTGACTCGCAGTGCAGTGCAGACAAGCTGATTGTTTCTTATTGGCGACCGCGAATTCGTGCGGCCACAGACTTGTGACCAGCACTGTAATCTGTAAGCATGTTAGTATTCCCTGCTGCTGTTTGCATAATAATAATAACGGCAATAATGGGACATGTCTCATAATGCCACATATGCGCGGTTCCTGGTATCTAAGCGTAATTCAATTTACATATATCGCTTCAATTATGGCTCGGATTCACATGATTTGTAACCAGCCAAATGAAAGCCGATATTTGCTGATTGGACTTAAGTAAGAGATTAAGATGGATTTATTGATTTCTCTGTAAGCCTTAATAACAGCTGAATGTCACTGGTAAATAAACAATTTGAGAACAAATATATAAAAAACATGTGAATACATGTGAAATTAAAAAGTAAGAAAACTACAGGCGAAACGGCTCGACTAAGAGATACTTTAAACTCTTCCAGTTGATAAGCCTAACATCATAAGTTTCTTCTCACGTACATACATACATGCACATACGTACGCCTACATATGCACGCGCTCTGCTAACTGCGCAGCTTACGCAGCGGCAGCTCTTTAGATAATAAATTTAATGCTCTTTGTGAATAAAATTGCCTATTATTTGAAATATGTTTCTTGTAAATTTTAGGAGGTATATTGGTATAAAAAATTAAATAGATACAAAAAATTTGTATTCATTATAGAAATGTCCTATAATATAGTACACGTTTCTACCTGTTCTGCAAGGTAGGCCTAAGAAAACATTTAACTAATCGATTGTTATGGGCAGTAGGGAAATTTAAAAATTTGTCGAAAAAATAAAGATATACACAAGTATTAAATAAAAACATCAATTCTTTTGCTTTAGTGGCTTACGAGACCGGATGCTTACAAGCATAGATGAACAGGGCTACTTAAGGTGGTGTGACACGCCTACTTCTGCCAGTTACATACACTTTCACAAAACCATTTTACCCAGAAATCTAATTTTCTATGGGCCCACAACATAAAAAGTATGAAAATATTATGAAAGGATTAAAGAACTTAGGATTCATGGCGACCAAATATGATGAATATAAAACAAGTAACGAAACTCTTGTCGAGACTGCTCGACTAAGAGATACCCTGAAACCATTGCAGCTCGTAATACTAATTATTAAGAGTTTTATTTATTCATGCTTATTAAATATATTAATATAAAAACAAACTTGTACTGCGTGGTACATAGTATTATCGACGATTTTGCTTTTGCGAGGATTTCAAGTCTCTAGCTTTTGTCGTTTGGGAGATCGCTGCGTTCATACGGACGGACAGACGGACGGACAGACGGACATGGTTATATGGAATCAGCTAATCAAGAATATATATACCTTATGGAGTGTGGCACGCTTGCTTCTGCCTGTTACATACATTTTCACAAAACATTATACCCTGAAATTTCATTTTCAATGGATAGGGTATAAAAAAAAAATTGATATAAAACAAAAACGAATTGAATTATTCAATCAATATTGGTTTTATCTTAAGTTCTTGCCATAATGTATGAAATTGCAAGCGATTCAAATTGTAGGTTTATTGACTGTTGCTTCGCACTTTAATTTTGGCTAAATCAAGTCTCTGTGTTTCATTTCGCCAATTGTCAACCCGTCATTTATCAGTTAGCTTTGTTAGCTACTACACGTTAAAGTAAATGGTTAAGAAGAAGTCAAGACTAGTCCTCACGACTCATGACTCAATGATATGCCTGACTCAAAAACCAAAATTAAAATTTGTCTAATTTATATTTGTATTGAAATATTGTGGCACATTTTGCTCGCTCAACACGTAACTCGCATTACGTATGCGCCCTGTTGACCCGTTTAAGCCAACACACACATATACATAAGCCGCACACAGATACACTTGGCCATTAAATCACACTTTGCACCTCATATCAAGCGACGTTGACTTTGGACGCAGTCCGATTAGACGTCGCCGCTTGGCTTTGCCATCGCCTTTGTGGTATGCTTATGTGAGAGTGTGTGCGTGCGTATGTGTGTGTATGTGTGTGTGTATGTATGTGGTAGCTGAAAATCAGAAAACCGCTCGCACTTAACAATCGTTAAGTTCACGTGGCCCCTGCAATCCATGGCACTGCTGGCTACATGTGCAGTGCTACAATAAATCCTCAAGCCAAAGAGAAAGAGACAGAGAGACAATGGGAGAGAGCGTGCGGAGCGAGTGAGAGAGACAGACACTTCCGAACAACACAGACATTTATTACAGTAATTGAAATTATTGCACATTTTGCGTTGCCAAGGCGGAACGAAGGAGTGCCAAAGGAGAATGGCGAAAGCGGCAGCGACAGAGGCAGAGGCAAAGTCGAAGGCTCGCCCTCTTGCTGCTGCCTGCTGTGCGATTTTAGCTTGTTAAATGCATTTTTATATGGCCGCCACGCCTTCTGTTGTCGGGGGCAGTCTGTTAATGCCAGCAAGCGGGGATGGGGGCTGCACTTCACTTCTCTTCGTTTATTTTATGTGCAATAAAATTAACATATACAGACATTTTGTGATAAATTACCGCATCACGTGATGTGCCTCGAAACGACTGTAAAAATATGTTGAATGACTGCGGCTGCTGCAACTGCAACTGCAACTGCATCTGCGATGGCAACTGAGATGGCAACTGCGACGGCAACTGCTACATTTAATTTGAAGCGTTTTCCTGGCCGCATTAAAAGTGAAATTGAGATTACTGCAAAAGTTCTCAACCGACATTTAAGTGCCACAAGACGCATGCCACACCGCCGACTGACTGACACAATCCGCCACAATTCATTCATTTAAATTTGTGCAACGCGGCGTATGCGCGATGCATCGTAATGACTGAAAAGTCGCTTGGCTGTTAAATGGCTTACAAATGTTTTGTGCTCATCTTTGCTGTAGGTGCTGAGCGAACCTAATCAACTTTTACCTGTGCTTGCTTATGACTTTTATCAACTATTTACGTATCTCATTTCATAGTGCTTAACTTGATAATTACTCGTCAATGTCAATTATTAAATGCTGCTATGAATTCTAGACTGACTAAATATCAAGAAATTTAGGCTAATATATATCATTATATTATATATATTCTGCTTAGATATCGGATATCTAATTATTATTATTTTCATAATTATATATTTATTGTAAATATTTTTCAAAATAAAAAATTAATGTAATTTAAAATTAATAAATATTTCGAATAATTCGTTATCTCTACATATATATATATATATATGTATATATATGGATTTATGGATTTAGTTGACTAGAGCTTAAGCTCTATATTGAAAATATAAATATGAGATATAAATCGTAGTAAGTCGTGGGTATTGCTAATCAATTATTGCTGTTATTATTCTTTATATTAAATCTTAAAATTTGTATTTACAGTATAAAAATATAAATGCATATTCCATATATCTTCTTGAAAAATAATTCGGATATAGATATAATATAGGAAATATTTATATATATCAGAAATATGTATATAAATATATGAAAAAGGAGGCGTGCTAAACATTAAGTGAATATGTACGATGGGCTGAGTTGCTCAAGCTCTGTGTGTCGATCCATCCAAATGATCTCATCTATCACATAAAATAAAATTGACTTGAGCTTGATTTTTTAAGGTATATCACTTTTTGCGATAACTCATTGGATTTTATTTTAGTGTTTTAAGCACAGCTTGAATAACATGAGATTAAGAGACTTAGGATTTATTGTGTTGCTAACAAGTGGAAACATATTTTTTTGATCCTTTAAATTTTGAATATCCCTGATAATACGAAAAAAAAAACATATTCCGAATGCTAAACAAATTGACAAATTAGAGTCTCATTATTATGCATTTTTTATGAAGAAACTCTATCAGTAAGAAAAGTTATTCAACAATTAAGTTTCCATTGTAAAACGTGTCTTACGCAGCCTCGCCTGTGCCACTGAGTAAACTGCGCAGTCAGCAGAGCGCGAGTTTATGCATGTGTGCGTATGTGTATGTGTATAAGTGTGTGTGTTGTGTTATTTGCTATACATGCATAGAACTTTCTCGCCAGAGGCTCAAGAGTGACTTGTTTATTTATGGAGATTTATAGAAATAAAATTTAACAAAACAAACTATTCAGAATACCCAAATTTATTAATATATTAGTTTTAATTGTAGCTACAACCATCAATAATAGATTAATCAAGCTAAATATAACTTTATATCCAGCATCAATAGAATAATTCAATAATTAAATTTCTATTGACTACGTCTGCGTACACATACATATAAAGTAAGGTAAGCACTGCTGGTTGATCTATTTATATACATATATATATATATATATATAGCTTTAATAAACACACAACAAGTACGTACGTAAACACATGCATACATATACAATATACATACACACACATATACATTTAACGAACTAGTTACGTAGCTAATTAAAAATGCTTTGTTTTGTCTAATTTATTTCTCTATTTTTCTTTTAACTAGCTTTTGTTTAACTTAGTTTAGAAATAGTTGTCGTTGTTGCTGTTGTTGTTGTTTTTGTTGCTTATCATCTTCTGGCTCTTCCTTTGTCTTGCTCCTCTTCTGTTACATATTGCCCAGTTGGCGCTGCATTAGATTACGCACGTTTTGTTGTGTTGTGTCTACAAAGGAAGAGGCCAGCTCTAGCGCCACATCTCACCTTCCCCCATGTCAGGTAAATATTTAAATTATTTATGTGCCATTTTGAGGTGCGCAAACACAACGAGTGGGCGGGAGCCGAGGCTGTAGCTATAGCCAAAAGGTATGTTTGCTCATTTAACGGCATTTAATTGCATAATTTTTGGGGGCTGTGCTCAAATTAATTAGCCAAACTTAGTTTGCGGCGGCGACGGCGTTTACTATTCATATTCAATTCAGCTAACGCCCGCAGCCGCCGCCGCCGCCGCCGCCGCCGCCGCAGCAGTGCGGATTCAAGGTTATAGCCAACAGAAAAATGAAGCAACCACTTTCAGCAGTTGAAACAATAAAGATTCGGGCCACAATGAAGAGCCGAAGTAACTTCGATTCAAACACATTTTCACACTTGGCTACGTTTAATTAAAGTTTTGCAATTGCCGGCGTGTGTGCGTAGGTGTTTGTCTGAGTGTGTGTGAGTGCGAGTGTAAGTGTGAGTGAGTGTGCGTGTGTCTGTCTTCGTTTTACAGTTTCTTTCGCATACGGGCTGCCAATTTGGTAAAGCATACAAGTCGAGGCGCTTGCAAGTTTTCTTGGCCTTCAACTGTGCCATAAATAAAATGCAATAAGCGCCACATCCAGCGCGTCCGGCCCCCTTTGACACCACTCTTCCCACGCCCCACAGCAACATGAAAAGCGTTTTCAATAAATTTTCTTATGCCACAGGGCATGCAGTTGCATACAAGTGTCCATGGGTGTGTGTGAGAATCTGTGTATGTGTATGTGTGTGTGTGTGTGTGTTACACATTTCACATTTCAATTCACAAATTCTCGTTTTTTCTTGCCGCTGCTCTGGCATGTGTGTTGCCTACTTTTAGGCGTCCATTGAATTGCATTGCCATAATATGGGTTTTATATGCAAAAAAGCTAGTTCCTTACCCTCAATGGGGCACACCCACAAACACACACATACACATATGTGTGGAGCACCTCGTACATAAATATATTAAAAGCCTAATTTATTGGCTGACTGACATGCAGAGCAGCCATAAATAAATGTTGATAGCGCATTTCTGCAGCTTCTTATAGCAATCGATTCAACGCGCTGAGCACTTGCAACGAAATATATATTAATTAAATATATATAAATGCATTTCAATTTAAATGTCTTTTAAATTCAACTCTGCTTGGAAATTAAGTAGTCTTATAACTAGAAAATTATTACAAAATCTAACAAACTAGCAGGTGTCCAAAGTCCAGTTAAGGACTTGATTTGGCATATTATAGCTATTATTTATATTATTATATTGAGTTTATTATATGCAATATTTAAATTTGTTGATCATCAGAATATAGCTTCTTTGGCGGTTTACTACGAGCCCTATGGGTGTAGATGTAGCGTAATTATATTGCGTACATATTCCAAATTTCAGTAGTATCATTTCTATATCATTTTACTAGCATATTCAAATTTCAACCGAATTTATAAAATACACTATTTATTTTTATTCGATTTGGCAAGTCTATAGTAAAGAATTTTTAAAATTTTGAGTCTCTAGCTCTACGCGCCCCCAATGGGTTCAGATATATCAGCTATGTATATCTTTTTGATATTGGTTTGCCTTTCTCTCTAGCACTTCAACTAATAATTACTAGACGTATATATATTTTCTGAGCTATCAGAGCTTTAGCTTCCCAATTTTTCTGCTAAAAACTTAAAATTTTCAAAAATGTACAGAGTATGGCTTGGCTTCCTCATATAAAATTTAAGATGAGCCCCAAAACATTAAAATATAAATACCTGAACATCCATCCACTCAGCCCCATTGTCTATTTACAAGTTTACACCGTATGCCCGATTGTCGTAGAGGAAAAAGTGAAAGCGAGAGTTGTACTTACTTGTGCCAGAACATATTGCCTGCCAGGAGTGGCATCTCCATGAGCAGTGCGGAGAGCAGCGAGGTCTTGCCGCTGCCCGTCTTGCCCACAATGATGGCCAGCTTGCCCTTGGGTATGGCCATTTCCTGAATGTGTAGCTGGACATTGGGCAATTTGCACTGCGGCTGCCAGGTGAAGAGGCCGTCGTTGATGGACACGGCTATGTCGTCGGGCATCTTAAGCAGCAGAGAGTCGCGACGCCAGCTGTCTGTGTTCCGAGCGCGCACCACTGAGAACTCGACGGGCCGCTCGGCGGTGCCGCCAAACAGCTTGGGCGGGCGTATGGCCACGTAGGGCGTGTTGCGCAGCAGCTCCTTGCGATGCTGCACGAGCTTCTGATGGCCCAGCTCGTGGGCATACAAAGCCGGCGACTTGTCCTCCGCAGACTCGCCGTTGCTCGACAGCAGCGGCGTTATGGGCTCCGACTGAGCCAGGGGCGCCGACGATGGCGGCTCCGTGGGAATGCGAATGCGCAGCGCCTGTCGCTGCTCGTTCAGCCGATTCTCCACTTGAGCTGTGCGCAGCGCCATGTTCGACTTCTCCTGCGTCTCGTACATGTCCAGCGAGGCGTCGCTCTTGCTCAGGATGCGCGCCATGTTGCGAATGCCCTCGAATTGCTTCTGTATCTCGGGTGCGTGCAGGAAGCGCTCCAGGCGACGCGTGGACACCCTTGCCGCAATGATAATGGGCACCGTTATCGGAAAGATCAGCAGCGGCACAGTCAGCTGCTGGAACAGCGCCAGCGCCGCAAACAAGTGGCTGGCATCGAAATTCGAGCGCGAATCCTCGGGCAGATAGACATAAACAGCCAAAGTCACAAATGTGATCAGCACAGTGCAGATGTGGGTCAAAATGGCTGCAAAGAGAGCAGAATGCATCCATATATATCAATGTCTATCTAAATATTTCATTGCCACTCACTCATTAGCGTCCAGTATATGGCATCCCTCTTGAGATACTTCAGCTCCTTTTGGCGTGCCTCTTGAATTTTCCTCAGGAAAACCTCATCCCAGGCATTCAGCTTGATTATCTTAATGCCAATCAGGGTGTCGTGGATTTTCTTTAATCGTTCATCTGTGAGTCTCTGAGGTAAGAGAAAATGTTAAATTATAATTGTATTTATTTAAAAGTCTCTATCTAGCCTCAATTGATGTGTATAGACAGACGGAACCGAACAGAAAAACAATTTCTTATTGTTCCTATAATTTTAGTAAAACGATGTACGAAATAGGAAATAACCTAATGTAATATATTACCTAAATATATATTATGTTTATTTTATATAATTTATTAAATAACTCTAATAATCTAGTCTTAAGAATATTATACGTTTTTTTCAATTTTATTGGGGAATAAGAGAATGCATACAAAATCGGAAATGCTCAAAATATCCGTATTCATTATAAGCACTCGTATAGAAAATCTTAAATCTCAAGCTACGCCTAAGAAAAAATATTATATGATGAATTTTTGTTGATAATATGGAAATAGCGTGAGTTACCAAAGAGAAAACTTATAAAAAAATAAGATATAATAAATAAGTAAATCATAAAGGTATACAAGAAAATATATCTAAGTATTTAGCTAACGGACAAAGAGACATTCGGATGGGCGGTCAGAGCAATAATGACCTGATCAAGAATAAATTTAATTTATTGAGTCTGTCTCGCCTACTATTACCTGTTACACACATTTTCACAAAAAAATGTTCAGAGCATTAAAGCGAGACAGATAAAAGCCCAAACTTGTATTGGCCACAAATAATGGTAGAAAGTCTCAGCGAATACCGAAATTCAATTAACTGAAGCTGACCAACGGGCAATTACTTTAAATTGACCACAAATGTGCTAACAAGCAACGCTTTATTGGGCCACAGACAACAGCTCGGTCAGAGTTCAAGGCCCACAAATACAATACAAATCCTGAGCTGCAAATGACACAATAATGACAGGCAAAAGGCAAACAGGCGCTGGCAAGCCAGGCGAATCGTAAGGCTCTTGTATTCTAGTGTTTCCTTACGTATCCTGGCATATGCTGAAATTAATTTCGTTCATTGTTTCCCGCTCTCTAATGAAATTGTCCTTTTGTCACATTAGAATGCTGCATTGCAAACATTGCTCAACTTACCGCTACCTCCTCCTCGTTCCTGGACATGGCTCGCCCGATGATGAACTGCAGCGGTGTTATAATGACAATGCACACAATGGCTCCAATCACGGCGCTTATGCCCAGCTTCAGGTACAGCAAGTAGATGATCAGGGATATCTGCGAAGAAATTACGTGGCCAATGAGTAAACTTGCTATTTCAGACTTCATTTCATTTGCCTATGCAAATCGTGCTGTCCTTGCAATCCTCATCAGGTAATTATGATGTGACTACATTTCTATACTTAGCCAATCAACATGAAACAAGCAACATAATGGAGTTCCTAACGAAGCTGACCACAATCGAATTACTGTGCTCAAATATTATTGCTAAGAATTTCCAATGAATGCGAACAAAAGTTGAGACAGAGACTTCTTATTTATGTAATGAATGCATCTATTTTTGATTTTATACAAAATTGAAATTTAAATTGCTGATGAATATATATTTATTTGAATTTGGCAATTTTGATTTTAAATAACATGCAATGTCTGTAAGTCGATGAAGGCATCACAGTCAGCTCATAATTAAATATCAGATAGTCAATCAAGTTGTCACTCAAAAGAAACAGAAATAGAAACTAAATGATATGTTACACAAATAAATCATATATCAATCAATCAGTCAAATCAACAAATCGAATCACAAATACCAAATAAATAATTATGCCACCTAAAAACAATCAATCAATCAGTCATAGATAACAATATATACACATATGTATATACATTGGATATATATATTTATATATAATATACCATCGTTAAATGAATAAAAAATTAGTCAATCAAACATCGTATATATATTTTTATATAACCCTATAAAAATATAAGTAAATAAGTCAGTCAATCAAATGCTTTTAATATCTATGTAAAAATTATCTATGTAATAAATTAATCAGTTATATAAATATATTATGGATATATTTACTTTAATTAGTTAATCACTTTAATCATTCAGTCAGACGAAGCTTTTTTTACACATGTTTGAATATATGACCTAAATTTTGCAATCAATCAATCAAGCAAGAAGGCACCAGATACTTAAAACAAATATTCTACTAAATACGTATAAATCAATCCGTCAATCAATCAGTCAGTCAATCAGTCATTGTAATCAGTCAAATTTATATCGTACAATATATAAGTATTTAATATTGTATTACATATTGCAATCGAGTATCAATCAATCAATCAGTCCGCGAAAATGTATCAGTTAGTGAGAGCGCATAGTCAAATCAATACAAAAATATATATAACTTAGAGAATAATTTGTATATAAGTATATATTTTATGTCTAAATTGAGCTTCAATCAGATATGACTTAAATGCACAATAAATATAAGTATCACTCAAATAAATATATGTATAATGCTACGATTGAACATAAATTAGTCAGTCAGAAGTGGACAGTAATAAATACATAGATAAATACATGATATACATATTAATACTCTATCTAACTAGGGTATCAATCAGCCGGTCTGTCAATCAGAATAGCCCATTCCTGAACAACAATTCATAGCTGATGATGTAAATGAAGTGGCAAGCAAAGCTGGGTGCATGTATTTCAAATACATTATTAGCAAACGACTTACGGGTGCCCACTCCAGCGATTGCTACTTAAATGTTAATTAATTTTTTACACAATATAAACATGTTACGACATACGATTCGGATGCCCGGCAAATCCGATTCGGTATGCATACAAACGAGTAAATTATAATGCAGCTCGGTACCAGGACTGTGCCAGCCGGCCACAAATACTAAGCCCGGGAGCTATGTACTAGCAACAGTCTCCCAAACATTTACAAATCAATTCATTTTGAGCCAGGATTCATGCATGGGGAGTCAGAACAGGAACTGGAAATCGAACTGAAACTGGTGAATGGCAGTGGATGGCAGAGCCATAGAGTAAATACAACCTGTTAACTAATTATGCCAAATCTCACACACACACACTCACATTGCATATACATTAATTATGCCTGCTCTGTGTTTGGTTTAATCATTAACCAGTTCGCTCGATTACATAAAAATCCCTGTACCCAAACGAAGCTCATGGCCATATGTAGGCCAAAGCCAAAGACCAAATATTTGCGCAACGCTTGGCGAAACACATTTAAATGCCAAAAGCAAATAAAATTTGCCTGCAATGCCCAAGAAATTGCACAAAAATAAATACAAATCAAATGCAATTTATAGACAGGCAAATAAATCTGGCCGGGCGATTAAACTTGTCCAAGCAAAAGTCGAAGTCAGTGCAAGTGTTATAAATAAGCCTTGTGCTAAATGTGACCAGATAAACAAAAAACAAATCAGCTCTATGCACCTGGATCTAATCGACTGCCCAATACTCGTTCACGTTGGACGAGCAGATAAATTAAAAAAAAATATTAAAGGCTAATAAGAAAGTTTAAAAAAAGATTTCAGACAAGAAAAGTCTTTTGAATTAAAATAAAAATTGTAATTCTCAATTGATTTCATTGTAAAATCATAATTTGAATTTTCATATAGCCATGCAAACAGACAAATATATATGCAGACGAAGAAACAATTTGATATATACCACTCAACCCCGATATACCTTCTTCGATTCTTAAACGAGCATCAAACATGGTACACAAGTTGGTCGTAAATTAGGACAGTTTTTGATACGAACCTTGAAGGGTATAGCCCAGGCATAGTGAGCGATCCAAAAGAATTGCATTATATTGAGCGTGTCCTCCGTCATGTGGTTCGTGATGGCACCAATGTTGCCGTGCCCTGAGCGAAACAATGTCAATAAATAAATAACAAATCACATTAAATGTTAAGGTCAAAGACAATTAATTGTATAGAGCAAAATATACTTGTATTATATAAATTACTAAAATAAATATTTAAGACAAATAAAGTGTTGTTTTGCCTAATCTTGTATATGCTGTTATGGCATTTATTGTATTTATAATTAAAATGTAGCCTACTTTTAATTAGCAAATATTTTGCTTTGAGTTTTGTAAAATTATTCAATAAACTTTTAAGTAAGCTTTAATAAATAATATATTTAATATCTCAGCAATATTGTTTTATATTGCGGAAACATAATTCAATCATTTTAATGAATAACAAAACAATTTTGCAATCTTGTTTCTAATAAGTTATTTTGTTAAAGAATATAAGATATATTATTTATTAAAAATTAATTTGAAAATAAGTCATTGTTAGTTATTCATAAGTCATCAAATTCTTATCAAATTTGTTATTGATTCGTATAAAAAAATATTAAATCAATTTACAGCATCTATTAACATAAATTTTAGAAAACGGCAGAAGCTGATTGTCTTGCTTAAGCTAAATGAATTAAATAATATATAATTATATATTACTGATTCTATCTTTTTATTCCTGATACTTTTTTTCTGAGACTTCTTCTCTGTCCATTTTTCCGGAATTTGTCAGTATTCTTTGATTCGAAATTTATTAAATATGTAAAGCTTGCACTTTTTTTATTTAAAATTTTTTTTAAATAAATATATTTTTTATATATTATTTACTTATTAGTTGAATGAAATATAGAAGCATTAATATTAACTTTATTAATTAATATTTTGTTGTACTTTAAGTGACTTGCTCGTCTAAGAGAATCCTCAACTTTTATGTATATATGTATATCTTATTAGAAATCAATTAGCTAACAGTCTATATTGATTGGGCTATTCGATTGTCATTAAAGCGTGTATTGCAATAAAGCTAAACTCATTTGGCTGCTCTAAGCTGTTCGAAAAGCAATTTGTCTTTACTGGACATGAAAAACGGTTCTGTCTGTCGATCCTCTGCGCTCTAATCGCAACTAAAAACAAATATCCAGTGGCCACGCCCGCTTAAGCCAATTACACGTGGACATTTGGCCAGGATTTAGCCAGGTAGCAAACACTTCAGCCGTAAAACTTTCAATTAACACCAAACGCACATTTGCCTCTGTCAAACAGAACTTGGGAACATATAGAGAATGTGGCAAGGGGACTGTGTTGCCAGCAAAGCTAAACACTCACCGCCTGAACGCTCCGTTTGTTGTGTGTCCGCCACCTCGGCAGGCTTATCATTGGGAGTCAACCTAATGCCTTTGCCATTTTGTTGCACATCAGCTGCGGAAGTGGTAGTGGCCGGAGCAGGGGCAGCTGGGGAGTCATTGGCAGTGGCGGGTTTGTCATCATCAGCGGCATTGTTGCCGCAACCGCTGCTGGCATTTAGAAGCAAACTTTTGCGATAAATTAGACCCTGTAGCGATGTTTTAATCCTGATGCCCGTCATGTTGAGCACATGCGTGGAGGCCTGCGACAATGCGGCCTGCGCCAATGCGGCCAATAGCACCAGCCAAGCAATGCTCCAGCCATTTGTTAGCAAATCCGACCATCTGGCATAGTAAATTCGCACATCCCCAATCTCAATACCCCCGCCATTGCCATTGCCATTGCCATATGCCCCCTCATCAGTGTCAGTATCATAATAATCGTCGTAGTAAAGAGCGTCGGGACGAAATACGACCGCATTAGGCGCAAACATCTCACTGCCCACAGACCTTACTCCCAACTGTATCGATCTGTTCGCTGCAGCTGAGTGTGCGTCGACCTGTGCCTGGACTTCTTCCTGTGCCGCCGCATAGAGTCCTTCAATATACTGCACTATTTGCTGTATGGCAAGTGGACCAATCAATGCAAATAAATCACCGGCCAACTTCAAAAAGCCGCCCAGCGCAAACATGCGCCAACTGTTCTTTATATAACAATACCACAACGAGGGCGATGCGCTCGACTTTTTCTAAAAGTAAAAAATGAGAAAATATAACAAAGAGAAAGGGCAATTATGAAAAAAAAAAATTAATATTATTAGATATTTACTTAAAAAAATTAAAATAAGAATACATATAATCGATGGACTATATAATTTATAGTCTAAACTATAGACTTAGTTTACAATACCAGTCCAGGATACACGAGGGTTGTAAACTTCAATGAGATTAAACATAACTAATATATATAGTCACAAATATATATATTTTTTTACCTCTTTAACCTCTCGCATGATACCCGAAATGTTCATGTATTCAAATATTGGCACTCGTGCATACTATACCCAGTATGACTATTTCTTTTTTCAATCGTCTTACCGATAATTTCACTAAAATTCTTTATTTGTTATTGTTATTTGCTACAAATGCATAAAAGAACAAGTTTAATAGTTTGAAGGCTTATCTGTTAGTCGATTAATTTTTTTATATCATATTTTGAATATATTTATATATGTATCTGCAATAGAACTACATTCTACCGAAATGTATAAAATAATAACAAAATAATAATAATGAACAATAGATACGAATAAGACATGAACATTCCATGATTGAATATACAAACATTTCATTTTAATCATTCAAAAATATTTTCAATTAATTTTAAAATGTATTTGAAATATGTATTGAAAATATATTTGTAAGGCTGAAGGATATTTAGCTGATAATAATTAATGAGTGATTTCTATACAAATATATCAATTATGATATATTAGTATATTATGATCAATTACGATATAATAATAAATAAATATTAAGATATCCACTGAAATATTTTTGGAGTTGAGTATTAAATACTCAATTAGCACTTCAGTCTCCCATATCATTAAATAATTGATATACAAAATTTTTTGTAATGCACGCAATCGACTTCCTATTAATAACATACACACTTTAGATATTACGTATACGGCATGAAGCTCCTATTAAGTGTAATTAATAAGCACATTAATGCCCGACGTTTAATATATCCTTTGGATGCTACGCTCGTTGCCATTTAATAATAATTTACACAGTCAGTTGCCATTTTGTCATTAAAAATTGCGCACAAAATGCGGCAAATAAATTAACATTTTCAAAAAACAAACCAAGACAATTCAGTTTTGGTCCACATACCGGCTAGTAAATACCCTGTTGAAATGAAATATATGAAAAGAACTACTTTAAAGTACTTGAAACTTTAATTCATTGATTGATAATCAAAAATTGAACATTTATAATTATCATTGAATTATTGAACATGTAAATAAATCTGATTTTAGAATAGCTTAAAAAGAAAATTGAATAAATTTTCAAAAATATTATTTGAAAATGATTTAAATGCTTTCAAAAAATCATCTCCTTTTCTCTTCACTAGTATTTTAATTTTTGTATTTTTTTCTGTTCACTTCCTGTCGCCCTCCTGTTAACTCTTTTCTATGGAATTTATAGTCTTTTCTGGTTGTTCTCTTGGCTCTTGTCTTGCCATTTCTCTGTCTTCTATAAGCTGAATCTCTCTTCTTCTTTTTCTATTATTTGCTATCTACCTCCCTTTTTTTCTCTCTTCTGCCTTCTGACTCTAATGTCACTTTCTTTCTGTTAATATTTTTTTTCATTTATCTTCCACAAGTTATCTTCTAACTACACTAATTCCAATTCACTTTTCTCTCCATTTTCGCCTGTACTCACTTAGCTGTTCTCTTTCGTCGCTCATTACTTCTCCACTATTTTATTATATCAATTGACTACCCTTTGTGAATTCTTGTCGTTACAGGGTATGTCTGAAGCAAGCTGACAAAGGCCACACTTTCACTTTGTTATCAAGCAAATGGCCACATCTCTGGCCCATCGCGTGATATATTCAAATATATGCGCAAAGGTATATACAAACTTATATATATATATATGTATGTATATATATATATATATATATATTATTTGCATTGATAATTTATTGCCTTTGGCCAACGGCGGTCATTGCATTTAAATAAATAATTAAGCAATTTGCTTGTTGTGCTTTTTGCAAATGAAATACAATATTTTCTTAATGGAAATTCAACAGAGCCAGGCCAGGACAGGCCACGCCAAGCCAAGCCGGAAAGAAGACTCAATTGTAACCGGGTTTTTTCTGTTTTTTTTTTTTGTTTTTTTTTTTTTTTTTTGTTTTTGGTCAGTCGCATTTAATTATTTATTTTTATTTTCTTCTTCTTTTTTGATTCTTTTTTGTTAATGTGTAATTTTTAATTAAATGACAGTCAATGAGCACAGTTGCCGCTTAATGCCCTTTATATAGGTTATTATCACTATATTTAAGTGCAAAGACTTACGAGAATGCGCGAAACGAATATATTAAAATATTATTAATTGGCCATATTCAAAAATATATTAAATTTATTTCACTATGCAGAATCAACTTTAATAACGAATTACTCTTTGCACAACTTTTTACATTCTATCTGAGTCAATAAATTCAATTTTACTCATTCATACTCATTCGATATCTCTTCATCCTTTAAATATAGTCAGCAGGAAATCACTGGCAGTGCCCGGCTGTGAGTACAGATATAACTTTTCAGACTCCTAAAATTTCATCTTCTAAATTTGGCACCAATTTCTGAATTGTTTCATTTATTTTCTGCTATATATTTTACTTTTCTTATTTGTTTGGAAAATATTTTCCTCCATTATCTTCATTTATAATTTATATATATAGATTTTATTATTATAGTAGTATTTATAATTTATTTCAAATTGCATTTATTTGAATAAGTCCTATTTTAATAATCATTCTTCGCCTTGGAATAAATATTTCCGTTGAAAATTATTATCAAAATCAACATTTAGGAAAACTTAAACTTTAAAGTTCCTCTTAGCCGCTTCTATCAATTTTCCTTTTTTTATGTTCCTTAATTTAAATTATATTTAATGTTAAAATATTTAAAAATAAAATAAGAAAATAATTGGTATGACTCACCATCTCCTCCGTGTAAATATACAAAAATCGATCGTAATGGGCCCTGGCGCTATCCTCCAATCGCATATGACCCAGATCCTCCTGTTCGAGAGGCTCCTTGTAGCCCAGCCAGAGCAGGGATGTTAGCCACCAGAAACAGATCTTGGAGTAGAATGTGGCCAGCGTATGCTTGTAGCCAATGCCCTCGTAGTCCTCCAGATAATGGTCACGATAACTCTGCAGCATAAGACCATATCATATATAAGTCTCTGCAGATTTTACAGATTAAACAACTTTTGATGAAGTTCTGCGCTTGAGCTGACAGCTCACACAACCTTACACGTTTATTTTTTTTTTTTTTTTTTGGTCAAGCTACAAAAGAAGTCAAAGCAAGCTAAAAACTGGACCATCACTCAAAAGCAACTTAGTAACTGGTCTTAAGTTCTGACAACAAATTTCAAGCTGCCTATCAGTGGCCTAGTCTGCCATGCAAAAAGACAAGATGACATTTGAGAGTCTCGCTTGCATGTGTTACTGCCACTTATAATAATGTGTATATGCTCTTTAATAGAACAAGCATAGGGTATATTGGATGGCTGAATGTAAATTAATAATATATCAAATATTTACAAAAAATATTAAAATTTGAACAGTCAATAAACATTTTAGGACATTAAAATCTTATATTATATATTTTTTTTACAGCCAGATTCATACTCTGCCCAATTCAGTCGATTTCACTTTCCTTGGATCTACTTTAATAGTATTTTAATTGACATTATCTTTTCTTTTTAGCAAATTCCGATGAATTCAATGAACGTGTTGCTAGTTACAGATATTGTGGTAAGACAAAGCTCACTAAGTCTCTGAATAGCTACTGATATATTATATTAGTATATTGACTGATATTGATTATATTAGTATATAGACTTTAAGCGATGTCTGTATTGCTGTCCGTCGTTCTCTCTGGCCACTTCACCGATTGTCCGCCCTTTTTATTGAAGCTGAAACCCTAGAACGCTAACATTTTTTTTATACGACTATTAGAGTAGTCACTCCGCATCATGGCCTACAGAGTGCTACAGATATAAACGTAAAATTTGAAATAAACATGGTCAATGTATAACATATCGGGTAAAATTACATCTACAACAGATTTAGATTTAGAGCTTCAAACTGTACAGTTCAGTTCATTAAAGTATCTCAACTGTTTCTAAAAGGTGAGCTGTTGTTGAAACCCAATCCGACCTAACAATATTAATTGTTTTAGGACATGCACAATACTCAAATGAATCAGAAGTGCAAAGCCATAAAGTCGACATAGGACAGATAAATATAGTTATGTGTAAACAATTTAAAAATATAAAATAAAATTATAGACACATACTTTTAAATATAAAATATTTATATATTAGGTTATATATGTACCATACTTAAAATATATGATCCATTTTCCTATAAAATTATAAATCATATTAATACAAAAGCCAATCGGCACATCATGTTTTATTTGGCACTCGCTGCTTACAGGGTATTGCCCAGTCCATTGCCGCCCACTATGTGAGCCATTGTGTTGCTTTTGAAGTGCAACACGTTTTGTGTGCTGCTCAACGCCTTAACAATGGCACTTCGTCTGGCCAGTCTAGCTGGAATGCTTCTTCTTTTTTTTTGGCAGTCTTTTATTTGGATGTAAACTGTTGCAAGTTGGCAGCTTTTCTGCTGCTGCTGTGATAGTTGCTGTGGCATTTGTTGCACTTAGCCAAGTCTAAAGCGAGCCGTTTTTGTGGCACTCGTGGTGCGGTCAAGCACACAACGCCTTGAAGTATGCAAACGCTTCGCCAAACTGACATAAATAAAATATTTGACCAGTGCAAAAGGATTTTGAAGAGCAGCAAATCTGCGCTTAACCTCAATTAAAATGTAAACATATTAAAATCCCAGCACTGAGCACTAAAGGCTGAGCACAGAGCTGCCGCTGCCACCCTCGCCTCGGCCGTGCTTTATGATAATCCCTTGTTAAATTAAATAAACCTTTTGCATTGTCAACGTCGGGTGAGTCCTTCACTTTCTTCTACTCCACGGCTATTTGCTCAGCTAATTTTACGCGCTCGCTCGCTGCCAAAATGCAAATGCAAACTGCACTGGAATCCACGCCTTCACTCTCAAGCCGCCTTTCCTTCCTGTTCCCAACTCTTGATGGTCTTCAGCTACATACACACACAAACAAACATATACGTATATAATATATATACAATCAACCGCCTAACCCAACATCCGTTTCTAACAACAGCAACAACAACAAGAAAATCTGCGACCAGTTTTTACTATACTCTGCAGAACTTTTGGATAACGTAGATTCTAATAATTAAATTAATTAAAGATTAACAAATTCTAGACCTTAGCATTGGATAATCATTATTATTTATTGCAATTATAATAAAATAATTTAATAATATATAATATTATCCAAAAATATTCATTAAAATATTAAATTTTATAAAAAAATAACTGAATTTTTTGTATATTTTTAGTATTAATAAATTATTTAAGATTACCAAATTCTATACCTTAGCAATGAATAATCTATTATTATTTATTACAATTACAATATAATAATATATAATATTATCCTAAAATATTAATTGAAATATTAAATTTTTATAAAAAAATAACTGACTTTTTTTATACTTTTAGTATTAATAAATTATTTAAGATTACCAATTTCTATACCTTAGAATTGAATAATCTAATATTATTTATTACAAAAATAATTTAATAATATATAATACTATCCAAAAATATTAATCAAAATATTACATTTTTATTAAAAAAATAACTGACCATTTTTTTTTTTTTTTTTTGTATTTTTATTATTTTTATTGTTCATATTTTTTATCTGAATTGAAATTAATTCACACTTGGTTTTTTATACTTATTGTATTATTGTATTTATTTTATTTATATTTATAAAATATAAAATTATTATATTATTGTTTTAAAAATTTTTAAAACACTTTATTATAATTTGAATAATATTTAATTATTTATATTTTTGTTTTATATTTTTAATATTTATTTCTTATATTATATGAATACTTAATTGTTATTTTTATTATTATGATTTAATTTGTAAAATTGATATCTGGATTCAATCATCTTAAGTATATTATTATTATTAATATTATATCTTTAAACACTGTATAGTATTCATTGATGGTGTATTTAGTAGTCGAGCATATCCCAGCTTTAAAGACTGTTTAGCTGTTTGCATTTTTGGGATTGCGCTCAGCGTTGCATGGCATTATTTGCACACACCCTCGGCTCAGCTATTCTCAATTTACAAGCAGCTACCGCCAGCCCCCTCCCAGCCACGCCCCCATCCGCTACCGCACTGCGACGCCCACAAGCAAGAGCTGCCGCACACTTCCTTTATTAAAATTATGCACTGCATGGCGGCATCCAAATTAGGTTGGGTCTTCCCGTGGCTCTCGTGGAGTAACAGATAAGCGGAGCACGTGAAACGGCGTTTTGTCAGTTGTCGCAGTTTCCGGCTCTTCATAGTTTTGGCTTTGGCTAGAGGAACTGTCGAGCGGGCGTAGCGGAAAATGTTGACAAATGTCCAGTGCTCAATTGTATGCCAAAGGCTGTAGTTTTAGTTGTCCTTTGTTGCCCATCGTTCCATCGTTTATGCAACGTAATTCCATTGCCTGGCATTTGGTCGAAAACCTTCGCAAGGAGCATACTCAAGCACAGCATACTCAAGGGCTCACTCCATGAGAATTTACATAGTTTGTTTTTTTTTTTACTATTTGGCAGTGGCAGGAAGATGTAGGTGTGCTTCAACCCAAGTTTGCCTTTCAATTGGCTTTTTAGCCTCAGCTGGCATTGATTTGATGTTTGAATATTACTCATACGACATGTGTATGAATATCTGGGAACACAAGTGGAGAGCAACGTACATGTAGCCAACATGGGACGCATGACTTTACATAAATTTACCAAAAGGAAAAATCAATAAAAAGAATATTGAGTGCAACCTCAATAAATATATATTGTGTGTTAACATTGAGCCTATATTCAAGGGGTTTTCTCCTATAAAAATGAGGGTCATGTGAACGGATGTACCTTTTTAGATTGGGGTAATCTGCACTATATTCACTATATTCAAGGGCTCTTCTGATTGACTGATTTATTAGCGAATCAAAATCTTTAAATTAGCTACCTATTTTGAGGCAGCAACATCTCCTATTTGGACAGTTTCCTTAAAAGTAAATGAAAATATTTTTAAATCTAGTTCTAGACTACTTGAAGTGATGCGAAGCTATTAATATTTTAGATGCTGAAATAAATTACAAGGGGTAAATATACAAGTAGGAGTGAAAGGGAGTAAGAAAATTAGAGTGAGAGTGAGAGTGAGAGGGACAGTAAAAAAGTGGTAGTAAGGTGTGTCCGAATATGGGATACATTAAAAACACTTTTGATCTAAGCAGTTTTTATAAAAATAATTATTTTTCAATATCATATTTCTTATAGTTTTTTATATCGATGTATGCATATTTATAAGCAAATCTCTACATGCCACTATTTATATATATATATATTTTTTTTTTTTTATAATATTCGTTATATTTATATATATGTATATGTTTTTCTACAACATATGCCAATGCATAATTTTCTAAACAAAAAATACATTTTTTTCATTCTCGAAAAATTTACGATTTTGAGACTTTCGTATTTTTTTTAATCGTTAAATTTTAATACTTTAATTTAGTAATAAAATTCAAAATTAAATTGAAATTTTATATATTCGCTTGTGTCAAAATTCTTGAAAATTAAAAATAATTAATTATTTTTTAAATTAAAATGCTTTTAGTAAATGTTGAATGTATTACAATAACTTTCAAACGGTTTGATTGCTCTCAGAATCAGTTCAATCAAAAATATTGAGCAAAAAGTATACAGAACGAACAGATAGTGCACATACACATAAAATATATATATATACATATGCATTCTTATATTCTGAATAAAAACAGCCCATAATATCAATATATAATAAAATAATTGATTACTTTAAATATTGTATAAATATAATAATCTTTGGAAATAATAAGAAAAGAAATCAAACTTTCGCATTCGCTTGTTTTCCTGCTGATCAAAATTAAATATCCACATTTTGGCCAGCTTTAAGGCTAGAACACACACACACAGCCTTACACTCACACACACACACACACAGTGACAGGTGAACTACTTTTGGTATTCGGCTGCGTCTTCAAGTATGCAACAGCATTAGTGCATTCGGCTGCATAACAATGGCCGGGCACAAAGTTAAGGTGCAAGTTTCTCGGTGCACGGCGCCGGCTCGTTTATGGTCCCCGGCAGCCAGTGGGTAAATGTATAAACAGCCGTAAGCTGCGAGCTTTATATGAAGTCCACGCTGCCTGCCCACCCGCCCACTTTCTTTGCATTGCCAAAAAGGTAAGCAGGCAAAAGCGCCCAATGTAACTTTAATGTTTTTATTTGCTTTGCTACTTTGGAGCGCTTATTGCGCTGTGCCTCTTTTAGTGTTTACTACTGCTGTTTGTTTTTCTTATTATTGTTGTTACTGCTGCTGTTGTTGTTTTTGTTGTTGTTGCGTGAATATCTGTGCATTTGTGCGGCATGTTCTGTGTGTCCTGTGTGGCAACTTTGGATTTCCGGTCTCAAGCGGAAATAATGTCAAGCATGAGAAGACACAACGACTGAATCCAACGACGGCACATTGCTTGCGTCTTTCTACCTCTGCTCTTTAAATATTTAACTATCTGTTGTGCCGCATCATATATGCATGGATATTAATTCGATAAGCGGACTGAGAGAAGGAGATGGAACTCGGGATGGATAACCAGAGATTGAGTAAAGCAAACAAATAATCAGCTCTATAATAATATTCCAACAAACTACTTCCCAGTTAAGATATATGAATCGAACAGGCAGAAGAAAGCTGCAAATAGAATAGGAAACAGGAAGTGCGCCAGTCGACCAGTCTCTTAAGAATAAGCTCTGCAGCATGGAATAAGTTAGCTGCTGAATAAGTTTTCTTATTCCGTTGGGCTATTCGTCCGTCTGTCCATCCATCTACACATCCCTCCGACCGTATGACGCAGTAATCACGTACATCAATGGCATTTTTCTGAATGCTCATGCATATCACATGCAATACGAGTTTATCGATAGTTTCCATACTTTATTCCAATTAATTATCGATAAAAATGTATAATGTGATTTCGCTATTGAAGATCATACCATATAAAAGCCATTTTTCTGAAGTAAACGATTTTTGTAATGAATACGCGTATTCTGCATATTTCGGATTTTAGATTTTGGATACCAGGTCCCCCATGCTCCTTTCACCCAAAATGGTTTACATACTTGATTCAGAAAAATATCACGCCCTGAAAATTGCATTATAAAGCGTAAATCTAGTTCTTTAAATTAGTCAATAATTTAGTTCGCATTGTCAAGTTATATTGATAGGCTTATTAGCGCGAAGCGAAGCCACCTTAGGGTGTCCCTTAAATAAACCGTCTCGACTTATAAATAAATAAATGAAAATATTTATGATTTTTATGCACTCACCTCTTTATAAATGGTATATCCATCGAGAGCCGCCAAGCTTAATAGACAAATTAGCGTTACGCTGACCAGGCAGGTCTCCAGCTCAAGCAGCTCCTCGAAATGGGTGACTTCAGAGAGCTCATCGATGCGCAGCCCGGCAATCAATATTTCTATCAAAATGTTGCCGTACAGCATTTCTAGAAAAGGAGAAGGTATTTGATTAATTTATCTGACCAGCAGACACACACAATAACAAATACACAAATAGTAATGGAGAGAGAAAGAGATGCAACTCAGACGCACCTGCCATCTTTTTGCGCTCGAGCACACGATGATTGCACATTAGCATAATTGTCAACAGGATGGCGGCCAGGGCGTTCCACATGGTGCCGGTGCCAATGATAATCAGCACATCCAGCTCCTTGGGGGTTGAGTCAAAGAGCTGGTTCAGCTGCTCCTTGCTGCGCTGCGGCAATAGACTCCTGGCCAGCTCCAGACTATTAACGGCCAGCAGAAGCAGCGAAACAGCTGCGCGTGAATTGTGAAAGACCAGCAAAGTTTTATGGCATCTGAAACGAGAGAGACGGGAGATTTCAAACAGGTTGCAATAGTCGGAACAAGCTGGGATCGGTAGGTAGCTGGAATCCACTAGGTAAGCAGAGGGCGCATAAATAACACAATATCAACAATTTTTTGGTTTAATTAAGTGGAGTGCAAGGCACAGCCAGCCAGATAGCCAAAGGACCCAGCCGGACAGAGCTCTATGCATGTGTGTAAGTGTGTGCTCAAGTGTTCTTTGTAATTTCCACAATTATATTCAAGTGTTTATGATACTCCTCTTTAGCTCAGTCTCCACTCAAACAGACAGACTCGCCTGCTCGCTCAAGTAGTTGTTGCTGTTGTCTCTGTCCTGCGACGTCTGCCTGGCCATAATCTTAAGTGTGATATATGACGACCACTTGAGTGGCCCACTTTTTGATTGCATTGCCATGGCTTTGATTCAAAATTAGCTAACTAACTTTTAATAGCCAACTGAATGGAATCTGACCGCAGATTTTCTTATCAAGCTGAGGGAGGAGCCCACTCAGATACACGCGAGTTTATAGTCCGTCCCCGAAGTACTTTTACTAAATACATTAAGTGTGCAAAATTAAAGCCGAAGCTGTGCTATTAATATTTTATATATTCCATGACAACAGATTTAAGATTCGGCAAAATATTGGAGCATTACTTAAATAGTCTATATACAATATATACAATATATACATTGTACATAACTAAAAAGTCGACCTTATTTAGGCAATGACATCTTTCAGCTATAGGTTGTTGTTAAGAAAGAATTCTTATTGGGCAAATCAGTATTGAGATATCGTAAAGAAGGAAGGCAGCACGTGCAGGGACTTGCTGCACTCAAACTCTATAATTAATAAACTTCAATATTAAGCGATATATATACATACATTGAACAACTACATAATATATACAAAATAATATTTTCCATGCAAAGCTTTGCCTATTCAAGTGTTGACCGTTGCTGATAGCTCAGTAAGTGGAGTTTAAGTGGCTTTGAGAGAATACGTTATCTGCTGTATCAACATCAGAATTATAAGATGCCGAGTATCACTTAAAAATAAAAACTTTAATTAGTCGATGAAGGAATAGCTGTCAAATCTATAGGTAAAGAAAATATGTTATGGATAGATAAATATAATTATTAAATTTAACGTAAAAGTCTCTAAATTAAATAATAAAAATTTTAAAAATAAAACGTAAAATAAGAATACAAAAAATATATTTATATTATTTTTGTTGTCAAATAAAGCTAATAAATAAAATAAATAAATAAAAAGGCAAAACCTTTGGAAGTTATCAAGGATTTGCCTAAATTGAAATCTAGATAGCTGACATAACTGACTACAAGTCTTTTTTTTTTTTTTTTTAAATAATTAACATTTTATTTATTTACAAGTCTTAAAAAGTAATATTTCAATACACAGATTTCCTTCTTTTGTTTTATTTGATTCCCACTGGCGAAAAGTGTGATCGCTAATAAATGCAATTGAAATAAATTACTAATTAGCTTAAAAAAATATTAAAAAAAAAGTCTTCAACTTATAAATTTCATGTTGTCAAATTGATAGCCAAAGTTTGCTTTAAATATAAAAAGTGGAAAACTATTTCAGGCTATATTGGTAGAAATCTCTACAAAAATTTACTTCCTATTGGTTTGGGTAAGTTTTTTCTTTTTGGTTTCTGCTCACAGAAAATATATTTAATGATGTGCAAAAATGTGGCATACTTTTCGGCTGCAGAACGTGAACATTTACACGTTTGCACATGGCTGAAAAAAGGCGCAACTAACTTTCGAATGGGATAGGAGAGAGAGAGAGAGAGAGAGAGAGAGGAACTTAGAGGGTGGGGACTTAGAGGGAGGCTGGCGCACAGTTAACCTGCGTCCGCAATGCCGTTGAAATATTATTTATTGCGGCTACACTGTTGCATATACCATTTGGCGCAGAGGCGTGCCCAGTGCAGGGAAGCAAGCACATGCATGCATACATATATAAGGAAGGGAGTAAGAAAGAGAGAGGCAGAGCAGGAGATCGACAGAGAGGACAACTTTTTGGGGTTGCCCAGGCAATTGTGGCTTGATTTTAATTTTTTAGCCCGTCGCCAATTTTTAAAAGTTAATGTTTTTATTTTTCGGCATTTTATTTATTGTGCTCACAGACAGTCTATAAATTTAATGAAAAATGCCTAGGCTGACAGGCAGACGACCAGACACTCTGACAGACGAAAGACAGACGACTCTTACACATTAATTACATTTTTGACCGCTCTAAAAGTGCATAAATAATTGATTTCCGTGTTTTTTTTATTTTTGTTATTCTTTTCTGTGCAGAGTCATGTGCATTTAAATACAATATTCCAAAGAAAACAATAAAAAATGCAAAGCTATGCGAAATTGTTTACAACATTTTTGTTCATTTTCATTGTTCCCATTTTCATTTTGGCCAGACGCAGGTGCAACATTTTTTATTGATGCCAAAAATTTTTTATTTTGTATTATTTGTTTCTCGCTCTAGGCAGCATTTGCAAATTAATAGTCGTTGATTGAAAAATTTGAACAGTTTCGATAATTTGTATATGTTGACTATGTAGCTGATATTTATATACATCTCTGTGTGTGCTGCACTTTATTGGCCAAAAGTTTTTTGCACCTGCAAAATTGCTAAATGATAAATGATATATGATGAAATCTTAATTATTTTAGCCGGCCAACTCAAATTGAAAATTTCCTTTTGTCTAAATTTTTGTTAGATGTTAGCTCTGCAGCGAAACAATAAAAGCATAATAAATAAATTTCTATCTCCAACTCATAAGTCAATTTGTTTCTCCAAAATGCTTCGAGCATAAACTCAATAAATACAAATTTGAATCAAGGCCTAAAAATAATTATTTTAAGTTGATTTGTATTGCAGCTTATGTGGGCCTGTTTGAGTACCCAAACACTTTTACTTGATTCAATACCCGAGAATCAATAAACAAAATTTTGTAATAAAAATTAAGTAGTAAAGAAATGAATTCTTTAATATTTTTAATGAAAAGATATTTGATTTTATTTATTATTTTTTTTTTTCTTGTTTTGATTAAATATTTTCAGGTTAATACGGTTAAGCTAAAGATAGTAGATAGCGAACACATAATACATAGAGTTGACTAAATTTATTAGATTTATATTTGTCAAAATTTAAAAGATTTGAAATCTAGATTTCAGTAGCCTAGTGCAGATCTCTGGACGGCAGTGCCTAGCCAGCTAGTCAAGCGTTTGGTTGGGACTCGCGTATCTCTCAATTTCACTTTATATATTTTTTTCACTTTGAGTTTCAGTCTCGAAATATAGCACTTTGAGATCCGGGCTAATGTCATCCTCTACGTTAGCATACTCTAAGTCTAGCTCTATTTGTTATTTCAAACGAACATCCAAAACAACTGTAAAGCAGGCACTGAATGAGGTGAAATCCACATATCCAATGACTTATGGACCAACACAATTTTCTGATTTGGTTTGGGACTTTGTCGACACAATAAGACGTCAACTCAGAATACAATACTTCCATTCGTTTCATTAAGCTTCTATAGAGCATCTCTTGAAAATACAAATACCACTTTGGTATCATTAGTGCATTGCATCGCACTAAGAATACTTAAAAAATTATAATAAAATTAAATCAAATAAAAGAAGAATTTTCGGGAAATTCTTAATCATATTAGAAGACACACAAATCTATATTTATCTATTTATAAACAAAAGAATAAGGTCTTATGATTTTAATATCAAACAGGCAATAATAATTGAGCATTAAATATATTTAATTATTTTTAATATTATGGGGACCAACTCGACACAATATTGTATATTGATTAACTCGACACAATGAGTAGAGCAATGCACTCTGATAGGCGACACTTCACTCTAGACTCAATCTGTGTTACTCTGGCTTAGTCAAAGAAATACACAAGCAAAAATCAGATTTTCTCGATCTTAAGCACTTAGAGAAGCGCTTGAGAAGTTTTAAACTGAAATTAATGCATATCGATTTTTCATTATCGCTAACTCAAAATCAAACTTGAAGTGCACGTATTCAAGTATTCAGCTACTGAAGTAATCGAACTCTGAGAGTTAGACTGAGGGATATGGTTTAGCTGTACATATATTCTAAAGAAATAAAAGAGCAATTCAGAATGAATCTTTATAATCTTTATAATGAATGAATCTTTATAATGAAGTTCAATTGATCTATATTAGTTATATATATTTAGCTCAATAATTATGTAACACTTGATTTCTCTTGCTGTTTTAGTTCTTATTATCATCGCTCATCGCTAAGACCATAAGAAAACGGAATAAGAATAAAAGTAAGATTGAGCGACAAACGGATACTTAAGACTCAAAATTCATTTGGTATATACAAATATATCTTCAGTCTATGTTTTGCTAACAGTAGAATGATTAGAGGATACGACCAGGAAAATGTCATCTCAGAGCGAAATCCAGATCAGAAATTCCACTGAATGCTAAAAAAATATTCTTTAGTTAAATACTTTTAATCAAAACCAATATACCCCGTTTACACATATTGTATATATTCAGGGTATTCAAACATACAACAATATCAAAAACACGACTTCGCACACATCTTAAATGCAATTTCTTGTTGCCCGATTTGCTGGAGAGAACATGTACAACAACTTTTTTACACTCGAGCAGCTCCCCACACCTGTTTCCTCTGCAGCTGCCACACCTTTGCGTAATACTCGAGCGCCAAGTTAAGATATCTAATAAAATTGAAAATACACTCGCCACTCAGCACTCGACTCGCGCCAGATTTGAAACGCAGCAAATGATTTGTTTACCAAATGATCCAAAAATACCAGAAAATTGCAGTTGCAGATGCTGCAGTTGTTGCTGCTGCTGTTGCTGTTGTTTTGCCTTGGCACGGGGCGCTGTTTCTCAAGTGCCGGATATATTATAGCCATCGGTAGTTGATTTTTTATGAATGAGCCTGGGGCACAATGAGTGCACTCACGAGTGCGAGTGCGATTCATTGTTGTTGTTGTTGTTGATGCATTCATTCCAAACTGTTTATTGATGCGCATCCCTAGCTCTGCTGTGTTTTTTAAATTTTTTTCGGGTGTGAGTTATTCTTCAGCACTTGAAGTTTAGTATTGTGCATTGAGCTCTATTAGTTTCGGATATCAATGATATTTTGAATGGCTTCAAGTGGCCTTCGGATTGCTCCAAATTGGATGCGTGCTTCGAATAAATCAACTTGTTATGCATTTTGTTTATATTTAACTCATTTGAATTTAGGGTCAAGTTCATATGATATAGAAAATAGTTCTCTAGCCAAATATTAATCAATTCAATTGTTAAAGAATCCTTCAAAAATCCTTCAACTGTCTCTTAGATGTAACTAAGATATTAAACTCGACAATAATTGACAAAGAAATTATAAATTTTTGAAAATTTGTCAGTCTATTTGTATTTGTGCATGTTGATTGAATCTTTTCAACTCTAAAATCGAGTATGAAGTGAGCATGGATATGGACGTGACCAACAAGAAAAACAGGATATTGGTTTTGTACAATATCCGTCTTGATGTTCGTCTGTCCATATGAACTCAAATCATTTCGCCGCTATTAAAGACAGAGACTGAAATAAGAAATATATATTCGCGTTCATATCCTGAGATAAAAAAGGCATAAAAAATAATTTATATATATATATATATATTTATATATATATATATATATATATATATACGACCATTGGAGGCATGACAAATCGAGCAAAACTGTATCGATGTTTTTTTGAGTATAAGTAATGATCTTTTATTGATCAAAAATTATAAAAACAAACTTCAAGCAAATTGGTTCCAATTATGCACGGTTTTTCAGTCGAATCATAGAATATCAAAAATACCCCGTAATCTTTAATTGCAGCTCTCAAAGGTAATATGACAGCTGGTCTTATAGGAAAAGGGTATCAAGCAGTCGATTTCATCAGTCTACTTGTTTTCGTTGGGATCATTCACATATTAGTTTTGCAAGTCTTTACACAAACGGACAGACGACATTGCTTAACGTAATATACTCTACTCATAGAGTGAATGATTATTAAAATACTATGCTTTTTTAGCATCTGTTCACGAAATATAAATTAAACATATATCATTTTATTTTCATTACAATTATCAAGAATATCCGTAAATGAATCGAGAGTTTTTTTTTGAAAATAGTTTGATTGTCATAAATATTTAACGAGGAATGCCCGCATTTACGAAATGTATGAAATTTATTGATTCATAACAATAATTACTTTAGCTGGGGAATGCCCATTATACACTAATTTCTCAAAAATGGCCATTAGCTGACAAGCCACTTAAAAAAATTAAAACTAAAGACACGTAGCAGATGACAATTTTTAAGCCATAACTAAAAGATAAATTGTTCTATATTTTACTAGATTAACTATTTTATTCCATTTAAAAGAGATTGGAACAAATGAATTATTTTTAGGAAAATAAGTGACGAAGATCATCATTCAAGACTTCATTGCGATCATAATATTCAAAAAATCGTTCAGAACTTAGAGCTATATAAAATAAATGTGTACATAATAAATATATACCATATTTTAAATTATAATAAAATAAAATGAAATATGTATATAATATAATCTGATTTCTAATAAATATCTATTATTTTGTTTATTTCTTTCTTGTAAGTGAATTCAATTTTTGTACAAATAATTAATTTTAAAAAGAAATTTTTTAAATATAAAAAAATGATGAAAATTGATTTGAAAAGTAAATCGAATGTAAGAGTTAATAGCTTAAGTGCTATACACATTTGTGCCACATTCCTAGGCATTTGTGTATGGACTTACTTTAATTAAGTCCATTGAATTGACCGCAGATAAATATGTATATGACAACAAATATTGAGATGACAACTGTTTAATGCTTGCTCGTTGGCAGCTGCAGCTGCTGCTGCTTCCATTTCAAACAGATGATGAAGATATATGCGCATATTGAATGACCAATGCCCAATGATCCGGCGATCCAAGCAATGAACTGCAGTCTGCGATGCAGCTCAGTTCATTTGCGAGCTATTCGATAGCCAGCACGCCGATGACAAGACCAAATAACCAAAACAACGCCGAACAACGCCAAGCAAAACACAGTTCGAAACAAAATTCCTATGAAAACTTGTGGCCTCCTCTTGATTACATATCGGTATCTGTCTTTATCTTTATCTGTATCTCTTGGTCTCGATGTCTGTATGCAAACTGGAGTAAACTTTTATTAATTGAGCTGGGCAACTGTGTACATGCAATACAATATATATATAATTTGATATATATATATATATATATATATATATATATATATAAATGTCATCCCCATCAAGAAAAGAATAACGATGACGTCGCAATGCAGCCACAGGCAAAAGCCATAGCCAGTCGCATGCGCCGTCACCTCCGCCAACATCATTCATTGATCCACAGCCAGAAAGCGTATGCGACACTTTAAGCACTCTAAAAAAAGAGTGTCAATGGTCAAATGTATATAAACATTATTTGTAGAAGTATCAGAAATTTCTATCAAATTATTTTGTATTGTAAACTTAAAATTTGTCTTTATTCGTAAACTTTACTTTATTCGAAATAAATATATATTTAAATATAAATCAAATTATCTTAGTCTTCAGTCTTGGTTACTTCGATTTGTTATGAATAAATAATTTCAAATTATCATTTATCCAATTGCTTTCTAGTGCAACCTAATCAAATCTCATTAAGCTTTATACAATATAATGCACCTTTAAGTGAAATCCCAAATTCCACTTAAATTAATTTGATAGTCTGAGTTATATTATGATCCAATATAATATAAATTAACATCACTTCAGTTAATTAAATTCATTTATATATATTTTTTTAATATTATCTTATCAACAACTAATCCTTCTTATAGCAAATTAAATTAATATTAACTTCATATATCATCCATTATATTTGATAAAGTATTTATATGTATGTATCATTACTATGTATTATTATTATATTTTATTTATGTATCATTACAATGTATTATTATATTTTATTTATGTACTCTTAGAATATCCTATTATTATATTGCATTTTTATGATAACTGTTGTTTTTATTATTTATAATTTTTCTTTTGCTAAGAGTATCTATTGGACATCTAAGAACTGTTCTCATTTATAGATTTAGATTTCATGTTGTATGTTGCTGTCGCTGGCGCTGGCGCTGGCGCTCAATGGAAATGTATCATTTCGTATATGATATATTTACAAATGTATTTGCAGCTGAGCACCATGGGATTTTATACAAATGAGATATTCAAAGGTTTTACTGAGAACTTTGCAGCTCACAGATATATATATATCTGTGAGCTGCAATATATATATAATATCATATGAGATTTATGAAAAAAATACATAGTTAAACATTTTGGATTTCATTGTCTGTTTGGTTCTGCTTTTATGTTTTTTTTTTCATTTATTTCCTCAGCTGGCCAAACGCCACATGTGTGATGCGCTCCTCTTTCTCCCATTAGTTAAATATACACAAAGACATGTTGTTTACAAACGCATGTGCTATATTTAAATAAAAGTTTACATTTGCTTATACGTATAGAAAATTCACACGCTTCTAAAAAAAAAGAGTTACTCCCAGGAGGACAAGAGCTAATGAATTGCCCACGAGAATGTTTCAGTCCGCTAAGGTATATAGATACATATCTAGAAAACATTTATATACCTCAAACATAAATATGCTATGACTAGGTATAATTGGCAGTTCAACAAATGGGGAATAAATAGAAGCTATTGCTTCACATGGTATTTATTACTTTTATTTCCCTTCCAGCATCAATATCATCATCATTATTATCAGTATCAATCCTTATCTCCAGCATTAGCACCCTCAACATCAGCATTAGCATCAACATCCTCAGCATCATTGCCTTCATTGTCATAATAATTATCTTCATTATTATTTGTATTAACATCTCGTCAATGCTTCTAATCATTATATTTTCGGTATATAAAATTGCGTCTCCCTTCTCCATCAATTTTCGACATGCTCTAAAATCTGCGTATGACACAGATCTATGCCAAATTTTAAAACTCAACAGACATTATAATATAAATTGATTAATATGAGATATATATATGAATGCAAATATGCAAAATTATTATTAAAATTCAGAGTATATTTTGATTCATAGACCGATTCCTAAAAGATATATATAGACTCGTATTAACTCAATATATAGATATGATTTATATTTGCCATAAGCTCCAGCAGATCGAGTGGGACTAGTTGAGGAATTTGCAGATCTAAAATACATTTACTCTTTGATAAATAGCTAAGGAATATAATTAGGCTAAAAGGCAAAAACTGTTCATTATTTCTGTGATGACCATTATTATTAGAAATTCACAAAACAATAGGATGATTATGACTTTAGATACAACCACCAAGTTCGTTTTCCAATCCAAAAAACTACTTATTGTTTTTTCAAGTTAACAGCCATTTGGAAATAACGACTTAAAATACAATCCACAATTTTGTAACGGTACAAAAAACAAACAAACAAACAAAAACATTTAAAACCATCAAGCTAGGATCGGCTCGTAGACGTAATTCTCAAGCATATTTTGTGTTCCATTAGATAAATATGCTTCGACTGGCTTCCGTCAGTCATTCCAAACATTTATTGTTATTCGATTCATTCGGGATTAATTCGCTGCTTCAATAGCGTCCTGCCCACCGTAAGGCTCTCGGATACGTGCTGCAGCACTACGGATTTCGAACGGCTTTGCATCAGATTCCGCCCCACCCGGGGCACAAGCGAACGCAACAGGATAGGCATAACCACTTTCAAGATTATTGGCGACGGCATTTTACGCAAAATTTAAATTCACAAAAAAAAAAAAAATAGTCAAGACAAAAAAACGACACACAAATGCTTGGTAGCAACTGGAAATCTATAAATCGAATAAACATTTTTCTATATATAATACAGCAAGTAGATTTCAATTTTGTGCACGGTTGCTTCGATGCAAAACTTTTCGAAAAACTATTCCAAAAATCTCGAAGGTTGCTTGTCAATCGTCTCAGCATGAGGAAAGTTCAATCAATTAGTCACGAAATCTTCCAATTAATATTCCAATGTATTTTTAAAAATCCCATTCAGTTTCAATTTTGGACTCATCGAAATGCTCATTAATATCATATAAATGCATATATGAATATGATGAGTCTCTATGAGTATGTATGTGTATGTATGTACATAAATATATAATTTCTAATAATTTAACTCACTTTACATTTATCTTCCAGGCGTAAATGCACAAAACAGTCAGCAATATTATGAAAAAGCATGTTGACACAAATTTAAAATGATCATTGCCACAAACATTGGTCGTTAAAATATCATAGATCTGGCGCGAGTGATTGGACAGTTGATCACAGCGTATAAGACTAAAGACCGGATCCATTTTTTTTTTTTTTTTTTTTTTTCAGAGATTACGATTTAATTTCGAGATCTACATATTTTGAAAGTATTTCGAAACAATTTAGATTTTCCACACACCAGACTAAACGATTCTTAGTCTATATAGTATTTTGCGCACGAGAAATGTCGATATAACCGCAGAGAAAATTGAAAATGTAAACAAATTATATTTCGCAATTACAAATACACAGAGCAACTAGTTTTCTTTATGTACATTTTTTATTGTACTTGTTTCGCTTCAGAAGATATTTCGTATTTTAGATACACACATTCTATCTGTACATCTACAGACGAAAGTATGTGTGTATATTGTATATAAACATAAAACGCATGCCGCGCTTGCGTTTTACTTTTAATTCGGTGTGTTTTATCGCAATTATTTTAAATATAAACAAAACGGTTAAGACATTAAATCAAATATGCGCACGTTTCTACTGATTCAAAGAAGGCCGAATATTTTCCCGTTAGTAGCAACTGCACCAACCGTCTGCAGCCGAGTATCGCAACGTACTGAAAGAAACGGTAAAGACAGAACTCTCGAAGAAGCTGGCCGAGCGTGATTGCCATAAAGAGAAAGAGAGACCGAAAGCGAGAGGAAGAGCGCGAGCGTGCAAGCAGACAGCCGAGCAACGAAACAACCAAACAACCGAGCAACGGAGCAACGGAGCAACGGTGCGTGCATGCACGTGCACGATCGCGCGAAAGCTTTCGCGTATTTCATTTATTCTTATGCCCCTTAAACGTAGCATGTCGAAAAATATAACGCAGAGAAACCGACATGCTCTGCACTTGAAGGGAAATTTCAAACATAAATATTTTCATTGCAAAGCCAAACAAGTTTTGAAATAATTCTTGTTTATTTGTACAATAACCATAATAAACTGCAGTTTTTACGTCCCAATTTCATTTGTATGTACATTTTATGTGCGACGTATGTATATTTTAGTAGGCAATGTCGATCACGGCATTTCGTGTGCCGTTACGTAATGTGTGGACTTTTGTGCTGCCTGCATTCGTTTTTGCTTGTGTGTTTTGCTTATTTGCCGGTGTTTGGCCACAGTTTGAGAGCCTGTGTGGCTGGCAAACTGCCTGAAGAGCAAAACAAGCCGGTTTGGAATGCAGCATATGGATGTACATACCTACATACATTTTATGTACGTGGATATGTATGTGTGCAAGCTAGGGATTGGGCAAAATATATTGGAAAATCATGTCACCTGCAAGTTAGTTGTAATTTGATTAAATTTCCCAAATTCTGGTTATTTCGGAGGCAGAACCATTGAAACGTAGCTCTCGCCTAAAATGCCACTCTGTGTTAAGTTGCCCAAGAGAATGCTTCAAATTTCAAAAACAACTTGTAGAAAGAGCAACGTGGCTAAATCTGGCACCCTGCCCACTGTGCTGGTACATGGTGGAGCCGGGCACATTGACGACGACAAGGTGGAGTGTGTCAAGTTTGGCGTTAAGCGAGCAGCGCAAAAGGGCTACAAGGTGCTGCAGCAGACAGGCAGTCCGCTGGATGCTGTGGAGCAGGCCGTGATGGTTCTAGAAGCGGATATTCACTTCAATGCTGGCTATGGGTCAGTGCTGACGGTGGACGGCAATGTGGAAATGGATGCAGCGATCATGGATGGCGCTCGATTGGAAGGCGGCTCTGTTTCGATGGCACGTGATATAGTGCATCCCATATGCCTGGCCAGGCGCGTCATGGAAAAGACCAACTATCGATATTTAGCAGGCGACGGCGCCATGCGCTTAGCCAAAAAGGAAGGATTTGAGATACTACCCAAGAAATCACTGGTTACTGAGTCATCGCGGAAACTCCTTAAGATATTTAAGACCACAAATACAGACACGCTTTACAACGTGCCGCCTGGCACCGTTGGCGCTGTGGCAATTGACGCCTGTGGCAATGTTGCAGCAGCCACATCAACAGGTGGCCTAACAGGTAAGTTGTCGGGTCGCATTGGGGACTCGCCAATACTAGGAGCCGGCACCTATGCGGACAATGAATCAGGTGCCGTCTCAGCGACCGGGCATGGCGAGTCGATCATGCGCTACAATTTGAGCTCGCGAGTGTTGGCGCTGGTGCAGCACAAGAATTGCACGATACAGCAGGCAGCGGAAGAGGTGCTAAAAAAGATGACAGAGCGTTTCAATCAGACGGGTGGTCTCATAGCCATCGATCGTCGAGGTCAGCTGGCCATCTACTTTACTACACAGCTTATGTCCTGGGCCTATCGGCAATCTAACGAGCTGCACTACGGCATCGCAGTTGGCGAGAATCAAGTGGAGATTGTAGACGATGCTACATAGCCGAGCTTGGAGAAATAAATGTAAGAATAATATAAAACATAATATATATATATATAATAAAAAACATACTTAAATTTAAGACTGGTCGCAGCCAGAACAATAAGAATTGAAGCCATTCAAATGGAGCAACAAAATTCACAGCTGCCGCACATGGCAAATAAGCAGTTGCCCCTTGTCTGGGCTTCGATGAAGAATCGCAGCGCCTGGGTGCAGCTCAGCTCGTGCTCATTGACTTTCTGTTGAATCAATTGCTTCAATTGAAGCTTATCTGCAGCATGCTCGAATCGTGCCCCACATTCGCACGTATAAAGAGATTTGAAATGTTGCAGAGACTTTATCAGGCACACTGGACAAATCAAGTCAAGGTCTTTGGGATCGGTGTCCAACTCGGTGTACAGTGCTTCCAAGTGTTGATCCTGTAGTGCATACCATTCATTGACATCAGAAAGCAGCTCCTCGTAGATGTGCTCCTCCAATTCCAAATCCTGGTCCAGTTCTTTGAGCTCTAATCGTAAAATGGCTTCAAGCTCCGACTAGAAATCCAGTTAAATTAACTCATTTTTACATTTATTGTCACAAATTACCAATTGCACTTTACGATTCCCATCGGCGCTCTCCTTTCGAGCATTTAAAATGCGTATTCGACATTTCTGTTGAATAAATCAATTTAATTTGCCTTCAGACTTCATCACTCAAGTTCTCTCACCTCTCTTAGCAGTTCTCGTAACTTTGGCATTCCCAAGCGTTGTTGCCGGGCCACACTTTGTGCGTGTCGTTTTTGCTCAACACTTGTATTGTATATGGGACTGTTGGGACACTGCATTTTGACGAATTCGAAATAATACTCAATAAATCTAACTTGTAACAAATTGTGAAATGCGCGGGCGAACGCCACCTATGACAGCTGTTTACTTATCGATAATCTATCGAAATACAACAGTGGTGTTTTCATAGTGTTTCACAGCACTGCCACACAGAGTTGCCTTGCGTGTATTTTGACATTCGCAACATGGCGTATCTCGAGCTTCCGCTCTTTCTTTCCCTTTCTTTTACCAACGTGCATAGTGTCTAGTAAAAGGTTAGTGCTATTTTTTCAAATTTCTCAACGAGAACCGTTCTAAAATGTTGCAAATTTGTGCCTTAAACAGATGCCAGCCCCGGCCGTTAAGAAACCAGCAGCTAAAAAGCTGCCCGCTGTGCCGGAATCCAAGCTCAAGTTTAGCAAGAAACAAATCAGCAAGCGTGTTGCAGAGACGAAACGTCGTCTGAAGCGTGTCGCTGTCATTGCCCTGCGCAAGAAGGAGAATCTGGTTCGTGCCGAAAAGTACCAGAACGAGTACATCAAGGCTGATCAGCGTGAGATCAAGCTCCGTCGCTTAGCCAAGAGCCGTAATCAGTTCTACGTGCCCGCCGAAGCCAAATTGGCTTTCGTTGTGCGTATTCGTGGGTGAGTAATTTGTCATAATAATCGCGAGTGTTGTTATTTTTTCTAATGATAAATTATACACTTACAGTATCAACAAGGTTGCACCAAAGGTACGCAAAGTGCTGCAGCTGTTCCGTTTGCGCCAGATCAACAATGGTGTGTTCATCAAGCTGAATAAGGCCACTATCAACATGCTGCGCATTGCTGAGCCCTACATCACCTGGGGTTATCCCAATCTGAAGTCGGTGCGCGAGCTGATCTACAAGCGCGGTTTTGTTAAGCATAACCGCCAGCGTGTGCCAATCACTGATAACTTTGTTATCGAGCGCAAGCTCCGCAAGGCGCATAGCATTCAGTGCGTTGAGGATTTGGTCCATGAGATCTTCACTGTTGGACCCAAATTCAAGCAAGCCTCCAACTTCCTGTGGCCCTTCAAACTGAATACGCCCACCGGCGGCTGGCGCAAGAAGGCCAATCACTACGTCAACGGTGGTGACTTCGGCAACCGTGAGGACAAGATCAACAGATTGCTGCGCAAGATGGTCTAAGCAACAGGGCTTCGCAGTGAAATAGTTAAAAAAAAAACACAGTAAACGGTCTGGCAACAGCGAAAGAAATAAAATTAATCCTTTTTATGAAAGTACCAAAATGCCGTTCACAAAATCGAAAGTGTTTTCACTTTGCTGGTTAGCGTGCTCTCAATAAACAGGATGCAGATGTTAGATGTGGATGAGAAATAGAAAATTACTTGCAATATATTAAAAGTAAATTTTTAGACATATATAGTCTATAATAGAGTCGTTTGTTTGCGTAAAAGTTAAATTAGATAATCTTCATAATTTATGAAAATCACTTGAATTCTTTTTTCACGAAGTATTTTTATAACCAGGCAAAATGGATTGGTTAGTCTTACAAGTATTCCTGTTAAGATTCCAATTATGATTCGTGCCCCCAATTAAACAGAATACAGATTTTAGACATGGATTAAAAACAGAATATGATATATATAAAATATATATAAAAAGTAAAATTTGTGGAGACTTTGTGTACATAGTTCATAGTGATGTCGTTTAAGTTAAATTAGCCAAGCCAAATTACATAGTCTTGCAAGGATTCCTGTTAGATTCCAAAGGTGACCGGCGTTCTTAAATGAAACTATATCGTAATGTCAACCTACAGCAAAATATTTCTGGATCACGACCTTCCAAGTGTTTTAATATGAAACAATATTTCGAGATTATTTCTAATATACGAATCATACAAGTTTATCCGTGGAAGAAGTAATCGACCGGAAAAGTTAGTCATTCCTGCGATTTGTTCTGCCCCCCAGTAAGGATTTTCGAGATCTCTAACAAAAACCAATATATTCTGTCACTGGGAAGTAATATAAGATATATTAATTCGATTTTTATTTTTACATGGGGAATACATAGCATTGGAATATAGATAATATAGAATAGAATATAACATGAATATAGATAATAGATAAGATAAAAGACTATACGGCCATTTCCATTTGAATCTTGCCGTACGGATTGTAGCCAACAATTTCGAAATCCTCGTAGCGAAAATCCTCAATATTCTGAATTGGCCGCTTGATCACAAGTTTGGGAAAGGGACGTGGTTCTCGTTTTAGCTGTTCCTGCAGGGGCTCCACATGGTTCTTATATACGTGGGCGTCGCCCAACGTATGGACGAAATCACCTGGCTTCAAGCCCGTCACATGGGCTATCATGTAGGTCAACAAGGCATACGAGGCAATGTTGAAGGGCACTCCCAGACCCATATCCGCGCTGCGCTGATATAGTTGACAGGACAGTTCCCCACGTGACTGCGACACATAGAACTGGGCAAAACAGTGGCAAGGCGGCAGTGCCATTTTGGGTATATCCAAAGGGTTCCAAGCGGACATTATGATCCGACGATCCGTGGGATTGGTGCGTATAGTATGAATCACCTGACTCAACTGATCAATGCCCTGACCAGTGTAGTCGTCATTACATTTACCATATTCAGCTCCAAAGTGACGCCACTGAAAGCCGTAAACTGGACCCAGATCTCCAACTTCTCGGTCCGTGTGGCCACATTTGTCTAGAAACTCGCGGGTGCTATTACCATCCCATATGTGTATATTCTTTTCCTGCAGAAGCTTTGCATCCGTCTTCCCAGATATAAACCAGATCAGTTCCTCGGCCACTCCCCGGAAGAAGACGCGCTTGGTGGTTAGTAGTGGAAAAAATTCGCGTAAATCGAAACGCATTTGAGCACCAAAAATTGATAGGGTGCCAACCATAGTACGATCAATCCGATCTTCACCGTTCTTGATAATAAATTTAATTAAATCCAAATACTGCTCTTCGTCCTTGTTCCTAAAACTGTTAGCAATTTGTTCATTATCATCTTCTTTAATGCGCTTCGTTGGCGAAATTTGTATATTCAATTTATTCTGCTCGTTCAGGTTAATTTTCAATACGTTAGGATATTCAATCGCATTCGCAGGACTACCCATTTTCGAAATTTAAATCGGGAAAGCCGAAGCTCACTGGGACAATTTGGTGACTAAAGGTTTGGCGCTAAAAGTTGCAGAAAAAGCCCGCCAAAATTGTTGCAAAAATACAACCATGTGCAGCGGCGATAAAGTAAATTTTAAATTAATAATTGCAAAAAAAAAACTTTTAAATTCTTAAGTTTTTAATTTACAGTTCACAACGTATTATATTGTTTTCGGATATTAAAATAAAATTTATATGTAAACCGTATTTATCTCGGACTTTGCCACTCATATATTTCATGCAATTTGAAAAGAGAAAATTATATTTAAATTGCAAAATTAATGATTATCAAGAATAATATATATTTTTAATATTGCGTGGAAGAAAATGGGATGTCACTATCGACAAAAAAAAAATATATATATATATATATATATATATATAATCGATAAGTATCGATATGCATTTCAGATAGAGTTCCCCGCCCACAAATATTCCCGCAATTTTAGCGGCTTTTTTTCGCAACTATAAACTTCTTTAAAGCTATTAAATTTGCATTCAAGAACTCGCCGCATTTCGACCTTCCTTGCATTTAGTAAATAAAACGGGACTTACTGATTTTACCTAAATCAACAATAATACCGATAGCTTTCGATAGTATCTAATTTTTGATGTCCTTTGATTACGGTCATCGATCGAATTGTAAATATTTTTTTAAAACTACGATCAAAGAAACTAAAACTACATGTGGATATTTGATCAAATTTTGATTGATTTTATATTTGATCATACAATCCAAGTGGATTGCGCGTTAAAATCCATTCCACGATTAATTTAACATTGTTTTATAACGTACTGTGTTTATGGAATGCGAGCTGCTGTGACTATTCAAATATATTTTTAGAGCCATCAGAAAATGTTCATCGATGCACGAACTCTTGAAATGTTTGAATATAATAGCAATAAATCAAATCAAAATAAATCAAAACTTATCACAAGCATATAAACTCTGTTTTTTTGTTTGCCTCTCAGCTGGCAGTGGTTAAAATTCATTTTAAACTGTGAAAGCAAAAGCCGAAAATAAAAAAAATCCGCCAACAATTTTACAGATGTTTGTGTTGTTTTCAAAACATATGCGATTTATATAGCATTTTACATATGTAACTTAGTCTATATGCTAACGGTATTATGCGCAATTGTCTCTTTTTGAATTATAGATTGTATTGTTCCTATTACTGATGTGTTGTGGTAACGTGTATATTCTGTACCAGACGCTGTCCCCAATACTCTTCCAGATTGAATGGCTTGAAATTTTTTAATTGATTATCAGATTCATTGCAGTTTATGACAGGTGTACCCTGGTCCCTAACCTGTAAGAAAACGTAAAGAAATTAAACAAAAATATATTAGTACACTGATGATCAACAAAAGTGACCTGCCACAAGATGCTACAAATTGTCTTGCCAAATTTATTTACATATATTATCTATATATACACACATATATTTATTTATATACGTACTTTATTCCAAGTCTCCCGAATGTAACGTATTAACTCATCGTGCTGCGATATGGGCATATTTTGTTGCTGTTGCTGTTGTTGTTGTTGCTGTTGCGATACAGTTGCATAGAGCACATTGGGGTTTGTTGTTGCATTATTAATGCTATTATTGGAGTATTGTGTGCTATGCGATGTGTTTGTTGCTGTCGATGCCGAAGATGGCGAGGATGACGAAGATGTTGAATTCGCATTGTTATGATGGTGGTGATTGTGTGGTCCGTTGCCGCTGCCCTGACGGCGAATGTACGAATAACGTCTACAATAATGTGACATTAGATTAGCAAAATTATTTTTTCCAATATCGCAAAATATATCGCTTAGTTTTCACACAAGCACACACACACATGTACATCTACTCTCACGAACACCCTTAAGCACTGTGTGTTTACTTTTTTCAATTTGTATGCGTCACAAGCTTAGTGTACTATAAATATCTTATATGTTGCACGCAAATATTAGACTTACCCATTGTTGCGTTCCATTTTGTTGTTGTGTTGATAGAAAATATTGCTTTAGTTGCTTGTTTTTGTTTATCACACAATTCCCAAATCTATTATTGGGAGTATGGTGAGCTATTTTTTTTCTTTTCGTTGTTGCATTTGATGGACGTATCGATTTTATGAATATCGATTAATAAAAACGTATTGGCAGCGCCAAAAGCCGGTGGATTAACAGCATGCTAAAATTCATTTAACAGCTGTTACTATTTTTGGACGTTACAAATGTGAAATAAAACCTTTAGATATTTTCACAATTTCGTTTTACGTTTATTTCTAAAAAATGCATAACATATATATTTTGTTCAACTGTTAATAATAAATGAAAAAATAGCTGCGTATACATACACTTATAATGTAAAAAGGAAATGTACAGAGTGTAATAATATAAAATTTATTTTTACAAAAGAATTACCATATATACATATATATATATTTTATATATATATGCATATAGTTCTTACTGAGCATTGTTAAACACAACACAACGTTATTTAATCAATTATCATTTCGATAATATGACCATCTCATATGTATTTCGATAATAAAAACTACTTTTGTCTTTAACGTAATAAAATGCACATTTGAGTTTCAATTTTTGTCATTACTTTTGGCAGCACCAAGGGTACGGTAGGGAGTAAGGGAAGTTATGTATGTAGGTAAAGTACCGTTCATTTCGTTCATATCATATCATTTGATGCATGCCTTTTCGTGCTGCATAACATATTTATATGTATTACGAGTAACAGTTAGATTTGTGCTAATAATTTCAATTTTTTTTTTAAACAATCTATTTTGGCGATGCGCTGTTTACGAATGAAGTAAACAACATTTTTTTACACTTATAAAATACACACATATTGTTACAGTAGTGCTGGAAAACGACCGAGCAGCGCACATCACTCCCAATATCCGTTGTCGAAGTAGTATTAGTCGTATTAGTGCAGTATTGCAAGGTTAGTCAATGGAATGGGAATTTAAGGTGACCACATTATTATATTGAGAGTAAGTTGCCGATGACGGTCTAGTGTTTTCTGGCTCTACCAGGAAGTTAACATACGTCAGGATTACAGATCATCGTCGCCAATGCCTTCGAATGCTTCGTTGCGCACGGACGTAGCCGTCTCGTCATTGCGAAAGAAAACGGCAGCAAAGGTTCGAGCCGTGGTCAGCTTGTGTTGCTGCTTAGACCTTTGCGCTAGAAACTTAACCGGCGGTGTCATCGTTGTCGATGTGCCCGATGTCGTTGTGCACGACGAGGAGACTGAGCTGGGAGTCGATGTCGTCGATTCTGATGCGCCACGAGATGTGCTCGCCTCCTGCTCATCGTCGCTGCCCCCGCTAGCTCCGCCACTGCCATTGCTGTCGTTGTGCAGCAGCTCATCGACCATGGCCTGCAACGACACAGACATTAGCATTGCCTGCTGGCTGGTGATCGTGATCCAGCGCAGCGTTTGCTTTGACATCAGATACTCAAACGACAGCTGCAGCTGCGTCGGCTGATCCCGCGACTCGTACGTATTATGCATTGCACTCACGCGCCAGCAGCGCATGCGTGTGACCCGAAATTTGGTTTCATAGATCTTGACACCACGCGCTGTGCGCAAACTCAACTCCCCACTGCCAATGGTCACCAGCGCCGTGGTGTCCTGCTCCGGATAGTCCACCTGCGCAGCACCGAACTGCAGACAGCCATAGGACGGCAACTGACGCACTAACTCCAGATATTGTAAAGGTCGCGACTGCATCTGCAAACTACACAGTTGACGCCGCATCTCCGGCGTACAAATGACCCATTCGCGTGCCACGTCCGCGAGCGTCTGATTGTACAGTAGGTTGAGCGCCACACTGTTGCTCAGCAGCTTGGAGTCCCACCGTGAATTCCAGTAGCATGTGCGTAAGAGCAATTGACAGGGCTGCGCATGCATGCGCGAAATGAAAGGCGACTCAAAGTCCATCAGGCGCCGCAGCAGCAGCACAGCGGACGGTTCATCTGGCGAAGATGAGGATCCATCCTCTGATGGCTCCATATTCCGTATGAGATACAAACAAAAAAATTGCATTAGTTCATCGGGCAGCTGCAGCATGCGGCAGACGGACTGCAGCAGAGCGCTTGCATTCTGCTGCACATGACAGTTGACCAGCAACTGTGCACCGCCCGTTTCCAATCCTACTCCCGGTCCTGCTGCCCAGCGGCTGTACACCTCCACTTGAAGTTGCTGCTGCTCATCCTCGCGGCTCACCGAGCATTCGGCCAGCGCTGTGTCCAACTGAGCGCGCTGTAGAAACTGCTGTAAGTATGGGAGTCGTGCGATTCGCGCGTCCTGACCAATTATCTGCAAGTAGTGCTCAAGTGCAGCACGTCGCGTCTCCAGCTGACTGTTGCTGAGGGGCAGCAACTTCTTGGGCGGGAATGGCGGCAAGGCGGCGTCAGCGCAACGCCTACGCAGCTGTTCGTGCAACGCGTGCAGCTGTTTGTAGCGCAGACAGCAATGATAGTTACCATTGATGTAAATGTTGTATACAGTGTATGTGGGCGAGCCACCGCTCCCATCCGCGTATTGTTCCTGTGTGTCTGGTATTGAGAAATGCATTTTGTTGTAGTTGTTGCTGTTGTCGTTGTTGCTGGACGCTGTTGTTGATGCGATCACTATTTCATTGCGTTTCACTTGTACGTCATTGACGCCTCTAGCCTTTTGTTGGCCGATTAGTCACTATGTTTTTTATTTGTACATGTATTAATTTATTTAATTAAAGAAATTGCGATTGAGTTTTTTCACCTACACGTTGGTGGTGAGCAACTCACTTTGGCACTATCGATGCTCACAAATTCCTTTCGCTATCGATATTTTTCAATTGCACAAATTTAAAAATATTGCAAAATTTTAATACGCGGACTGGTTCCACAGTGTTAGTAACACGTATATAATTTCATAAAATTGTATTAGTATATGTTTCTTGAAATTGTAAAACCTATATTCGAAAACATAATAACATATTAAATATATACATATATAAATATTTATATATCCATTAATAATTTGCTAATGTAGGGTATACCGAGTGCCAGCATTATGAATACAATTGCATAGTATATATAACATACAGTTGCATAGTTATTTGTTAATTTCGAACTATCGATAGCTTATCTCCCAGTTAACTCAATTCGAAAACTAAATCAATTGAATTCAAACTAAACTATCAAGTATTTTCATCCTTTAAGATAGCGCCAGACGAATGCCTAAAATTTAAATAAAGATTAAATGGAGCTTTCATTTATAGGGACTAATTATTTCTGAAAGGGACGTACTCAGCTGTGTCAGCAGCTGATCCGTAACTATCAGCTGAGAGTGTTTTTAAAGCACAAAAAACGTGGACGCCACAAAATCAGATTAATATATTTTGAATGGAATTACCAAAACAAAGGCCACACCATGACATTGCAGCTCTCTTTGCAGATGCACAGGGCTTTCTTCGGGTCAGTGCTCCCATGGTTAGATATAGTAAACTGGAGTTTCGAAGATTATTGCGCCAGAATGGAGTCCAATTGGCGTTTACGCCTATGATGATATCTGATTCGATAAATAATAGCGAAAAGGCTAGACAGAATGAATTCACCACTGGCCTTGATGACCAGCCCCTCATCGCTCAATTTGCCGCAAAGGATCCAACGGAATTAGCAACGTCTGCTCAGCTTATTTATCCCTATGTGGATGGCGTTGACTTAAATTGCGGCTGCCCACAGAGCTGGGCGATAGCCAAAGGCTATGGCTGCGGACTATTGCGGCAGCCAGAACAGGTGCGAGACGTTATTCAATGCTTGCGCCGCACACTGCCCACAGATTTCAGCGTATCGGTAAAGATGCGTCTTATGAACAACAGCGACGCCCAGACATCAGTGGAACAGACGATTCAGCTGGCTCAACAATTGGAGCACTGTGGCGTTACGTTCTTGACATTGCACGGACGTACGCCAGCACAAAAGCATTCTAAGGATACACTCAATGTGGAGGCCATGGCCGAGGTGGCCAAGTCCCTGCAAATTCCACTGATAGTCAATGGCAATGTGGAAAGCTATCAAGACGCTTGCGAACTGCACAATCAGACAAAAGCTGCGGGCGTCATGGCCGCCCGTGGATTACTCGCAAATCCGGCCCTGTTCAACAGCGACTATCCGCTAGCCACGGTAACACCAAAGGTTTGTGTGCAGCAGTGGCTGGACATCGCCGAGTCGGCTGATGACAGTTTGCATTTTCAGTGCTTTCATCATCATCTTAGCTTTATGTGGAGCAGCGCGATGAAACGTGCCTTACGCGTTCAATTTAACAGCCTCGGTAACAAATCACAAGTGCTGCAGTTCCTTGCTGAGCACTATGATATACATCCCAGTTCCTGTAGCTCCACATACCAATACACGAATTGTACATATACCCACTTCACACCACCCAAGCACACTCGACATCTGGCTGCAGAGGCGGAAGATAACAGTTGGGATGCTGGCAGTGATGGTAAATATTTCACAGAGTTTAAAAGTCAGCAAATGTCCAACGAAGCGGGTGAGGATCTTAATCTGGGAGGCCTATTTCTAGATGACTGATATATTTAATATAAGATTTCTTCTTGATGTTTTGAATTGGGTCCAGGTGACAAATTAATGTAAATAAAAAAAATATTCATATATATATATAAGAAATGTTATGAAATTCAATACTGCTCAAATTTAATTTAACAGAGGCAGATAACAGTATTCGTTCGACTTCGTAGTAGTCGACATCGAAGATATACATATCGATAGTAGTGTCGAATATTTTAAATTGTTCCAAACGTCTTATAAATTAACCGTTTATTTAAATGTGTTATTTATTTTAAATTATTGAAGACTGAAATTTTTATTATTATTAAATTAAAAAACCATCGCGACAAAAAGTTTCGCCGCATAAACGTCTATTTTGAATTGATTTTTTTTTATCATATTCTAACCGATAGTCGGTAATATATTGGTATATCAAGCGTCGCCCATCACTAAAACCAAAGCAGGAAACCAAAACAAAAAACAAATCTGATAAAATGCGCCGCCGAGAACTACAAACTATACAAATAAAACTCTCCGAGCTTAAGGAGTATGAGCAGGCCAAAATAGAGCGAGCCAAGGCACGCCAACAGGTGTCATCCCCACGCACGCCCACACCGACCTCTGACAGCGATATTATGTTGCTGCCATCGACTAGCGTGCCTTCAATTTTATTGGCCAACAATGCTGACGATGATGCAGACGGAACGGCCAAGATGTCAAGAGATTCATAAGTTCCGCTTATAGAATATGGTAAGTTGACACTTGTATTAATCATTATAGATTCATCGTTTTCTTTAATTATCTTAATACTCATTACCAATGCTGCTACTGTTGTTGTTGTTATTGTTGTTCTGAAAACGCACCGTTTCAAAGCCATCGACGAGTATTTCGCGATCCTCGGTCTGCTGGCGCTCACGCAACCATTGCTCACGCACTGGCACATAACGGCGCAGTCCCGGCCATTTGCGCCAACAGCGACGCTTGTATAGCAGCCAGACCAGCGAAAATGCACATCCGACGAGGAAGCATAGCAAAAAAATGCTAACGCCACGCACGTGCGAATGAGACTCCTCTGGCTTATCCTTCTTTGTGACAGCTATCTGTGTAGCTTCATTTTCAATGTCCGGCGCTATTTTTGGCGGCATCTTGCTCTGCTCCTTGTCGCACCACGTGATATTTACATAGTTTGTGATGACATCTCCTGCCAGCGAATGAACGCGCACGGCACACTCGTTGTAGGTGCCGTTCAATGTGGTCTTGTGGACATAATTCGCCAGGGCGTGTTGACGTCGCGTTATGCAACTTAGATGCGTTTCGGCCACCTGCTCGGACACATTGTTCCGATAATGGAGCACGTAGTTAACAATCAGTCCATTCGGTTGATCTGGCTCCGCAAAGCGCACGATGTAGTCCATTGACTTGGGCAGACGGCAGGCAATTAGCTGCGGCAACAAATCCGCGCCAAGTGTGAAATTTGTGCGCTCGTGCACCGTCGTCGAGCTGCTGCATCCGACCATATTACAAGCCTGCAGTTGCAATGAATACAGGCGATAGCGCTCCAGCTGGCGCAACTCATAAGCCGTCACATTGGCCGCTAGGCGCAGCTGTTGTCCTGCCTTTGGCTCCACCGCAGCGCAATTGTCGGCGCCGTCCAGACTGCACCGAAACATGGCAGCCATTTGGCTAATGAAATCCATATCGAGCGCTTGATTGGCCTGTTGCGTACAGCATTCGTCGTAGTCATCTTGCTCCTGCAGCCAGCGGACTCCTTCCATGTCTTGCCGTGACGCTGGCTGCCGGCAAAAATTGCGTTCATCCATGTAGGCCACATCGTCTGTTAATTCGAGCACAGTTAGCAAATAGTACTCCACATCCTCTCCGCTCAAGCGTATCGTGAGGGTATTGTCGGTTTTCTTGGTTACGGCCAGCGCTGGAGGTTTTGGTATGTCCATGTACGTTTCCACGTACATCAAGTCGCTGCGCGCGTCGTGCTGCACATCGCCGCCGAAGGTGCGCAACATGCAGGCGTAACGCGTATGCGGCCGCAGATGCTCCAGCTGATAGGTGTAGTGGGTGCCATTATCTTGCAGGTCGTCCGCAAACAGCAACAGCCGCTGCCAATTGATGCGCGTGCAGACCGGCGCTTCCAGCTCACTCTGCTCGGCGTACTTGGTGCCCAGCGGTACGGTTCTATAGATCAGCTCTAGCTCCACGCTCATTTGGGATTTCAGCCAGCTCAGCTGCAGAGTGCGATGAGATGTTGGCTGTAAGGAGGCAAAGGAAGTTTATAGAGATCTATGTCAAGATTGAAAATATAGAGGGAGCTCACCTGTACTTGCAGCTGCAGCTTGGCTGGACCGCAAAGCACCTCCTGATCGCTGGTCTGCAGCGAGTCCATCACCTTGTCGTGCACGACGCGATCCTGAAACTCCTTGATATGCTTGTTGCACAGCTTGTTGTTGCGATCCATATACATGCCGCCATTAACAAACTCCAGCTGCTTCGTTGGCTCCCACAGCTCGCTGAGCTGCTTGTTGTCGTACAATATGAAGGCGTAATGGCGATTCTCGAGCGGATCGCCGTGTATGCGGCGCAGGTTGCTTAGAAACTTCAGGCTGCTCAACTGTGAGGAACTAGGCAAACGAAATTCATTTCAATAGATAGTCGAGGTTTTTTGGAATGGAATACGAACCGATAGATCTTCAAGTGTCCACGTATCTCGCGTATGCTGCTGAGGCTATGCTCGAGCTGCTGCTCATTGACTTTGTTGCGTATGGTGATGATCAGGCTGCTGTTGACTATTTGGCAGCCGCGCAGTTCCTCAGCATCGGCCAGATTGTATATGACAATCATGCCATCAAAGTGCTCCGGCGAGCAGACACTGATGCATGCCTCCTGTGGTGTGCAGCGTACGCATTCCGACAGCTCATTGGCTTTGTGGCCGCTGGGACAGAACGCTACGCACTTGTTGCCAAACGTATAGTGTCCATGGAGGTGGACACAGGCGTCGCGGGTGTAACAGCGTTGGTAATGGTCCAGCACATACCTGCAAACGTACTAGGACTAAGTGGCAATTAACCAGACGCCAAGCCGCACGTGGCTCAGCTGCTCACTCACTTGTTCGCCGGGCAGCTCTTCACGCAGACACCCGCGTCCGTTAGTCCGCGGCAGACGACACAGCCAGCAGCTGTCGAATTGTGGCAGCCACCCAGGCACTCCTCGTGGCAGCTCTGCAAATTTCTGCAAAATTCAAAAGTTTTGGAATTAAAAAAAAAAAACGCAAAAAAATTCAGAGCAAAATTATTTTATTTGACTCATTTTGGGCAGTTGAATGTTGGCTTAGTTAACTTGAATCTATTGGGTTTACTTGTAATTTTAGAACCCAAAGCTCTTAATATTATTTTGAAAATTTGAGATATTTATAGAAGATTCTAAACTGGTTTATTTCGATGGATATATATCAAAATAAGGCCATTTACATGATTTGAATTTTTTAAAATTTAGTCTGCGAATTTCAGTTTTTTTCTTTTGGGTATTAACATTATGTTAAATACTTTTATTTTAAAATTTTTTATGGTAGAAAATGTTAATTTCAAGTGATTCTGTGAGTTCTGGTCTGATTCTGTTAATTCTGTGTGAATCTGCTAAGCAGCAGTTAACAGCTGTTAATTTTCTAACATTTTTGGATATCTCTATTCTTAATACCTTTGGCTATAATACGTTCAGTCTTTATCAATCTTTCCTTAAAGCTTAAAGCATTTGTATTTTGTTAGGGGCTATCAGATATATAATTGAAATAATTCAGAGCAGAAACCCACCGGTCATAGTGCAGCACATTATCATTTTCGAAGCGCTGGCAGGTAAAGTTGGACCAACAGTAGTTGGAGGCGCAGCCCTTGCAAACAGCCCGATGCGTACAGTTATTGGATCCAATTACAATATGATTTTCGCCAGCACTCAGAGTGAGTCGGTCCCAATTGATCTACAAAGCGAAAGTTAACATAGAACATCCTGATATCTGGGCATTATACCTTATTCAGCTGGCAGAGCTTGTGGCAGTTGCCAATGTAGACGTGGCCATGCTGTATGGCAACGAGAGATTTGAATTCCAACTGAAATTTCGAGAGCAAAAAATAGTGATAAATGAGAGAGAATATAGAGAGAATCGATCGAGCCATTTGAAAGAGACATATTCAGAGTTTCCCAATTTTATTTTCTTTCTCACTCACCAACTCCAACTCCGGCATGCTGGTGATGCCCAGTGCATAATTGAGGAATAGTCGTCGGCCGCGTATGACAGTGAGATTGGGAAACATATCGCGGATGTTGGCCAAGTCCTTCACCTCGGTGAATATCATATAGTCCGTTATTTCGCGCAGTTTCGGAAACGAGAACTGTGTGTAGTTGCAGTTTTGGCTGGCCAACAGTGTGATCATTACGTAACCAATTACCACTGTACAGTTATCCAATAGTCTCATTTTACTGCATTCGTTGCGTATGTCTATGCTGGTGCATTCTTTGATCTCGGCCGATGGATTTGGCTGTGTTGCTGCCAAGGCAAAGGCCAAGGCCAAGGTTAAGATGTTAGCGAGCGCTAGCAACATGTTTCCGGGCTTTAGCAGCATGTTGCAAAGTGTCTGCCCTCGGTGCGTGCTTATAATTGTTGCTGGAAGTAGGAATGTTGCCGATATTGTTCTCCTTGTTGCTCTTGTACTGTTTGTTGTTGTTGCTGTTGCTGTTGCTTTTGTACTGCTTGTTGTTGCTGTTTACATTGGCGTGTTTTCAACATTGCTCAGCTTTCTGCTCTTTCATCAGATTTGTTTATATGGTGTAATTTACAATTATTTCGCTCTTTCCGTTTCTCTGTCCTTTTAGCAGTGTTCGCCTAATTAGCGCATTGGCTTTTGGCGATCGAACCCGAATTCCCGATTAGCCGCAATTTATGAGTTTCCACACTATCGTCAACGAAAATCGCCCAACAACAGGCTACAGCTAATTTTCGCTTAGTTGTCTAAAAATGCACACAAGCAAAAAAAAAAACAAACATAAACACACACGAACACAGTTAAAATGATTACTGCAGCTTCTTTCTGCTAAAAATCACAACGTTGTTTTTTTCTCTTTTGAAGCGCACAAGCGCGAGACACGAATTGATTTGATTTCAATATTGCGGTACTTTGGCTTCAGAGTCTTTCCATTGACTGCGTTGCCACGTAATTTAAAGTTAAAGAAGGAGATGTTCAATGTAGGAAATAAATTAACGATAAAATATATATTATATACACAAGCATATGTATGTAATAATAATATTTATTTTTATTTAATTAATCATTATTAATTAAAATTTTAACTGTTAAAACTCATTTAATTATCAAAGAATATTTGAAATTATTTTTTTGAATTGGTCTTATGAGTCTGATATTTTGTTATTGATAGGCTTTTAAATACTTATTACTTTAGTACATTTTATTTAAGAAATAAAAATTTTAATAAATCATTATTGATTGCTTTTGACTATCAATAATTGTTGATTTTAAATTTTGTAAAATATATTATTTTTATATTTATTAATTTTTTATATTTATGTAATAATTTTTATTATTTATTTAAATTTGTATGTGTAATATTATTTTTTTGTTTGTTTTTATTATTTGTTTGTATATTTATATATTTAGTTCTTTAAGTATAAAACTCAAATTTTTTAATTAGATAAAAGTAAATTTAAATTAAATTTTAAAACTAATGATATATATATTTTTAGTTCTTTTCCAATAACTTGTCAATTAAATTGATTGAGTTGCCTTTGAACAAATAGAGTAATTGGCAAAATTGATCAATAGAAATAGCTTAAATTAAAAGAATTTCGCCATATATAAATTTTGAGAATAAGAAAAATATTATGGTGATCATACACATTGACGGTTTAATTAACAATGGTTTCACATTTTGCATTAAATAAATTTAATTCTGTTAATAAAATAAAATTTTATTTCTTAACACAAGTTTAACAATTTTTATTCAATTTTGTTTCTTTGCAGTTGGCCATCATCATCAAAACACATATATATTTATATTTGAGTGTATATATATATATATATATAAACTACTTGACTTTACACCTTGGAGTACTATAAACAAAAAAATATAGTTTCACATTTAAAAACAAATCAAATTAAATTTTTTACGCACTACTATAGTTATGTATTAAGTTGAAATAATTGAGTTGTATTTATTTAAATTTTATATTCAGTGTTCCAATGATTTTTTTAATTACAATTAGAATAAATAGCGTGTGTAATTTGTAACAGCGAATTGAAAGCTTAATTTGAGAAAAGCTTGGGAGACGCGTTCGCGACGATCTTGCTGCGGCGATGTCCAATTGCCGACTGTGGATGGAGGCGAATGGAAGCCACAGAGTCTGGGCCGGGAGCTTAACGATCTGGGCGAGCCATCAAATTGATTTTTTATTTAGTGTATACCCGCTTACACTGCGCATCGTGGTTGGTGGAACTTGCCAGCGCCATTGCCGGCCTGTCTATTTCGAGGGCAGGCCGTAAATTAATTTGAAGCATTTGATTTGCCGTCGATGTCGTTCGCGTTTCCAGCTAAATTGTCAACTGTTCAGCTGTCGCTTACATAATGCCGCGCACTCAAATCGCGTGTAATTACACTACATGTGCAAGGTGTAATTTCTCTCAGTGCATTCCCTCGATGCCTTTCCATTTTGATCCAGTTCCTGTTCTTGGCTTCTTTCTCAGCCATCCTCCGCCTGCTCCTGTCAAACAGCCAGCTGATTCGTATGGCTCATAAAAACAGCTGACTCCAATTAGCCACATGGCATATCGACTTTACGGGACCCTTCACATACACACTCACACACACACAACTCCAAGACTGACAACTACCCATGCATCAAAGCAGCTGAGGCCAAAAAGCTATTAACGTTAACGAGAGAAGCATAAATATGGGAGAAGAAAGAGCTTGAACGAAGCAATTTTCCACGTTGAAGACATTTTAAGGAACTTTAAATATTTTATTATTATTCGGAGAAGCTTGAGAAATTTTAAGGAGTATTTATTATTTTCGGACTTGCACCGAATCGCTATGAGTCTAAAATATAACTTATAAATATAAAATATAGCTTAGTCGAAACAATTTTTTTGTTACTAAAAAATATTTAATTAAAGAGAAAAAGACAGAGTGTAAAAGTCCAGCTATGTAATGCTTTTATTTTGCATACAAGGCCTAAAAACGATTAACAGGCTAAAGCTGATTCAAGCAGTAACTCTCTAATTATTTTGTATAAGAATTGAACAAAAAAACTTGGATCTGTTGTGTGTCTGAGATCTTTCGCTTTTCCAATCACATTTTGCTAAACGTAAATTTAAAAATGTTGTATTAATTGAAAAACAAGAGGCTTTGAAGGACTATGCCTTTTGAATATAAAATGAAAAATATAAAAAATTGCAGTTAACAATATATCAAATATTCAGATCTCCTTCAGTTATATAAGTCTGAAAGCTGATCAACATGCAAATCAGCAATGAATGCTTTCTTTCCTTAGACTGAATTGAATAATTCAATATATACATACATTAAAATATATATTTGAGCACAACTCACAGTATATAAAATAGAAACAATGCAAAAGAAAGCCTTTCATCTATAGCAAGAGAATGCCTTGAGTTCAATTCAATGATTATTTTTAGACTAAGATATAACAAATGCATATATATATATATATATATATATATATGTGTGTGTGTATTTATTCTTTAAAGTCTACCGATAGTAAACAAATAAAAAAATTAGTGATATATTGTTTTCTTCGCAACGCATTATTTGTATGGCAAGATAATTGCAAGTTTGGAAGGCCCCGATGCGCGTGTCAAAGTTCAATTAATTCAATTAAATTTGTTGTATGAGTGTGTCTGTGTGTGAGAGAGTGTGTGTATGTGTGTGATATATAAAGCCCAACGCATATGAACCCAATTATTTACATAAAATGATTACGCTCTCGTTTGAGGAAAATAGTTTTGGACATCTTTATCAATGCTATATAAATATATATAGGTAGATTTGTTATATATATTTATATTTATATATAGATACATTGGTGTACATTTAAGTTTTAAGCTTAATTTAGAAAATGTGTAAAGTGCAGCTGTGTTTATTCTGGGGGCGTATTGTCGTGTATCCATTCCTGGAAGTAAACCAAGCTCGTGTAGACACTGGGTATGCGCAGGCCGCCGCAGTTGTCAGAGCCAAAGGACATGATGCCGATCTGGGGGGAAGAGAAAAGCTGTTATGCCGTCATGTCAGTCAGCTGGCGCAGATTACCTGTGAGAAGATGCTGTTCTCCTGAATGAAGAGTGGCGCACCGCCGAAGCCTTGGCATACGTCTTTGCCCTCGCCACCGGCGCACATCCATTGGCCCTCGATTGAGTTGGGTGATTCGAGGGCACCCGTCGAGCCATAGTTGCGCAGGCACAAATCCCAGCTGGTCAGCGGCACGTCCAGGTGCGACATCTCCGGTTGGCGTATGCTCGACGTGGACATCTTGCCCCAGCCGGCAATGGTCGCTCGCTTGCCGACGACCAGATTGGCGCGTGTCTTTTGCAAACAGATCGGCTGTGTGGCCACTGCATTGGAGGAGCAGAAGAAGAATTACAAATTGATACGAATCTAATTTGGGGTCTTTGTAGGCTGCAGACATGCAACGCCCATCGTGATCGCGGGCTGAGGATAAGGGCGGCAGGTCTTGGGTAACGTTGCAACATTGTTGCTTTCAATGTTGCCCCCATTGATTGGCCTTGCGCTCACGTACGCCCATAAAACGTTATAAAGCCATAAAAACCACCAGCCAACAAGCCTGGCCAGCAATTAAGGTAACGCCCTCTCGCATCTCCCTAAGGCTGCGTAGCTAATGTGTTGTTTACGGCTTTGCTCTCCTCTCCAACCAGCCCACTTACCAGATACTGCCGGTAATAGCCCTTATTTGTTCAGATCGTAACGATATTGACGCTTTAACATTCAATTTAAATTTATGTTTTCTCCAAAACTGAAACTCCTACTGAATTCATGAGAACACAACAAAAAACAAGCCCAAATTACACAAAAATAATATAAGATATAAATTATATATATTAAAAATTTACGCCGCAATCTTTGTAAAACAGAAAAGGTTAGTAGAAATTAAGTTCGACATATATGAATAATGATTTCTTTCGAAAAATTCTAAAATGTATATTAATTCGAATTAAATTTAAATTAAGTAATTAATGAAATCAAAATTTGTTTTTAGAGCAGAATATATCTGATCTTTTGTTTCTATTTTAATTCATATTTTTTTTAATTGTTTTAGCCTATTCAATCGTATTAACATATATTTGTGAATGAATTTAATATATTTTATATATTTTCATTTCATCAGTTTCATGGGAGTCATATTGGTTATATGTTATATTGACATAACTTATTCGCATATTTTTATTTATAATTCCAAGATTATTCAAGTGAATTTGATTGAAATATTCATGCTCACAAATTATATAGATTTTATTCGTATTTTCATCTTACTATTCGTTTAACTGGGTGAATGAAGCTATTGCATTCGAGACTTGATTTCAGCTTTATTGTTTACAGAGTAAATCAGAAATTACTTATATTATTATTACTTATATGTATTATTCTTATTTAAGGCGCAATTACAACTGAAGACTTTCAATATTTATTTATTTATCTACATCCAATGGTCAAAAGTTTAGACGTAGAATGATCAATGTCTGCAGATCATTTACAAATAAACCTATAAATTATATGGCCCATTGTGGCGTGAACAATCCAGAAATATAGATTTATGAATGAATTAACCTATATTCGGACCGTGAACAAGATAGATGTATATTTCTATTCAATCAGATGCTTGGGATACGTATTCAATATAATTTTCTAGTATTCCTAACTCTGCTTTAACTAATTTTACATTTTACTCTATTTTATGTATGAACCCAACAGATTTTATTTTATTTATTCTATAAAGTTTAACAAATCAATTCCTTGAATTAAATTTGAAACAAATAAAAAATTAAAAGAGTCTATAAAATAATAGGAAGCTATTAATAGGAAGCTTAAAATGTAAATATGAAATTAGAAGCAAATTTCAAAGTCCAGAACTATTGAACTAAATCTAAAACCGAAAACAGGCTCATTATTTGCTACGCTAAGCACGGAGCGTGGCTTTTAGCTGGACAATTAAGCGAACCCCTCTGCCTCCTCCCCTAATTAACGAAATATCACCCTTTCCCCAAATTAGCAAACATGCAACATGAGAGACGCGATGCGACGCATGTGTAGCTGACATTATTGAACTTGACGAGTCAAAAATAACAAATAACAAAAAATAGAAGAAATATCACAGAGCAAAACGATTTTTAATTAACGTTGACACTGCGAAGCGTAACCAGGTGCCCCCTCTGCCACTGGCTCTGGCCCGCATCGGTTCCATTGACCCCACACCGCCCTCTGCGCAAAGGCCCCGCCCCAAATGCTTACCCGAGTAATTGAGCGGTGTTTTGAGCACTAGCAGCGCAATGTCATGATGATATTGGCCTTGCTTATAGTCTGGATGCACAATCACATGGCTAATGGCATGATTCACAGAGCGCGGTGCACAGAAGCCAGTGCTAGCGCAGTCCGGGTCACTGGAGGTGTCGTACTCGCCAACGCGCACCGATGAGCTGCCGGGGAAAGTGAATGAGATTTTCGAGAGAGATTTCGACACATCGAAATGGACTATGCATGCTTACAGTCGATGGCCATCGGCTTTGGCCAGTGCACAATGGGCGGCAGTGAGGATAACGCGACGAGCAATGATTGAGCCAGCGCACGGATAGGCAAAGGCGCCCGTATTGACATCTGCAATCAAGCTAACTCCATTAGATACTTTCTTTTCTGCGAACATTTCGCTCATTCCACTTACGCTTAAATCCCACGCGTGCCACAAACGGATACGAGCCGAGTCCCTTGTAGAAATGTCCCTGCACCAGCGACTTGCCGCACACCTGATTCTTCTCCAGCGGACTGCTGGGACAGCACACGTAGGGCATCTCCTCGCCGCCGCCACAATACAGCGACTTATCGCCATAATAGCAGTTCTTGGCCACCTCATAGATCATGGCCGTGCAGTCGTGCAACGGCGTGCACTCGGTGCCAAAGGAGCATTCCGTGGTGCCACCTGCCTGGCTGCCTAGGTAGGAGCGAGCAGACACCGAGTGACTGGCGCTGGCGTTTCCACTGGTAAGATCTCTTTTGGCATAGGTAGGCGGTATAACTAGTTTTTCTACCAGATGTTTAAAGTTATTCAAATTGCTTTCAATATTATTAATCTTATAATCGGAATTTAATATTATTGAATATATAAAATATATATATTTAGATTAATTAATTTAATTTGTAATTATTAATATTAAATATAAAATAAATTAAATATATATTTAATTTTATGATAAACCTAAATCTTACATAATATCTAACAATAAACATAAATAGAAATTTAATAAATATCTATGAATTCTTCAATGAAAATGTTTTAAGCTTTACTTACAGGAAACTGTCACAAATATTTCAATGCATTAAATAAATGTTCAAATGCACTTTATTTATATCTATGTTTTAATAAATAAATATATATTTTTATATAGATGCAAATAGTTGCTTCGACTCTTATAGCGCAATTATAAAAACTTTTCAATTTCTTTGCTAAAATTTGTGAGACAGAATGAAGTTTTAATACCTAAATAATTTTTTTTAATAATAGGCTAAAGTATCCATTTGAGGTTTTTGGAGATATTTATTGTATACTTTTTAAACTTATTAAATACAAATACAATTAATAAAAATAGGCAATCCAAAAATATAATTCGTTTGTAAATGAAAAAAAAAAAAAAAAACAAAAATATTGATTAATTTTATTAAAGAAGTTTATGATAAGATATAAAAAAAATTGTAAATACATATTTATATTATTGAATAAAAATTGATTAAAATAGTAAAAAACAACAAATTAAAAAAAAAAAAATAAAATAAAAAGAAAAATAATAATTGAAAAGTTGGTCTGTTAAAATATTTAAGACTTGTTAAGATATATTTAAAACAAGTAGAGAATAAAATATATTATATATTAAAGTATAGTACAAATATAAAATAAATATTTAAAATCTATATTCATTTGTAAGAAATATCCTAAATGATTGATGATTTATTGCAAATTCAAAACTTGCGCATAAAAAAAAATTGTTCAAAATAAATTTTAAGTTAGAAAAAATTATAAGTCATCAAAATAATCTTACTCCGAGTCTAATTTTTGATATAAACTAAACATAAACTACCTACCAAATTCACCGGCTTCCGCTAGAATGCTTGCAAAAATATTGCAAAATATGAATAATCCATAAAAGGAATGCATAATTCTTAGCACGTCGGCAAAACACTTGTGTGGCTTATCCAGATTATTTATTATTGAGGCAATGAAACACTTGGCATCACTTCACTTATTAAATAGAGTTCTAATAACTGACGAACCGCGCGCGTTCACAAAACTCTTTCGACTAAACGATTCAATGCTGAATCCGGCAATAAAAATCGCGCTGCCAAATGAAAATGAAAACCAACAGAAAAAAAAAATAAATGAAATGAAAACTGAAATTTTATGGCCAGTTGGGGTAGCTGCCACTGTGGTCACTGACTAACTGATTTTTATGACAGTTTGGTCTCAATTCCAGGTTATGTCGTGTTTTATTTCTGACTCCGATACGATCCGGGCACGCTCTATGTATTTAATGTGTGATATGTGTATATGTGGATCATAGTAACTCGTACAGCAGTCATTAGTAAGTTGAATGCAGTTTTTATTCACCATATGATGAGCACATATTATAGAACTGTGGTTAAGCTAGTACAACTACACATAACTGTTGCGGATTGATGAGACGTACTTACTATAGCTGACAGATCGGTCTATACGAGGCAATGATTCGACATGTAGTTGCACTTTTTCAGTTGGTAATTGCAAATAATTTGTTTAACTTATATAGAATACAAAAGTTATTAATTTAATTTATCAGTATATGTATACAAATTTTATCAAATATGCATACAAATTTATTATTTTACCAAGTGAATCACAAAAAGAAATAATATAAATTAAAATGAATATAAATATATAATATTTCAATAATTGATGTCTCTTTGAAAATAAAAATTATTATTAAAGTATTCATGAAGAAAAGTAAAACAAAATAATATTAAAATTAAACGAAAATAAAAAAATTCCAACGATTTTTCTAATAAAATTAAATAAAGTTTGATAGTTTAAATAATTGAGCAATTTTTAAAATGTTATTTCATTAACAATAAAGTAAATTAAGAAGACAACAAAATAAAATTAAATTATACACAATTTTAACTCGTTCACAAAAAAAAATAAAATTTTAAAATTGAATTTTACAATAAGTTTTTATATCCTTAGATTATTGATGAAAAGTTTTGGAAATAAATTGAGACTAAAAACAAATAAAATAAATCAAAATTGTAACAGTATGATTTTATTACTTTTGATTTATCAAAGAAATCGACAAAAATATTTAATATTAGGTTAATGGTTACATAAAATATTTCTAGTTGCAACGGCCTTTAAGCAGTAGCATCGACTCACGGAATAAAGATCGTTCTTCTTTTTCAGCAAATATTATTATACATATTTTTTTTTGCAAAAACGTTTTACATAAATTATTGCGTTTCCAGAATATTTGTAATTAAATTTAAACATTGTAGAAATAACCTACCTCTAACTGTAGAGCACATGTAACATTCCACGCAGCCGAAGCTTTCTTCTGTGTATTATTATTTAAGTTAATTTTACTTGCTTTTTATTTGGTTTTTTTTTTTTTTTATTTATTGTAATATAAAATATTATGAATGAGATCATTTTGATTTGATAAGCGGCCGACTGACCAGAGCGACGGTTCCACTTTTTTAAGCATGAAAACAAGCGCGACAAACGCACATTAAAATGTTTTATTGCACAAATAACTACATATATACATACTCCATATGAGTACATATTTATACACAGATGTATATATGTGAGCTTGTACTAGGCTAATTTGTTTTCTTTTTTTTTAAGCAGTATTTAATGGTGAATTTTACTTTCATTGCGATTAACATCATTTATCGCGCTTTTACAAATAAAAGTGGTCTAGTCGGGAATGTACGACTTGCAGATACCTGAGCACAGGTACTCAGCTTCTGTTGATCTTGCAACAGAGACTAGAGATCTGGTTCGGAATAGTAATGGATTAAGTGCCATGGGTTTGAGCTTTAGAAGGGATAATTTGATTCTCTGTAAAAGCAAGCAGATATCAAGAAGAATGTTTGGCTCTACACGGGTATGCAGTATGCATATACATATATACATACATGCATACAGATAATACGCCGATTATAATACAGTAGCATGCATACATTCATTTATACATCCATACAGATGCGAAAAAAACCTCATGTAAAAGACCATACGAGTGTACTGAGATCGATTCATATTATTAACATGATCTTCATGAACATGTATTTATACATTAACTTATTTTGGCGGTGCCATACTTCCTGCCCATTTCATCATGCCTTAAATCACACTCACTGAGCGTTCAGGGTGCACAAAAATGAAAGAAGAAATGTAATATCTGGACATATGTATATACTTTACTACAGACATTAAATTGTTTTTATAGTACTTAGCTTACAGAGTGCACATCACTCAGTTTGTTTCATCGCTGTTGTCTAGCAATTGTTCATCTTCCATTAGTTCTTTGTCCTGGGCCGATCCGCTGCCGCCACCCAGCTGAGCCAGAGCACTGCGCACCGCGTTTTCGTAGTAGTCGCAGCGATTGGATAAATTGGAACTGCCGCTGACGCTGGACAGTATGCTGGACAGACTGGCACACGACTCGCTGGCATTATTCAGCATGGAGGTGCTGCTCTGTGCGCCCGACAAGAGACGTCGACGCTGACTCTGCTGCTGCAGTGCATCGTACACATAGTCGTAGTCGTAGGTTGTCTCGGGCCGTGCATGCAGAGGCATGGGAAAGTTGTGCAGCACCTGACGGAACACCTCGTAGCGATCGCGCAGCTCGGCATCCACCTCATCGTCACGCCGCTCCTCGGCCTGCATAGAGTGCAGCACCGAATACATGAACACACGATTGGCAATGTGACAGTCGGGCAGAAGGCTGCCCTCGACTCCCTGATTGGGGCACATTTCGCTCACCAAATGCAGCAGACTCACAATATTCGCCCGGACGTATAAGGTGCAATGCAATTTCCAATTTCCAATTTCCAATCCAATTTCCACGGACAACTTGCTAGTTTTGTGTTCACTGTTAGATTTTATTTATTTTTTTGTCTTTTTCAGCAAAAACAAGAACTTCAATTTGAAACGAACGCTTAATTTTTCATATAAATATATTTACTAAATCAACACTAAATAAACTGGGACAGATGTGTACGAGTATTATATACATTATCTACATTTCTAAAGCATAGAACAATGCCAACTAAATGATCCACACACACACAATATGAACAACAAACTAAAACCAACAAACATTTAACACAATTAATAAATGCGGAAGCTAAATCATTATTGTACCGTTGACTATTATTGTAAAGCATAAAATTGTATTATTTAATAAGTATAATATTAAAACAAAACAAACAAGTACTATTTCATTTTAATTCAATTAATTCAAATGATGGTTTTGTGTCAACTTACGGGGAAATAGAACGAAGTTAGAGTTTTGATATTTTTTGTCAACTTCCTGTCAATACTCTCAATGGATCCACTATGGCTCTAGTAAAGGTTATTAGTAATCTTATTTTAATATACAACAGATCAGTGCCAAAATTGATATATGTTTAATTAAAAAATTGTTTTAAATTTTGCAAAGTCCAATTAAATTCTGAACTTTTTACAACCATCTCGAAGGTATTCCAGACAAATAATTCTATTTCTCTTTTTATATTTCCCCTATGTACTCCCTTTATTTACGTATTTATAATTTTGGTTGCATTGTTTTGAGATATTAGAGCTTACGCTGTAGATCGTTTGACTAATAGATATATTGACTAATTCCTTTATTGCTACGCGGTTTTAAAACTTTATTAATATATATATTATATAATATATATAAATGTGAGACTCTTGACTTTTATGCAATAAAACTGTTTCTGAAATAATTCAAGCAATTTATTAATAAAGGAATGATATTTATTATATTATATGGAATCATATAGATAATATCCACAAATAACTGAACTGAACAGAAAGTAATTTATGCCAAAAACTATAGGAAAACAAAGACTCAAATTGGGTTTGACTTGGCTTTAGTGTGGACTAAACTCTTTTCTCTGTTTTACCTCAGACACTCAATGTGGGAAAATTGTTTGTATTTTGCTAAGGATCAAAATCGAATTTTTATAACCTGTAGCCTAACAGTTCGAGTTAACAGAAGTCAAAGAAAACCTCATTTAGAGTTGTCAACTATGTCTGTTGCCTAAATAGTAATCTCTGCATTTACTGTCATATTTATACTTTTATAGGTGAATGAAAGAAAAGTGCTTGTCATTTAGTTTTTAGTATACTTGAAGTCGTTCGGTTGAAATTTCATTTTTTTTCGGAAAGTTTTTTCATGCGCTGCATTGGCGCCGCCAGGCAGAAAAGTTCGCGCATCACATGTTCTGCCTGGCGGCGCATCGGTCATCATCAGCAAATCATTTGGGCTATTATTGTAATGACCACATAGGACATAAGACGATGAATTATGGAAACGATGGCAAAGCACAGACAGTGCACTCCTAGAACTTATGGGCGCTCACTCCAAACAAAGTAGATGTTCAATATGATCGTTGGACCTTTAACGGATGAACTTGTAACGGATGAACTTGTATCGAATGGACTTTGTTGAGCGTAAGCAGTGGACTAGCATTATAATCTCTCTGTATTTGGGCGATGACTTCCAAATTATGCGAGGGTCCCCTGCCCTCGTAACCATTGGTTGCGATGGGCATGAATGTCAAGTGCGGGCCCTTCATATTCTTGTTCAGCGGCAAGCGACTGAGAGCGACCTCATTGATTAGCAGATCGGCGGCGTTTGGCAGATGCGTATGGTCAGGTGCGATGCTCTGCATTGCCTGGCGTCAGTAGCACAGGCTGCTTATGCGTACGATAGTCTCCTTGAAATCGTCATTGGTACTGCGTATGATGGTATAGTCCGGATGCTTCTGATAATCCAACCCAGCGAAGCCTTTCAGTATCAACTCAAAGACCATAATCAAATTCTTGGGATTCGGCGATGTAACATTCACATTCACATAGTCAAATAAAACGGCTGCAGTTATGGCTAGCAGAAACTCCACCGGGCTCCTTAGTTAACATGGCGAGATTCACCGGCGGAACGTTTATGATCTTGGAGCGTATCTGCAACACGGTTGGATCGTCGTTGATCCTTGGCTAACTTGGCTGATTGATCAGATGCTCAACAGTTTTATAATCACCCTAGGCGGACTCCACGGTGCCAGCAAATTGGGAATGAATTCCTCAAAATCCTGAAGCACAAAAACGCCATATATGTGTTCTGGTATGGCGTGTGTTTCGAAGTCGTAGCGACAACTTATTGTGGTTGCTGCATGGAACGCATCGTAGCACAGGCCGTGCAAGGCATCCCAGTGATTTCCATGAGAATAAACTGACTTGATTGCGCGCCTTTTCACCAAAGATGACAAACATTGTGCGATGGCCCATCTTCACACCATTCTCAATCACTTTGTAAAATACGTCAATCTTATTGCCAAAAATAAAAAATATTAACTGAACTGCATCAAAGAAATGAAAAAATTATTAACAAGAAATTTACTTTATTTTGGTTGCTTAAAAATGTAATCAAAATATCCCAACCTTAAAGGTAAACAGAGAACTTCTTTGAGTAATTTCCTTAATTGTTTCATTCAGCCAACGAATGCGGAATAGTGTTAGTTAACATGAATATAAACGTGTTAGAATGAACCTAATTGCGTACGCCGAGTCGTTCAGCTGGGCAATTTCAATGATTTCAATGAACACTGCAAGGGAAATTCTGCACAAGGCATTTGCCCTCTACTCTAGCTGTTCTCATACATCCATATGAATATTGGTAATTGCTTGCTGTTTTTTGACTGCTATTAAAAAAGAACTACCGTTAACAGTTAAGTACCATTCCCGTTCATAAGGGCCATAACCGTGCCTAAGCTGCCATAAAATTGATGAAATAAGCCAAATTATACGGCGAATCGACATTTTGGAGCGCTTTTATTTATTATACTTTAAACTTTATTTGAAATACAGAATGTAATAGTATTTTTGTATGTATAATTATAATTATTAAAAAAAAAAAATAAACATGAAAAAACAGAGCACAAGACGCGCACCATTAATGCAACCCACGATAACTTATAGAAAACAGAAGGGGGATGATTTCAAAAACAAAACACATATTTGTAGCTCAAAAATCTAAAAACAAAAACCGAATATATATATGCATGAACTTATGCACATGTTATGTGTGCTTAAACATTAAGAAAGACAGTTATGGGACAATGATCGCTGCCCAGACATTGGCTACGCATCACATTGTCCACGATGCGTGAGATGAAACGCTCAGAGACAATACAGTAATCCAAGCGCCAGCCAACGTTGCGAGCACGTGCATTAGACATATAGGTCCAGAATGTATAGGCGCCTGTCTGTTTGGGGTACAAGTATCTGAAAGTGTCTATATAGCCAAGGGCCAGCAATTCAGACATCTTTTCACGCTCCTCCTTGGTGAAGCCGGCGTTTCGTGTGTTTGTTTTTGGATTAGCCAAATCGATCTCGGTATGCGAGACATTCATATCGCCACAAATTACAACTGGTTTCAGGGCATCCAGTCTCTGGACATAAGCCTGAAATAGTTGCTCCCAGCGCATACGCATTTCCAGGTTAACCAGCTTGCGTCCGGAATTCGGCACGTACACATTGATTAAATAGAATTTCTCATATTCGGCGGTGATCATGCGACCCACATCATCGAATTCCTTGTTGCCAATGCCATAATCCACATTTATGGGCATTATTTTGCTGTAGATAGCGACGCCCGCATACCCGCCTGGCATGCACAGCCAGTACGGATGGTAGCCGGGCAGACGCTCCATTTCATCCGGTAGCTGATCATTAGCACACTTTGTTTCCTAAAAACGAATACATATTGCAATTTAAGTAGTTGCAGATTTTAATATTACATACCTGCAAACAGAATATATCCGGCTGCTCAAAATCCACAAACTTTAATCCATCTTTCTTAAGCCAGGCTCGCAGACCAGCCACATTCCAGCTAGAGATTTTCAAATTAAATTCCTGATTTGCTGGCGATGTGAATTGACTCTTATCATAGGCCTCCACCTTTTGTGTTGTTTGCTTTTTGGCCTTGGACGCTGGAAGACAAAAGTTGAGCACATTTTGCAAACTTTTCAATACCGCAGTGCCACAGCCGGGCTCCGTCAACGTACTTCTTGAGCCATCAACTTCGTCGATTGCAATGGCGTCAGCGTCCTCCGCATCATCGACTGCAGCTGCACGTTTGCGGCCACGTGCTGAAACGTGGAAATGTACTATTGGAAGCTGCCAAGTATTCGCTTTTTATTTACTTACCTGGCTTGTTCTGTGGCACATTCAGTTCGTCATCTACTGTACCGTTTATTTTTTTTTGGGCACGTTTCTTCGTTGTTGTTGGAGGCTCAACACTGGAAGCCTCCTGCTGCGGCTCGTCGGTTGCTGCTTTTCTGCCGCGTTTCTTAGCAGGAGCCTCAACGTTTTCATTGTTGATCTTTGTTGGTTTGGTACGTTTCTTGGCCGCGAGCTGTTCATTAGGTTCTGGGTCATCGTCTGCTTCTACCAGTTCGGAAATTTCACTATCTGCCAAACGTTTAGTACCGCGCACCCGCTTTGCTGTTGTTGTTATTGTTGTTGCTGCTGTTTCTGATACTATCTCAGTGGCTGTATCAGCTTTCTTCGACCTTGCCTTTGTAGCAATATCAGTTAAAACCTTTTTGGCACGCCCCTTAGCAGGATCCGCTTGTTTGTCTGCCTCAGTTAGAACGCTTTTCTCCTCCTTTTTGCGGCCGCGCGCTTTTGGCTCCTGTTCCCTGATCGGTAACTCAACAACATCAGTTTTCTCGTTTAGGGGTGTTTTTACTTTTTTTCCTCGTCCTTTATCCTTTACTTCAGGCTCTTCAGGCGCCGGAGATTTCTCTTTTTTCGCGCGCGACTTTGTGGTTTTACCTTTAGTCTTTGTCGCATCACTCACCTCTGTAGACAATTTCTTAGCACGACCTCTTGGTTTAGGCGGTTCTGGTTCCTCTCCCGCTACCTCAACTTTTTCAATTGGCTTCTTTCGGGCTCTGGCTGCAGACTTCTTAACAATAACTTCCTCTTCTTCCCGTCCACTGTCCACTTCGGCAGCTGGCGCTGCTGTTAGTGTTTTCTTCGCGCGCGCTTTGGCCTTCGCTGGCTGTTTGGTAGCAGTGGCTTTATTAGCGGCCCCTTCCTCAGATGTCCCATCATTGCCATTTGTTGCAGACAACTCTGACGCCGGTTGTTGTTTTGCGGAAGCTTTCGAACGTGGCATTTTTGTGTTGTTCCTTTTCTTTCTCAGGGCTAAGGAAATTGTGTTACCAAATATTGTTATTTCAAAATGTATAGTTGCGTTGTTTTCGCTTTTTGCTTACTTTTAAAATGTGTGTAATACAAAAACAACTACCGACCATGAACTCTTCGCGGGCAATGGCAATGCCATGCCAAGCCGGTATTGTTTTTTACCCGCGTGAAGCCTGCAGTAAAATCATCGATATTCTCGATAGCAAATTTTAAAAAGCTACACGATTAAATCCTAAAAGCCCATAAATAAAACCTTCTCTATTAATTTTGTTTTAAACTATTTTAATTTATATTTATTCTCACTTTTTTGTATTCAAGTTCAAATTCACAAATGGTTTTTTTTTTTTTATTGATATATCATTGCGCAGAAATATCGATGACAACCGAAGAATAATCTAGTAACTGCAACTGCAAGCCACTGAACATCGAGTGTGTGATCGATTGTTTTTTGTGATACCCGCTGTATCTTTTATTTAAGTTTTTTGCTATAAATAATTCGTTTTTGTAACAATTTTCAGTGTTGTTAGTGTGATGTGCAAATAAATTCAATTGTGCTTATAAGTACGACAACGTAAAACGCACAATTAGCACAAATTTTTGAGCTGACCTGCACTAGCAGACTTCATCGAGACAGCATCTCTTAAAAATGCCAAGCGAAATAATTACGCTGCAGTTGGGGCAGTGTGGCAATCAAAGTGGGTATATTTCATTCAGTTAATATCATAATTGCAAATTGTGGTTTTATTTTCACCCTCTCACTTAATAGTTGGTTTTGAGTTTTGGAAGCGGCTCTGCCTGGAACATGGCATCTCGCCAAGCGGCGTGCTGGAAGACTTTGCCACTGATGGAATGGATAGAAAGGATGTGTTTTTCTATCAAGCTGATGACGACCATTACATACCGCGAGCCGTGTTATTGGACTTAGAGCCGCGCGTAATAAATACCATCATGACTTCTGCTTATTCTAAAGTAAGTAAACTGAGTCACCTCATAAAAAGTAAAGTATTAAACAATAACAATTCGGTTATTTGATTAGCTGTACAATCCAGAGAACGTTTACTTGTCTAAGCATGGCGGTGGTGCCGGCAACAACTGGGCATCTGGCTATAGCCAAGGCGATAAATTGCAGGAGGAAATCTTCGACATAATCGATCGCGAAGCAGACGGAAGCGATTCGCTCGAAGGGTTCGTACTGTGCCATTCGATCGCGGGTGGCACGGGATCGGGAATGGGATCATTTCTTATGGAACGTCTAGCTGATCGCTATCCCAAGAAACTGATCCAAACGTACAGCGTGTTCCCCAATCAAGACGAGATAAGCGACGTCGTAGTACAGCCGTACAACTCAATGTTGACACTCCGCCGTTTAACAACCGCTGCGGACAGTGTCGTCGTATTGGATAATACGGCATTAAATCGCATTGCTTGCGATCGGTTGCATATACAGAATCCAACCTTCACGCAGATCAATACACTAGTCTCGACCATAATGAGTGTTAGCACAACGACGCTACGGTATCCATCATATATGAATAACAATCTCATTGGTCTGACGGCCCCCTTGATACCAACACCTCAGCTGCACTTCCTCATGACGGGCTACACACCGCTGACCAGTGA